>PVKB01000402.1:0-632500 GCA_004027205.1 Ctenodactylus gundi | reverse complement strand
CTCCGAGTCGTTAATTAAAATACTTATTCAGAAATTTATGTGGAGTTTGTATTGTCCTTTGAGCTATTCTATACCCTTGGGATGTAGCAGGAGATTTATCATGGTAAAAATTGTCAACATTGTTCTTGGGACACACACACACAGACACACAGACACACACACACACACACACACACACACACACACACACACACACAGGAACACACAAGCGCATGAACCACAAACTAGGCCACTAGGTGGCAGTCACTGCCTTCAAAGTCTGTCTCTTTCAAAGATTCCCCACTGTCATTGTTCAAAATGGCATGTGCTGCAGAGAACAGCTGGGCTGAGGCCCTGAGAAAGGCGTCATGTGGAGCCAGGGTAGTTCTGGTGACTGCAGGACCAGAAGAGTTTCGGATTTGGGTTTTTTTCTTCCTGATTTGAGAGTATTTACAAAGACATGAGGTAGCTTGGGGGTGATGCCAAATCTAACATAAAATTCATTTATGTTTCTATACGCCTTATACACATACCCCAGAGGCTGCTGATAACAATCTCATTTAATAATTTTTGCTTATGAAACGAAAGTTCTGTGGTGTGAAATTTTCCACTTGGGGCGTCATGTCAGTGCTCATAGAAGTATTGGAGTTCGGAGCTTCTTGGGTTTGGAGTTTCTGGATTAAGGACTCTCACCTAATCCTGGTTTGTAATCAGTTCCCAAGGTTTTGTTAGGAACATTTCCAACAGTCAGAAAAATCAGAGAGATTTTACATGAGCGCCCATTTATCCTTCAGCTAAATTCCACCCTTGCTGTTTACTCACCTAACAATTGCATTCCCGTCGTCTCCCTAGCTTGTGTCCACCAATCTGTCTTATTTTTGACACATTTTGACGGAAGTTGCGGGCATCAGTTCAGTTCTCCCTAACACTTCAGCATGTACAGCAGCTAGAATTCAAACTTTATCTGCAGTTTTTAAAATTTTAAGGTACAATTTGTGTACAATACTATACACATATCTACTGTACACAAGTTTTGATAAATGTCTATGACTCTGTTATCCTAACCCATAACAGATTAGTCCTCTTATTTGATATCATAGCTGCCACTGAGGATCTGATGAAAATTGTCAATATTGTCCCTGGGGAGAAATGCCCTGTGGGTACAGATGTACCTCCCTCCCATCCCACACATACCCCTGGGCTTTGGGAATCGGGGTGCTCATGGTACTTAAGATCCTTTAGACTACATCATAATGGATTTTTTTTTTTTTTTGTACTGAAGAGTGAACTCAGGACCGCTGAACTATGTTAACATCCCAGGTTTTTTTCTTTTTTGAGACAAAGTCTCACTGAGTCACTCAGTTGCCCAAGCTGGATTTGAACTTGTGATCTTCCTGCCTCAGTTTCCAAGAGTGCTAGGATTACAGGTGTGTGTCACCATGCTTCGTTTGTTAAAGTTTTAAAAGATTTTGTTGTGCAGTTAGTAAGTTCACAGAAACCTTTCCATAGGCTGCTCAGTGTAGGGCAAATCTTTTTAAACTCAGCTAGATGTTAATGTTAATTTGCTTTTTAGTGTTATTTTAATGAAAAAGTTGAGTTAGATCATATCTCTGTCTATGGAGTACTGACCATCTTTTTTTACAAATTCCAAGAGGCCTGGCCAAGGTCTCTTGTCCTTCCTTATTTAGGTCTTTGGCTTGTGAAGTTGTAGTTGAGTGTCTTGGCTGTTCAAATCTGAATATTGGACCTGAGGAGATCAGAGGGGAGCTGTTACTTAATGCGCCTCCTGTTCTTCCCTGAATAGTCTCATGAGACTAATTAAGGCTGAGCTGCTGTCTGAGGCCCCTAAACTTCAAGACGAAGTGCATAGTCATTGTTTCTAAATGCCTGCAGAATAGCATCGAAGGAGACTTTGCCAGGTCTTGCCAGGCTGTGACTTGTTTGGCCCGGTAGTATCTGTTTTAAAAAGAAATATATATATATACACATTTTTGATTCTCAGGTTTTCCTTTGGAAATGTATTTTATTGAAATAAAATACCACCAAGCAAAGACCAGGTGTCTTAGTTACTTTTTCATTGCTGCAACACAATACCCAACATTTACAAATTTAGGGGAGGAAAGGTTTATTTTAGCTCACAGTTTCAGAAGGTCACAGTCCACTCAGGGGCGGCTGGCAGCAGTGGAAGTAGGTGGCAGAGGCTGAGACGGAGGCAGCTCCTCACAGCATCACAGACAGGAAGCTGAGTCCCATCAAGTCCAGTCTCTTCCCAGAGGAAAAGGCCATAACAATCGCTTTTCTTCCTTCCTTTTATATAGTTGGAGTTCCCAGTTGGGCCGCCCACATCTGGGTGTGTGCTCCACCCTCATTTGCTGGCCCACAAATCACTCACACTCTAATTTAGGCTGGTTCCTAATTGCCTAATCTAGGTGTGGGTCCTAAACCCCAACCTAGGTGTGGTTCCTGTTTACTCAAGTTGACATAGTCTTTCCAGTGGTCACAGCAGGCATTTTATTGACGCTTTGTTTGCAATGGCAAAGCTTGTGTTTGGAGTAATTTGCTGTATCAGTTTAATGGGATATTATGCAGCTGTCAAAAAACAGTGAATTAAAATAAGTATGAGGCTTTTATGGAGTTGGTCAAGTTCTACTTTTTTGAAATGGGGACTGGTCCCACAGATTCACTCACTCTGTGAAAATCCACGCAGCTTCACAATCCTCATTTGTACACTTTTCTACATGTGTATTGTTTTAGTTGCTTTCTCATTGTTGAGACACACTACCTGACACCCACAGATTAGAGGACGAAACGTTTATTTTACCTCATAATTTAATGGTCTCAGACCATTCGCATTCAGCCAATAATGGCGGAAGGGCTTGATTGAAGGCCTGGCATAAGAAAATTGCTCACAGTATGATGAGACAGGAAGCCAGGGAGTGAAGGGTGGAGCTAGTGAGGGAGATAAACCCTTCAGGCTGTGTCCCCACGGCCCAATCCTCCAGCCAGGCCCCTCCCCTCCAAATAGCACAGGAAGCCATCAATGGATTAATCTAGCTGATCCAACTGAGTTCCATAATTCTATCACCTCCCAAATACACAAGGCTTTCTGGGTACATTCCAGTTCAAAGCATAACACATACTATGTTTCATTTTGTATTTCAAAGCTTAATGAAAATTCTAAATAATTAGGACACCCGTGGGTTAGCTTTAGCTACTAACCAGAAGCAGGAGCTGGCAACCTATGGTGTATGGGCCAAATCTAGCTTGCTGACTTTTTCTGTAAATAAAATTTTATTGGAACATAGATCTACTCATTGAATTACATATGGTATGTGGCTGCCTTTGTAATACAGTGGCAGTACAGTAGCTGCAATATAGCCCGTATGGTTTGCTGAGCCTAGAATATTTATCCTTTGGCCCTTAGTGAAGACATCTGCCAAACTTTGACCTGGTGGAAGTACCTAAGGTGCATCATTGAGACATTAGGTTGTCTAAAAATATAGCTAATATGGATTTGGAAGATATAAGCTGCTACAACAGATGCTTTCCATGTGTGAAGTCACGTTTGCATAACTATTGCACAGGTATGTGAAGAAAGGTATGGAACGATACCAGCCAGGCTGTAGAAGCCGGGACTGAGGGTGGAGAGAATGGGGTGGGGGGTGGAGAGGATTGATGTTGTTTCTTTATGTGTCTTTGTGTTTCTCTGGTTCCAGTAAACAGATTGCACTTCTGTGGTTCTGAGCAATAAAACAGAATAATCTCTAAACAAGGACAACAGCAGTCACAATTGGGTAATACCAGTGGCAGGTGTTGGCTGCTGGGAGAGGGGTTGTGGAGATGTCCTCAGCCCTGTGCGGGCCCAGATGCAAGCCTGTCTGGGTGTTCTTGAGTTGTTACTGCCACTAGCATTCATCTCATCTAGTGTGTAGGCCTTGCTTGAGTTGGGTCCATCCTCTGAGCTCTGCGGTGTTTGCATGTTACGTTCCTTTAGCCTGGCCACTAACACTTCTGAGTCTCATGCATCCCGGGAACCACCTTCTGGTCTCTGAGCCCTTGCCTGGCGGGCCTCCGTTAAATGTCTACTCCTTCCCCGCCCACCCCATGTTTAAATACTTTGACTTAAAAAGCCTCCTGACTCTCTGGTAGCTTCCAATCCAGTTTTCTATGGTGTGGATTCCCAAGCCTCAGAGCTTCCGTGTGTTTATGGGGTGCAGGGGTGTTTATGTTTCAAAACCACTGTAGGCCCAGGCCACTGGGTATGATCTGTGCACCGCCATGTTGCCTTTACTGGGGAACTTGTTAGAAACGCAGAGCCTCACAGACCGCTCCAAATCAGCTGACTGAGAATCTGCATTGTAGCAGAAGCTGCAGGCGATTTGTATGAACTTTCAGTGTTGCCAGCTCTGCTGTTGGCAGTCGTGACGGAACAGGATGGATACGTCATGCCCACTAGATGGCAGCCTGGCCCATACTCTGCTCCCATGTCGTGCCGCCAAACGCGAGCCTGGCTTAGAGTGTGTTGTCCAGGCCCGCTTTGGTCACAGCATTTGGGAAACTTTGGGGTCTGTGTTGCCAGCTGCTACAACAAATGCTTTCTATGCGTGCAGTTATGTTTGCTTAGGAAGAAAGGTATGGAAAGATATCAGCCAGGCTGTGAACACTGGGACTGGGGTTGGGGGAATGGGGTGGTGGTAGGCCTGGTGTGGTGGTGCCGCGTCCTGGCAGGAGGTTCATGCCGTATGAGCAGCTGGCTCGAATCACCAGTGCCAAATCACCCAGCCACTGCCTTACTCTCCTGCTTTGCCTTTGTCCCCTGCCACCCAGAGGGAGAAAGAATGTCTCTGTGTGAGTGGCTCAGCCAGTAGCCTTTCTCATCCATACCCTGTAAGTCTGTCCTAATGGAAGGACACTATGTACTGTGACCTAGACGTTAAGTTCAGGCTTTGGAGATGGACCCGTGTTCAAATCCTGATTCCTGCACTTCGTCAACAAATGCTATTTGGGTGCCTGCTGTGTGCCAGGTGTAAGCTCACCCTTGTGAAATACACGGGTAAGGCTCCTGCTCTCGTGGCTCCTGCCTCCTATCTGATGATGGAAGACGAACAGGAAGCAGACAAATTCCTTCCAGAAAGTGATGAAGGCTATAAGGAAAATTAAAAGAAGAGGAATATTTCTTAGAGGGTGGCTTGTGGCCTGAGTGTCATTAACAGAGCCGATGACATTTATTACAGGTAACACTTACATGATGAGTGCAGCTTGTGTGAAATTCCAGGGAAGGGCATAGTAGGCAGAGGGAACCGCAGAGGCCCTGAGGGAGGGGTGTCACAGGAAGGGACAGAAACCCAACATGGCGAGACCTACAACTGGGGGGGTGGGTGGTGAGCATAGGCCACAGACTTGCTCAGCTTTTGACAGTTGCCTCAGTAATCACGAGAGTTCTGAATTTTCATTGTGATCTGGAGTTTAAGTAAAGGTGGCCGCAGTGGGTTGGAGACATTCCAGGAAGTCCACCGGAGGAGTCAGGAGGGGGACAAGATCAGGGTGAGGGGAGCTGCTGTTTCGTAGGTGCCCATCATGATCCAACCCCCGCTCAGCACCCTGGGGCAGAAGAAGCCCTGTGGGATGTGGTTCTGGGTCAGGTCAGCTCTTCAGTGAGGTTAGGGTTCTCTTGTGTCACTACCAGCAGCAACAGCAGCAGCCCTCCCAGGCAATAAACGCACTCTATTCCCAGTCATGTCATGGGATCTTATCCACAGTTCTGTGAGGAGCTGGACCTGGTAACACAAGTCTGTAATCCCAGCAGTCAGGGACACTGAGGCAGGAGAGTGTGGCGAGTACCAGCCCCGCCTGGACAACTTAGTGATTTAACAAGATCCCGTCTCTAAATATAAACTAAGAAGGGCTAGGCCTGCGGCTCAGGGAGAAGTCTTGGGTTCAGGAGTTAGTACTACAGACAGCAAACAAATGATCCCACGGGATAGTTGTCGACATGATTACCATATTATAGATGAGGAAACTGAGATGGGGCCAGGTTGAAGGAAAAAGAGACATAAAATTGCCTGACTGAGCCTCACAGCTATTTATGAAATTGCGAGTTGAATTTAAATATTTAGTTCTATATAGTTAAGCTCTAGAGCCTTGTCTGGCCGAAAAGGGGTTAAAGGAGTGGTGATGGTTACCTAGAACCTTTCTAAAATCCTTCCTGTGCCCTGGGCTTGTGCTGCGACCTTGACCAGCTCTGTCTTGTTCAATCCTCCTAGGAATGTTTGCTGTTAGGGCCTTTTTTCTCACCATTTTGCACTAGAGGACGCTGAGGCCTTGTGCTGGTGGACATTTTGCCGTGCAGGGTCTCCACTTTTCCCAGCGCTCCTGGCTGGCCTGTTTTGATGCTCTGGAAGCATATAAGTGAGTGTTTGCAAGATTGCTAGACTGAAGATGAAAAGAGAGATTTTATGGGGCGAGACCTGGCCAAGAGGCTGATTGAGTCCCTCAGCTCTGAGAAACAGACAGATGCAGACTTCTGTCTAAACTTCCCAGTGTGGAAGGGTCAGTGAAGGGAGGGGGTGACTAGAAACTGGTTGGTGACCACCCCTACTTGGAAAGTGCAGAATGCCAGCGTAACTCAGGGGACAAAATGAAGATGTCAAGAGGACCCACTTCACAGGGCTCTTGAGACAATCGCATGATGGAACACATCAAGGGTTTAGCAGAACACCCGCTGCCCATGAGAGCTACCACATGTACTTGGTGTCGTTTTGGTTGGTGTGGTTTAGCCACTCTCTTCTGAGTTTCTGGCTGCTTTATACCTGTTATGCAAATGTGCAGTTTCCTGGGTAGTGACATTTTCTTTCCTCCCCAGATAGCCTTGTCTGGGTGGGATTTCCTGGGAGAAAAAGCCAGCTTCCTGGAGCCCCTGCCTGTCACGGGCAGGCAGAGGGATCCCAGGTCAGAGCTTTCCTTGTACTCATAAGAAATCCTAGTTTTTATTTATTTCTGCCCTGCTGTCTTTGGTGCAGTATACAAGTATGACTGAAAAATGCCACCGTGTGTCTAAAGAAAAAAAGGATTACAGTAAGAGACACGTTGCTGTTAATCCCTCCGAAGGGGGACACACTTGACCACACTTACACCATTGTTCTTGTTCCTTTCTGAAGCAGTTCTGGAAGACCTCTCCTGTGTCTTTCATTGTGCTCTGTGGCTGCCTTGACACCCCCAATCCAGAGTCAGTTCAAGACATTTGCCTTCCATGGACTTTCTGACTTTGGGGAACTACTGGAGGCTGCGCCGTGTCCAAAATGAATACGGTGGATGAGGACACAGCATTGTGTCTTCCCAAGCCTGCCTTCCTCTTGGATGGCGCTCTGTAGCAGCAGTCACCATATTTTTGATTGCCCTTTGTAAAGACACTTATGAAGAGGCAAGATAAGTGTGTTTGCAGGGACGGAGAATGTTTCGAGGGGAATAAGGGCTGTGTGCCTGTTACTGTACTATGTTTTTAAAGTTTAAATACTCACCCCTTGTACACTAGAGAGCTTACAATGCTTGCACCATATTTTTTCTGGAGGGAGCAGGGCATCTGGGGCCACATCCAGGGTCTATAGCAGTCTACGTAAAATGGCAACTTTAGAGGTGGCCACTGAATATCTGAGGTATTTAGGATGCCGTCTCTAAATCTGCCAGTTGAAGACACAATCTAACCACACAGCCAGCTAACACATCCTGAGCATGCATCATACATTACATACTGTCAGGGGACCATCTCATGAAGCTCTCCTCAGGTTTTTTAGGTTGTACTGCTATTTTCTAGCTGTAATCTGGAGAGGTTTATTATTATATTCCCAGTCACATGGCTATGAAAGGACTTATCTAGGACTCAGACCCTGGGACGTGTGACCCTAGAACTTGGCCCTACAAGGTAGTGGTCGGCTATTCTGTCTTGCTTCCTGAGTGCTTCGGAGCATCTCAAGCTAATAGAATTGAGACGATCCAGCAGGTAAGAGAGAAAGAGAGAGACAAAAACAAGCTCACAGCAGTATCCCAAAGCCCTGTTTAATAAAAAAGATAGGGGTGGAGGCTTAGCTCAGTGGTTAAGAGTGCTTGTATGGCAAGTGCAGAGCCTTAGGTTCGATTCCCCAGAATCACATAGGCAGGGCATGGTGGCACAGGACAGACCTGTAGAAAATAAATGAATAAATAGAAAATAAAGGGTCTGCACCACTGGACCTGGCTCAATATTAAATAAATGAATAAATAAATAAATAAATAAATAACGATGCGCATGGTGTGTTCAGGTGCTCTGAAAAGCTGTGGGAACTGAGTAGATTTGGCACAAAGGAAAATACAGAACCAACCAGGCTTTCACAGCAGAACCAATTTTCTACCTTAGTAATGTTGGTACTGAGCCTTGGAAGACCATGTACCACTCAGAGTCACGGTGACCACGATGGAGTAAGGAATGGACTGTGGGAACTGGACCTAAGGTGAGCTTGGAGCAGCAGGGGTTGGGAAGATATGGGGGGGGGGGGGCGGTGTTGGGAAATTAGAGAAAGAGCCGTGGCCCTGATGGGCATGTTGGAGCTGATGGAGATTCTAAGAAGCCTAGCACATTGAGCAGCAGTGTGCATATTAATTAATCAATTTCAAGACGCTTCCGGTAGTTTCATCCTTTGAGTCGTCCAGTAAAGATAGCCTTCCACTTTCTTGAAGACGGTTCTTAAGTACCTTAGAATCTTGCAATTCCTCGTGGAGGCTGCCCTCAGCTCCTGCTAGTTCGTCACAACGTGGGGCACCTTGGATGCAGCCATGAAGCCATCAACAGTACCGACTGAGAACCTTCCCGGACAGTATCCAGTTAGAGAATCCCCCTTAGGAAGCACTGTGCCCCAGAGCAAAGAGACTCTTCTAGGTGTTTCCAAGGACAGAAGGTTGCCATCTCCGTTCTGGATCAGTGACTTTCAAACTTCTCAGACTTAAGGCCACTATATGAAATAGATCTTGCATATAGATACACACACACTATGCAAGCATGCACATCCTTAAAACTGAAACTAACCTGTCAGGAAATCATGCTTACCTTTCCTTCTGTAAGCTAGGCACTCTGATATTGTAGCCAACTATTCCGTTCAATTTCCCTTAAGAAATCCCTTAAGAAAATTAGTCTTGACTTTCTAAATTAATTTCAGTAACCATTGACAAATGTGTCATGACCCATCATTGGAAAAATGGTGCTCTAGGTAATGGAATCCTCTTTTTGTACCCAGTGATGATATTTCTCTTTTGGGGGAGGTGCTTAGAGTAAGGCCAGCCTCAACCCACTGTTTATCTGTCTTGAGTTTACAACCAATTCCTTGCCCCAACCATACCACATGCCACAGCCTACATTTTCCACATCATTGGGCAGATTTTATCTTTTTTGGCTCAAGGTTGGGTGCCGATGTGGTTGGATTTGCTCCAGGGCTGTACTGGGAGCATTTTGGGTCCCCTGAGGCTTGTGCCAAGTTATTCTGGATGAGATGGGAGCCCCTGGCACCATCCTCTGTGCTAAATCAGGGCCATTTCTCCTGCCTTTTCCACTCCTTGTTTGTTTACCTTTGTTTTAAAATGCAGAAGAAGGGGTGGCTACCCTCCAACCCCAGGGCTCCCCAGGTAAGCCTAGGGCACCTCAGGGAGCAGAGGGACTGGGAAGAACAAGTGGACAGAGCCTTTCATGCATTTTTGCAGGAAGGAGCAGGTGAGGCAGGGTGAGTGGGTTTAGGATGAGTGAGCTAGGTACTTGCAGGAGGCTCTGGGGTGGAGGGGACCATCTCTTAGCCCTGTCCTGGCTCCCAGGTGCTCAGTCAGGGGACTCAGTCATGGCCTGGTGTCTTGGTTACTTTTTCATTGAGAGACAGAATACCCAACATTCATAACTTAAGGGAGGAAAGATTTGTTTTAGGTCACAGTTTAAGGAGGTCTTAGGCCGTTCATGGACGCTGGCAATGGCAGGAAGAGAACACGGAGAACAGTTGCTCGTGGCATCACAAGAGGAAGGAATCAGGGCAGTCGGACGAAGCTGGGGGCGAGAGCATATAGCCTGCACTCCCCCGTGCATCCTGTACTCCACCCCTCCTGTCCAGGCCCTGCCTCCTAATAGCACATGAAATCCGTAGATATTCTACAAAATCCAGATACACACGGCTTTGGGAGACATTCCAGATCCACACCAGAACATCTGGAGTTGAAGATCTTGATAAGGAGACAGTAGGGGTGTGGGTTTCTCCTTTGCATAGCAGAGGCACATTTGCATGTGAGTCTCTTCCTGTCTCCAGGAATTGGCTGGGGGCAAAGCGTGAGAAATATAGAGACCAAAAAGTAGGATTGAACCATTTTACAGGTAGGATTAATACATTTTTAGCTGTTTTTATTTGTTTTATCAAGCTACTATAAGCATAGTACTAAAACAACAAACAACCCAATATGCACAGCAGAGCTTATCATGAAAAGCAATGTCCTCTGCCCCAGGCCCGGTTCTACTCCTAGAGACCTCTCCTCAACTTGTCCCTGCATCAGAATCACTTGGAGAGTGTCCCACCCCTCGAGTTCCTCATTCAGTTAATCTGGGATCCGCTTGAGAGTCCACATGTCTCGGTATCCAGGAGATGCTGCTGTGTCTTCCTCCCATGGGCCCACGCTCTGAGAACCACCTCCTTAAAGGATACCATCTGTACTCTCTTCCTGACACCTGAACTCTGAATTTTAATGACAGGCTCTGTCTCCATTTCATTTCCAGAATTGCTGAGGAGGGTTTCAGAGCTCAGACACCGTCCCTCTGGCTCTTCTCTTCCGTGTGTCTGCAGCATGGGGGAAGAGGGGACAAGGGAGGAGGGTGGGGTCTGCCGCTGTTTTTAGCTTATTCATTTAGCAGAAAGTGCTTCCTGAGCATCTTCTGTGCATCCAGTACCGACTCCACCACTCGGATTTGGTCAGAGAATGAGACGGAGCCCCACTCTCAGGGGCCTAATATTCTGGGGCAGGGTTGGCTCTCTTGTTTTTTAAGGGGTCAAACAGACTTGGAGCTAATACTTCACTCTGCCACTGTAGCACCAAAGTGGCCACGGATAGCGTGTGGATGAACAGGGGAGGATGGGCTCTGATAACATCATATTTATAAAAACCAGCGGTAGGCCGGATATGACTGTGGGTTGAGGATCTCTGTTGCAGACAGGAGAGTAGGTAAGCTCCGTGGTATCCGTGAGTTCAGCATCCACAGATGCAAGCCACCTCGGGTCAAAAACATTTGAAACACAATTGCATCTTGGCTGAATATATGCAGACTATTTTGTGATTGTTCCCCGAACCATACAGCATAATACCAAATTACACCGTGTTTCTCTTGTATTAGGTATTAGAAGTCATCTAGGGATGGGGAGAGCATCTGGGTTGTATGCAAATACTCTACCCTTTCTAGAAGGGCTTGAGTATTCATGGATTTTGGTATCTTCCGGCTCCTGAAACCAACTCTCCCACAGATACTGAGGGATATCAGACGAAGTTCTAGGGAGAAAAGAAGCAGAAAAAGAAGATTTGTGAATCTGATACACTGGCAGGGAAGGGGTCCCTTAGATGAGGACGTGTTAGTAGAGTCTTCGGAAGAAAGCGAAGGAGGAAGCCAGGTGAAGCCAGATGCCTCCCTGCAGGAAGAACATTCTAGGCGGGAATAGCTGGGGCAGAGGCCCTGTGGCCTGAACCTTGAACATGCCTAGTAACAAGAAGGCCAGAGTGTCTTAGTGGAGTGGGGGTGCGTGGAAAGGAGCAGGAGATAAAGTCAGAGGCAGTAGGCTGCTGACGGCTTTCTAGTCCACCGTAAGAATTTTATTTTTTTCTGAGTAAAATAGGAATCCATTGCTGTGGCTCCAGTAGTTCTCACAGTTTCTGTAGGGCATCTGTTTTCTCTAAGTTACCTTTATTTTGCTGTAATTCTTCGGGGGGGGGGGGTGGGGTGGTGATAGGAGAAACCTGTGGCTTTTGGGCAAAGGCTTTGGAAACGGCTGGCCGCGGAGGGTGTCAGCCAGCAGAGGGGGTGCTGCTCGGGCGCAGGAGGAGGGCTGTCTTCTGCGGAGCTCGGACCCAGCTGCCGACAGCTCATTTACGTGACGCGTCTGCAGTTTGACATTCGTAGTACACGACTCGCATGCAATTAGCCCGGATCGCTCACACACAGCCTCTTGAAAACCGTTGGAATTTTCCCCCGTCTGGCCCTGCGCATGATGTCACCGCAGCTTTATTTAGTTGGTCGTCTCCCATGGACGCATCTGTCTGCATCACTGTGGTCTGGCGACTGAGGGCTTGTTTTCCTGGAGGGCAGACACCGTGGGGCAGCCCGGCTTTGCGGGTCTCCTCCCGCGGGATCATTTGCAAACACGCCTGGCAGAGGCTCTTTGGTGCGTGACAATAATTTCTCCAATCTTAAGCCCGCGTCCTGTTAAGCATGCCATGCAAATGAGATGCAAACGAGGGGCTGCCTCGGCAGGGGGCAGGAGGTCAGGACTCTGGGGAGGGGGCTCCCGCACCCCTCCTTGTCTCTTGGCTGAAGAACCTGACAGCTCCTTTCGCGGTCATTGTTTCCGCCCACCAAAGGGCTCTTCGTGAGGGCGGAGGCTGACCTGCGTCTGTAACCCCCTCAGACACCTGGTGGCGAGAAGCCGAGACACAGCAGCCGGGGCGGCGCTGCGGGCCCTGGGCGGCCATCAGCAGCAGCCTGCGGGGTCTGAGCGAGGTGCTGGGGGGGGGTAACCGGCTGCCTTTGTCCGTTGCCTTCCCCGCGCAGCAGTGCGCAGCCACGGGCGGCCGGATTTGGGCTCTCACGCGGCTGGGCCGGCTGAGTGCTCCCCTCAGCTCAGAGAGCGGCTTGCCACAGGATGGGAAGGGGCGCTGAGGGCCTGCTCCCCGGGTTGAGGGACAATGGTCCTTTGATTTTATTTCTTCTTCCAGCCTGACCCGCTGCTTTCGCCCGTGGCTTGAGACACTCTAATCCAAGGAGCTTTTCCAAGTGAGGCAAGACCGTGAACAAGCTCAGGAAATTCTGGGCCCAGTGTCAGGGGCCAGCGGTGCCCGGATGCTCCGAGGCGGCTCCCGGCTTGTAGGGGTGTTGCAGTGCGAGGTCGGTAGCGTCTCTATGGGCATATAGTCAGGGCCTACTAAGTGCCGCCTGTGCTGAGCTCTTTACCTGTGTTAACATGCTTATTGCGATTTACAGTTGGGAACCTGAGACTCAGAGAGATGAGCTGAATGGTCCAAGGGGATTTGACTCGTGCGTGGGCAGGACTGGAGTTAGATCTGGGGGTGGCGAGTGTAAAGCACAGGCCCACAGCCGCCGTGCCACCCCAGGGGCTGGGCGCGGAAGCGGCAGTTCCGGCCTTGGCACGCGTGTGCTCGACTTCAGCTTTGAGGTCAACGCTCGGCTTCGTGGGAGCCGCCAGCTCCCTCATGCGAGCCCCCTGGCCACAGCCGGGGGTTCCAGCCTCCTGCTCCACGCCCCCTGGTGTCTGACCGGCCTGGACTTGTTACCATCTCTGCCTGTCGTATCCTTAGAGCCTCATGGTAACCTCTGGATAACTCCCATCCCATGCCCGCGGAGCAGCGGGGCTCGAATTCAAACCCAAGCAGTTTGATTCTAAACCTCGGCTGTTCATGTTTTGCCTTCCTGGGAGAACACAGAGATCTTTCTGACTTCATTCATTCATTCACTCTTTCATTCATTCATCATTTAAAAGTCTCCAGGACCGAAGGTCCATTGCTAGATGCCTCTGGGACTCGAGGTGCAGGTCCTTTACACACCCGGGAAATGCACAACTCAGTAAGAACGGGGAGCAGGGACGACTCACTGTAAAGGGAGGAGTGCGGAGTGGAACGGAGCCCCGACAAAGTCCTGTGGGAAGGGCCCAGTGATGAGAGATGGGTCCCCACCGGCAGGGTCAGCAAAGGCCCCTGAGAGCCAGAGGCGCTGGACCGTGTTCCGGATGGGGCGGAGAAGCGACTCCAGTGGAAGGCTGCCTCTTGCTGCGACTCAGCTAGGCACTTTGTCTAGGTCAGACTTTGAAAGATGAATGGAAACTTTCATGGGCTCTCGCCCTCTGAAATCCCTCTTCACTGTCTGCCTGGGGGATCTTTCTACAATGTAAATCAGACCCTGTGACTCCCGGCTGAGCGGGTTCAGCGGTTGCCAGAGCTTTGTACCTGCCATCCGGATTCCTCGACCCCCTTGCCAGTGTCTGCTGTGCCCCCCGTGACCCTCTCTGCCCCCATCCCCTTGGGCAGGCCTCCTTGTCTGGCCTGTCAGCCAGGTGGTCGCTCCTTCCTGCTTTTCCCTCAGCCTGGCTACACTTTCTTGAGTTTCAGATAGATCTCACCCCCTTGAGTGGTCCAGGAAATGGCACCTTGGAAAAATGCCCTTGGCTGGGCTGTGTCTTATCTTAATAGTGCCTCTGAGGCCAGGAGTCACGGTCGCCCCTGCAGTCCCAGTACTTTGCAAAGCTAGTGCTGGGGGACTGAGGGTTCAAGTCTAGCCTGGGCGACTCGGTGAAACTGTCTTAAAAATGAAAGAGGGCTGAGGAGATGGATTTGTGTGAGGGTCCTCAGTTCAACTCCCAGTACCGTGTATGCACACAAAATAAATCAATAAAGTAAGAATTTTAAAGTTTTTTTTTTTCAGTCACCTCTATGACTCGGCTTGTTCATTACGGTCTGTCACTGTGTTGTTTGTTTATCGGCTTCTTACCTGTTTTCTTCTACTGGTTTCGAGGCAAGAAGCTATCCAAGTTTTTGTGTATACTAGTGCAGCCCACATGCAGGCACACCACAGGCACTTTCTGAGTGAATGATTCAGTAGGTGGACCAGGCAGGCTGCATTGGGTTTCCAGTATATTGATTACCGAATGGATATTGATCGGTGGCAGATCCCAGAAGAGTCTGCTCAGATATTCTGTGGACTTCAGACAGTATTCAGTAGCTGGAGAGCCCTCAGAAGTGGTAGTGACCTGTTCTAGATACCACCAGTAACAATTAAAAAGCAGAAGGGAGATTCGGTGGAGATTTAGAGACCCATCAGGGAGCTATGGATCCTAGCAGGATGGATGAGATGAAGCCTGCTTGAATTAAGGAAGAGACAGCAGAAATGGAAAGATGAGAAAAATGGGGGTAGAGGATTAGGGAGGATGAGAAAGTGAAGGATCAAGTGAGAGTTCTGGCTCAGGAGATGCGTGGGCTGTGGACATAACTCATTAGGATGAGAAATCCAGGAGGCTCCCTTGGCTGGGAAAGCAATGATCATCTGGCTGTTGTCTAGGCTAACTCTGAGGATTGGGGTGACTTTGCCCAGCACAGGGGTGGATCTGTATATGCAGAGAGCCAGTCGTGAAAATAGACCCAAGAGTATAGATTCAGAAGTCACCAGAGCAGCAGTGAGGATTGAGCCTGCGGTGTGTGTCAGAAGCTCCGGATTGGAAAATGAGGATGGTTAGGATCCTGGGTCACAGAGCCACTTCAAGAGGTTAGTGAAGGAAGAGGAACCAGTGAAAGAGAGAACAAACTGATGCTTTTAGAGAAAGAGGGGAACGTCAAAAGGATCACAGGAGTCGTGGGGAAGAGACTTGGAATGAGATAGATCTGGCTGGCATCTTAGATGCGGCTAACCGGAAATGGTAGCGAACAGGCTAAAAAGAACAATTGCATCTATGAATTTTGTCATTTAACATAGGGATTTGGATAGTACGTGTTCAGTGGTGTGGGGCAAGTTGAGAACCTGAATGGTGGCAGCAGATAGAGAAGGGTAGACAACTCTGAAGAGAATTAGGTTGTGGGTAAAGAGGGTCAGAGGACACAACTGCAGAGGAAGTTGTTTATGGGAGGAACCTGAGGAGATTTGTGGTGTGGATAGAAGAAAGTGTGGGGAAGAAATGTTGGAAATGCATGGGAAATGGAGCAAGAAGCAAGTGGAAGGGATCAGAGAGTTTGTCATTAGGGTGATGAGTGTTCAAATCCCTCCCTGCCTCGTACTATCAGCGAGACTTTGGGGATGTTAGTTAATTCCATCTGACTCTCAGAGTTCTCATCTTTCTGTCAGAGAGAAAAGCACATGCTTTGTAGGGGTGTGGCAAGGGTGAAGGAGAGTGCTTGGCAGGGTCTTTCCAGTGCCTAGAATACAGCAAGTTTTTAGTCAGTGAGCCCCTTCATATGTACCATTTGGAAAAGACCTCCTTGGCTGGGTGAACCCTTAGTGTATGTTAGACCCCCTGCCCAGAACTCTGGATCTCCTCATTCACAATGTCCACCACAATTACAGCACTCCTTGTCTAGGTGATGCTGTGGTAAGCCACCCCGTCTCCTTCTCAGGACTGAGGTGCTCCTACAACCAAGCACTCAGCTCACTCCTTCCCTGGAAATTGCCCAGAAGGAAGGTAAGGCACCCAGGGTCATTTCCCTCCCAAGGGGATCTCGTAGCCACGCTTGACTGCTGCAGAGAAGGGCTGGAGGTGTGTCTGCAGGGAGGGCCCTCTCAGCTGCAGAGCTCTCGGTGGACCCAGTGACACCTCTGTGGTAACTGATTGTACTTCAGCATCTCCGTGGTTATGTTGTGCCCCCTATTCTTTCAGGGGGCTACACTCTGATAAGCCTCAAATATAAAGATTTCCGTAGCAGACTGTATTTCAGGGAATTTGACTGTTTAATGTCAGTACCTTTTTCTTAAACTATAAGCTTTAGGAATGCACTGACAGTCTTGTTTTATCACCAGGCCTAGACATGTAATGGGAACTCATTGATTATTTGTTGAATACGTGCCTAAACACACATGCCTATACACATATACACATGAGTACCCCAGTGTATGTAGAGTTTTCCAGAGTTGTAGATTACAAAACAGGTGATCTGAGAGTACCTTTCTGTGAACGGGGGAGCCATTTGGGCCCACCCAATATGAAATCATGTCTAGGAATGGCTGTGTCTTCCATGAGCTATTCCCAGGGTTCCATCAGCAAACAGTGACCACGATTTATAAAATGTTCACACAAGAACATTTGGGCTGTGTTCTACATCATTTCGGTACAGAGACGTTGTTCCTTGGGGCCTTTAATTTTCTAGCTTTCATTATTGGGAGAGTAAAATGTATCACTTGCATTCCAAAATTGATTTTTATTTCCCAAAAGAAGCCCATAAAAATAAATAACTTCCCGGGAGGGAAAATAGAAAAGAACTCTTTACACAGGGCAATTTGTTAGAAGAAAAGAAAAGGAAGCCTGGAGGGGCAAAGCAATCTAAACATTTAGATTGTGTCTTTTATTTATCTCTCTCTCGATTCTTTAAACTTGAGGCTTACTAGGCTTTGAAAACACCCAAAATTTACTTGGGAAAATGGCATAGGACAGTTCCCTGGAGCATCCGCTATTCCCGGTTCTATTCCGATCACCACTGAATTGCTAATTATAAGAGGAAATACTGTCAGGATTTTGATACTAATTGTATCAGTAAGCCTCTGCTGCAGAACAAAAGATTCCGAATTGTAGTGGGCAAATTTTTTTTTTCTTTTGATTTTTGTAGCTCAGCTGGAAGCTTCTCATGAGCTAGGCTGAGTTGTTTGTGGCCAGATGGTGGAACATGCATGTCTGGTGGTTGGCTCAGTGAGAGTTACAGTGACAGGGATGACCTGGTGTTGCTTCCCTCCGTCCAGCAGGATGGCCCCAGCTTCTCTGTGTGGCTGTGGTCATGGACATCACCAGAACATTAAGACAAAGCAAATCAATTCCAGCCTCGATTCCAATGCACTTTTTATAACTGTTTGTACTGCATTGGATAATGATCCTGTAGTTTATCTTCTGCAAGTCACATGACCAACCCTAGATGCAAAGCATACAGAGAGAGACTTTCATCCTTTCTTTGGCGTTTCACTTTCTCAGCTGTAAAGAAGGGGTACATAGGTAGGCAAGGAGACTCACTTTATAGCTCATTTGCTGAGAACCAAAGAGGTGCAGCACTCGCTTGAAGTCACACAAGCCAAGAACCCTCGGCTAAGCAGCCCACTGGGGGTGTGTTCACTCTGCCCAGCCGTTACCTGTTTCCTCTTCCTCCATTCCCTCTACCACACTGGCAGCCAGGAAGTCAGCACCCTGTGGGGACAGTGGCGTCACTGGCCCCTCACGCAGCTCCAGAAGGCAGTTCTTTCATCAGCTAGTAGTCACGCTTACGGCTGCTGCTCGTTGTTTGCTGCTTGGCCCCCTCCACCCCACCGCTCATCCACTCGTTGCTCTCCTCTCTGCTTTAGAATGCTGACCCTGTGGAGTGCAGTAAGGCACTGGTGAGAGATTATAGGATTAATCGAGAAAGAAGACGAGCCACATCTGTCCTTCCCCTGTGCTCTAGGCTGTGTCTTCTTGTAGAATCAAAAGGTCCCTGCTTCGTACCTACAGGTTTCTCCAGTAACACTCTTTCCTCCCGCTGCCTATGCAGGCCCGGGAGTAGCACTGACAACTCTGTTGCTGGCTTGTGGTGTCTCACCATTTATTAATGATTTCTTTGTTCAATTCTGGCCTCACATTTGTGAGTAGTCTCTTAATTACAGTCTCTTGAATCATCTGAATTGGGTTCCTGCTCGGGTGTATACTGATACATTTTCATTAGGCTTTGTATTCTCATGAAGGGAGAAAGAATGGAATTTGCAGCCTGTGCCTTGGGGGGACCAAATGTCATGCTGGGTCTGCCGTGAAAAGTAGTGTGGAGCCTACAGGAATGCTATTGTAGCAGGAGGAATGTTTTGGAACTCTAGTACTGTAGTGTGAGATTTCTGACTGCCTAGACTCTGCTTAAGGAATTCTGAAAACACTGGGGAGGATGTACAACGATATTTATGGCATCATTGCTTTTGGATGGGTAGAAAGGTAATAACTTCATGAATGTGTATTGTTGGAAGAAGAAATGGCTGAATACATTGTGATCTGTCCATACTGCCATCTAATATGCAGCTTGGAAAGACTGAGTTAGTTCCAAACTGACTGACATGGAGAAATATACAAGATTCATTGGGGGGGCAGGTAGGGAAAGTAGTTTTTGCAGAACAGTGTGTGTGGTGTGATTCCAGTTTTGCAGAATAACCCTCAGTCCATCTATTTCCAGGTGATTGTCCCAGCAATAAAAAGAAAAAAAAGTTAGGGAGGGTAAACACCAGGTTGCCACTCTTTCTAGCTGGAGGTGGGGGAAGGAGAGAGCAAAGCATGATGGGAAAGAAACTTGGACTAAAATTCCGCAGCAAGATGAAAAACAAAAAAACTTTTGGATTTAATTTGCTAGGATATTTTTCTTTTTGAGATAAATATGCAGATTATTGATTTTTAGCCTATTTTCTTTCCTAATATATAAGTTAATTCTACACATTTTCATGCACACCTTTAACTGACTTTCACAAATTTTGAAATGTTTGAATTTTAATATGAGGTCTTCTTTTCCCAACATTGATTGAAAATTATATAGGTAAATTTCAAACATTTGTGGGTATTTTAATTACCTTTTTATTATTGATTTCTAGTTTATTTTCACTGAAGACAGAGAATGTGACTAAATTAATTTCTTTGAAGTGCTGCTAAACATTCTGTGTGCCCTTGGGAAGAATCTGTATTCTGCAGTTGTTGTGTGCCATATTCTCCCTACGTAAATTGGTCATGTTTGCTCATTGAGTTGTTCACTTTTTCCATGTTGATTTTTATTTTCTTTGCTTATTCTGTTTACTACTGAAAGAGTTGTGTATTGTACAATCATAATCTTGGATTGTTTCTCTTTCGTTTTTTTTAATTTTGGCTTTTTGTGTTCTGAAGTAGTGTTATCATCATAAATTATAATTCTCGCTCCTCCTTGGAGAGTTGATCTTTTGTCATTATGAGGTTCAACTCCTGATTATTGTACATATGTTAGGCCTTCTCACACATATGTATGTCTCTGACGCTTTGTTCTATAATTTTTCTTTTTGCTGTCCATGCTTTTGTTCTCATGATGTGTCCTTTAGCTCTCCACACGCTTTTCCACTATATTCCAATCTGCCACTGAGCCAAGCGGTGAGTTCTTAATCATGGCATTTGTACCTTAGTACTTTATATTTTGAATTATAGATTTATGGAAAAGTTACAGAGAGTACATATATCCTTCACCCAGATCCCTTTATTTTTAACACCTTATATTACTGAACACGTTTATCAAAATAGAAATTAGTGTGAACTAGTACTTTACTGTTAGCTAAAGTTTGAACTTGATTTAGATTTAATCATTTTTTAAAACTAATGTCCTTTATGTATTCCAAGATCTGGACCAGGATTAAAAGTTACATTTAGTTGTCATGTTTTCTTAGTCTCCTGATTTAGTTACTGTTTTGTTGCTGTGACTCATTACCCGCTATCCACAAATTTAGGGGAGGAAAGATTTATTTTAGCTCACGGTTTCAGAAGGTCACAGTCCATTCAGGGCGGGCTGGCAGCAATGGAAATACGTAGCAGAGGCAGAGGTGGAGGCAGCTCTTGACACCACAAACCAGAAGCCAAGTCATGGCAAGTTGAGTCTAGTCCCCCAAGGAAGGCCAGAAGCAACTTGTGTGTCCTTCCAGGTCTCATCCCAGTGATCAGCCCTTCCTGGATCCAAGTGTGGAAGGTGTGGTGAGCTCTGCAGTTGAATCGGAGAAGTCTCAAGGGCAAAACCATTTCAGCGTCTAGCTCTTTTCTTTGCCTTCCCCTTATTTCTAGGATTTTGACCCCCGCTTTCCTGGAAGCCTATTGCTAGCCCCAGAGGTATGATCAAGTTCTGTCAGCTTCCTGTGTCTTCTCCACAGCTGCCCTCTGCCTCGCTGCCTTGTCTCTGTCCTGTGCCAAAAACTGACTGACGGCCTAGAGCAAAAGTGGCTCACAGAATGTTGAACTGTCTCAATTCCAATTTTTTCAAAGTGCTAACTCCTTGAAAAATATTTTTCGCTTGTTTATCCAGTTTGTATTGTTGTTCTCAGTGGGGATGTTGAGCTACAACCTACTTCATGTGGCCCAAGCAGTAGGATGCTATGTGAAAATGTAAAATAGATTTATGGCTTTATAATTATGTAAAAACAGAGGGTTAATGAGGATACAGACTGAAAGGAGAATGTACACATAAAGGCAATTATTTAATATAGGAATTGGATCAAAAGGAAATATTTGTTTTGGATTCTGTTACATATGCAATTAGGTGAAAAAAAAAGGGTTTCTCTGGTATGTGTTTGTTTGAGAGGGTGGTAAGATGCTTAGTGATAGATGAAGAATTCTCGTTTCACTCAGGCCTTGGTAGAAAGACCCTGAGAACTCTGGGGAGCAAAAACATTGAGGTTAAGGTCACTAAGTATTCTACTGGAACATTACAGGGTATTGATACAGAACAATAGTAATAACAAGCCAGAACATATTGGCGTCCTATTAATTCCTTTAATTTTTACAATGTACATCTGAAACAATATTCTTATCCTAAGTTTCATTTTTTGGAGGCGAGAGAGACAAGGGATCTGAGTCACGGAGAAGTTAGGTGACTTTTAGGTTTTGTGGTTTCCGAATGTCAGAGATTCTCTTAAATCCCATGGTCTTTGGCTTTAATTCCTCAGCTCCTAGCCACCACTCTTTGCTTGTTCAGTAAAGGACGTGGCATTGCGTCAGATAAGGCTGTTTGAAATGTACAAGGTGATGTTCCAGAGGACAGTTTAGTCCAGTCCTTGTGTCCTGGGGCAAGCGAAGCAGATGGCCTCAGAACAGCCTGTTTTGAAATCAGCCAGGACACTGCCTTTTCTGAACAGGCTGGATTCCACCTCCCAGAGAGAGGTGGGGAAGTGTGGCTATGAAGGGAAAGGGCTCTGAGGATGAGCAACACCATCAAATGTAAAAAAGTGCTTATGACAGGGCCTGACAGAAGCAGTGCGCATTCAATAAATATTACTGTTGTCACTCGGAGTTATCATTCATCATCAGAGGCCAGAACAAATCATGAAGTGTGCAAGTCCTCTTTGGGCTTGAAGCCTTAGGATTCTACTCCGAAACCTGATGATACCCGAGGTGATATAATTTATGGTCCCTTGTTCTTTCCTTGAGCGTGTGCCTCACATCGCGCTGGGCTAGGGAGTCACCACTGTCCATGGGACCAGTGGGTGGATAATTTCAATAAAGTGAGTGATGTAAGTGCCTCTGGACACAAGTACAGGCTGTCCTGGGGAACCACGGGAGGAATAGCAGCCCGTGCAGGTATTGGGGTTCCGCAGTGGTACTTAGGGCATGGAGAGAGAGGAACATGTCAACTCATTCATGTATCAATTAATTGCTTAAACATTTATTGACTACTTACTGTCTATTAGATAATGTGCTAGGGCTGGGAATGCAAATGCGGTCACCATAGAAACAGGGAAGACTTTAATGTTGCAGGCAAATGGAAGTTAATAATTTTAATCATTTATTGGTATCTACAAAATGCAGAAGATTGTCCTAGGTACTTAACAGGGCATAATAATAATGAAATAATTACAACAACAACAATAACAGTAATAATAACGACCTGCAGTTATCGAATGTAAATGTGTTACAGTCATTGTAATGTAGACATAGCATCCACAGTAACTCCTGCACCCCCTCGGCATCCCTGTGACATAGCAGTGCTCATCTTCTTGTGCTACAGGTGATGACACAAAGGATCAGAGAGGTTAAGCAACTTTTCACGATTACACAGCTAGAAAATGGTTTCACTTTGAATTGGTCCTGTGTCTGTCTCATCTTGAAGCCAAACTTTTAGCCACAGTTCAAATCTTCCTCTAGAAATATTCCAAGGTCATAGGCTCTATCCTTGAGGAGCTCTACTAAGTGACTTAGAACAAGTAAGGCAAGTGATAATATCCCAAAGAACAAAAGACGCTGGGGACGAGAAAGGAAAAAAATCCCTTTGGGGTATAGAGGAAGTCAGCAAAGCTCTGGGGGGGGGGGGGGGAGGCTGGCATCAGACATCCAGTGGGAGGGGTGGATGAATGAGCTTTTGTAAAAGAACCTGAGTTCCTTGGGCAAAGGCTAGTGTGCACTCTGACCTGTAGGGGGAGCTCAAAGCCCCTGCACTCTAGGGCTGGTGGGAGAATGGGAGTCAGTGGTAAGGATCTGGGTCATGCTGGTTCAGGAGTATCAGAGAGGGAGGAGGAGCTTAATGATGTCATCATCCTGTACACCCTTACGTGTTCTTTCTTGAGTGCTGTTGGAGGCCAGTGTGGTAAGAGGAGCCCAAGCCTTGCTCCTCATTTGACACACAACTCTTTCTGAACAGCTGTGTAAATAAACACAACTCAGGGAGAGGGAACAAAAGGGGCCCACCCAGGGTCCTCCCATTTGGATGGATACTGGTGTTGAGATCTCTGGCATCACCCAACTCACCAAGGGTGGTGGTCCTCCTTGTGATTTGGGGCAAAAGTCCCAGTACAGGAAAGTGAATATTGATTTCTACCTGTCTTGTCTGTGCTACATGGAGATCTCTGAGGGAAGTAGTTGTGGGACCCAGTTCTACATGCTAGAGCCTGTCTGCTCCTCCTTTGGGGGCAGGACCTGGCAGGGAGCAGTAGGCAGCCCAGCATGCCTGGAGCTTAGAGATGCTGGGGCCAAGTTAGAAATTATAGTGGGTACAGAAGAGGGTGTTGAATTTCATTGGCTTTAGCTAAGACTTCACGGAGCCAGTGATCACAATGGACCCATTCTGGGTGTTATTATCATCATGAGGATGCCTTCTTTGGTTTGGATCTGGAGAGTCCCCAAAGAGCCTCATATATGTGGAACCATTCACTGTTGGGAAGTGGGGTCTGGCCAGAAAGGTCACATGTTTGGGGTTTGACCTCGAAGGATTGTGTCACCTTGTTGAGACTGGAGGCATGCAGGATAGGGCTTTCCTATTTTGTGTTTTTGACTTGTGGGTCAGGAAGTGAAAAAGAGGCACTGATTCTGGGTGGAGGGGGCACTCAACTGGCAGTTTGAACTAAGTAAAGGAAGAAAGGAAGAAGAAGCATTGTTACAGCTTCCTTCTGGGAGGCTCTGGCCTTGCTTGAGTCTCTGGACAGCCGCTTGGTTCCTGCTTCACTTGGCTTCCTGTCTGCAATGCTGTAAACAGCTCTCCAGCCTCTGTTACGTGCTTCCACTGTTGCTGGCTGCCGTGAACAACTGTGTGAGACCTTTTGAAACAGTGAGCTTAAATAAATCTTTCCTCCCTTAAGTTGTGGATGTTGGTATTTTGTCCCAGCAATGAGTAAGTAATTAAGACAATACCCAACTTAGCTTGTGGCTCTTCTGGGCTGATTGCAAATTGTCATGCGCTTATCTCTCTCCCTCTTTTATTTATTGATGTGAATTTCACATAACACAAACTTGGCAATTTTGGTGCAAAAAATTCAGTGGCATTTAGTATATTCATCATGGTGTACCACCACAGCCTCTATCTAGATCCCCTCCTTCCACAATAAAACCCTACACCCATTAACCAGTCACTGCTCATTTCTGTTCTTCTCTCCCCATCCCCGGCCAGCTATCCGTCTGCTTTCTTTAACCTTCTCTTTTAAAGACTGCTCAAAATGTCATCATTCAGCCCTTCACGTTTGATGTACTGTGAAGAACTATCTGTGCAGTGCTTGGTCATCCTGATTGGGACTGGTTGTCAGAATATCAAAACACTTCCATGCCAGTTGACAGATGATCAATACACCAAGTGCTTCCTGCCTCCTTAACCTCATTAGTTCCGTCTCTGACATCCCTGGGCTTATCCAGCAAGGAAAAGGCCAACGTCTAGTCCAGTGCGAGCCTGCACATCTCCTTCAGGGCTTTGGCTGGTCCGTGCTGATGGGTAAACTGCTTGCTAAGTATTTTGGCAACCAGTGCTATGGTGGAGGTTGGGGCGGGAATCTTCTAGCTGTCAGAGCCTCTTCTAGACACGGCCGCCTTTTGCTCAGCTCCTTGGATCCCACCTGCCGAAAACATTTTTTTTTAAACCATTTAAAAAAGTCTCAGTCTAAAGTACAGTACTTTCCCCCTCTTTGTGTTTTTCAAACCTTGATGAATGATGTACTGACTCTATCCAAGATGTGCCAAATATACCTCCTGAGATGGAAAGATGCTATTTTGGGGATAAACATGTTGATCTTTCTCTGAAGGAATGCAAGACATCTGATGATAGTTTTTGCTTTTTCACTACTGATGAGATTAAAGCCGC
The DNA here is from genome assembly GCA_004027205.1 of Ctenodactylus gundi. Taxonomy (NCBI): domain Eukaryota; kingdom Metazoa; phylum Chordata; class Mammalia; order Rodentia; family Ctenodactylidae; genus Ctenodactylus; species Ctenodactylus gundi. The sequence goes on along the minus strand of PVKB01000402.1, from coordinate 607,279 downwards.
CCCGAAAGCTGCTGTCACAGAACATTGGACCAAAGTTCTGGAATAAATAAGAGGCATATATAGAGGGGGAAGAATAGGTGGACCCAGGTATTTTTCCCACAACAGTGGGGTGTACTGGTGATGGTTAATTGTGTTGTTTCTAGAGCCAGACAGCCTGGGTTCAAATCTTGCTCTGCACTCACCAGCTCCAGGACATTGGAAAAGTCACCGAAGCTCCGAAACTCTCAGTTCTCACATCAGTAAAACAGGGGACAGGGTAACATTCAATCCTAAGGTTACGGTAAGGATGAAATGAAACAATGCTTGTGCTCATACACCATTGTTATTTATTTTATTTTTTAATCGTATCTTTAGGTAGACCATGGTTAACTTTATGGAAAAAAAAAAACCCCATGGACTTAAGATCCATAGGTGATGGTGAGTCATTGAGGATGTTGTGAGAGCAGGGATGGTATGATAAGATCTGTTCTCGGGGGAGATTAATTTGTCCACAGCGCATAGACTGACCTGCAAGGGCAGAGAGAGTGTTGGGAGGGGGAGGATAAGGAGGCTGCCGCAGTGGTCTGAGCCTCCCCGTGCAACACGGTGGCCACCAGCCACGTAGGGCTGGCATACCAAATTAATGAAAATTAAATGACGTTTAAAAACGCATCACTGGCTGCCCAAGAGTAGCCTGTCAAGTATACAACATCTACCATAGGGGAGGGCTATTCTCCTGGAGGGCAGATGCTTCCGTTATTTTATAAAGTTCTGTTGGACAGCACAGGGGAAGGGCTGTTGTTTTCCCATCTGAGGATGCGTCAGGATAATTTGGATGGTGTGTTAGAATACAGAAGGCAGGCTTCCACCTTTCACTCAGGGGTTTGAAATTTGTATTTCTAACAAGTATCCAGGTGATGCCAGGACTGTTTTTGCTGAGGACCAGTCTTTGGGAACCACCTCTCAGTCTGTGATGTGACCCAAATCGGAGTTGTTTTGAGCATGTTAAAAATCGCGTGTGTTCTGTAGATGCTTCAGCTGAGCCCACTTGGTATGTGGACCCAGCCTCCCTCCAGGATGGCAGGTCAATTTGGTTAGCAGAAGGACAAAGCACAGAGCGAGGCTTCTTCCTCTGTGATCCCAGTCATCCTGAAGCTTGGCTTTGGGGGTCTGATGGAGAGGGAGGTGGGGAGAGAAGCTTTCAGAACTGGAAGGTCAAGCATTTTCTGCCTGTCATACCTTGCTGATGACGCCCCCTCAGGCAGAGCATGACTCACATCTAGCTGCACGGTCCGTGGGGAGGGGCCCGGGGGCACGAACAACAGCGAGGGCAGACGTGGACGTAGCACGTCGCTGACGACACACCTGACCTGCAGAAAGAAATCACCTGGACTCGGACTCCGTAATCCCGGATAGGGGGGTCCATGGTGGGTGGGTCCCAGGAAGATTCTCTGCGACCTGAGTGGGGGATGTCAAGCCTTGGGGTGGGGACTGTGCTAGAGCTGCCCCTACCTCGGCCGTGCGTGTCATTCGTAGACGCTCACCAGGGGGCATTGGTGTCTGTGCGCAGCTGCACGGTGTCCCAGAACACTCCAGCAGTGCTTCCGTGCCAGCTGGCCGAGAGCCACGGCCTTGCTGAGGTAGCTCTTCCGACTGTCCCAGCTGCCCTCCCGGAACTCCCTTTCTTGGATGTCCCCATAGCTCAGCTGTTGTTACTTGGTCGTATCAGAGGCTCAGTGGGATGCTGTTTTAATACTACGAAGTCAGAAGTTCAGTTTGGCTGGTATCTGGGGTGTGTTATTTAGAAGTAGTCAGAATATAATGTGTGTGTGTGTGTGTGTGTGTGTGTGTGTGTGTGCATACGTGTGTGCCTGTGTGAGTGTATGTGTGTGTGTATGTGTACTTTGGTGAAGAACAGAGGCACTTGGGAGGATTCAGTTGGTGCTATAATGAATAGCTTTGAGGTATGGGTAGTTTAGTAAAAATTACAGCAAAACAGAAGTGGGAAACATGCCAGCCTCCTTCAAGGTGATCAAAGCCCATGACTTTAATCATCCTTCTACTCAATCCATTCATCCATCCATCCATCCATCCATCCATTTGTTTGGGATAAATGGATTTGGCAGGAAAAAATTCTCCCTTTTTTCTTGCTTCTTTGCCATTGAAAATGCCTGACAGTACATCAGGGGGAGACATTCCTCTGCTGGGACTCCTTCTAACAGATGCTTTCCTCCCTCATCACCCCTGAACAACGGTAGAAAAAACAAAAAACTTATCTTCCAGTGACAGCCCTTTCCTCTTACTGCCTGGGGAACGTGATGTGAGGATGTGCCTGTCAGTTTTTCAAAAATCCTTCGAATTCCATGACTCAGTGATGTGGTTCATGTAGATAGGGCTCTTCTATCAAAGCAGGGAGCCCATTGAAGAAACGAGAAAATGTGCCTGTTTCTCAGGAGAAAGGAGGCAGGGCCGCCTCCCTCGGAGCTGGGCGGCTCTCCTCCCCAGCCTCTGAAATTAAACCCATCACTTAGTGATCGCAGTGAGCAGATTGCGGGGCTTCCGGCTTTTGCCGCTTGGGCTTGCAGAGCCGCCATCGGACAGTTTTGATTGAGCGTCCAAATTAAGCTGCCAAGGAGCGACTCTGCCGCTCCAGGGACCCTGTGTTAGTGTTTATGGTACATCTTTAGAAATAATTGCTTTGTGAAGCGGTGCCCAAAGCTGTGTCACCAGCCGCTATGGCAGAGGGGTTGAACGCTGCTCACCACACGTGTCTTGTTACTTACGCGCAGCCCCACATGGGGCTGGGGTTTCGGGGCACTGGCCTCGTCCCGTCCTGAGGGCATGAGCAAGAGGTGGGAAACCCTGCTGTCCTGCTTCCCCTCAAGCTGAAACAAAAAGAGAGTGGCCTGCAAACAAGGCATAAAGCTGACTTTTTGCAAGCTGTACTCCCCAACCATCTGTCCCAGGAGCAGGGAAAGACCCTGAGGGACAGCCCAGGAGAACAGTTGTTCTATGCTGATGCTGGTGTAGAACCATCCTCCTCTGCTTCAGGCCTTGCAATGCAAGGCAGGTGTTGCATCCCTAAGTGCCCATGGCCACGTTGCCCACTAGTAGGGAGTGCCAGGAATTACATACTAGGCTTCTGGGACCCAAGTGGGGATAACTCAGATGCTCCCATGGAGCGGAGTCATCTGTGGATGGGAGTCACCTGTGGATTTGTGGGTTGTGCTGGTTGTTGAGTTAGACTGGGTGGAGAGTAGCCCTGGGAACTGCGGAATCCCCATGAGGAAAGACACCTCTCTAGAATACAGTTAGCAATAAACTCACTTTAGTGGGGTATGCAACTGTCCAGATTTGGGAGTCTCTTGTTCTAAGGAGAATCCAGTTACTGAGCACAGAATTGCATGAGTTTGTCAGCAATGCAAACTAAGAACTGAGGGGAATCAGCTGAATAGATTCTTGGTCATCCCAGTGATATCCAATCTTAGTTTTAGAAGAAGAAGGAACTCCACGCTGGCCTCTCATCATACCGTGACTTCTTTCTCTGAGATTTACAGTAACATTTTTTAATTAAAAAAATAATTCCTGCTCAGCCAATTCTGTATTATTTAATGTCTTGCTCCAAGTTCCCAGCAAAATGACTAAGATGAAAAATGGTAAAAAATAAGAAATGGATTGTGGCTACAAACCGGAAAAATGGTGTCAATCACGTGCTCGAACCTTTGGGAATTTCTCTAAGATAAAGCTGGACAATACTGGCCAATTTTATGTCATCTTTCCCCACATCTAAGCCTCTTAGGCTTTTCTTTTGTGTAATTGCATTGGCTGGTGCTTCCAGAGCTGGGCATTCTTCACTTGATTGTGGCTATAATAGATGTGACTCTGGAGTTTTACCAGAAAGTGTGAGGAAAGCCATTGATATATTTATTACCTCAAGAAAAGCGTTCATCTATTCCTGTTTCTCTAAGTGGTAGACGAAGGGATTGCTACCAATTTTGTCAGTTGTTTCTTTGTTATTTTTTTGAAATAATTATATCGTTTTTCTCCTTTGACCTAGTTTTATAGTGATGATATTATTAATAGACTTTCTAAAACTATGAAAGGTTTTTGTTTGGGAAATATGTGATCGAACTGAAATTTTTGAAGAATCACGTTGGTTGGGTTGTGGAGGGAGAGCTGGTTAAACTGAGACTGTGGGCAAGATACCAGCTTGTATTGCTAATGTGCGGAGAATGTTCATCTTCATTTCATCTCGGAGAGGAAAAATAAATGCCAAGACACAGTAGCCCGTGACATTGTTATTGTTGCTAAGATGGTATCAGGATGAATAATAATAATAATAATAATTCTCAGGTATGTGGGATTGTAAAGAGGAAAGACCAGAGTATGTAGTCAGAGAGTGTACCAAGGGCAGGTGTATTAGTTTGGGTTCTTTCAAAGACAGAATTTACAGATTTTATCACAAAACGATTATTAGGAATTGTTACAAATTCAAGGATAGAGATAGTCCAAGATGGCTGCTCAGCTGTGAAGTAGATCTCCCATCCAGGACTGCAGAACAGCCGGTGAGGTGATGGTCTTCTGCAGATCTCAGGCAAAGACCAAAGCCTGAAGATTGATGACTGAAGAGTAGCAACAGACAGACAGGCACAAGTTGAGACTGGGGTGAGTCTGTGCTGATGATCTGTGATGTGTAGCAAGTCGGCATCCGTAGACAGTTGCGAAGGTGAGAGCTTTCCCAGAGGAAGAAGCTGTGACAATCTTCCTTCTTCCTTCCTTTTATACCCTTGGCGTTCCAGGTGGACCTCCCACATATGGGTGGGTGCTCTTCCCCTCATTGGCTGGCCCACAATTCCCTCACACTCCAATCCAGGCTGTTTCTCAATTCCCAATCTAGGTGTGGTTCCCAAACTCTAATCCTAATGGAGGTGTGGTTTCTAATTTCCTCAAGTTGACATAATCTCTTCAAAGGTCACAACAGGAGACCAACTTCAATCCCAGACTCCCACCTGGACAGCTGGGTGGATGGTTGAGCACACACTACACCTGACATCAAAAGACTGGGATCAGACATGGCTGAGGAAAGAACAGGGAGAGGGTGAAGCTGTTGGACACGTTGAGTTTGATGTGCACATTGAACATCTAATGTAATGTACCTCGGAGGTAGTTGGACATACGGTCCTAGAGCTCAATAAGGAGGTACAGGTGGGAGTTTTCAGAATTTAGGTCAGAGTTAAAATCATGGGAGTAACCCCCCTGGAAAACTATAGAAACTACAAAAAAAAAAAAAAAACTCCAAACTTCTAAATAATTTATGATTTGATTCAAAGAGAAAATCTCAAGGGAATTTCTTGAACTTGAAAACACCTTGAACTGAAAGAAAATGAAAATACAACACATCCCACTTTGTGGAATACAGATAAAGAAATACTTAAAATGACATTCTTATTGATGAATCTTATCAAAGATTTAAAGAAGAAATAACAGCAGTTCTTCTAAAAAAAAAAAAAAAGAGGAGGGAACGCCTCTCAACTTACTCTATGAAACCAGCTTTGCCCTGATATCAAAGCCAAATGAACACAGTGCAAGAAAACTACAAGCAAATATCTTTTATGAGCACAAATGCAAACATTTTTGGCACAATATTAGCGAATCAAATCGAGCAAGGTATAAACAGAGTAACGCAACCCAACCAAATGGGTTTATCTGGCAATGCAAAACTAGTTCAGTAACCATAAATCAGCCAACATAACTCACCATACCAATAATATTAAGAAAGAAAAAGCCAATGAACATATCATTTGGTGCAGAAAAAGCATTTGATAAAATTCAGCATTGATTCACGTGAACATTTTCAGCACGTTAGCAATACATAGGAAGTTCCCTGATGCAGCAGAAGGCATCTACCAGAAACCCACAACAGATTTATGGTGAGAAACGTCAGGTTTTCCTCCCAAGCAGTGGATTAGTATAAGGGGTTGTTTCTGCATCCTCAGTTCTGTTCCATTGATGTACCTTGTCTGTTTTCATGCTGGTACCATGTGTTGTTTTATTTGCAATGTAATTGGATATCTAGGATTGCTATGCCTTCTGCTTTGGTCTTGTTCAAGCTCATGGTTGCTTTGACTCTTCTGGGTCTCCTCTGTTTTCATATAAATTTTAAGTTATTTTTTTTCTAGTTTTCTGAAGAATGCTACTGGCTTTCTGATGTGGATTGCATTGAACCAAGACATCAGTTCCTAAAGATTGCTTTATAGATTCCAATCAAAATACCAGTGGGATGTTTTTGTTGGTTGTGAACGAAATGACCCTAAAATTTATGTGGAAATACAAAGGAACTGGTATGACCGGAACAACGTCTAAGATCAAGAATAAAGTTAGAAGAATCGCAGTATCCAATCTGAAGGCTTTCTAGCTGAGGCTTCACTAACCACACAGTGGGGTGTTGGTGAAAGGATTAATACTTAAGCCAGTGAAACAGGAAGAGATGTACACAAATGTGGCTGACTGATTTTTGACAAAAATACAAAGTCACTGAAATTGGGAAAAGGGTATTCTTTCAAACAAAGGTTTCACAATGACTGAATATTTTTTGCAACTCTGTTTTTGGTTCTGGGAACCAAAATCAGGGCCTCGTGTGTGCTTGACAAGCATTCTACCACTGAGCTACAGCCCTGACACCTCCTTGGAAACTAAATGCAAATGAAGTAAACTTGACTTCTCAGGCTCAGCCCCTCATGGAAAGCTGAATCCAAATACAGTAAACAGACTTCTCCTCACATTTTACATACAAGTGAACTCAATATGAGCCATGATCTAAATGGGAAATGTGAAAGTATGAAATTTTAGAAAACACAGGAAAATTTTTATGACCTGTGGTTAGACAAAGAGTTCTTACACATGACACCAAAAATATGACTCATGAAAGAAAAAAATAGTTGAACTTCATTAAAATTAAAAGCTTTTGTTCTACAAAAAGACACTGTTCCAGAAGGAAAAGACAAATTACAAACTGGAAGAAAACATTAGCAAATCACATACCTGACAAAAGGCTTGTCTCCAGAGTAAAGAAATCTCAGATTCAATAATATGAAAAGAAACAACCTGAAAAAAGCATGGGCTAAAGCTTGAACAAATGCCTCACTGAAGACAACATTAAAGATGACAAATACATTTGTGAAAAAATATTCAATATTGTTAATAGATAAGGAGATGGAAATTAAAACCATGACACACTATTACACACCTATTAGAGTGGCTAAAGAGATGATGATGATAGCTGTGAATACAACATATTGCCAAGGATACAGAATGAGGGAAATATGTCATCATTCGTGATACGTGTAAGTATGGAATGGTAGAGTCACAGTGGAAAACAGTTTGTCGATTTCTAAGAGTAAACATACACTTACCTTATGACTTAATCACTATACTCTGAGGATTTGTTTGCCTTTTTTGTTTTTTTGGTGATGGTGGTGGTACTGGAACTACATTGCTAGTGCATTTAATTTTTTTTTTTTTAAGATAAGGTCTTGCTAAATTCCTCAGGCTGGGCTCAAACTTGTGATTTCTTTTCCTGTCTCAGCCTCTAGGAGTGGTGGGATTACAGACTTGCACCACCAGCCCAGATCTGGATTCTTATTTAACCTTAGAAAAATGAAATTTTATGTTTACACAAAAACCTGTTTCTAATAGCTTCATTTGTAACCCCCCAAAATCAGAGGCCATCCAGATGTCTCCAGCAGGGAAATGGATAAATGCACTGTGGTACATCCACTCAGTGGAGCACTACTTAGCAAAAAAAAAAAAAAGGAATTAGCTATCTAATTTGAGTGATTCTCAAAGGTTTTATGCTGGATAAGGGAAATTATTCTCAGGAGGCTTCATATGGTATGGTTACATTTTATTTGATCTTTGAAGAGATAAAATTCTAGTATTGAGAAAGAGATCTATTTTTTGGCCAAAGCCGGGTGGAAGGTATGTGACTCTAGGGAAACATGAGGGATTTTCCTGGAGATGATGGAACTGTTCTGCATCTGATGTTTGTGGTAGTTACATGAATCTATATCTGGGGTAAAATTCACTGAACTATATTCTCAAAAAGTTCATTTTATTACATGCTAATTTTAAAAATAAATATTCTGTAGGCAGAAAATAAACATAAAGCACATGTGAGACAGGAGCAGACAATGGGCTGAGATGAGAAAGAAGCTGGTTAAGAGGAAAGCATAAAGGCAAAAGCAAGAAGAGTGTTGTGTTAGGATCCTTAAGCAGTTTAAAACAATAACATAAATTAAAATGCATCGATGCAGTAAATAGAGGAATATCTACTGCAAGAGTTCCGTAAGTAACATGGAAATAAGTTTAAGGAGTGCTTCCAAGTGGTAGAAAAAGGGAAAAATAGATGAATATGATCAAAAAGAAAATGACAGGGAACAGAAGGCATTTGTTGGTGGATAAATGGGTATCAGATATTTTTAGAGAGAAGATCAGAGGAAAAAAAAACCCTTTAAAAACTAGATTCGTTAGAGTATAAGACAAGTAATAAACTGTTTAAAAAGATTCTCTTAATTATTAAAAGTAAAATCTAAGATGAAAAAAAGAAGTTATAACCTTGGATCAAAATACATGAAGTGAAAATTACTTGGAAGTGAAAGGAGAAATTTTCAAAAAAATACCATAACAGAAGGGAAAGGCCACTTTATTCCTTTACACAGAAGACCCAAAAAACTTCACCAGACTGCTCTTAGAGTTGATTAACGAATTCAGCAAAGTAGCAGGCTACCAAGTGAACACACAAAAATCAATACCAATTATAGGCCCACCATGAAACAAATGAGGAAAGCAGTTTGATTCGCAGTAGCTTAAAAAAAGTGAAATCCCTAAGAACCAGCCTAGCCAGGGAGGTGAAAGAGCTTTATAATGAGTACTAAATACCTCTACAAAAATAACTTAAACAAGATGTGAGAAGATGTCAAGACACCCCCAGTTCCAGGACAGGCAGAATTAATACAGTCAAAATGGCCATGTTACTAAAAATAATGTACAGATTTAATGCAATTTCTTTGAAAATACCAACATGCTTCATAAAACTGAGAAAAACAGTTCTGAAATTTATATGGAATTAAAAGACTCAAGAATAGCCAAAGCAGTCCTGACCGAAAGAACTGAACAAGAGACATCACAATTCTGGGTTTTAAGTTACACCACAAACTTAGAATAATAAAAACATCATGGTACTGGCAAAAAGTCAGTGTGTAGCCCAGTGAAATAGAACAGAAAACACAGATAAAAGCCCGTGCACCTTTAGCCATCTGATTTTTGACGAAGGAGGCCAAAAACATACATTGGGGGAAAGTTAGCCTTTTAATAAAACAGTGCTGGGATGACTGTGTATCCACATGCAGAAGATTGAAAGTAGACCCATAGCTCTTGCTCTATACTAAAATCAAATAAAAATGAATCAAGGACCTAGATAGGGAAACAGAAACTTTGAAACTGCTGGAAGATACCATATAGGAAACACTGGAAGTCATAGGTGCAAATAAGGACACCCTGTGCCTGGTAACAGAAGAAATGACATCAAGAATCGAAAAATAAGATTATATCCAATTTAAAAGCTTCTTCCCAGCAAAGGAAACCATCAACAAAGTGAAGAGACAGAATATTGAAGAGAAAAATAAATATTGCCAATTCTTTTTCTGATAGAGGTCTAATATCTAGAATAGACGAAGAACCAAAAATAAACACTCCTCTCAAAATAACCCTATCAAAAAAATGGGCAAATGAACGGAGTTGACACTTCTCAAAAGAAGTACAAATCAGAACAACTCTGAGATTCCTTCTTACCCCAGTTAGAACTCATACCCATGTGTATAGCAGCTCAGTTTACAGTAGCTGAGCTCTGCAAACAGCCCATTCACACATGGACAAAGAAGGTGAATAAAAAAAATTTCCTCTGCCAAAAAAGAATGAAATCATGTTATTTGCCTTAGAGTTGATGGAACTTGAGGGCCGTAATGGTAAGTGAAATATGACAGCCACAGACAGTTAATATCACATGGTTTCTCTTCTGTGAGAAAACTAAAAGAGAAACAAATGAAAGAGTAAAAAAGGAGAGATGGTAGGAAACAAAAAGGTGGATTTTAGGATTTGGAGAAGGAGAAAGGTAGGGAGGAGAATAAAGAAATTGAAAATATTCAAGATATGTTACATATATTATTGTGATTTGGATCTGGAATGTCCCCCAAAGTCTCATGCATTCGGGTGTTACGGATCTGTGGAACCATGTGCTGTTGGGAGATTGGGGCCTGGTCTGGAGGGGTGGAGTGTAGGCATGTGGATTGGATTACAGGTGTGTGGATTGGATGATAGGCGTGTGGAGAATGACAGCTACGCATGGAAGGGAGGAACGCTGAGGCTGGACCCAGAAGGGGCAGATCACTGGGACAGGACCTGGAAGTTTATACATGCTACTTCCTTTCTGTCAGGCTGGGATCTGATTTGACTTGACTTGAATTCTTGTTTGCAATGTCATGAGCAGCTGCCTTCACCTCTGCCTCTGCTGTGACCTTCCACTGTTGCTGGATGCCCATGGTTGGACTGTGACCTTCTGAAACTGTGAGCTAAAATGAAATTCTCCTCCCCTGAGTTGTGGATGTTGGACACTGAGTCACAGTGACAAAAAAAGTAACTAAGACATATATAATATCCCCAACATGAAAATAACTATGCTATGTTTTATAAACATACACTAACAAAAACACCAGAAGAGGAGGGTTTAAGGACATACTTTGTCACTTTTCGACTGATAAACCAGGTTAAGGATATTCCTATGAATAAATAGTATAATTAAAGGGAATATTCGGTACTTTTATTTTGAGCTTTGAACTCTTCCCTGGTATAGTTCCTTGATTTCTAGTATCACTCGCTAAGGAGACCTTGTTAAATTTCTCCCAAAATGTTTCCTTGGCCCCCAAATCGCCCATCCCACATTAATAAGAACTAGAAGTTAATGAAACAACAACAACAAAAACAACAACAAAGAAGCAAAATCTGAAAGATCACCAAATGGACGAGGCGGAGGGAGGGATCCAATGGAGTCTTAAGAATGGAATCTTGAAGTTGTTTCTGTAGAGAACGTGGACTAGGGACCCCGTGTAGAGGCGGGCTGTGCAGACTGGAGACCATAAAGCCATGGTGACCTGAAGCCTCTGAGCAGGATGCTTCCTGAAGGAATACCCTCTATGGCAGATAGCCCCGATGGCCAGAGGTAGCCAGAATGGATGTTACTGGAAACAAGAGGGCTCAGACACCAAAAAAGTTTCTCTTTATGGGCAGCTTTATAAAGTACAGCAGTGCATCTGCAGACCAGAGGAAAAGAAACAGTTAAAGACTCGAAGGCCTGGGTAAAGTTAAAAAAAAAAAGAGAGAGATAAAATAACAGAAATAAAAGGATAAAATAATCCAAGCTAGCTAGAAGATTTTGAATGCTCTCGTCAGAAAGGAAAGAGAAGTGTTTCAGATGATGGGTAACCTATGGATCTTGAGTTAATAAATGATGTATAAATGTGCCAAAACATCATATCGTACCCCGTAAAGATGGACAATTACTGTCTGTCAATAAAAAATTTGAAGAGAGATGATTGGGGAATGCGGGAGGGGCGTGGTTCTGGAGGAAACATTCATGGGGCTGGACTGCAGCGGAAGCTGCTCACCAGACTCAGGAGAGGATTTATTGCATTCGCCTTTGGGTCGTTTGTCACCTTCTTGCTGCCTCCTGCAAGGCTCATTTGTTTAAAGATCACGTCGAAGGGATGCTCTTTTAGCCCTGAAATTCGTCTCTGTCGTTATAAATTTGGGTTTTGTGACGTGGTCTCAATTCTCTCAGAGGAGGCAAGAAGTCAGCATTCTCTGGCTTTCCTCCATGTGCTTTAATGTTCTACTGGAACTTTTTTCTTTGTAATTAGAGCAGTCACGTAATTTATGGTCAAAACCTGGACTCTTTTAAGGAAAATAGGTGGAAACTGAGGCCGCCTTGGGCAGATGGATGGGCACCCTTGCTGGTATCCAATGGTCCATTTGAGTTTGCTGTAGGCTTGTTAACATTTTGGAGATGAGAAAGTTGAGGCTCAGAGAACTGTTTTGACTAAGCGCACCTAACAAGTGAGAGTCCCGGCAGAGGTAGGATTTCACCCGGGTCTGGCTGACTTCAAGTCCCAGCCCTTCCTAATCTACCCGTGAGTCATCTGTGGTAGCTCCCACCGTGGTCTCACTTGCCGTTGCTTGACAGGCTCTCCTCGACAGACACGGTGACGGTCCCAGCTGGAAATCTGTCTCAACATGGATAATTAGATGTGTGATAACTGTACCTCTGCCAGCGGTGACGGGAAGCCAGCTGTTCCAGGAGCCGTTGGGGCTGCGATGTGCTCAGGCTGCCTTAGAAGAGCTGCAGGCAGGCTGCCCAAAGACCCCAAGTTTGCTTGCTTTGTAAGCAGAGCTTATCAGATGAGATGACACAGGTTGACCAATTAAGGGGGTGGAGAAGGAGACCCTGAGCTATTCTGGGACTCACAAAAGCTGCAGTATCAGAGAAACTATGGATAGGAGTTAGATACTTCAAATGGTTACAGGTAACAAGTAAATAAGAACCAAAGGAACACAAATATAGACTGAAAAGCAAACATCTCGAGAAGCTTTTAATGTGAGAAAATGTGACAGAGTGGCAGTGTTGGCCAAAAGCCCAGGTGAGCTGTCAGCTTCCAGAAGGCCACTGGAATTGCAGAGGGCCAGGGCGGGGCAATGGAAATAGGCTCATGGCTCTGAAATTTTCATCTGGTTAGTTTCTCTGTTTCCAATCCTGGCCTGACCCTGAGGCATATGCCAGTATGTCCTGCTGATCACCACAAGGATGTTCTGGGTCTCTGGGTCATTTAGCACAGATCCTGCATTCTAGATTCTGTGATTCAAACCACAGATTTTGCAGTGTGTGTTTGCAGATCCAATTCCTCCGGGAGGTACGTGAGGAGAACAGGACAGAGTTCCTGAAGGCCGGGGCAGTGGATTCTGGAAACTGTCAATGCACAGCTGAATTTCTGAGTTAAGTTTTCATAACACAACTAATCCCAGATGTATTCTTTTTGTCAGAAATTTAGAATGTGAAAGATAAAGGCTGAAGTCCTTTCTGTCCACAGGGCCTCAGCCAGCTTCCTTTGCCTTATCCACAAAAGTAATCATGACATAGAATCAATGTCAGGTCTTTCTTTCTAGACTCTTCTATTTATTGACATTCACACTCAACCTCGTTTTACTCTGACATCTTTTACTCTTTCTTTGGAAGATTTGGAAGGCCTTTAACAAGAAACCACCTTTATATTGAAATTATAGAAGTGTCAGAAATAGTGCAAAGAATGTCTGAATACTCTTGTCTGATTGTTTATTTTATGTTCCATGTGGCTTATCATTTCCCTATTATATATTTTTATACATATTCATTTTCCCTGGGCCACCTGAGAAGAAGTTGGGGTCATGGGTCCTGTTAACCCCTTCGATGTGTACTTTCCAAGTGCAGGGATTTTCTCTTACTTATCTATAGTTATCGAAAGGAGAAAGTGTGACAGTGACCCAATGCTGTTACCTAAGAGTTCAGACCTAGATTTGGTTCACTGAATCACTCAGATCTTTTTGAAATGCATTATGTTGCAATCAGTTATCTTTTTTGTTACTTTTTCCCCCAAAATATGAGTGCCTAAAGATAACCTCGTATTACCAGCACGTGCACAGCAGTTCATAGTATGAGTTGTGCTATGGATCATTAACTAATTCCACTGTTAATGGGCACTTACGTTAGTTTTTTGTTACTCAGGATTAATCCCATGTGCCTCATGTGTGCTAGGCAAGTACTTTACCACTGAGCTACCATCCTGGCCCTTTTCAATTTTATTTGGAGACAGGGACTTATTAATTTTCCAGGCTGGCCTCACACTTGGGATCCTCCTGCCTCACCTTGTGAGATTACAGGCATGGGTCATCACACCTGGTATATAAACATCCTTAAAATGAGTATTAGTGGCTGTGGCTTTGAATTCCGGGTCTTTAGGCACATGAGGAGGACAGATAGGGACTCATATCATTGAGGAAAACTCCTAACCTGATTCAAGCAAAGTGGGTCAAGGCAACACAGCACCACAATGACCAGACTTTTCCAAGACTTTTTGGGAGAAGTAAAATGTCAGGAAAGTTGGTGAAGAGCAGTTTTTAGGCAAATCATTAACATTCATGCTGCCCTTTTGTGGATTCAGAGTTGTCTTAAGTAATTTCCGCCAGAATACAGAGGCCTCCCTAGATGTAAATTGATAGGAACCAATTTGACCCCCATCTAGTTCCGTGCTCGAAACAAGTAGCCTTGCCTGGACCGGGACTTCTCTTCCTGTATGCTCAGCAATCTTCCACCAGGAGGGAAGGTTGCTATTTCTGCATGTACCATCTGGGCTGGCTGGATTTCAAGAAAGATAGTAAAGAAACATTTATCAAGAAACATCAAAGTTGGTCTCGCCAAGTGTGGTCTAGAGAGATTTGCTTCTTGGATACATACGCGGCTGTCTTGCTGCTCGGGGACATGACTTGACTTTGAAGAGCTTCAGGAGGGACAGGCCTTTGGAACTGAGCCTGCCACTACTGTCAGCTGCTTGTGGTATGGTGGTTTTAGTGGCTAGAGCTCTTGCAGATGTGAATGCCAGGGGTTGCAGATATCAATTCACCTCCAAGTGAAAAAAAAATTTTTTTTTTTTTGGTCTTAGTCACTTTCCTTGTGTCTAAGATAAAATACCCAACACCCACAATTTAAAGGAGGAAAGGCTTATTTTAGCTTACAGTTTCTGAGGTTTCAACTCTTGCATGTTTGGCTAGATCTAAGACAGAAAGGGCATGGTAGGACAGCCCACGTGGACAGGAAGCAGAGAGAGAAGGGTGGAGCCAGGGACAAGAATGTACCATTCCGGGTCACTCACACACACTCCCCTTCCAGCCCAGGACCATCCCTCCCACCAGGCCCCACCTCCTAACTGCAGTGGCCGAATCCGCTGGTACGTGTAGTGCCTCTCAATGCAAATATGAGAGATATTCTGGATTTAAACCGTAATTGACCCTTCGGTAGAGAACAGACTCAAATGACCTTCACAGTGAGGGGAAAGGGGAGGAGTGCTTGGTGCTGGGGGTGAAGACATTTAAGGAAAGGGCATCTGAAACCATTAGGCACGAACGGGCAGCTTCAGTGTCCAGTACCTCTTGCCCTGCCAAGCACTCCACAAGAGCTGGAAAGTCATGAGCTTATACGAGAAGACCCTTTTCCCCCCTGTGATTGTCTTTGTGGTGTCAGCTCAAAAGACGAGGAGTTGGGGAGTGGCCTTACCAGAAAGAAGACAGAGTCGGGCCAGTTCCTCTTGCCAGCGTGTTGCCAGTCAACCAGAGAGACAGGTTCCTGGCAGTTCAGTGTCTCGAATCATGTTTTTATGGAGCTCACTGTGCGATAGAAGTGTCATCCCGGACTGGAAACTGGCACATGCTATTTTCCTTGGAAGGCTCCAGATATGAGAGAAAATAACAGTTGGGGATTGTACTCTGTGGGGAAAATGCACTGATAGCCTAAGAAAGCAATGCTACAGAACTATGCTGCTCTGTGTGTGCCGTGGGCCAGCACGGCCACCTTGCACAGAGACGTGTTAGGCAAGCAGACGAACTTCCCACTCCAGACTGCCTGAGTCAGCATCTCTCCGCGGGGGGTGGGCCCCTGGGATCTCCCTCACCGCCCTTCCTGGATCCTGTGCATGAGGGCCTTCGGGAAGCACTCTTCGGGAAGCGTTCAGATGGGACAGTCAAATACATTGTTCTCAAGAAGACAAAATCGGGCTGGAGGAGCTTGCTTAGCAAGCTTAAGGCCCTGAAATCAATTCCTCCACACCACACAAGACAGGTGTGCTGAAGCAGGTCTGTAATCCCAGCACTTAGGAAGATGAGGCAGGAGAATTACTATGAGTTTAGGCCCCGTCTGGACTATAGCGTGAAACCGTGTCTCAAAAAACAAACCAGACAAGACAAGACAGAGCACAGATGCTTTTATTTGACACTGATCCATTTGGAAATGCTTAAAAGTTGAACAAATGTAGTTAAAAAGAGGGCACTGAAATTACAATAATTATAGTAAATATAATGAAGTAGTGGTAATATAGCTGACATTTATGATTTTCTAAGCTCTACGCCAAATTCTTTTTCCAGTTTACACTTTAACAGCCCCATTTATTGATCAGGAAATCGAAGTCCAAATATGTAAAGTAACTGCTAGGTCAGAGGTCCACCTTGGTGACTTGGAACCCCTTAGCCAAGACGTCACGTGAACTGGATGTTTTCTCATTAGAAATCAACTATACATCTGATAAATTTGGTTTCGTATGTTCTCTGTGGACCGGATCAACATGTTGTTCCCCACATCCCCTGTGCCTAGCAGAATGCTTAGCACAGAGCAGGGACCTGTGTGCTCACTGGATTTAAGTGAATCAAGGCCTAAGAGGAAACTTTTCTTGCTTTTGGTGCAACAAGGAGATGTGACTTTCAGGCTGACATGGAGCATGGATTCACCCTATGACTTCATGGAAGAAAGGACCATATCGCTGGAGTGTAGAAAAGTGTCTCTGTAGAGGAATTCAGGCTGACATCCTGACAACCCACCAGCTCATTTCTAATTCAAACACTCAGTCTCAGTACCTTGTCCTTTGTATGATTTTAGGCCTCTCTCCCTGTTTTTCTTTCCTCCCTTCCTCCTTCTCTTCCTTCCTTCCTTCCTTCCACCTTCCCTTCCACTGTCCCCTCCCCTCTTCTCCTTTCTTCTCTTTCCTCCCTCCTCCTCTTCTTGTCTCCGTCTGTCTCTGTCTCTCTCCCCCTTCCCCTCCACCAAAGGTAAGCTGCTTGAATATAGGCAAATAAAGGACAGATATCTGAATTGAGCCCAGGCTAGAGTTTTGTCAGATAATTAAGACCGAAAAAAGGACAAAAGAGCTCAGGTGTTTTCCAGGTAGCAGTTATAATGTACCCTAAAACCCGCCTGCGAGTCAATGGAATAAACACGACAGGTAATAAGGGTTTAGAGGAACATAGCTTGGAGAAGTTGATGGGGCCAGGCTTGTTCTCATGGGGTGACGGCGTTGGGGAACTAAAAAAAAAGAAGGGGTGCGTGAGAGTGGGGTATGTGAGCATACTTTCTGGGATGGTAGGTGGCTGGTATGACCATGACCATAGGTTAGGATAACTGAGAAGTCATAGGAAATGAGCAGTATTTAATTCTTACTTCCTAGTATCCTTCTAACCTGTTGAACTTGCCTTTTTTTTTTTTTTTTTTTTTGAGACTGGGTCTCCATCTGTAGTCCAGGCTGGTCCTGAACTCACTATGGAGCCCAGGATGGCCTTGGACTCACAGCAGTCCTCCTGCCTCAGCCTCCCGAGTGCTGGGATTACAGGCATGTGCCACCACGATCGAACGTGGGTACTTACTGCTTGGCTCAGCACTTGCTAGGCAAGTGCTTTAACCGCTGAGCCATTCCTCCAGTGAGCTTGCCGTCTTGAGCTTGTAGAATTTCTGTTTTTATTGTCTGATTGCGCCAGTGGAACATTTAGGAAAATGTTGACTAACAGCCGTGGTAGTGGGTATCTTTGCCTTACTCCTCCTAACCTCCAGGGGATTGCATTTGTCATGGCGGGACCCTTTTAGATAGCCGAGGTCCTGTTAAGAAATTTCATTGCTATTTTCAGATAACCGCAGTGACCTTATGGTTTTCTCCTGTCACGTACAAATTGATGGATATATTAATAATAGATCTGCTGCGGTTGACTCATGCTTGCATTGCTGGTGGGAGTCATTATATATTTAACTTCTAGTAGATAGCTTGATTCATTTTGGATTGGATATATAATCTTGGATTTGTCTGTCACAAGTGAGACGGTTAGCATTGTGTCTTTAAGATCTGCACAATGCTCCTTTTCTAGTCTGCTTCCCTTGACTACCGATATTAGTTAGTGGCTTTTGAATGGTCTCTGATTAATTCCTTCCTGTCCCTCCAGGCAGATGATTGGTGCTACTGCATTCTTCCCTTGACCCGTTGCGTCTTCCATGCTGATTCTCCACTTCCTTCCCTTCCCCCAGCTGGTCTTGTGCCCTGGTTCACCAAGGATGGTCATGACCGGGGATGAAACTTGCTGTCATTGTGCTCAGTCTTTTTTTTTCTTCCCCCCAGATTTCTGTCTGTGGCAGGCTGGGTGCTGGTTAACAGATGCACCTTGGTATAGCTGGCAACTCTTTCATTCTTATTTTAGCTTTCCCCTTTTGAATTGAGGCAAAATTCACATCATGTAAAATTAGCCATTAACTATTTTAAAGTGTCCAATTCAGTGGCATTTAGTGCATGCACAGTGTTCTGCCACTGTCGTCTCACATCTGTCCCGAGCAGGGTTTTGTCACCCAAAAGAGAGAACTCTGTGTTCATGAAGCAGTAGCTCCCTTTTCTCCCCACCACCTGTGTCTGTTGCTATTTTATCATGTATCTCCATAGATGTGTCTGTTCATAAAGTTTCATATACATGGAATATAATGTAACGTGTGAGCTTTTGTGTCTCAGTGCACATATGCTTATAGTGACACTATTTCCAGTAGTCAAAATGTGGAAATAACACACACATTGAATACATAGACAGAATGGGGTATGTCTGAGTGGTGGAATATTATTGAGCCTGCTATCATGTGACAGATCTTGAAAACATTATGCCGAATGAAAGAAGCCGGTCTTTGTTGTGGGTTTTTAGAAGACAAACTTGGAAAACTTACAGTTGTTGTTGGGGGCAGTGTGGGGACAAAATATGAAAGCTAGAAATCACTCTTTAGCCAATGTAGAACAGAACCTGTATGTTGTCAGCTTACCTCACTTTCATACTTCTTGCTGTTGATAGGAACAAAATTGAAATTCCCAGAAAAATGAGTATGATGCTCAGGCCCTTTCCCCAAGTTCTGCAGATGTCGCGCACTGGTGCGCAAACACTCTGAGCACTATTAATATTGCAACTGCTTGTTTTTTTTCTAGTAAGAGATGCGAAAAACCTTGTACCAATGGACCCCAATGGCTTGTCAGACCCCTACGTAAAACTGAAACTGATCCCTGATCCCAAAAGCGAGAGCAAGCAGAAGACCAAGACCATCAAGTGCTCCCTCAACCCCGAGTGGAACGAGACGTTTAGATTGTGAGTCAGAACCATGGCAGCGCAGGGTGGTGGCAGAGGTTGGGCAGGGCCGCCTCACGCGGGGGCTTCCTCTCTTTGCTTCCGTTTCCCTTCCCCTTGCCTTCCATCTGCGTTTGTTTTATTGTGAGCCCAGTAAAAACTAAAAACAGATTTTTAAAGTAGAGTTGAGAATGCTTATGGCACAGACGAGTGGACGGGATGGGGTGTTGTGAGGTGAAAGTGATTTGGGGGAGTAATTGTGGGTCTCAGCCAATAGTGGGATAGAACCTAGATAGTGTAGCCAACTCTGTAGGGCTCACTGTAGGAACGATAGTGGGTCTGCAGCCTGCTAGGAGATCTCTGCCAGCTTCCCTGAGTGTCTTCCCTGGCCAAAACTCCAAGAATCTGAGCCAACAGATGTTAATGACAACAGCCAATATTGATCGAACATATACTTGGTGCTGTGATCTAACTTGAGTTAAGCGATTTAACTTCATTGACTCGTTTTGTTTCCATTATATGGATGGGGCTTATGATAGTTAAAGTGGATGCCCAAAGTTCCCTAGCACGTAAAAAGGTGCAGTGGAATTCAGCCTTAGGCAGTCCAGCCTCAGAGATCATGCTTCCAGCCATTGGCTAAAAGCCGTGGTGCCTTGGGGTGGCCCCATTTCTCAGGACAAGCTAGGAACCATCTCAGCCTCCATCAGATTATCCCTGAACAGATAATTTTCCTTTCCCTATACACTTCCTCAGCTTCATCCTCAACTCACACGTGTATAAACACACAAACACCATGTAGACACACACGCACACACCCACACAATGTAACTGATACCTGTACCTCTTAAAGCAACTGTCAATAGGATTTTCCAAACACTACAAATCCTATTAAGACATAGACAGCAGAAGTGGGTTATACTGTTCCTGTCTGGGCTGACCAAGGTCCTCCGCCTGTTTAAGCCACGGCCTGTCAAACAGGAAAAGCTCCCTGTCCCTGGAGAATCGCAACTGTGTTTCTTGTAGCATCTTGTAACATTTAAAAATGTCTACCTCCGGGTCTTGTCCCCTTGTACATTTCATCTGCTTGAGAGATCACAACAGCCTCCAATAACATCTCTTTTCTTTTCCTTTTTTGCAGTCAGCTGAAGGAATCAGACAAAGACAGAAGACTGTCTGTAGAGATTTGGGATTGGGATCTGACCAGCAGGAATGACTTCATGGGGTCTTTGTCATTTGGAATTTCTGAGTTGCAGAAAGCTGGCATCGATGGCTGGTAAGAAAGATTCTACTTTGCTAACTACTGTGTAGTTTATCCCCTCAAGCAAGGGCTCAAGTACATCTTCTTTCTCCTCCTAAGAGGGGAATTTGGAAGCAGAAGCCAAAGTGAGGGCATTATACTGGGCCTGCTGATGTGTCTTACTTGGTCCTTCTACTTGTGTAGGAGAACAAGTTGCCATTATTTTTTTTTTTAAATCTGGGGATATAAGGAAACAATTGAGAATGATTGAAAAGATAATACCCCATTGGACACAAAGTGGTTTTCTACTTTCTGGGGTCTTTACTACTCCCTACTTGATCACGCCTGTCCGACTTGACAGTGTTGTATGACTTGAGTGGCCTCATGGGCAGTAAGGTCACTCTTACAGTCCATCCCAAAGCCCTGAGCAATCCACAGTCATAATTTGACTCTTTCCGGAGGTTTGTCTTCCTTGCGAACTGGCCGTGGTCAGCTTTGTGGTCAGCTGCGGGATCTCCTCTGTTGTGGAGTTTTTGCTTTCCTTTTCAGTACAGGGGCTGAACCCAGGGCCTTTGCACTGGGATAACTCCAGCCTTTCCCTTTTCTTTTTATTGTGTGACAGGGTCCTGTTAAGTCACTAAATTAAGTCGCTTACCTTGTAACCCCGGATGAAGCGGAGGTAAAAACAAAATCACGCACAGAACAAGTCAGTGATGACACGGTGAGCAACACGAAGAGGACAGGGGCTGAGCGCACACACATGCACATGCACACACAGACAGTGTGCTAAAGAAAACACAGGGCACACAGGGCACTCAAAGCACACATCTCAGCAGATATTTATAGGTGATGAATATTTGCCTGCGTCCCCCTTACTCACTGGTGAGGAAGCCAACAGAATCAATGGCAGAAAGTGTAAGAAAGTGATATTTGGTTAGTCCTTAGAAAATATTATTTCTCGGCTACATTAAATGAAAAACTGGCTGGTAAACAGAGCAGTGGAATTCCAACCGGTTTATTTTACCTACCAAACTGGAAAAAAAAATATTATCATCTTTTTTCGTATTGGGGATTTGAAACTAAGGTCTTCACATAGAGTTATATCCCCAGGTCTTTTTTTTTTTTTTCCTTAATTATTTGAGACAGGCTTTTGCTAGGCTACCATGTTGTCCAGGCTGGGCTTGAACCTGCCATCCACCTGCCTCAGCCTCCCAGAGTGCTGGGATGATAGGCGTGTGCCACCGCCTGTGCCTGGCCTTACCTCAGTTTTCTAAAAGTTAACATCCCTCTTTGCAGATGAAGGAGGCCATCTGGACCTGACTGGATGGTGAATAGTAAGTTAAACGAATGAATGTTACTGTGAGGGAAGAGATACCTAATTAGAAAGTGCTCTAGCGTCAAAAGGTCACCCGGTCACCTTGTCTTCATTTTTGGGTTTTCTTCTGAACATATGGAGGATTTGACTCTGCACCATCCTACCTTCATTGACTCACAGGCTGGGTGTTTTTTCCTCTTTGAGTCAAGTTTAAAGAGGTTAAGGAGGAAGGATGCAGAATCCGTGGTGGTAGGAGCGGGGCAGGAGAGAACGTACTAATAATAATTTCATTAACAATAGCTGCCACTTCTTGACCTCGCTAGATGCCAGACACCAGGCTGAACATTTACATGGCACTAACCAGAAGGGCAGAAAAATACAGCTTCCTCGTTTTCAGTGGATTTCCACTTACTCAAACCATTTCGTGACCTCTGGGTGGCTGAGGAGCAAGGTCGCTTGGCCGCACCAGGTTCCTTCTGGGTTCCTCTGTTACAGAGTGGCCGTTCCTGCTGCATCTTGAGCGCATGACCACGGAGGCAGGACCGGGTCCATCTGGCTGGGGGACGTCATGCTAGTTTTACGCTGGACTCCTAGGACCTGGTCTGTTCTGTGTCGGGAGGTCCCTCCCCATGGTCTCCTTTGTTGCAGCCCCATGCCACTGCCAGGCCTCCTTTTCCTCAGCGCTCCTGGGATCCCCTCATTCCTGAGCCTCCTTTTCGAAGAGTCACAGATCTGCCGGAGTCTTGCGCCTTTCCCCTCCCCGTGCTGCTGGGATGGCATTGTGCTCTGCTGAGGTGGCACTCTGCCTGGGGTGTCGCCTCATAGCGCTCACCGCTTCCCGCCTCCTCTCTCTCTTCCCAGGAGAGAATCGCACACCACAGGCTTCTTTTGGGGCTGGCACCTGCCTGGCCTACTCAAACAATGAAACTGCATTAAATCATTGTTTGATTCAAACAATCGCCCGCTTAAACGATTTTACTGGGAGAAGCTAACAAGTACTCTACATTTAGTGCAAGCAAACAAAAAGAAAATATGAAGGCAGAAAAGATCTGCATATTAGAATAAGCCAGAAGTAATTAACAATGACAGGGAGCGGGGAGGTACAAAGGGCTGAACCGCCAAGGGAGGGCACATCAGAAGTAAGTCCCACACTTTGCCACGTTCGAGTTACTGTCATTCCCAAGGATCGGAGTAGGTATGCTGAGGTCACACAGCTCATTAAATGACTGTGATGAGGTTTGGGTTCCAGGTTGCTGTGGTGCTTGAACCAAAGTACGTACAAATCCTCTTCTGTGTCCTCATATGGGAGTAGGTAGAAGGCTGGAGGGAGACAGCTGGGAGCTGACCTTGGCTCCCCTGACTGGACTCGAGGCAAGTTCCTTGCCTTCTCTGTGCAGCCGCTTTCTCAGCAGGTGCTATGCTGTTCATCAGATTAATGACACACTCTATCTATATGTTGGATGGTTGTCGAGTTGATGAGATAATAGTTGGGAGGAAAGATTTGCAAAGTAAGAGCCTTCTAGGTTGTGCTGGTATAAGATTCAGGATCAAGGAATCCATCCTACTGCCTTGGCTCGAAATGAACCAAATTCTAGAGTCTTCTAACCTATAGTCCGACGTGTTAGCCATTGTGTAACTGGCCCCCTGCTTAAATGAACCAAATTCTAGAAATCTGGACTCTTGTCTCAGGGATTCTTTCAACACTATGGGACCTTGGGCAAGTCATATGCCCTCTCTGAGACTCAATTTCCCCAGCTGGCAGGAGATGGATTTCTCTAGCTATCCTATATAACTGGTATGCATCACATGATCATGATTCCATCAACAGCAGACCTATAAGATTATAGTGGAACTGGGCCTGGTGGCACATGGCTGTAATCCCAGCGCTCTGGGAGGCCGAGGCAGGAGGATCACAAGTTTGAGCAACTTAGTGACACTCTGTCTCAAAATAAAATATTTTTTAAAAGGGGCTAGGAGTAAGGCTCAGTGTGAAATCCCTGGGTTCAATCCCCAGTATTTGGAAGAAAAAAAGATTATAACAGTGCCAAAAACCTTCCTGTGACCCAGTGTGCCTTACCGGCATGCCCAAGTGCCTGTGTTCATCAGTGCAGTGGCACGCTATGCAGGGTTGTAGGTCAGACCATAGAGCCACGAATGTGGTAGGCTATCTCCTCAAGGCATGTCTGAGTACGCTCTGCTATGGTCACGCAATGAGGAAGTCATGTAGTGGTGTATTCCTCAGAAATGTGTCCCACTCCCTGAGTGACACAGGAATGTAACGGAAAACCATGTGGCCGAAACTGCAGAGGCAGCTGTGAGCACTCCCAGATGTGGCTCACCTGCCCCGGGCTTCTCACCTGTTGCGTTGCCCCCAGCTCAAGAACTGCTGTCAAATCGTCTTCTCTGTTTCTAATTTTGTTTATTTATGCTGTCTCCTTTACGTCCCCTTGATTTTCCAGAGGTTCTAGTTATCTTTTCAAAGAAATGGCTTTGAGGCTTATGTATCAATTCTGCGTCTGTTTTCTTCCTTTATTTGTAGGTCTACTTTGTGCTTGTCTTTGAATATTTGGCTAATTTGTTTTTCTTCTTTTATCTTATTCTGCATTTTAGAAATAACAAACAAGTATTTGAGGAAATAGATAATTCCTCCGAGTTTCAATATGTCATGTTCTGGCTTTTGTTTCTTTCCTAAGGTCTGTAGTCATGTTTTTAAATTTCTTTTCTAACATGCTTTGGTTTAGGTATGCTTTTTAACTTCTCAAATTAGCCTTTTGTTTATTATTAATATTAAATTACAGTTATACTGTTTTGTAGGCAGGGAACAGGGTCTGTGTGTGTGTGTGTGTGTGTGTGTGTGTGTGTTTTTCTTTTCCATTTAACTCAGTATATATTCATGTTTGTCAAATGTTCTGTGAACTTTTCGATAAGAAAGATTACTGTATTAGTTAGGTTTTTGATGCTGAAATAAAATTTCTGACACCAACGACTTACAGGAAAATTAATTTATTTTAGTTCATGGTTTCAGAGACTTTAGCCCTTGGTCTTTTGGTTCCAAGGCAGGGTCATGGTAACTAAAGGGCAGGGCAGAGGAAGCTGTTCACCTCATGGTGAAACACAGGGGAAGAGCCCAAGAGGAGGGTTAGAAATACCCCAAGGTCATGCCTCCATGACCTATCAGATATCCTGAAGAGTTCTTTACTAATCCCCCAAGCCAATCAACTTGACAACTGAGACTCCCACGTCACATCCCTTGTTAACTTGGCACACAAACACATCTCCATAAATGGTGCCTAATCTCCCAAACGGAGAAATAACAAGGTCATAATTCTGCTTAACATGATGTAAATATCCTGCAGATGACTGAAAATGCTCTAATGAGCCAGTCTCAACATTTCCAGTGTTGCTCAAAAGTCGAAATCCAAAGTGTCCTCTGAGACTTCAGGCAACTGTTAGAAGTAAGTTATATCCATATATTATGCAAATAAGTCAAGGTGCATATATCTCAAGATGTAATGACACAAAGTAGACATTTCTATTTCAGTAGAGACAGATAATAGGATAGATTAAAAATCAGACCAAGTTAAGACTGAAATCCAGGCATGCAAACACTAAGTCCTGCAGTTCTGTGTTTAGCACATGGTGGTGGGAAGTGAGCTACACAGAGCTTGGGTGGCCCAATTCCTATGGCATTGCTGGTTGTAGCCACATGGCCCCCATTGGGCGGGCTGTGCTCCCTGACTGTGGCTTTCCTCAGTAGGCATTCCATGTTCCTGGTACCTCTAGCTACTTGGTGTCTCCACTACAGCTTTGGCGTTTCTTTTGTGACTTCGCGCGTTGCCCTCCCAAGGACTCCTGGCAGGGCCTCTGACAGTCACAGTTTTCGCTTGACCTCACAGGCCAATCTGTATAAAAGCTGTCACAACTCCATATTTCCTCATTCTGTATGCCTGTAAAACCCGTGTCACCTGGATGATACCCATGTCTGGCACCAGCTTGAGCAGTAGCTGGTCCCCCTCAGACAATAGCTGCAGTGGCCTCTGAGTTCCTAGATGGCTACATGTGGTGAAATTTATCCTGGGGAACCAATTTCTAGGTGACCGTTCTCAAGAAGGAAACCAGGACCTCTGCTCTCAAATGCACCATAGGGCCCGCCATAGTGGGTTCATATTGGTTTCTGAAATGCCCTCAAGGCAATTTCTTGTCTCAGTTCCAAGTATTTGGTTTCTTTTTTCTAGCTCTTTAGCAGCCTCATCTTCTTTGGCCAAAATTTACATGTTTTTTCTGATGAAATTGAAATTTGTTCCAATCTTTGTAGTCTGTTTTTTTCTCTCTATTCTTGCTATAGATCTGGAGAAGAGTAATCATGAGTGTCCTTGCTACAGCTTGAACACTAGGCTATCTTGAAAGTTCTTCTACCAGATCAGTTAGTCTGCTACTTTAAACTCAGCCTCACACAAAGATTTTGGGCATGAATAAATGTAAACAAACTCTCTGCCAGAATGAAACACGTGGCTTATAGTTCAATTCCCAATAGCATCTCCATACTCTTCTGAAATCTCACAAGCCTGGCCTTTACTGTCCACATTCCTATCGGCATTCTGGCCCTCCTGCCATGCACAACCCCATTTCAAAAGCTTCTGAACAACATGATCAGGAATAATTTTAGTAATTACCCCACTTCTCTGGCACAATTTTTTTTGTATCAGTTAGCTTTCCATCACTGGGACAAAACAACAGGAGAGGTTTAATTGGGCTCTGAGGGTTCAGCTCATGGTCTGTTGCCTTCAAAGCATAAACACCATAGTTAAAGGGCATGATGGGGCATAGCTGCTTACCTTGTGGCATCTGGGAAGCCGAGAGCTTGGGAAGAGACTGAGAGGAAGGGGCTAGACACCAGATGTAGTTTTCGTAGTCCTGTCTCTATGACCCTACCTAGAAGTGTGATTTACTAGTCTCCTAAGTGTTTCTGATACCAATCAACTTGATATGATAGATTAGCCATCTCAATTATGTTCACCATTTATAGGGTATACATTTCTGTATTTATTAATTGCACCATCCAAATACCTTATGGCTTTATATGCTCTATTTTATTTGCTTGAGTTAGTTGTTTAATACTTGTAATAGTTTCCTAGTAATATTGTTTATGTTTTTTCAGCCTTCTATCTAGGTAGCAATATCATTAGCCACATAACTCCCCAAGATTTGTTATATTGGTAGAAAATTATCTTTGTTTCGGTGAATGTTTTTTTCTCTATAATTCTACGTTATTTCTGATATGAATTCATTCACTCATTCATTCATGTGAAAGTGTATAATTGGAACCTTCTGTGCCGATTTGATTCCAGTGAGCAAATAGACAAGAATCTGTGGCTTTGTGGAGTTTACATCCTAGTTGGAGAAAAAGATATAATGTTTTAAAATAAGCAAATAAAAATAGTGAGACAGCATGCTCGAGGCTAAAAATGCTGTGGAGAAAAGTAAACAAGAAATGGAGATAGGATATTCTTGGGAGCTACTATTCAGGTTTTATAGGGGGTTTGGGAAAGGACTCACTGGAACTATGACATTTAGCCAAGACCTGGAGGAGTGAGGGAGTTGACCATGTGGATATCTAGGGAGAGATTGTCCAGAGAGAGAGAATGGCAAGTGCTGAAGTCCTGAGGCAATAGTGTGCCCACTGAGTTTGAGGAGCAGCGAGGTGGCTGGGCAACTGGAGCTGGGCTAGTGAGGGGGACAGTGGGGAAAGTGAGGTGCAAGAGGACAGAGGCAGTTTGACATTCCTGTGTGGCTTTGTAAGGACTTGGGGTTCTACGCTGAACAAGACGGAGAACCAAGGACCTAGTGAGGTCTGAGCGTCCACATTGGTGTAGAGCGGTGGATCCTTTTGGCCTACATCCTTGTCTCACTTTTTGATGCCTAATCTTTCTGTCGATAAGTCCTTTTACCTTGTATAACAAATGGCGGTGGCTGGGATTAAAAAGAAGGAGGAAAAAACAAAGACTGAACCCAAAAGGGTTTCTTCTTTTCCATAAGAAAACATTTTCATGTTTATGGCCTTGATTGCCATGATTCTATTATGACGTTTCTGTTGTGAAGATTTTTTTCTTTCCTATTTTCTTCTTTTTTTCCCGAATATATAACTGCCATCTTAGATCATTGTTACATTAAAATTATGCTTCTTTACACTTTTTGTTATTACTAATAATGACATTTTGGTGTCATTATAAAAATAATGATAATAAGGCTCTAGGATCAGGCTTCCTGGGTTGGAATTTCTGTCCTCCTTTTTTCTAGTTCCTTACCCTTGGGCAAGTTACTTGGCCTTTTGTGCTTTCTTTTCTGATTTGGAGGTAATAATGACATCAGATTACTCGATATAAGTTAGGTGGCCAGGATCTGGTGAACAGTAGGCATGTCAGTTATTAGCACTTACTGAAAAATTGTTAGAAAAAATATAAATAAGCAAGCAAAAATTCTTCCTTATTCCATTCTCTAGAGACGATCACTGGAATGTTGTTAGAGATGTGTGTAAATGTGAGAGAGAGAAGAGAGAGAAAAAGAGAGAGACACAGAAAGAGAGGGGTGAAATCTTTCAGTAGTACTGTTAGGCTGCCTGTGTTTCTCACCTAATATTATGTTGTAAAATTATAAACCCTTTTCTTTGTCATTCAGTAATCTTGGGCAAGATCTGTGGATCTGCCTTAATCATATAATCATATTCTTATTATAAGGAGAACAATCTTTATCTGTAAAAATAATTCTACAACAAACACACAGTAACATCTCCATGTGCCTACCTGTAGTTGCTAATAAATTTCTAGGTCTGCAATTTGTGTCTGTGAGGATGTGTGCGATATTACAGTATTTGCCAAAATGTTCTGCAATTTCCAAAATCACTTTACATTTATCAATATTATGCCAGATGCTTTGTTTCGCTCACACTTGTCAACGTGTTATTATAAATTCCAAATATATGATGCAAAGATCATTCGTATTTGATATTACTAGTTCTGTTGAACATTTTTTCCTTAAATTATTTTTATTTGCATGTATTCTCGAGACGTATTAATTCCATTTGACGTGATGATTAGTGCACCTACATGTCGTGTCATGGGCATTTTTGCTTCCCTTCTGTTGCCCCACCCTCTTGCCTCCCTCCCCCATGTCTCTTTTCCCTCCCCGGAAGTTCTTTCTCCCTGTGTCCTATCATTACTCTTTTCTTTTGCTCTTTCACTGACTCGTGCTTTGAGCGTCTCATGTGAGAGTCTATGTGGTATTTAATCTTCTGTGTCTGATTCATTTCTCTAAGCATGTATATCTCAAGGTGCACCTGCTTTCCTACGAATGATTCCAATTTCTCTTTCTTTATGGAAGAACAGTTCTCCGTTGTGCACGATACCACCATTTCTCATGCATTTGTTGGTTGATGGACAGGATTTAGCTATTATGAATTGTGCTGCTTTGAGTTTGCATGTTTGACTGTTGTATGATGTCTTTAACTCTTTTGAAAAGATACCCAGAGGTGGTATGGCTGGGTCAAATGGTATATCCATTTTCAGAGTTTTGAGGAATCTCCACATTGATTTCTATAACAGTTATACTAGCGTACAGTCTCACCAAACATTTTTGTTTGTATGTTGACATTTGTTGATCTTTGTAAATGACTGTCTTGTTTTTTTGTATTGATTTATAAAAACTTTTTACATAAGAAGGGCACTACTGAGTCTTTGCTCACATTCATGTTGTAATGTTACTCCCTTTCATGTTGTATGCTAAGTTTGGTAACATATATTTTCTTAGTAGTACAGAAGTATTCAGCTCAATCTAATTTAACGTGATAAATATTAACTCAAATGCCAGAAAAATTTCTCAGTTTCGTCTTCTAGTTCACTGTTATCTAAATTATCCATCTTATGTTTATGTATCCAGTGAATTTTTAAATTCAGTGAGTAGATTTCCTAATTTCAGATGTTTTTTTCATAGGTTCTTGAACCCATGAAAATAATTTGCATTAAGTTCTTGAACCTCGTTGAAAAATATGAGTTTGACATTTTCTAGAGCTTTCTTTTGGCAGCAGTTCTATTTCATGAGAAGTACTGATTTCTCACTGTTTCTTTTTGTTTGAATGACCAAATTTTGCATATTTCCTGCCATTTTTCTGTATCTGTCCATTGTTACAGAAACGAAGGGTCCTTGTTCTGATCTTTAATGATCTCTCAGAGCTCTTTACTTATGTTTTTGCCAATCTGGGTGTCCTGTTCCCTGAGTGTGCTCAGAGAGGACTACGGCTAGAGACAGCTGTGTAACAAACAGCCCTACTCCCCAATGGGGCAGTATCTCCCCATGTTGTTTCTGTGCATCTCAAAGTGGAGAGGGATCCTGCTCTTATCTCCAATAGGACGAGGGTTTTGCTCAGTGGCAGACCTTACTTTGCTTGGTGCTGTCCCAGTGGTAGTGAGCGACCCCAGGGAGCACAGCCTTTGCCACTGCTCTGAGAGTTGATATCTTGTTTTACCTTTTGAATACAGTGGCAATAGGTGGTTCTCATCCATGCCCTGATGATCTGAAAAATGTTGTTAATCGGGTTCTGTTGAGTTGCCTTTACCTGTGACAGCTGGTCAGTTCCCCCTTTATCTGTGTTTTCCAAAGTGACTTTGGAAGATGTTGTTAGACCCTAAACAACACTGACTTTATCCCAAGAGAGCTTATCTTTTGCCATTGCTCCTTTCATTTTTCAGATTGCTGCAAACAAAAAAATCAGTCTTAGAAAGTTCTGGTATATTCTGCAATTAACAATCTTTACCACTTTGTCTTTGCTGTTATCCTATTTTATAAAAGAGGCAGAAGCAGGTCTCAGGCTCAGGAACTTTGATGTATCATACCACCCACTTAGATTTGAATAACGTTGATTTGTATAGTGTTTATAACAGCTAATTTCTATTTATAATAAGTGGCATTCTCATTTCTTTTAAGGAGGACATAGAAAGTGGCCTTCGATACTGACTTACTGAAGCTGGTTCTTATAGAGCCCAGTGCCTTGCGCATGCTAAGCCCAACTGTACCACTGAGTGACATCCCCACCCAGAATGTGTACTTTAAATTGAATTTATTATTTAAGAAGAAAACAGATGTTTTAAAGAAAAGCATCAAGTTAAAATAATACACAGATTTAGCAAAATTCACAAGGGTGGCGTATGAACAGATGAAGTTTGCCCAACACAACTCCATATTCTCGTACCACTACTTTATTTTACAGAAATTCTTGGAAGTCCACGCTGCGTGGATAGCATCCTTTTCTGTTTCCAGAACAGATACAGATGTTCATTTATTTATTTATTTATTTATTTATTTATTTATTTTTGCATTTCTTTGGGGGATGTCAGTGGGAACTTGGAGTAGGAGAATAGAACATTAAACGTGGAGGCGTTGTGGCTCAAATTATATCTCGGCTTTGAATCACCTATGCCCCTGTTTTTGGAAGCTGCCTAGGAAGATTTGTGAATGGAGAAAAAAATTGTGATGAAAGTTTTAGCTAGGAGAACTCTTTGGGAGTGAGATGTCTAGGGGGGTTCTTTACTCTCTTGGTGTCCAGGAGGCCTTTAAAATGTTCCTTTCACCTCCAGTTCTCATGTGCAGCTGGGGGCCAGCATGGCAAGGAAGATCCCATGTTAAGGACAGGGGACGGGGAGCTGGGAGAACGAGATAGGGGTGCTATTACAGAATAAAAAAGCAACTAATGAACAAAAATAGGTACAAGTACAATAATTGAATGATGTGACTGAGAAGAGAGAGAGAGAGAGAGAGAGAGAGAGAGAGAGAGAGAGAGAGAGAGAAGCTTTGCATCCTGTATAAGCATAGGATATGTACTTTCTCTTGATGCCCATGGAATACAGGTAAAGTATGTCTTTTCCAAAACACTTTGGACCAGAAGTGTTTGGGCTTGAGATAGTTTTTCAGACTTAGGAATGTGCGCATGTACGTAACAAGGGGTCAGGAGGACGGGATCCCCTTCTAAGTGCAAATTTTATTTGTGTTTCTTATATACTTTATACACAGAGCCTGAAGGTAATGTTATGCAATTACTTGAAAGAAAAGTGTGCGAGACCCTTCTGTGGTGTGGAATTCTCCACCTATGGCAGTGAAAAAAGTTTGGCTATTGGGGCATTTTGGGTCTGAATTTTTGGAGCAGGGATGCGTGATCTGTAGTTACTTATAATTGTACTTGGCTACACACACACACACACACACACACACACACACACACACACACACACCAAGACAAAAAGCAAAACCCAATAAAATGACCCTCGGTGCATTTTGTTTTGAAGTGGGGCTTTCTACAGGTGTTCTTGTACTCTGCTCAAGAAAAAAAAAAACCAAATAGTCTAAGATTGTTCTTGTTCTGTGCCACCCTTAGGTTTAAATTACTGAGCCAAGAGGAAGGCGAGTATTTCAATGTCCCTGTGCCTCCTGAAGGAAGTGAGGGCAATGAAGAACTGCGGCAGAAATTTGAGGTGAGCTGCGCGCTCTCTCTCTCTCTCTCTCTCTCTTTCTCTCTCTCTCTCTCTCTCCTAATTCATGGGAACCAGGTGAGTTTACCAATGTGCTCTCTTGCATGCTGATGGTATGATTTTTGTCAAGACCTTTCAAGACGTTGGACCTCTGCAATACTGTTCTTTCTCCTAGAAACTCCTATTTATACCTTCAGACCTCAGTGAAATGTCCACTGCCTCGAGGGTTCTTTTGTTTTCCCGTCCTCATTCAATCGGCCCTTGAAAGGGCCCATTCAGTGTCCCCGTCATTTTAAAAGTGATTTTGACCAGAATGACAGCAATGGCAGATAAGAGATTTTGGAGGCCGAGTCAGCTGCACTTGCTGATGGGTTTGAGCCTATTTTCAGGGCTATGCTGTGTTTTTAGTAGGAGGAACTGTTGCGCTGGTGACCCGTAGGCGTGCCCTGAAGGCAGATCATCCCATAGAATATTTGTGTCATGTTGTCCTTGGCTCTGCCCTTGGGCTCTCAGATTGGCCTTTTGCCTTCTCTGGGCACAAGTGAAGCCCATTTCCGGTTGAGTGGGAAGAGCAAGTTTGCAGGAAGCCGTCCAGTTTTATAAAGAAAAAATTGGAAGATGACTGTGCACATGTACTTTGTATGTGTATTGAGTGATTTCAGAGTAGCTTCATGAGAGATCACATAATTTTGTTCATGCAAGTTTCATATACTGAGCATCCTGGAAAATCACCAATTCTGGATAAGCAACAATAGCCTACTAACCCTAAAAAGCATAAAATAATAGAAGCTAAAGTGAGATGGATTATTACCACTGTCCATTTAATATCCACACTGGGAAATTTAAAATGTATAAATATAAAAATACATAAAACTTGTTGAGAGATCAGATAGTTAGAGAACATGTGAAAGGAGTCCAGCCTTGTCCTGGAAGTCAGGGCAGATGTCTCGGGAGAAAACCGCCGTGCAAGTGAGCCGAGTCAAGAAGAGGAATAGAGTGTTCCGTTAAGCAAGAACAGCACATCCAAAGGCCCTGTGGTCGGGGATTGTGCAGCAACTGTGCGAGACTGTAAGAGCGCCAGTGTGAGCAAAGCAGTGAACGTCGAGGCCTAAGTCGAAAACCTAAAGCTGGACATGGAGACCACAGTGGCAGGATTGTGTTGGCCTAAGCTAGGATTTTGCCCTGTATCCCAAAAGTCATGTTAGTTTTCTTCTCCCACGAACAAAAGGAGTATTTGAGTATCTCCAGGACCCTGAAGTCTGTGTCCTCCAGGCAGCCTGAATGATGGTGATAATTCTGACCCAGTCAGGCTGTCCTTCCTGCAAGCTGCACGCATCGGAATGGACTGGCCTTGAACTTAGCAGTGACCTTCATCCCTGAAGGTCATTCCCATAGAATTGGCTCCAGCCCCAGTGAGGAGATAAAAGGCCCCTCCCACTCAGGACTGCGGAGGCCCCCGTGCTGTGGTGGAAATTAGCGAAGAGAAATCTCTCCATGTCTTTCTTTTCTGTCCTTTTGATGACATGATGGTGTCCGTTTGCTGCTGTGTTCAAACTGTACGATTGTTGGTGGGAAAAAAAAGCCAGAGCTGGCGGTATTGGATGAAACTAGTCTCAGTTTTGCAAAATAATTTCTCCTATCCCGGGGCAACTGGGGTGACATTTCAGAACACCGAAGAAAACATTTTCTACACGGACAGAGCATTTGTCTGGGCCAGTAATTGGCTTGAAGTAAAGGACTATTTTATCTGCATGCGACAAAATGTGTCCCTTTCTTTCGAGCGAGAGCCGGCAAATGCTTGTTTATGCCTGAATTATAATCGCTCCACACCATAGTTGTTGATTAAAAAAAAAAAATAGTCTCCAACAGACTGAAAATTGTTCTCAGGCACACAGAGGGATTTCAGTTGACCTTGAACGTGAGAAATGTAATCCCTTGCAATAACCAATTAGCACCCAGAATGACTCAGAAATTACTCGCAAGCCTCTTATCAGGAGGAATTCTGAGTGACGGGAAAATGGAGCTGCTGGAATTGAGGTAATGGAGTTTCATGGTAGGGTGAGCCCAGGGCACGTGGTCCGTTCCACGGTCTCACCGGGCTGCCCAGGAGGCCTGTGGTTCGCCAGGAGCCAGGCACAGAAGGCTGTGGGTTGGGTGGGTCGGAAAAGGGCTTCCTGACAGCCGTAGCATTTATTTACTTACCCAAGTGCTTACTGTGCGCCTTGTTATTCTAACCACGTTACAAATATTAGCTTGCTTGATTTAATCACCATAGCAACCCTGAGTTGTGGGTACTATCATCTCTCCCTCTTTCCTTCTGCCTAGAGAAATTGAGTAAGTTGGCAAAAGGTCCCAGAGCTGGTCACTGTCCCACCTTTGAGTTTCCTCAGAAACAGGTTATCACAGAAATTCAAGTTTCAAATAGTGAATTTAGGAATTGGTCCCTGGTGACCCTGTAGGGCAGGAGAAGAGGAAGGCAGGGACAGGGCGGAGGTGAGCAGTACGGTCCTTCCGAGGAGATGGACTCCTGCAGCCGCTCCCCACCCCGGCAGGCACCGACATCTGGGGGTGCGCGGTGCCCTCATGGAGAATGACACGCTAGTTATACTTGTGGGTTAGCCATGCACTTCTTCCCACATACTTTAAATCAGCTTTAATGTAACACAGTAGAGAGTTTACCCTACTGTGTTGCAGAAAATAATGGTACGGCCAGACACCTGTAATCTGGGCACTCCGGGAGGCTGAGGCAGGAGGATCGCAAGTTCAAGTACAGCCTGGGCAGTTTCGTAGCTCAGGGAGACCTGCCTCACTGTGAGAGAAGAACATGGGGATATAACTGAGCCCGAAGGCCCCAGAACCGTGTCCCTCCCCCCGCAGCACACACAAGAATAAGGAGGAAAAAAGAATAAGGCAAGAGGAGACAGGTGCATGTTTGGTACAGGTGCGGTTTTTTTGTTTTTTTGTTTGTTTGTTTAATATGCATTTGGTACCCGTAGTTGGATGCATGCAGATGCAGCACTTGCTGGGGCCGAGGCCGCCCGTGTCGTTGGGCATGGCGCTGCTATGGGCAGCTGAGTTGAATCCTGCCAGCGCTCTGGGAGCCCGTGGAGGGATTAGCCCAGCTCCCTTTGCCAGCCGCGGGGGGAGGCCCGCCTCAGGGGGAATTCTGCTCCTGCACCCACATGAACCCGGCCCTGCTGGTGGGCAGCGCCTGCTCCTGCAACCGGAAGACGGCTTGATGTAGAGCTGCAGGTGCTCGCAGGGAGCGGCCCCAGGTGTGGGGAGCCGAGCACCAGGGGTCTTGGCGAGGCACCTGCGGGCACATCTGCGCAGCGGGGCCTGGCGGGCGGCCGCGGGCTGCCTCGGCTTGGATGCCAGTTCGGCCACTTTCTTGCTGAGTGACGCTAGGCGAGTTGCTCAGTCTCCCTGAGCTTCTGTCTTTCTGTCTGCGAAGTGGGGAGTTATGACCTTCCTTACCTCGTAAGGCAGTCATTATCGAATGAAGGAATACGCGTTCAAAACGTCCCGCCTGTAGACTCAGACGCCAGACGCTGCCGGGGCGCGGCTGCCAGCCGTACCTCTGCCACACTCCGAGCCCAGGACGTGCTCCTGCAGGGCGCAGGGGCGATTCTCCAGGTCGCCCAGCCTGCTGCGGCCAGGCTGGCCCTGATGGTCAGTTCCTGGAGCGAGGGGAGCAGCGAGGCAGGGCAGGGGAACGTTCCCCCGGGGCCCGGGCTGGAGCCTGGCCACTGGGGAGCCTGGGCCGCCCAGTGCCTCCGGGGCCTGGCTCCCCTTTCTGTTCAGAAGTGCCCACCATTTGCTTTGTCTTTGAGCGCTGACTTCTCAGTCTCCGAACTGCAGAAGCCACTAGTGAGTCCTGCTTCTGAGGGTCACGCCGGAGCAGCGCGAGAAAGGACAATTCTAAGCTGGGCCTCAGTGTCGTGTGGCGTGTGTTCTTCGATGGAACATCTGCAAGGCCCGAGGCTCCTTGGAACTGCGGGGTGGGTCCTTAGAGGGACACCTGGCAGGATCTCATCCCTCTGGAAGCTCCTTGTGTTGGAGTCACCGGCCTGAATGCCTTCAGGACCCAGAATGACAACGAGAAGGGGAGGAGGCTTGGCTCACCCCATATGGCCAGGCCAGCTTTTCCAAAAGAAGCTGGAAATCTGGGTTTTTGTACGACATCTTCCTGTTTCTCTACAGTTGACATCTGCTTTAGGGATTAATGTAACAACCTTGTCTAGCACAGATCGACAGCGCAATCACTTTTCTGGTCTAAATTCTAGATGTTGAAGTGACATGTTGGGTGAGTCTCTTTGCAGTTGCTATAAGAAAATACTTGAAGTCGGTTACTTTAGAAAGAAGAGAGGTTTCTAAGCTCCCTGTTCTAGAGGCTGGGAGTCCCAAGCCCTGTCACTTTGGCCTCCAGTGAGGACCGAAAGGGAGCCGGGTGCAAGTGGATGGGGTGGCTCCACCTTATAGTAGTCGGCTCTTGAGAGGACCAACTGCAGATCAGCATCACTCCCTGCTGCCCAATGACCTACTCATCTTCCAGTGGACCCCACCCCTTACAGGTCCCACCACCTCTCTTAATCACACTAGAGATCAAGCTTGCAGCACAGAAGACTTGGGTCACACCTCAGGCATAGGCAACTCAGACAC
Organism: Ctenodactylus gundi; assembly: GCA_004027205.1. Classification (NCBI taxonomy): domain Eukaryota; kingdom Metazoa; phylum Chordata; class Mammalia; order Rodentia; family Ctenodactylidae; genus Ctenodactylus; species Ctenodactylus gundi. The sequence goes on along the minus strand of PVKB01000402.1, from coordinate 570,315 downwards.
CATGCCCAAGACAAAAGCCTCAACAGCAAACTGCAGGGGAGTGAGGGAAGATGGCTGCCTGCCGACCCCGAATTCCAAGGAGAGGAGGGAGCTTGCAGGGCAGAGGCTACCAGCGCTTGCTGCTCTTCGAAGGGCAGGAAAAAAAAAAATCTCAAAATAAAAACAAAGCAAGTCAAAGGAAGAAGTTGGAAAGTGTGAGCTCCACCCCCTGGTTTCCAGGGGCCCGTGTGCTGGGATCTGCAGGGGCCTGGAGCCCAGTCCTAAGGAGGGGATACGCAGGGGGTGGGATGCTGAAACCATGTAGCCCAAGAAAGACCACGCGGCTTCTGTCCTGGCTCTTCTGTGTGGTCTCCATTGCTACCGAGAGGGTCTCGTAGCTGTGATAACCCCATTGCCTGTAACCTCCATCTCTGTCTAGATCAGATATCTTTTCTTAATTGCAAACCTGGAACTTTATACATCCCAAAAACATTTAAATCTCAACATATCTTACTACAAAATAACTTGATTGTATTCGTAAGCTTTTCTATCGCCGGGATAAAATGCCCAAAGTATGTACCTTAAAGGCAAAAGCTTGATTTTGGCACCTGGGTTGGCCCACGGGAGAGAGAGAAAGGAGAGAAAGGGAGGGAGAGAGAGCAGGAAGGGGGGGAACCAAGGACAAGGACATGTCCCCGGCGACCCCACCCTGTGATCACACCCCACCTCCTCACAGCACACCCAGCCAAGGGTTGGTTCACTGAGGAGATGCGTGTGCTCAGTACCTGAGTCTGTGGGGGAGCCTGCGTGTGGGAGCGTGCCACGGATCAGGTGTTTCCGCTGAAGATTCGTTAGCATCCCTGAGGTAGAAACCGCACAGAGGCCTGTAAGCAGAATGGCAAAGCCCCTCCATGAGTGATATTCAACAAGGGCACATTAGCCGGGCACGGTGGCTCACACTGGTAATCCCAGCACGCTGAGGCAAGGAAGACCTCAAGGTCAAGCCCAGTGTGGGCAACTTAGCAAGACCTTGACACAGAGTAAGTTTTTTAAAGGGCTGGAACAGACCTCAGTGTGAAGGGCCTGGGCTTAAACCAGACAGGGAGGGATGGAGAGAGAGAGAGAGAGAGAGAGAGAGAGAGAGAGAGAGAGAGAGAGAGAGAGAGAGAGAGAGAAATTACTGGCTTATATAACAGCACAGATGAATTTCAAGAACAGTTTGATGAGAGGAAGAATCCAGACATGAAAGAATATATACTCTTTGATTCTATTTAGATGAGAGCTGAGAACAGACCAAACTATCCCACGGAGCTAGAACTCAGAGCAGAGCTGGCCTGTGTGAGTGGGGGAGAGGCTGGCTGGCATCTCCATGAGGGTGAGGATAGTATTCTGTATCTTTTTTGGGGTACGGCTCATAAGACTATATACGTGTGCCGGAATCCATGGAACTGGGTACCTAAGATTTGTCCATCCCACCATCTGTGTCTCAAGTTTTAAAACACTACTTATAGAAAGAAAAAAAAAAAAAAACAGGATAGATGCTACATTGGCTGTGCCCCAGGATGCCAGTGTCAAGTATGTAATATGTAAGGAGGAAATAGCCCTGGTGGTATCGGGCTGAACATGTCTGTAACTAGATCGGCCATCTCTTCCCAACCTCCTATCCACACTTTCCAACTCACTTCTCCTCCAGCTCTTGGTGAAAATAACCACCATGTCCCCAGCTGCACAAAACAGAAGCTGGCTGGGCCTGGCACTTCTGGCCCCCTCCTCCCTCTCCCTGACCAATGCCAGCTGTGCCAAGTCTCGCAAATAGGCCTCTTAATTCTATCTGCAGGGCAAGCACATGGATCCAGGCCCCTTGTGTCCCACCTTGAGGGCGATGGCGACTTCCTGATGGTTTCCAAATGCATTTTCCTCACATGGGTCTCTTTGGGCTCAACCCCCCTGAGTGTAACCTTCGAGATGTGATAAGGTCACACCACAGTTCTGTTTAAGACCTTTGAGAAGCTGCAGGTCATGCCCAGAATAAGGCTACGCTCCATGATGCGGTCTACGAGGTTCTCCCAACCTTGTGGCCCCACCCCATGCCCCTCTGCCTTGCACCCCATGCCCGGGCACGAGGATCGGTGTTTAGTTCCATGAACATGTCTTGCTCTCTGACCCATAAGGGCTGCTCCCTCCGCCTACTCCAGGAGATGTTCTTCCAGATATCGCCAACCTGAAGGCATGGCGGGAGGAGCCAGTCCTCTCCGGAGTGCGTGTGGGTGTCTGTGTCGCTCCCAGTACCTAGAGCAGTGTTGGTATGCAGCAGGTGTTCAGTTAGTACTCCTTGGTTGAATGAGTCATTTTGCTCAGCACCCAACATCCCGGATAGCTGTCTGTTGCCTCTGTCTTCGAGAAGCAACTGAAACAAGAATAATCGTTGGCATTTATTGAGCACGTGTTGTATGCTAGAGATGGTACGAAGCACTCTGTGATCCATTATTCCTGTCTTGGTCTCTGATTTCTTGACAATGAGGTTTAGAAAGGTTCATCCACCATGTGCAAGTGCCAGGCACTGCTCCAGGTAGCAGGGAACAGTGCAGAATGAAACAGACAAGATCCTCCTCCTCAGGAAACTGAAGTTCTGGTGTGAAGGGAACTGCAGTCAATTAAGAAACAAGTAGACATATGTCTTGTAAGATGGTGTCGAGCGATATGGAGGGCTGAAAGTAAAGCGAGGGGGTGGGAGTTTCCAAGAGCTATGTTATGGGTGGTGATTAGGAAAGGGCTGTCTTATCAGAGGGTGGGCAGCTCTGGGTAAAGTGTTCTCCAAGCAAGTGCAAAGGCCCTGGGGTTAGAGAATGTTTAATGTGCTCAGAACAGCAAGGAGGCCAATGTGGAAATAAAAGGGAGAAGAGGCTGAAATTAGAGTGGGTCCAGGTCACCTGTGGTCTTTGTTTATTATTATTATTATTATTATTATTATTATTGTTGTTGTTGTTATAAGACAAACTGGAAGGCAGAAGAGTTGGGGTAGAAGAGTGTCATTATCCACCAGATTTGTACAAGGTCACACGGCTGATCCAGGTCAGAGTCAGCATTTCAGTTCAAGCTTTTAACCCAACAGCACTCTCTCCTAGAATTAAATCCTGGCACAAAACCCTGGTGGTTTCAGATCCTCTGCTGCTGGCCTCTGGTTCTCTCCCCATTTCACAATGCTTGCTGCTGTTCTGAGCTGTTCTGCAATGCACAGAGGGGAGCCCCTCCCCCATAGCACCGGGGGCAAACACAGCCCCATTCACCCATTTTCTCCAACAAATATTTGGCTGAAAACTGTAATTGTTTTCAGGACAATTGTGAAGAATGGGACAAACTTCCTGCCTTGGCTGTTTCTGGTTTCTCAGGGGAAGTGAGTAATCGGGCAGATGTCACCCGACACTCATGAGAAGTGGCATGGGGGGGGGGGCAGAGAAGGGAAACCGAGTTCACGTGGAGAGAGGGGCAAGGAAGACTTTCCACAGAAGTGAAGTGGGAAGTGTGGGTATCCAAGCTGTCAGAGGGAAGGCGGTTGCTTTCTGCAAAGGCCCTGAGGTAGGAGAGGCCGGACACATTTGTCATCATCAGCTTTCCATTACTGTAACAACTGCTTGAGGTCAGTTAGCTTAAAAAGAGGAAAAGTTTATTTTGGCTCACAGTTAAGAGGGCTCAGTCACGGTCGGTTGTCGTAACCAGCAATAAAACCAACCAAGCCTTCCCACGGCTTCCAGGACTGTGCTGAGGTTGTGTGCCATGGTGGGGTGCATGGCGAAGCAACTCCTCACATCATATTAAAAAGAGGGAGGAGTAGACTGGTGTCCCATAATCCCCTTTGAGGAAATGCTCCCGGTGACCTAAGACCTCCCACTAGGCCCCGCCTCCTAAAGGTGCCACTACCCTGCAATAGTCCCAGGCTGAGGACCAAGCTCTCAACACATGAGCCTTTGGGTGACATTCTAGATGCAAGTGTGGCAGCAGTCAAGGAAGTTAAGAGAGGACGGAACCGGGTTACAGGGAAGAAGGACCCTGGCAGTTCCAGGCTGGAAGGCCGGTGTGTGAGTCCGCTTCCACCACTATAACAAACACGTGACATAATGAACTTCCAGAGAGATCTATTTCAGCTCAAACTTATAGTCCAGTCCCAGACTGGGGAGACCCATTGTTCTGGGTCTCTCGAGGACATGCCAGATGACAGTGTCGGGATAGACGTGGTGGAGCCATCTGCCCAGCTCATGGCCAGGAAGCAAAAGAGAAAGAAGAAGGGACTGGGGACCCTTAGTACCCTTTGGAGCACCCCCATTAATGACCTAAGGATCTTCCACAAGGACTTACCCCCTGCAGGTCCCACCATCTCCCAGTAGCGCCACACAGGGGACCAAGCTTTCTACACCTGGACTTCGGAGGGGCACTTAACCAATCCATAGCACCAGGTAAGGCCAGATCTCCTAGGCCAGTGAAGGCACCTTGATCTACGTCCTAAACTTAATGGGATGCTACTGCACTACTGAAACATTTTAAGTAGAAGGTGACTTGATTGGGTAAGAAGCTCACTGTGGCCACATGTGAAGTCCGTGATGACAGATAGCAGGTTGTCCAGCTGAGAGATGATGACAGGCAGTGTTAGTGGAGAGTAGAAGAAGTAGGTAAATTGTAGAAACAGCTAGAAGGGAGAAAATGAGAGCTCCTTGCGGTGGGTGAGACACAGGGATAAAGGAGCCAGCCCTATTAGACGCAGACCCCCAACTTCTGGTGTGCTGTGTGTCTTCCTACGAGTGTCCTCCAGGCTCCTCACGTCCTCCTTGCGTTCTTTCCCCCAGAGGGCCAAGATCGGCCAAGGAACCAAGACTCCAGAAGAAAAGACGGCCAACACCGTCTCCAAGTTTGACAACAATGGCAACCGGGACCGGATGAAACTGACTGATTTTAACTTCCTGATGGTGCTGGGAAAAGGCAGTTTTGGCAAGGTACCCTGGGACTTGGGGGGGTGCATCCCCTTAAGGAGGAACAGCTGGTCATATGGAGCTTAGGATCTGGTGTGGGAGGGGAAAAGAGTAACTGGATCCACACTGCAGTTTGTAATGAATATTGTCAAGGACATGACTGGAGTGCCTTGTCACAGATCGAGAGGGGACTCAGTCTGCGTTATCCAAGGAGATAACACACTACCCGAGACCTGAAGAATGAGAATGAACCGGCCGTGCGCTCTGAGAGCTCTAAATGAATATTCCTAGCAGAGAGAACAGCACGGGCAAAGACCCTGAGGTGGGGGGAAAGAGCTGAGTGAATTCTAGATGCCATGAGCAGGTGGAGGTGGTAGGATATGACTAGGCCAAGGTCAGCCAGGACCTGATCACCCTAAGTCTTAGGAGCTATGGAGAAGTTTGGGCTTCATCCAGAGTGTAGCTGGAATTCACTGAAAGGATTTTAAGCAGGGAAGCGACATAATCCAATTTTCCATTTGGAAAAGATCACCATGGCAGCCAAGAATGGAAACAGGTCTTTTCACACAGCAGTGTGGCAAAAAGATGACCCGGGGACTCGTAGAGCGATTCTGGATGCTTTTATAGATGTCGCGAGACCCTGTTTTACCGAAGTTGAGATTGTGTGATAAGTATTCCTGACTTGTTTAGTGTTGTTTGGCGGCTTCGAATCCCTCTGTGGGCCACAAAGATGTCTAGCATAAATCTCTTACCGTGAACTCAGGTGTGCAAACATATAAATTTCTTCTTCATCTCTGAAGCCAAGGCCGGAAGTCCAGGCGTTGTCTTTGAACTCCCCCGTCGGCTTTGTCCTCGTCCTTGCTGCCACCCACACGTGCTGCCGTGCCGCGTCAGAGCCACCTTGAGTCCTGCTGACGTTCACCCCCTTGCTCTGGCTTTGCCATACAGCCCTCCTGTAGTCTGAACTTTGCATTTCCTGGCCCGTCCCTGCTTTGTTTCATACTCTCAAACTAGTTTACCTAAAAGCTGTACACTTTCCATTCATTTTTCTCCACTTGTATGAGTATGCATATGTGACACGCAATGGTGGCATTGAACTTGAGAATCTTGTGCACGTGAGTGTTGCGTCAACCTCACTTTCCCTTCCCCTCCCCCCTTTCATCCTCCTGCACCCTCTCTTACCTTCCTGACTCCCAACATCACACCCATTTAGAAGCCATGATAATTTTTAAAAGTTGCATTAGGTCAAGGTCAAGGTAGTCACCTACCCAAAGCCCTCCAGAGACTTCCCATTTCAGCTAGAGTAAACTGCCTACCGAGTGCTTGGTCTGCTTCACCCTGTGTCATCCAGCCTCTGTTCTCTGTTTGGCTTCCTCTTTCCTTCTTCTGGCACCTACAGCTCACTGCTTTCTGGACACAGTAGCAGCTCTTGGATTACTGAGATACGTGAAGCTCCATCATCCCTTGAAGCTTTGGTAATGCTGGTCCCTCTGGTGTTTGTGCGTGGCTGGCTCCTTCTTGTAATTCGCATCTCAGCTTACACTCCACTTGTAGGAGGTCTTCTCTGGCCCACTCACCGATTCCCCATGGTATGAAGTCCTCTCAGGAGACCCATCATGGATGGCTATTTCCTTTCTCGCTCATTCATAATCCCTCTTCCTGTCTGAGATCTAAGCTCCACAGAGGAGAGATCTCTCTTGTGGCTGCTGCTGTGTTTCTGGGGCCTGTAGGTTACATTCATTTGGTACCTAGTTAGGATGCATGGATTCTTTCTGCTGGTGGGTGAGAAGGTCTCCTGCTAAGATTAAATAAAGGATCTGAGAAGCAGGGACTGGGAATAGGGAGCAAGGACCCAGCATGAGATTGCCAAGCAGCTCTGAGATCTACAGTGTTAGAAAATAGGAAGTTGGTACTGGGCCACAGCTTAGTGCAATTTTTTCCCAGACAGATCTGAGAAGCTTGGCTGTAGGGATAGAGAAACAGTTCGTGAGTTTGAACTAAGGGTAGAGATTAGCAGGATCATTGGACCACAAGGGAGCTAGGGATTCTGGGAAGAGAGATGCCCACTGGGAGAACACAGAATATGGCTTGTAGTGCATGCTTGGTTAAAGCGTATTAAATAAGTGAAGGAAAATGGTGCCTGGCCTGGGCTGGGAGAGAAATCTAACCAGAGGGTCATCCATCACCTGGGTGGGGAGAACATGTCCGGAGGCTTGCAGGGAGGGAAAAAAGACCTGTGAAAATTAAGATAGTTCTAATGTTAGGAAGAAGAGAGACATTTAGATTTTGAAGATGACAATTATTTCCCTAAAGACAAGGAAGAAAGTGGAGAAAGTAAGGAGGAGGGTCCAGTCCAGTTGGGGTACCATGGATGGAGTCTGAGTCCAGGGGCTCATACATGCTAGGCAAGTGATCTGCCACTGAGCCACACCCCAAGATTTTTTTTTTCCTCCCTAGGGCTTTGAGACAGAGTCTTACTGCATAGCCCAGGCCGACCTTGAACTTGTGGTCCTCTTGTCTCAGCCTCTTGAGTGCTAGGATTACAGGCCTGCACCATCATACCTACCCATTTGGGAGTTTCTCAAAGTTTAGTTTTAAAGCCAGATGTCATGGTGCACATCTGTAGTCTAAGCTACTTGGGAGGCTGAGGCAGGAGTTTGATCCCAGCCTGGGTGACACAGACAGACTCCCATCTCAAAGAAAAGAAAATTAATACATAGATAGTCATATACAACAGCACGATTGAGATGTCATTCACAAATTGTACAATCTGCCTACGTAAAGTGTACAATCCAGGTCTGACACGTTCACACAGTAGTGGGATCATGACCACACTATGTTTAGTAGACTTTGAGCAAGTCAAAAAAAAAAAAAAACCTCCATAACCATTAGTAGTCATGCCTTACTGCTCTCCCCCACAATTATGTTTTTAATAAGTCTTGTATTCACATGGTTCATAATTAAGATTATATTAGAGGAATAAGCAGTGAGAAGTCTTGCTCCCACCCAAGCTCACGTCTTTCCGTGACTCCTGGCTGCCCCTGTCTCTGAGTGTGAACTTTGCTTAATTTAATCTGCTGTTTTCCAGTCTCTCAGTGCTAATTTACCATTCTTAGTTTTGTCCTTGTTAACTAACAAGTTAGCATACTGTGCACTTAACAGTACAGGTTGGAGAATGCTTGATGGAGGAATGGAAATTCTGGGGGGTGGTTTGCAGGAAGGATAAGGGTTGGGGGTGGGTGGGTGGAGTCGTGGGAGAATGGATCATGAGGGAACAGTGAGGGAATAAGAGAGAATAGATCCTGTGTTTCCATGGTAACTGTTGTAATAATTGGGAGTTCTCTTCCAGGCTGGGGTTGTAGCATCAAATAAATCATAGATGAAAACAACAGTGTGCATGGAAGCACAAAAGAATAACATAGACCTCTGTGATCCTGTAAAACGTAGAGTGATCCTATGCGCCTCCAGCTTTGCCAACCACACTTTTAAATTAATGTGGTTCCCTCTTAGGATGACCACTTTGAACATTTTGCTCGGTGTAGTTAGGCATAGAGATCAATCCCCTTAAGCAGAAGAATGCACCCGCTGTGGTTGGCTCTCCCTCCTCCGAAGATGAAAGAGGCCAGTCTTAGGGGCTCGCTCCTCCCCTCCTCCAGGCCCACTGGATCGGATCTGGCCCAGAAAAACATACTCTTAAGCACTCTAATAGTTTGCTAGGGAATGACACAAGCATTTCGCTAAAACCTGTGAAAATGAAACAAGAGAGAAAGAGAGTGCGAAGGCCATCGTTCCAAATGTGTTGGCCCTGTTTCAAAAACTTTCAATGGGAGAGCAATTTGGAGTGTGGACTTACTGGCCAGGTGAGGGGGGCTACCTGGAAAGGCAGTCTTACCCGAGGAGGGCCTAGTAGCCTTTCTGGCTCACTTGGAAATAGATACTTTTTAGAACTTTTATGATAGTGCCTTTGTATATATTATTCGTTTATTATCTAATGTCACTTTTATGGTTCTGTCCGTCGCCTTCTACTTTTTAATGGTGCTCTGAATGTTCACTCTTATCTTTGCCAAACTCTATACCTTTCAAGGATTTAATCTCTGTAGATGTTGAACTTTAATTATCTTGATGTAAAATTACACTGCGTGTGTGTGTGTGTGTGTGTGTGTGTGTGTGTGTGTGTGTGTGTGTGTGTGTGTGTGTGTCGGGCTGATACATATTGTCTACACTGGTTCTCCAAGTTGACCTTATGAAATAAACACAGAAAGTAACTCACGAAGTATACATACAGCACAATTACCACTCCTTTCATTATAGGTTTGATGCCTCATGCCCTGTCATAATAAACATCCATTAAATAATGCATGCCAGTACTGCCTGTCTTCTGACACTTCATCTGTACCTGTGGTACCGTTTTGTGTGATCCGTATGTTAGAAGTGATGCTTGAATGAAGACTTTTCTTTCTCTCTCTCTCTCTCTCTCTCTCTCTCTCTCTCTCTCTCTCTCTCTCTCTTTCTTCCTTTCTTTCTTTTTCTTTCTTTTGACAGGGCTTCCTTCTGTAGCCCAGGCTGGTCCTGAACTCACTATGGAGCCCAGGCTGGCCTTGGATCCACCGCAATCCTCCTGTCTCAGCCTCCCGAGTGCTGGGATTACAGGTGTGCGCCACAACGCACAGCTTATATGGTGCTGGGGAATCCAACTCAGGTACCTGGTGCTTGACATAGCCCTTGCTAGGCAAGGGCTTTATCTGCTGAGCCATTCCTCCAGCCCCTACTGTCTGTCTGTCTATCTATGAATCTGTCTGTCTATCATCATGGAGAGGTTTTTCAGGACATAATGACAAGTTTAAAAAATTCTACAAAACTGTGATTAGCAAAATAAAATATGCTGAACGCCCATCAGTTGCCTTGTGTGTTGTATTCACGTACTATGAGGTCTGTATACTCATTGAACTTTTCCTCCAGCATTTTATTTTGAAAATTACTTAGAATACGAAAAAAACAGAAATAATTATACGCTGAACACACACACTTGGCTGGAGTCTACACTCGCTTTATCGTATGTGTACCCCTGTGCTTGACCTCCCCGGATCAGCCTGCTTTTTAATGCATTTCCGAGGCTGTACAGACCCCTAAGCCTTTTCAAGATGCTTACCCTTTAACCAGGGCTCAATATGTTAAATTATTGTTTTTACAGTAAAATTTATATACAAAAGATGCATACATCTTTGAAGTGTGCCATTCTGTGAATTTTTAAAAATGCATACTTTGAAACACAGCGGGGGTGTAAACTTTAATAAAGAAAATCACACTAACAGATGTAAACTGTAGTCGCGGTGTGCCAGGGGAGCCTGCAGGAGCGAGATTCGCCCTTGTTGAAATCAGTGAGGGCTCTCATGGGAAGGTGACTCACGCGATATCAGAAGGACGAATTAAGTTACCTTATGCAAAAAGAGAGAAAGTAAACAAAAATCTAAGTGTCTCCTCCATCCTCATTCCCGCCCTCGAAATAGGCTTGGTGTGTGGCAGTTGGGGCACCCGGGTCCTTTACGAAGCTTGTTCCACCCGGTGTGCCCCAAGTGTATACTGGCTCTCGCCCAATAAAAATCAGATTTTCATTAGCCTAATCATCTGAGATGGGTGTTCCTGGCTCCGCCCACTCCCTCCATATGATGGTTAGAGAACGAAGCGCCTTTGGTGTTACACGGCTCCATTAGTCCCTGGGGCCTTGTTTGTCTCTACGTTCAGAGGGTGGATGGGGAGAGACAGGAAGGAGGCGGCACAAGCTGCTTCTTCGTTCTGGAAGTAGCACCCATCGCGTTTGCCCACACGCTGTTAGAGAACTCGGTCCCATGGCCGCAGTTCAGTCAGTGCAAGGGCGGCGGGGAGAACAGTGCCTTCGGGGAGCAAGTGGTCTCAGCCACCCTCCCCGGTTTTCGGCTCAGGTTGGAATTTTTCACAGCAGCCCAGGAGACCTTCTGACTTTTTGCTTTAGGGTTTCCCAAAGTGTCGCACCTCATCCCACAAACAAGAAGCGCCTCTTCCCCGTGACATTTCCTTGTGTTCAAATCATGGAACATGCCAGGTGTTCGTGCCGCTGTTCCTGAAGCATCACATGAGCCAGGAATAAATCAAGTAGGAAGAAGTCAGCAGTTTATGAAATTAACGGAAGAAGTAAAAAGTCCCTAGAGATGGGGTATCCAGGTAGTGCACTCACTGCTTAAAAAAAACAAAAACAAAAACAAAAAAACCCAAAAAACTCATCCCCATGTCTTATTTTCTTTGCGTCGATGATGATCTAATATCAAAAGCAGAGAAGTGAGAAAAAACATTAAATTTCCTCTTTTAGCGCTTGACTTTCCAGAGGGGTGCCCGTGTGGCGGGGTATCATCGAGAAAACCACTCAGAGTTTGCTAGTGGCTTACTCCTCTAAGGTAACCCTAGAAACGCAGGCTGTGAGTGCCGCTCTCCAAGGTGCTAGCGTAAAATTCACACTCAACAGCAAGGCTGACTCTTGCTTTGGCCAAGGGTCCCGAGTATTAATCACGTATGCACCTCTTTAACTTTTGCCATCAACTTACTTCCTTTTAAGTACAATTTTTTTTCTTGAAGTTGACTTTAAGTTGACTTCATTTTCTTCTTCTTAGTCTGGTCTTAGGAAATAGTTTTTGTAAAATTAGAGGTTTGTTGAACCCGTTATGTATTTATTTTACTGTGTTTTAGGAGAACCAATGAAAAGAGAGATAGTTTTGTCTTCCTGTTGCTAATAGTACCAGTTCCACGTTTTGTAAAAAACTGTCTGGAACTCTTACACTCGTGTGACAATTTGGCACCTTGATTGCCACTGCATTTTGAAGAACACAGAAATCTTTTGCTATAATTTTGTGCATATATGGATAGAATAGAAAGTATGTGATCTTCCCTCTCAGATACTTTCTGTTAGATGAAGCACATGCTCCACATTTCCTCTGTCCTTAAAAATCTTCCCTGTCCTCTTGGCATCTGCTCTGCATCCTTCACTTTGAGAAGACCCAGACCGTCAAACTGCTCTTCCGAGATGTGCTCCCTCTACTTCCTTTCTCCATTGTCCCTCCTTATTCTTTTACACAGGAGTTCTCCCCTCAGACACTTTCTGCAACGCCTATCTCCAGGTTGCAGTGGCCTCCCAACTGTCACGGTCCAGGCCAGAGCCCAAAGCTTGGAGGCTTGCTTAGGAGAGCAGAGAGGAGGCACCAAGGGACAAGAATTGGAACTGAAATTGGAATCCATATGCAATACTGGCAAAGAGGCCATTGCTTTTATAGTTTCAGGAGTCTGTGGTCTCCTCGGGGTCTTTGTGGGAACAGGGGCCATTTTTGTGGTCCTTCCACCTCTCCATGGGACAGAGCAGAGCCCTAGGGACAGAGCTGGTGTTGGGCCCACTGGCATGTGGTGGGTTTGCACCACATGTGTCGCTCTCATGGGCACTGTTCTGTTTTCTCTGGCCCACACTCCCAGGCCAGAGCGGGCTTCTGTGGTTGGGGTTTGTTAACTTACTCACTGATGGGCATAATTAGTAGCCCACTTACTCAAGAAGTATTTTGGGGGCATCTTTTATATACCAGATGCTCTTTTAGGTACAGAGGAAGTGAACAAGAGAGATAAAATATCCACCCTTGTGGACTTAGGTTCTACTGGCGGTGATGGTGACAACACTGGTGATGGCTGTACTATTTAACATTTGTTGAGTGTTTACTATGTTCCAGGCTCTACTGCCCATGCTTTGTACAGATAATTCACACTTATTACATGTAGTTGCTACTGTTATTCTTACTGTACAGTTGAGGAGAATGAGACGCAGAAAGTAGTAACAACTTGCTGAAAGCCCAAGCTAGTAAGCGGGGGGATAAGGTTTTGCTTCGAGGTGTCTGGTATGGAGTTCTCCGTTGCTTGGTTCTGTGTATTCCTGGTCTTATCAGTGGTCACTTAGAATATCACAAGTGTGCTCTAGGGTTAGCTGTGTTGTCCCGCTAAGTGCCAAGCTGAGGTCGCATTCCTTGTTTTGACTATGTGATGCTACCACTAGACAAACTGCACACCCTCAGTGACGGAGACCTCCAGACTTTCTGTTCTCCTGCATCATTGTGTGCTTTTTGGGCATCCATCCACGGTCAAATGCTCACTGGAGCTCTGAGTCATGAGCAGGTGTTCCTGCGAGTAGCGTCCACTCTCCCAGCCTCTGCCCTCTGGCCTCCTCTGCAGACTGAGGCCTCATGGGATCCTCCTACTCTTGGAGATAGCGTTAGCCCTAGCCCTTGCAATTATTTTTCAGGTGGCTCCTTTTTAACTCCTGACTTAACCCTCACCGACTGTACCACCCATCTCTGCTGACTCTATTCCACTCACACGCTTCTGCTGCTCAGGCATTGACTGAACTTCGACTAATTGCCAAGAACCACGCTATGGATTTGCATGCCTTACATCGTATTAACTGTGTACTTCTGCAAGGCAGTTACTCATACTAACTCTATTATTCCTCTATAGAAGTAGTAAGTCAGAGAGGTTAGGTGACTTCTCCAAGATCACGTAGTTGGGAGGAGGTGGGTTCAGGACCTGAGACCTTGTTTTGTGATTCCAAGCCACTAAATTCTCTGTCTCTGTCTCTGTCTCTGTCTCTGTCTCTGTCTCTGTCTCTCTCTCTCTCTCTCTCTCTCTCTCTCTCTCTCTCAACAATAGTTCAAAACTGCCAAAAGAGCTGCATATTGGCATTTGTGGTTTCCTCCTTCTTCCATGAAAAAGTGTTGGAAAGGATATCTTATGACTGCATTGGCATAAACACACATTGATGTTGTATATTAAGATGTTTTCCTCAGCCTTAAAGTTCAGCGTTTTTCCTGTGGAACTTTAAAAGAACGTTAAATACTTTCCGGAGTCCCTAGAAGGACCGTGGGCCAGCCCTAAGCACCCGGCCTGGGGTGCTCCATGGAGAAGTCAGCCTGTTTTCGACAGGGGCATTCCCATAGCACGTTCCTCAACAGTGTCCAGCTCATCTCTGTGGTAGCCAGGGGCTTCGTTCTGGGCCCAAGAGGACAATTCAGAGCTCCAAGCTTTGGACTGTGACGTCTCCTGCATTAGCCAAGGGCAGTACTGCGTTTCAGCGGTAAAAAGTTGCCCGAGGAGATTAAAGGGCAGTTTTTGTTTCTACCAGTAACTAAGGTCTTCTCTAAAGGCTTTGAGCTCCAGTTGTGGGAGTCTCTCCTAATTTTAATCTCGTTAGTGGTATGTATTCACACACACACACACACACACACACATGCACGCTCGTGTGCATGCACACATACACACACATACACACTTGATGTGGTTATATAATCCTACAGACAAAAGCACTTCCCTTAACTTCAATCCGCTTTGCTATCTTTCTGCACCATATGGTGAATTCCTTTATCATATGGTTCGCAGATAGCTGAAAGTCTTTGCTACCTGTTCCCTTAATCCTCTTCCAGAGAACCTTTTGACATTTGCGATCTGATCTTGGATTCCTGCCTTCTCTTTGGTTCTATCCCCGTTACGGTGTCTTCCTTCCAGCCCCCAGACTTTCTCATGTGATTCCGATTTGCAGCATGGCTTTGCTGGCTCATCCTTCCGGAATCTCTGTCCCAACCCCCCAGGTCTCTCCTCAGTGAAGTGACAGGCTACTTTTCTACCTCTGCTCTTCAGAAGATAATTAATCGCAAAGCCAGGGAAGGCACGTATTGTTCAGTAAAATTAATTTTATCAAGGAAAATAAAATAGCAAAAATTGAAGGTTGCCCACACTCTCTCTGGTACAAGTCGATGGTCAAGCCACAGTGAGCCAGGGTGGTGTTTATTAGACAGATGGGACCAGTTTCTGTGTAGCACACAATGTCCAGAGGCAGGAGGTGTGGCCCGGGTGAGATAGCCTTTAGGAGCCCAGCTACTGGCTGTCTGCCCCAGGGGACCCCAGCCTGTCCCCCTGCTTCTCACTGTTTTCTCTACGCTTCACCACCTCTTAGCCTTGTGACTTCTCAAGTCCCTAAATCTAGAATAGTCTAGATATCTGAAGTCCCACGGAAAAGAGCTGATGAGCCCATGTGACTTAGAAATCCCTAGCCAATTAGCTGTGCCCATGGAGGAAGGTCACTTTCTCACCCACCTATCAGGAAGGGTTACAGGGATGTTCTTTCTGGAAAGCAGATACAGTGTAAATAATTACAGTAGGAGAAGGGGAAAAAATAAGTAGCTTGTCTGATTCACAGACCAAAGTAGTAGTTTCCTTTAGCTCTGTATATCTTTAAACTGTTCCCTGATTCCTTGTGGAAAATGTCACAAAGTTAAATCAAGTCCTTTTACTGGGAGACCAGGCAGAGCCCATTAATGTGAAAACAGCCTCAGGTCCAAATATTGTGTTAGCATTGTTCTTCCCACCCCGTGGATCCATCTCCACCGCATCCCTACATACTAGTTCAGAAATCTATTACAGTGAAACCTGGTTACCACCAGCATAGCCCATTTATGTTCTTTTCTACACCACATATAACTGCAGAAATTTGTAGGTTGGGATCATCTAGTACCCGTGATGAACACTTTCAATGCACACACGTGGATGGTTCCTAAGATTCTAAGTGCTGTGGTTTGGTCCAGGCCCTTACAGCCCTTCCCCGATGTCATAGCATATACTATTGAACACCCCTGTGGGGACTGGCAATACTTTTTGAGCCTTGGGAACTGTTTCCTATGCATTGTTTATCTAAGCTGCACAAATGGTTTTAGCAGATGATGCTGTCAATATCTTCATTCTGCAAATGCAGTAGCAAAGGCTCAGGGAGGTGAGAACTTGCAGCCAGGCAGCAGTTGACGTAGATTCAAATCCAGGGAAATACACAGCCTCCATTGTACCCCAAGGGGTCCACTCCGGCCGCAGAGATACCCGTCTCTACAGTGTCTACAAGCAGTGGTCTGTAACATCAACAACAAAGCGAGTCTTGTACTTGCGAGGCAGATCAGATGATGGAAAAACAGGCTTTCTTTGTGTGACCTAATTATTGAAATGAATGACAGATCCTTAAGGGTTTTGTCTCATAGTCTTTGGGTAAAAGCCATCAATTACTGGCTTGTTTTCCCAGAAACCACCTAAGAAACAGTCAAATTAAATTGGATTTTATTTTTACCATCTAGTTTTGTCAAATATAACATATGATTCAAAGAAATTTGACTATACTTACAAGTCACCAAAGTTTATTTTATCTTATTTATTTTTTCAGACATTTCCCTTGTGTTTTTTCTTGTTGTGAGAACACTTAAGATCTTCTTTAGCAAATGTAAGTGTATATACAGTACCAGTAACTGTAGTTACCATGTCTTGCATTAAATCTCTAGTACTATTCATTTTCCTTATTCTCTTAACCCTTGGCACCTACCGTTCTGTTCTCTGTTTCTTTGTGTTTGACTATTTTATTATAGATTCTACATATGAGTGAAATTCTGCAGTATTTACCTCTCTGAATCTGGTATATTTCACTTAGCATAAGGTCCTCCCAGTTCACCAATGTTTATTTTGTGCTCAAAAGAACACTTCAACAGCTAGAATTGATACATTTCAATTCTGTGAATGTCATTAATTCGATTTGATGCAACCCAGAGTATTAATGTAGTAGTTCTTTCACATTCATATTACAACCCAATTAAACATCTCTTACTAGACCCAATAGATCATCTTCATTTCGAAGATGGGTTAGGTACCTCAGGTTTAATTCTCCCCCTTTCTTCCCTCCCCCTTTTCAGCAGCTGCTGAGTCATCCTTTCCATTGGCACAGTGACATTTGCTGAAAAACAGCGAGGTTACAGGAGCCAGAGGGGACCAGGCTTAATGCATGCCCACTTAGAACCTCCTTTCGCCATTGCATGACTTTCTCTACTAAGGGGGCAAAAATCTAACTTGATTAAATCTAAGGCATGACCTGGCATTGATTTTGTTTTGTTGTTGTTGTTGTTGTTGTTGTTGTTGTTGTTGTTGTTGGTGGTGGTGGTGGTGGTGGTGGTGTGTGTGTGTGTGTGTATGTGTGAGAATTGAACTTTCAACTCACCAGCCCATTTTTATTTTTGATTTTGAAACAGGGTCTCACTGAGTTGCTAAGTTGCCTGGGATGGGCTTGAACTTGCAATCCTTCTGGCTCAGCCTTCTAGAGTGTTGGGCTTATTACCACTGGGCCTAGCTTTAGCATCGTTTTTAAAGGTTTCCATCTGAAGGCATCTGCCTCCTTGACCTCTGAAATGAAAATTCAGCTTATCACTCCCACAGACCCATGCTTTTATCATCTGTAAAGAGATCTTAAATACAGAAGACCTTACAATAAACTGTAAAATAACCAAGTTATAACATCCTAGTTGATATGCACGCTGGATATCAGTGTTTTTCTTTTTGTCAAGCTAACCTAGAGATTGTATCCAGGAAGTGATTCAGCCCTACCCAGCTCAAGCCTATTAACTCCCAAGGAGCATCATTTCCCCCATTATACCACTTGCAATTTTTCCTGAAGTATGTCTTCAATAAGCAAAGTCTATTCAGTTGCCTTCTCCAAAGCAAAGCTATTAGAAGCCTGAAATCATTTCCAGCCTGCTAACTTCCTCCTTGCTGCTGGAGGCAAATGTAGTGATGATCTTAAGCCATACGACTTCATATTAAACTGGTGTGGCTACCATCAAGTATAAAATTTTGACAGGCTGCGCTTAGAAACTTTAATTCAAAGTGTGAACCCTAGGAATATGCTTTGGAGAATCAGATTTAGGGTCATCAAGATAACCCAGAATGTATTAAGATATCTCTATGTCCAGTGCAATTCACAAGTTGGGAGACCCTCAGAAGTTAAGAATCCACAAACAAGGGTATGAACAGTGTATAGAGTTATTACTATTATGTTGAGCTCTTAAAAGACCTTGTACCCTTGAATAATCATCATGACCCAAATAATCAATGAACTGTTGCCCGTAATTTACTCTTATGTTCAGCTTGCTATTGAGCTAGGAAATGAAGGATGAACCAATCCAAAAACTGACCCAACAGGAAGTTTTCTGGAGGGAGCGCCTATGTGAGGGACTTGAAATTTTTGGCACAGTTTGTGGGACCAATCATGATCCACAATTCTAGGGCTGGAGGAATGGCTCAGCAGTTAAAGTGCTTGCCTAGTAAGCGCTTAGGTAAGCCCTAGGTATCCGAGTTTGATTCCCCAGCACCACATAAAGTGGGCATGGTGACACACTCCTGTAATCTCTGTGCATGGGAGACTGAGATAGGAGGATTGCTTTGAGTCCAAAGCCAGCCTGGGCTCCATAGTGAGTTCAGGACTAACCTGGGCTATAGAGTGAGACTCTAACTCAAAAAAAAAAATCCACATTTCTTGGGTGTTGGGCCAGGACAAACCTGGGATTGGACAACAGGCTTCATGACCCACTCACATGTGTCTGCACATGCCCATTCATATGCACTGAACTTTCTTCTTGAGAACCACACTAGCTATGGAATAGGCACGTATTCTTTTAATAAACCTGTAGGGGTCTCTTTCCCGTGGGGACCCCCAAAACAGCTGAGGAGGGGTCGGACGACAGAGTACACACTCTGGGAGCCCGTTTCCGTGAACTCAGCCTCACTTTATTTAGGAAGTACAGGGCTTAGATATAGTAGGATAATGCGGAAATTACCTTGGGCCAATTAGCAAGGCCTTAACTAGCAGGGTCGCCCAGGAGTGGGGAGGGAGTAGAGGAAGGAGGATGGGGCTGGCCGACCAGCAGTTTATCACTGGACACGGTGGTGGGAGATGTGCCTCTCGAACGCCATCTAGCGTGAGCTAGTGGTGAAGTGTGCTTCTGCCGGGTTGTCCCGGACTAGTGCTAGATAGGCGTCAGCCCAGCCCGAATCCCCTACATAAACCCACGCCCCTCTGGCGTCACTAGTGAGTATCGTTTTCTTGTTGTGGTAACATGCTGCCCTTGATTGAGTCATAGAGTCTTGTAAGAGGCTATAGCCCTTCTGGCCATGTGGTTGGGAAGTTCTTTGTGGGTTTGGAGGAGCCATGGAACAGCCACATGGCTACCCAAAACAGGTCACAAAGAACCTAGAAAAAGAGGTTCCTGTCACCCAACCTGGTAACACTATCAGATCTCCTAGATGGAATAGCTTTTCATTTCAGTCCAGGTCTCTAGTTGTCGAGGGTGAGTTCACCTAAGACCCTAGGCTCTTTGTCCTTGGTCCATTCTAAAGAAAGGCTTTGACAATCTGCATTCAGACAAGATGGCTTTGGGGAAAGACTGGAAACTAGGTATAGAGTTCTTCCCCTTGGGATTTTAGAAGTTGGTAAATTTTAGAAGGAGGTCTGCTGATTGCACGGGAAAGTCCTATGGGGGGAAGAGCACATGGATCCTTGCAGGGCGATCCTTCCTTTTTCCTAGAGGGTTTATATCCAGCCCCAGCACCAAGCATAGACAGAAGGACTTTGTCTTTCATTTTCAGCTCTGTGTGAAGGCCTCCTAGATCATAGATTTTATAGAAATATGCATCTGTTTTTCCAATTCATTTTCTGCCTTTCTCTTTTTTCAGAATATAGCAAAGAATCCCAGGTACTTGCCGAAAGTACCAGAACATACTTTTCATTTTCCTTCACCTTAATAACTATGACTTGCTGGGTGCTGAGCACTGAGCCTTACCTGTGTCCTAGCACTTGATGTTGCAACAGCGTTGTGAGGGAGAAATGATCATTATGCCTCTTTCTTGGATGAGGGAACTAAGACTCAATGAGGTTGAGAAACTTGCCCCAAAACACAGAGCAAAGTGCACGAAAGAGTCAGGATTTGTACTCAAGACTCCAGAACTTGAACTTGTCCCCTCTGTGATTTTACAATGCTCATTAGATCCAAGCTTCCAGATCTCTGGACTCTGCTGGTGCCATAGTCATTTCTTACATGGTAGAGATGATCAGGATATCCACTGTGACATGGAAATGAGGGAGCTGAAGCTAGGATTCAAGCTGGAACCAGGCTGTACCCAAGTTTCTCTCAAAATTTGGCTCCTGCGTGGGTTCATGCCCTTGGAAAAGCAGGTGGACAGGGTTTGGTCCAAGTTCCAGCTACTGATTACAACATAGCCTGATGGCCTCAGGCCAGCTCACTCCCTTGTCCTCCCCCAGTGCAGGCCAGGCCTGGCACAGGAAGGACCTAAATATTTAGAAGATTCTGATTTAATTGGTCTGGAGTGTGGCCCAGGCATCAGCTTCTAAAAGCTCCATGGGGAATTCTAATGTGCAGCATAGAGAAACAACAGTTCAGTGCAAGCAGGCAAGGCAAACCCAGGAACACAGAGGAAGGGAAGAGACTGTATTTGTAACACTGAGAGCTAAGCTGGTTTGAAGTGTCCCCTGCAGGTCTTTGATGAGGCTGAGTGGGACCTAAACTGAAGACACCACCACGGAGCAAAGAGGTGGAGTCCCAAGATAGAAGGACATACCAGCTTGACCCTAGTCCGCTACCTAACCTTGTCCCTAGGCCCTCTTCTTTGTGTACTGGGAGTGGCCCAAAACGAGCATCCTGGCCTCGCAATTCCCTGGAGGCCTGCACTACAGGCGCAAGATCTTTAACTCACTTATCTGTCCTTCTTCCTTGCTGCCCTGTGCTCCCTACTGACTGATGCCCTTTTCCCAGGTGGGTGTTTGCAGACCCCATGAGCCGCTGTTTTTATTTTGCTTTCCCTGCTTTAGATGCACTGTTGAAAATTATCAAACTGGAGTCTTCCCCCCTCTCTTAATTAGTCGAGCTTGCAGACACTGACAGTGCTAGTTGTACTGGTCACTCCTTCCGCTGTTCCTCCTTTTCTGACCCTGTTGTAGGGACGTTATTAAGAACACTACGTGCTACATGGCACTGCCTGTGCCAAGGTCCATGCAAGATATTGCTTTTAGACACAAGTTCCAGGAAAGATTTTCGTCTTGAGAAATAATTTTCCTTATAGAAAATGTGAGTTTTATTATGTTTCATGTATCTTTGGGCTCCAGAGAAAAAGAAGAGGACGGAGAGGAAAGAGAGAGTGAAAGAAAGTGGTGTGTCTGCATATTTACTGTGTATATATATATATATATATGCATATTATATACACATAGACATAAATTTGCTGTACAGTGTGTCATCCTTTTGACCACCTGTGTTGAAGCATAATTTACATACCATAAGATGCACTTTTTGGTGTTCTGTAATCTTGAATGCTGCCTCAAATTCTTTGTGAAAGACTGGTGTATATAGCCATAGACAAATAATGCTGAGATCAGAGGGCCTGACGTTGTAAGTAACCAGATCTAGTGGCCTAGAAGTAGAGGCTTGTAGCTGCTTTCCTCACTCAAATATTTTCATTCATTTATTCAAAAAGTATTCACTGAGTATCTATGTGCTAGGCGCTAGGTGTGAATATGTGACAGTGGGAAGTCACACGAAGCCCTCCCGGGCTTGCTTCTGCGTGTGGAAGATCATTAAACAGATACTAAGACATGCCAGGTGTGACAAGTGCTGGGAAGGAAAATAAGGTGACAAGGGGAATGTGTGTTTAGAGAAGTTGGCCAGGGAGGGCATCCAGGGTACTGTGGACCAGGGCCTGAACAAGATGAGGGAGCAATGATTGAGTGTATCTGGGGAAGGAGTTCTGAAGTCAGGAAAGAAAAAAAAGAGGCGGGGCCTCAAAAGATGGGACTCCATCCTGAGTGCACTGCGAAGACTGAGGAGCACCTGAGGGAGGTGGAGCAGTACGAACTGACTTGAGTTTGTGACGCACCATTTGGGTGTGTGGAGAGTAGAGCAGGCGTGAGAACAGAAGCAGAGAGCTGGGGGGTGGGGGGGTCATTAGAGGAGACCAAGCTGAGGATCACGGTGGCTTTGACCCTCAAGGAGGTAGGACTAAGTGTATATTTGGGAAGCAGAGCTCATAAAACTTGTTGATGCACTCAATACGATGTACAGGAGAGGAGAATTGAAGGTAACTTAATAGGCCTGTAGACTACAGTACCTGTTGATGTTGAGGGGAGGGAAGTGAGAAGGGTCTTTGTCTCCTACTCTCTCCACTTTCTCATATTAGTGAGCTGTTAGAGCCAAGCCCCTCAAGTGGCCCAAAACTGGAAATGAAGGCTCTGTTCAAGAATCATCAGCAGTCCTCTTGGTCCTTCTCTGGAAAGATGCTATTGAGTATAACCAGTGTGGCGGGTTGAACTGTGTTCCCCTCTCTTTCCCCTCTAAAATGTACTCTCAAGCCCTTAACCCTGGGATGTGGAATGTGACCTTACGGGACAGAAGTCTTTATTGAACATGAGGTCTTTGCCAGTGTAATTGAGTTAAGATGAGGTCACCGTGCCTTAGAGTTGGCCCTCACCCAATGACTGGACTCCTTATAAGAGAAACACTTGGGCATGGACACAGAACACACAGGGAAGAACAGCATGTAAGGACAGGGGCGGAAATTGGAGCGCCAAGGATTGCTGGCAGCCATCAGGAGCTAGGAGAGAGATGTGGAATAGGTTTTCCCTCACAGACTCAGCAGCCACCAACTGTGCCAATGCCTTTATTCTGGACTTCTGAACTCCAGAGCTCTGAAATACCTTGTTATGCCACCCTGGGAAACTAGTCCAGTTAATAGATACTAGGTACTCATTTGTTTGCTAATGGTGCTGAGTTAAGATAGACACGTTGCGCCGTCTTTCCCCCAAGGCTGTCTGTTTAGCGCATGAGGAAACTGAGGCTCCCTGATTTACAGATGAGAAAACTGGGGCTCAAAAAAGTGGATTTCCCAAGGTCACACAACTAGGTATTCTAACTCTGAAGTTCGTGTCCTTACCACTGTAGAGCACGGCGCTCTGGGCAGAGGCCAAGATTCTCGGCTTGCCTCACCATTGGGATTTGCCAGTAAAGTTCATCACAACCAACTTTCTGGGCAGGAACCCCCAGCTACTTTCCTGTGTTTGATTTGCTGTCACTGGAGTTCTGGTATTTATCACATCTCTCCCAGAAGATTCTTGGGTAACAGATGTGGCTTGGAATTTGATAAGAACGCCACTTCAACACATTCTTTCCGTCTGTATGGAATCCTCACCCTGGAGACGGAGGGACAGCTGAACAAACAGCCCACGCCCGCGGTGCTGGTGTTCAGAGTTTCTGAAAGTTCCCAAAACTGCATGAGACAATTAATAAAAGATCATTTCCACCTACAGGAACATTTTAGAAAGTGGCCTTTGCCATGGCGAGCACTGTGGCAATTTTTTTTTTTTTTTTGCTGTTTTTCTCTCCCATATAAACCTAAGTGACTAGGATGTGCCAGATATATGATTAGATTTTTTTAAATGCCTAGCAAATGACAGGTAAAGGGGCAGAGAAAATGAGAATAAGGCAGTACCTAGGTGACTGATGTTTAGAAAGACTTGTCCTAAAGCAAATGACATAGGTACCTACTTCTAGAACTGTGTGTGTCTATATTTGACTAGGGATCAAATCCAGGGTCTTGGCACCGAGCTACATCCCTAGCTCATTTTTAAAATTTTTATTTTGAGGCAGAGGCTAAGTTGCTCTTTGGCCTAGGCTGGGCTCAAACTTGCAGTCCGTTGGGCCCGGTGCTTCCTAGAATCTTATGCAAAGTAAATGAAGAACAACAAATAAAAAACAATCATTGTTTGGTATATTAATAAGTGATCAAAAGTGCAGTTGTGATTAAGATTACTCCCTGCAAAACATCCAACACAGTGCATGCCATAAATACTTCATTCTTACCATTCCTTCTTTCGAGAAGCCTTCCTCGAGTCTCCCAGTCAAGTTAAGATCTCCCCGGAACTTGGTCCTACACTATGAGTTCGAAGTGCTTCCTGAGAATAGCACCCGCTGGCCTCTGTTCCCTTTGTCTTGTTCAGAACCTGTGAAAATAATGACCTGCCTATACGAGCTACACCAGTTAGCTGGCCCTGATTGTGACCATAGCTCATGGAAAGAAGCCCCAAGACAGCAGGAGAGGTTGTTCAAATATTACAGTAATCATCCCTGTGATTAATAGTCCAAAGGCTTCCTTCCTGTCTGGAGTTCAGGGTCAGAGAATGTGCCTACTTGTTTCTCGCAGCATCTGCAGGGCTTAGCAGGCTCATGAGGCGTATTGCATAATTGAGTGAATGAAAGAATGCACGTCCCAAATGCAATTTTGTCGGGCATTCTGTCATTCATAAGCTTTTATTGAACATCTACTACCTGTCAGGTTATATAGGGTTATGCCAGTGAATTAAGCAGGAAATAACACTTGTCTTCATAGAGCTGTGAGTCCAGCCATGTGGGCATGGATGCGTAACCCAAGAGGATCAGCACTCGTCACCTGTCCGAGAGCTGACCCTTAGATGAGTTCAGTCGTGAAAAGTGTGAGTTTGGTAGAAAGGGCCATCTATGGTCTCTGCATCAGCAGAGGGCATCTGCGCATAGCTGGGAGTGGGTTTGAATGCATACCAGCTGCCCAGGACTGTCCCCCAGGCCCCTTCTCACTGCCCTGATGTGCTCACTCTCTTCCCCAGGTCATGCTGTCTGAGCGGAAGGGCACAGATGAGCTCTACGCCGTGAAGATCCTGAAGAAAGACGTGGTGATCCAGGATGATGACGTGGAGTGCACCATGGTGGAGAAGCGGGTGTTGGCCCTGCCCGGGAAGCCACCTTTCCTGACCCAGCTTCACTCCTGCTTCCAGACCATGGTAACACATGCAGAGGCCCTGGGCTGCTGCCTCTTGGGTGTCCCCAGGCTTCCACCCAGGCCGTCCCAACAGCACACAGCCCCAACCAGACCCGAGCACCCTTCTCATTCTAGAAACAGAAAACTACTGGGCTCAGGGAGATCAGCCGGGAATCTGTGAGGTTGTCACTGGGAAGTATTCTCTCTTGAGGCAGGTGCTGTCCCAACTCAGGTAGAAGAACTTAGGTAACCGGTTTTACAATCAACAGAACAGGGCTTTGGTCTAATAGCAGGGGTGACTTGGGGACAGGGACTCAGAGATAAGATCCACAGACTGTCCCTCCAGACTCTCTGAGTATGTGCATGAGCACATCTCTGCAGGGTGTTAAGGACTTCACAGAGCCTCCTCAAAGAGGGGTTACTGAGAGCACAACCCCTAGGGAACAGCTGGGGCTGGGCACAGTGTACGGGGCAAGAGGCGCTGAGCTCGGAACCAGGACTGCCAAGAGGGCACACCGTCTGACGTTGCTTGTGATTTCAGCTTTGTCTGTGAGACAAGAGGAATCCCTTGAGTAAATCCACACTCTTCCCCTGCTTGTGTTGGGCCTTGGCCTCCATAGCTGAGGGAGAAGAGAGCCCAGCCCAAATGAAAAGTTGATTCCTGCCATTGTAACTTCTAATGCAGTTGTAACTAATGGCCTAATTGTGTTTAAGATGGGGGTCTCCAATCCCAGGGGCACAGACCATGGTCTGGTAGGAACCTGGCTGTTCAGCAGGTGAGCAGCCAGGCCACGAAAGCATTATCTGTGCTAGTAGCTGTTCCCCGTCACTCGTGTCAACACCTGAGCTCCACTCCATCAGATTCTCATGGGAACACAAACCCTACTGTGAACTGGGCGTGCGTGGGATCTAGGTTGCACGCTCCCAGGAGTCTGAGGTGAAGCTGAGGCAGTGATTTGCATCACCCCTCCAACCCCCATCTTTGGGAAAATTGTTGCCGTCGGACCTGGTTCCTGAACCACCGCTTTGAGGGATTCTTCAATGCTATTCTTGGGTCTCTCCAGTTCTCAAACTACACGCTGATTTTAGATCCCACTCTCTATGTGAGACAGGATGTGATTATATTTTCCATCTAATTTGATGTGTCTTTTAAGTATTTGGTGACCCATCTAATCTTTTCCCTCTTTTTTTTTTTTAAGAGATAGAGGGTCTTTTTTCTTTAGTCCAGCCTCAACCTTAACTCACTCTGTAGCCCAGACTGGCTGTGAACTCGTGGCAATCCTCCTGCCTCAGCCCGTCAAATGGTATATCTTTAAAGAAAACATCTGTTCTTTTACCTGCTGAAGATCCTGCGTTGTCTTAGCCATATCGTTTGCATAATCTGGGGTTTGTCGCTGTACCTTCTTGGGGAACCTCAACATGCTCCCCCTGTCCTTTGTATTTCTTGTAGATTGGCAGAAAGTCTGGAGGCTTGGCCAGGCCAGCTTCGATCCCTTTGGCAAGACCATCGATGGTGGGTGTGCCCTTCTCCCTGAAGGCACAGATGTCCACTTGTCTCCCTTAGTAAGACTGGCAGCAGATGACTGTCAGTACTCTGATCTGTTAATTCATTGAGGACTATAAGAAATGGTGGTATCCTAATTCTATCATTTTTTTAATATACTAGTTGGAATGCATTTACAGATAGAGGCCTCCCCGTGCTGGTTTCCTGAGAGTCTGCTTCATACAGGAAAGGCAAAATGAGAGCTTTATTCTTTCCTTTTGCTTAATAGCTTCTGAGAAGATGAATTTGTTCACTATTGAGCTTTAACGGAGACTCAAGTTTGCTTCTAAAATAAAAATTCTGAAGTCGGTGTAAGAAAAAAATCAAGTAAATGGTGACTTATGTTATATGAGGGCTCAGCGGAAGTCAGGGAAGAAAGGGATTCGGATCTCTGGCTTTTACCTTGGGGAGTTGAGTTACTCCCTCCTTAGCCCCAAATCCCTTAACTTTACTTTGGAGATTTAAGGCCTGGAGGTGTTCAGGTGGCAGTAGAGATACGACTTCAGTGGCTAGGATTTAAACCTCTGGACACTCCCTGTTATGGTTTGGATCCGGAGTGTCTCCCAAGAACCTTATGTACCTGGAAGGTGATTGGATCACAGGGGTTAATTGGCAAGTGAATTATTCCACTGAAGATCTCCTGTGCTGTAGGAAGGCGGGGCCTTGTGGGGAGGTGGGTCACTGGGATCGTGACCTGGAAGGGTTTATCTTCTGCCCTGTCTCTGCCCTTTCCTGTCTCTGCTTCCTGGCTGAACAGAATGAGCAGCTTGCTTTCTCCTAGGCCCCCTGTCCAGCCCTTGCCCCGTGGCTCAGTGGCCATGAATGACCTGAGATCTCGGAACTGTGACCTGAAATGAACCTTTCTTCCGTGAAGTTGTGGGTGTCAGGTATTGCATCCCAGAGACACTCTTCTTTGTCTGTGGGTGGGTGGTCCCCAAGTTGACTCTCGGGCATCACTAGATGAGAGAGCGACCTCACCCTGGTAAATGGAGGAGACCTTCTTGAGGGAAACCTGGAGAGCAGCAGTGTGCAATTTCAGCTGGATGTGTTGAGATGAAGATAAATTAGTCATTTGTGACTAATATTCATTAAAGTCTAGCCTCTTTGCTGTTAAGTGATTATTTTGAAAATGATAACTTAGATTGGATCCGAGGTTATTCTTTTAATATAGAGGCACCGCACCCACCCATATTTCAGTACGCTTTCTGGCATTAGAGAGTAGGAGCTGGACTTACATGGAAATTGTGCAGGATTCTGGGTCCCCTCAAGGAGTTGTCTTCTGACAGAGCCCGGTGAGTCCAGCATACAAGAGCTCAGTAGAGTTGTGTCCTGCTTGGGGGTGAAGGTGACCCACACTGGGGACCTGTGTATGCATAGTCTCCCAGTGCAGCAAGCCCGGGGATGGAGCAGATGTTTTTTTTTTTTTTTTGCTTACTGAGGATGAGATGAAGTAGTTGACCCTGTTCTCAGGGCTGTATGGTTTGGGAGGGAAAATATTTGGGGAGTGAGTGAATAAGAAGTCCCAGTGTGAGGTGAAGGGGTGTGTGGCGGGGACTGCTGAGGCTGGCTGAGGGAAAAGCTCACACCCCATCCATCTCACCTGCATCATGTGCATATGCTCCTGGACAGAAATGCACCAATCTAAATTATTTTTTCTCACTTTTTTTTGGCTAAGCGTATGTATTTTAATCTCGCATACATTAAGTTTGTTTTCAGTGACTTATAATAATGCCTTCCCTGTGAGAGTCACAAGGCTAACAGTTTTAGGGCATACCACAACATTTATGCAGATCTCATTATCGTCCCCATTTTGAAGACGAGAGAACTGAGGCCACACCGCTGGAATATGTCGCAGCCAGGATTTGATCCAGGTAATCTGGCTTTCGGAGGTCTTGCCCTGTACCACTACAGTAGCAGGTATAATGAGTCAACTGATCGCCACTGCACTTGCCATCCCAGGGGCACACTTCCCAGCAGCCGGCCTGTCTCCACACTTCCTCAGAGACCTCAGCTTTAATCCACCCTTGTTCCTCTTGTATCTGCTCAGGAAAGTCACATGCCGCCTCCCTCCCTTGGCCTCCCCATCTCTGGGTAGGACTTGGCTTTCTGTCTAAGCATCTTCCGTGTGTGAGTCTTTTCTAGCCACACCGAAATTTTGTATGGAGGAAATAACCTATCCTTCTACCTCACAGGTGGAAAGATTAAGGGTCGGAGATGCAAGCTAGGTCACTCTCTCTAGACACAGCAAGGGGTCAGAGGCCCGTTGAACTCAAAGATTGTACTTTCGTTAGTAGATTATGTTGAGTCACCACCAACATGGCCATGACAATTATGTCACAGATTAAGAGCCAAATGCAACATTGACAGTAGCAGACACCCCAGTACGTGTTAGGCACCGTGCTAAACCATCTCTCCATATTCATTCATTGTACCCTCCCAACACTTCTGTTGGAGAACTACTATTATTAATCCCAGTATACAGCTAACATTTCATGAGAAGTAATTTGTACGTTGCTACATAGATGGTCAATTGGAGTGCCAGAATTTGTTCTGCAAAATTCCAGAACCTTGAACTTGAAAGTCTTTGCTATGCTCCCTGTATCTTAACTTCGCACTGTTGTTTCTGGCCTACAAAATATTTTCACTTACACGATCACATCTCATCTTCACAAGAACACTCCAAGTAGGAGTCCACATTTCTGCCCAAAGGAAACCAACCCTCTGAAAGAAAAAGTGAGCCAGGTGTGGTGGCACGTCCGTAATCCTGGCACCCAGGAGACTGAGACAGGATTGTTGCCAGTAGTTTGAGGCCAACCTGGGCTACATAGTGAGTTCAGGACCAGCCTGGTCTACAGTAGAGCAAGACTGTCTCAAAAAAGAATAAAAATTAAAAACAAAAAGTAATTCAGGTTACCTAATTGGTAAGTAGGATCCCCAAAACATGAGGGTTTTTTTTGTGTGTGTGTGTGTTCTTTCTGATAGGGAAAAATTACCCCCTTATCCTATGTGAGTATTGCAAGAATTCACAAAGATTTTCTCCTTAAGAATGATTAAATTTAGGAAGCAGTGCGTAGGTACATACAAGGCAAACCATTGTTTTTCTGGCCAAGGTGACCAGGAAAGCTATACCCTTTCCAGAGAAGAGCCATGGAGGTGGTCATCTGGAACAGGTGCATCTTCTACCTGTGATGCCCTTGACCCTGGGAGCGATGCCTTATAGGGGGTACGGCAGGGCTGGCCTAGATAGCGTCCCTAAGAGTCAGAGCATCTCTGCGGGTGTGCAGAGGGCGCTAATGCGTATTGATCATCTCAACAAATATTTATTCATTGAACTAAATGTGTCAGGCCCCAGCTGCATCACCATCTGGGGCACATTAATGAACAAAAGAGATAAAGTCCCTGATCCCTTGGAATTTACATTCTAATGGGGAAAACAGACAAATGACAGCAGCAGCACAAAGTAAAGGGGCTAGAGCTAGAAGGGTTGGGGCAGTGAGATGCTATTTTTGATAGGGTCATCAAGGAAGTCCTCTCTGATAATGATGACATTTGAGTGGAGACCAGAGCCAGCGAGCAAGGCACAGGGCTATCTAGGGGCAAAGCAATCCAGACAGCAGGAAGGGTGAGCGTTAACGCCCGAGGCAGGAGCATGCTCTGCGTGTTTGAGGAGCTGCGAGAGGGCCAGTGTAGCCCGAGCAGATTGTCATTTTGTATTTTGTGACCCAGAATTGCTTTATGAATCAGCTGTCTTTAAAAGAATGACAAATCTAGTACAACATACTGCCCATGTAACATTTTGATAAAAAATTTACTATTGTCTTAGAAATTTGAAGATTAAAGACCCCCAGTAATTTTTTTAATTCTTTAACATGTTCAAAATGATAAAAGTGAAGTAGACGTTGAGCACAATGCAAAACCATTTTTGTCCTTCTTAAAGTGACACAAATTTAGTTTTTAGGAAGTTGTTTAGAAAAGCAAAGCTATATCGGAGCTAGCTTTACATTGGACTTAAAAATCTTTCAAATGGAGCATGGTGCCATGGTAACTAAATACAATTTAGGAAATTAAGTTTTATTTAATATGTTATTCGAAAGGAGTCCATGCTGGATGTGTACATGGAAAAGAATCAACGGGGTCTGGATAAAATTTTTAAAAATGATTTTATTGGGAGGGTGGTCCTGTGGCCTATAGTCCCCTCTCTAAATGTATTTTGTTTCAGAAGTATCTGTGATTAAGCAGTTCACAATTTTTTTTAATGTGCCACAAGATGGCAAAGTTAATACCCAAATCGTTTTAAGAGCTTTCAGAGAGGAGTTATTGTTTAGAAAATTGCTCATTAGGTGAACTGATCTTAGGCAAACAGGGTTTAGGAGAATTATTCCAGAAGCAGGCAGGGATCAGTGTGCCCTCCTCCAGCCAATGAATCTGAATCTGTGATTATTGGCTGGAGGACCTCTTGAAAGTCACTACCCAGTTCTGAATATTGGTCTCATCATCTTTAAAATGAGTATAACAAGTGAAGATTAAAAGTATAATAAACCTTAAATAGAGGTTGCCTCTTATATTTGAGCCAGGGTAGGGCCACCTTGCTGTACAGGCACAAAACAGTTGCATTTCCCCCAATCATTATGCAGTTTTTCTCAGGGACAATTGTCACCGAGGCACATTCATGCAATTTCCCAACTGCCAGTGGGCACAGGCAGTTAAGTTTCTTCAGCAAAACATCTATTTTAACTGTTTTCTTTTCAATTGAACATATGCACCTCTCTCTTTTTTTTAAATAGAATTAGATTTTATGAGTCATTGAAGGACAGAAGTTACTTCCTCCCCAAATTTGCTGCCATGGCCCAGCAATAACTCAGTTGCAAGGCATGCTGGGAGAAACATCAACTCCAAATGCATGGAAGGACAAAGAAAGTGATGAGGAGGGTTCCTACTTGCAGAACTGGCCCCAGTAGCATGTCCACTGAGTCCCCAGAGTATCCATGAGGTGCTGGCAATTTGGGTTACCTCTTAGTGGGCAGTAGTGACTGAGGATGTAGTTGGACTCTAGGCTCTTGTGGCGGGAGGGTATGGCAGATGTCGCAGAGATGTTTGGCTCATAAGAAACAGGGCAGTACAAAGGCAAAGGTCTTCTTGAGTCTCATGAGGAACTAGAATCTTTAGTTTTAAAGCAATCTATAATAAATGTATAGCTTCTTTTTCTTGCTTTGTTTCTCTTTGTTTGTGGTCAGTATGGCTTCCATGGCCTCTTGACATTTGCCTATTCACCAAATTCCATGAGTTCCAATTCATACACCTAGGAAAGAGAATCTGATCAGGTGTTTATTCATGGCCCCGTGAGCTGCTAATTGGCTACTAACTCAGTAGGAAACTTATAAAATGGGTTTTATCTCTAGGCATGTGAGGTAGAAGCTGCTGTCTTGAGCCCAAGGAGATTAGCCAGGTTGAAATTGGATGCAGGGACATAAATATGGCATTCAGTGCCTTGTACAAGGGGGAAGCAGGTAGGAGCTCGACATGCACCAGAACTTTAGCCAACTGAAGTCATTCAGGGATCTTGAGGGAAGGAAGAGAACCAGGAATGCAACTTCGGTGTTTAGAGCTGGGGAAGGTAGGGAGAGATACAGCTCTACTCTGTCCAATTTCTTGATGGAGGTCTTCACATGTTCAGTAGACCAAGGTCTGTGGAAGTCCAAAAAAGAAGACAGGTGGTTCTAGCCCTTGAGAGGTTTGGTCTCTACGTGGAAGGGTAAGACTTAGAAAAGTGAAACAAAAATAAAGAAAAGCATCCATTGCTAGATTCTGATAATGACTCAAAACTGTAAAATAGAGAAGGAAGGAGTTGTGTGTGAATGTGTGTCCTGGACCACGTATTTAGTGAAGCTCTGAATTCACATGGACTTCACATCTATCATCTGATGTATCTTGGAAACATCCCATGAGGAGAAAATGCTATTACTGTAATCCCTTTAGGAATGCAGACAAAGTTTAAGTGATCAGCCCCGGGTCTCAGACCATAGGGCTTGAACCGAGGACTAGCTGATGTCAGGGCTGTTAACCGCATAATTTCTCTGGAAACAGAGGGCTCCACACAATAAAGAGAGTGACTTGCAATCAAGATCATACACTGATCAACTTTGGCAATTCGGTAAAAATCGCTGAATACACAGTCTTACATCAGTTCACCTTAGTGCGTAGAGCTGCCTACCTGGGTGATTTTTTTTTCCATCCGTAGTGTTTTATTAAAAGTGGCAGGCATCCCCCTGACACACACTCAGATGTCTCGTCATCCTCCCGTTTCAGCTGCCTTGGGGGAAGATGGTCTCTTTTGAATTCCCTTGTCCCATCTGGGGGGCCTCAGGTGCATTCTGCACGTGTCGCCCAATCATCACTTTCCATGTGGTGATTTTCATGCTCATGTGGCAAGTCTGGGGAGATTCTGCGCACCCCTTTTGCATGATGTGGTGGCAGACAAGCACTCAATTTTAGCAGCGTACTGATTGATGATGGTGAGGAGCACAGGGAATTGAAAATGAACTGAAGTCACTCCAAGCTCGGAGGACAAGGGTAACGGTGTTACAAAGAATCACACAACAGTAATTTTGGAGAAGCGCTTACAGGGTGAGCAGACTAGCGAGTTTAAAGGAAAAGATGGTGAGTTTGCCTTTCTGAGCTTTTAATCGGGGATGACAGTGGAACACCCACGTAGAAACATCCTGGAGCCAGCTGGGGATGACTGGAGCTCAAGAGAGAAGGAGAGGAGAGAAATAAAAGTCAAGATTCATCAGCCCAGAGAGATGAGGAGGTGAAGCTCAGAGCTGTGACAAGCCTTCTTTAGGAAACCAAGCGAGTAGGAGCGTCACACTGGACCTCCTGTCAATACTCTGTACTTTCCGATTTTTTCTGTGGTAGAGTCCACCCTATAAGCCTAATCAAAAACCCCTGGGTGTGATGATAAGAAAAGATCTTTTGAGGACTTGAAATCATTTTGTAGGAAGAGAAGCAAACAGAGCCGAATTCCAGGGAGCTAAGGAGGGGGATAATTATGTAAGAATTAGAGGCAGTGGGGGAGGGCCGGTTAGTTACGAAGCCCCCGTAGTCCTTGTGCCTCTTACGCAATTTTTATCACATTCTATTTTAGATGAAGGTTTGAATTAATTATATGTTTGTTTTAACCACGATTCTGAATTCTCGGAGGGCAAGGCCTGTATCTTATTCATTACTTCGTCCCCTTTAATGTCTAATACAATGACTTGCAAAAAGAAACGCTCAAGGGATGTTCTGAAACTCAGCCCTCTGCTCAAGATTCGCTTTTGGTTGTCCTTGGCAGTATTTCTCACACCTTGAAAGTCTTTACTACGGGGGGGATCTGACTTGGTGGCACATGCACGAAGAACATTTTTTTTTAAGTAAGTCATTCAAAAGATTGATTTACCACAGCCGGGCTAGGTATAGCTTAGGGATAAAAGATTCCAGATAGGAGTTTATTTTTTTTCCCCAGAGACAATGAAATTCCATCTCTGACTTTTGTACAAAGTTTTAAAATGTTTAAATAATTGTGTGAAAGTTTTAAAAAGTAAATGTCTAAAAATATTTTTTAAATAAGTATATTTTAGCAGAAGAGGCAGACAGTCTTGGTGAAGATCTTTGAAGCTAGTGGGGGGATGACTAAAATTCCTTTTTGCCTTTTTTCTTTCCTCTTCAGATGCCATCTTGTCCCACCCAAACTCAACCCCACCACCTCTCGTTTAACTCTATATGTTTTATTCCCTCTCTTTAGCAACACTAGCCATGAAACTAGGGGCCCAGGATGCCTAGTTATGTTTTATACCCTATGCATTAAAACAAACACAAATTATAAAGGTAAAACGTACATACCTATGGTCTACCTAAAACTGCCTCCTACCCCTTTTTGGAAAAGCCTTGTTTAGAAATGTATCTGGTCATCTCGACTTGTCTGGGGAATCCTTAACAAACTGGGCACTGTGAATTCTTCCCAGCAGCATCTCTGGCAATACAGCAGTACCTGGCACAGAGAGGGCATCATTAAACGTTCAGAGATGAAAGGACAGTGAAATGCCAACCGTAACATTTAATAGCTGCTATGCTGGTGGGCTCATGCCATTCTCAGCACAGTGCAAGGAGGATGGATCTCCGGGTTTCCCTGCCTATGGCTAGTGGTAGAAACGGACCGCAAAACATGACCCACAGTGGAGCCATCTCTGGTGTTGGGATTCTGACCAGAGGGTCTGGGGGGCATGTTGAGTTAATCCAGGCAGAAATCAAGCAAGTGAAATCTCTCCCTCTCTTCTCTCTCTGTGGCCGATGCCATCTGCTAGTTTTAAAAATAATTTTTAAAAGCAAGTGTTTTGGTTCTCTTCGATGTGCAGCAAAGACAGGTGCTAATTTTAGGCTTGTTTTCTATCAAAATCCCCCTCAAGAATCAGGGGCTGGGTGTCAGCAGTTCTGGCTTTTACAGTCTGCATCGCGCCACCAACTTAGATGTGACCTTTCTGCAGATCTCACAGGCCGTGGACTCTGACAGCAGAAGTGGTCCTTCCTGTTCCCTCCTGTCCCTCTCATTAGGATCCTGAGACGGGGAAGCAGTTTTGGTCTCAAGGAAAAACCAGCAAACTGTTGAACAACAGCAGAAGTATCTTCCTTCTCTGTACTCTGCCAGCTCTGTCTTGCTGGATGGACAGATCACTGCGTTCTTTCTGTCCCCTTCTGGACTGGAAGCTCTGAAGGGGGAGCATGTCCACACATCCACCCTTACAGTGTGTAGCCCTACTTTACATGCAACACAGAATGTTGGAGGCTAAGGAGAGGTTGCTAGTGTAGACTCTGGATCCAAAACGCCTGGATTCAAATCCTAGCTGTGCTCCTTACCAGCTAACTAACCACTGGTAAGTAACTTACCCTTCCTGGGCCTCAGCCTTCATGCCTTAAAATGGCAGAGAATAATCTATACCAAGTTGCTTAGAGAGACAGACAAACTATACAAAGCTCTTAGCTCAGTCACCTATCACGTGCCCCACAGATGGTTGTTGTATTTAATTATTATGATTACTATCATTATTAAATACTCAATACACATTTTTATTAAAAATTTTTTACATTTTTTGAGGGAAAGACAGTAGTGGTATCTTTACATGCCTTTGACAAATGCACAGGCGCTCCCTATACATAAGGTAAAATTCTATGCCGTGCAGGGAAGGTTTGATTTTTTTTTTAATGATGAATTAAATATCTATTGCATGAGCAATATCATGTCAGACCCTAGACATGTCGTTTTGTTTGTGGTACTATGGGGCAGGTGAAGAGAAAGCTGCAGAGTGGAGAGGGTAAATAACGGCCGTCTGTTGCACAGCTGGTAAGAGGCGCGGTGAGATTTCAAATCCTGTGTGGATTCCAAAGGTAGACCCTTCGCCCAGCACGCCACTCCTACACCACCTGTTCCCCTGGCCTTACAGCCCATTGCTGAAGCTTTGCGACTTTTGACAGCAAACCACCTTTTGCTTTTGAGACCCAGCCAAGCAAGCACATAAATATGACCCTAACGTGCATTGTGCAAAACGATACTCAATGGTGCTTTGTGCAGAGAACCATGATAATTGCTAAGCCATTTTCTTGTATTTCCTTTTTTCCTTCCTTCCTTCCTTCCTTCCTTCCTTCCTTCCTTCCTTCCTTTCTTCCATCTTTCTGAAGTTGGTCATGATCCACTAAGTTAATTTGATGCTCAATCAGAGTGAACTACAACTTGAATTTGCAGCACTCTGGTCTGGCTTAAGTACCCAAGCAATGCCCATGGGACATCTCGTCTCCCTTGCAGTGGCAGTTTGCAGCACTGTGTGTGTTTTATACAGACTCCTCAGTCGCCCTGCTGGAGGTGGTGGGTTATGTGGTTTTGTTCTACCCTCTTCCCCAGGACAAGGGACTGTCCCCGGGGGCCTTCACACTGAGCCACATCCCTAGCTCATTTTTTATCTTTGATTTGGAGACAGGGTCTCGCCGAATTGCTAAGCTGGGCTCGAACTTGTGATCCTGCCTCCGCCTCCCAGAGTGGGAACACAGGTGAACGCACAACGCCAGCTCTCGGCTTCATCTTATAAGTGAAGATATCAAGATGTAAAACAATCTTCTGAAGGCCACCCTGCCGGACGCTGCACAGCAGGGGACTCCGGTCGGCCCTCCCGGCTGCAGAGCTGTTGCTTTGGTGGCCGCTGACTTTACTGCCTCTGGGCCACTCGTTCATTTGCTCAGTTAACGCACACTCGTGACTTGCTTTGGCCAGGTATAGTGCGCTGGGTGCTTGATACACAGTGGTAAACAAATTTGACACAGTCACTGGCTTTAGTCATATCTGACACGTCCTGCAGAGCGAAAACCCAAGTACGTCTGTTAGTCCATGCAGCCTGCCAGGATTGGAGTTCCTCATCCCCTCTCTGGCCTCTCTCTCCCTGTCTCTTTTCTTCTCTTTTCTCCAAATCCATTAGTTGCCCCCGTGGATCCTATCGCACGGCAGGTGTGCCCTAGCCCTGGGGCCTTTGCACAGGTTGTTTCCTCCACCTAGCAAGCTTATGACGTAGGTGTGTGCGTAACTGTCTCTCGTTTCCTTCAGATCTTAGCAGAAGTGGCTTCATCTCGATAAAGTGAACACTTCACTGAAGTTGGAAGTCTTTTCTCCCGTCTCATCCAGCTGGCACGCCCCATCCGCCGTAATCTGCTTTGTTTCTTCCATAGCACTTACTGCCTTTTAGCCTTCTCTATGTGTCTTATTTATTATGTCCCGTGTAATCTTAATCTGTGTCACTGGGCTGAATATGAAAGATAAAGGAAAGGGACCTGTGTTGATTGGGATTGCTGATTTCCTTAGCACCTATGACTTGGTACCCAATATGGCTCCATAAATATTTTGTTAGTTAATGAATAAATAGATAGGTGAAACAATCATCCAATTAAATATATAATTATAATACGGTATGATCGGAGGGAACAAGCAACCCATGAGGCTCATTAAAGAATATAAGAAGCAGACTTAATTTAGATTGGGTGGGCTAAAGGACGTGATTTTTTTAGCCTGGGAACATGAGGGGGACTTCGCTGTCTGCAAATAGTGCAGACCCTGTCGTTGCAAGCTAGAAGGACGTAGCATAGGTGTGATTTAAACCAAGCAGAAGTCTGTAAGAAAAAGACGGAGTCACTCATTTATTTAGCAAACACTCTTTGATGGAAGGAGAAAAGGCAGATCCCAGGTAAGTGACTGTGACGACTATCCCATCTCATTTAATGCCAGCAAACTCTGGTTCTGTCATTATCTCTGCTTTCCAGGGGAGGAAACCCAGATGGCAGATGGCTTCTCCACAGACACCCAGTGATTGGGAGGTAGCCTCTGGCTGAGGCCTGTGCTCTTTCACTCTCTGAGCACCTACTATGTGCTAATGTTGGAACTAGGAACAGGCTGATACCACCAGGGAGGCCGTAGCTTTTGATTTGAAGGAATTCGTGGTGTCCCTTGATGTGTTGACAGAAATTCCCTGAGTGGGATACAGATTTCTTTTTCAGTCTTCAAGTCCTTTTCTTCTTGATAGGTCTGCCTAGGCTACTGTTTTTTCAGACTTTGATAAGTCTTATTTTGTTTCTCCTTCGATAACCAGTGTTGCCTGTTGCTGGGTCTCAGTGACTCAAAACAACAATGAATATCGATTATCCCATAGTTTTGGGGGGTGGCTTATCTCCCAGAAGCTGTGGCTTGAGGTCTCAAAGGAAGTTGCCGTCGAGTTGCCAGTGGGAACCACAGCCCTCTGATGGCCTTCACAGTTCTAAGGTTGCCTTTCCAAGGTGATTCATTTAGTAACTGGGGAGTTGATGCTGGCTGCTGGCAAAAGACCTCAATTCTTGGCCAAACGTACCTTTCTGTGCGGCATTTTGAGTGTCCTTGTGGCATGGTGGCTGACTTCCCTGACAGGGGGTGATCCAAGAAAGAGCCGGGTGAAGGTTGTAAGGTCTTTTATGACCTAGTCCCAGAAGTCATGCATCCTACTGGTTACCCAAGTCAGTCTTACTCATCGTAGGAAGGACATGAACACTAGAAAGTAAAAAAATCATGGAGGACCAATGTCGAGCCTCCTTTCATAGCTCCCTGTAATATGACTTACTTTATATTTTCCATTTTGTTACAATTAACCTTACCCTCGATAATCATACAGTTAATCACAAGATGAATATGTTAATTATATTTTTCATCCCAAATGAATTTAAACTTGGAGCTTTTAATTAAGCAGCCATTTGTGTTTCACCTTGCTCGCTTGTACCCTTTCAGGGCACAGATTTCACACTTGAGGATTCACCAGGTCCTGCTTCCGGGGATCTGTCGGAAGAATCCTGGTAGTTGTGATTGTAAACTTGAGATATTCCCTGCCCTCCACGTGGAACCCGAGCAGCCACAGGATGCTGATTTCTGCTTCTTCTCTTTCTCCAGGACCGCCTGTACTTTGTGATGGAGTATGTGAACGGGGGTGACCTCATGTACCACATCCAGCAAGTTGGTCGCTTCAAGGAGCCTCATGCTGTGTAAGGGAGAACTTGGCTCTGCTGTTTCTTGGGATGAATGAATGGATAGTTAGTTCTTTTGGGAACTTAGACTAAAGTGCATCCCTGTGTTTTTTTTAGTTTTTTTTTTTTTCTTTGTGAGAAATATTTGACCAGGAATGAAGGCTGTTCTGCTTGGTAGGAGAAACTTCTCTCCCCTCCACCCCCATGCCAGCCAAAATCATGAAGCTCTAAACCCACGGCTACTTATTTGTCCATAATTTTCGCCGCTGATTCCTGAGAAAGTCTTCCTCGGAGAATGTCATTGTAAGTTTTGTTTGCTGGTTTACAGAATATTTATGGAGAGTTTAGTATATGCGAGGCCCTCAGCACTTAATATACATGGTCTCATTGAATCTCAAGAATGGCACTAAGATGAAAGTAGGTTGGTATCGTCTCTGCTTTGCAGACAAGGAAACAAACCTAGAGGGTTTTAGAAACTTGCTCAAGATCCTAGAGCTGGTGTGACGGTGATGTGGAGTCTGACCCACAAGCTTTTACTTGTTTTCTGTCTCAGGTATCACTCTGCCTCTTAGACGCCTTCACTCCAAGGAGACAGACAAAGGCTTAAGTTGAACGGTCTGGCTGGTGGTTCCTGGGACAGGAAGACTGACTTTAGATTTTTGGGGATGTCTTTCTCCTGCTAAGTTTATTTTGTCCCTTGGAACAAAAATCTCATCATGTGACTTTCCTGTTTAGAATCTTATGGGTGGACAAGAACATGGCAGGTGTAGGAAACAGCTTCAATACCTATTCCTAGGGAGTTTGTTGAGTTCCTGTTGCCCGTCCAGGAAGTCCCCCAGGCTTGTCTGGATCCCCAACCTGTCATGTCAGCCGCTTGCTGATCTGTTCCTCTTACCCTGCACTGATACGTCCTTCTGCTAAGGTTGTACACATTGTGCTCTGACTGGGTTTGCATTATTCGTGTGCTTCCAAATCAGGCCATTCCTGTCTGTTGGCGTGATTCCGATGGGACTGTAGGCCTGGCTCTTCTATTACTTATGACACCTAATTGACCTCACTTTTAATTCCATTATCACATGAGACACACTATCAGGACTTCATGTAGTTTCCCAAAGCCCTGCCCAACACTTACGGTCTACCTGGGCTTTCTGGTTCTCTCAAAATCTTTTCCACTGGGGTGGGAAGTTCATGGGTCCAGGTTTTGCTTCAGACACATGCTATTTCTAATCCTGGCTGTGCCATTTATTGGCTTTCTACCTTGGCCAAATTCGTCTTAGAGTTCATTTCTCTAAGCCTCAGTTTTCCCATATACAGAATAAGGCAACAGCAATAGACCCTATGTCATAGAATTATAATTAGCATTAAATTAAACCATGTTTAAAGTGATGCTAGGTAGGTGGTGAGCCTTCAATAGATGTTAACTACGATTACTGAAATATTTGAACTCGTCACAGTCTTTTCCAAGTCACCATTCCCCATCCAGTTCATCGCCTTCCGCGGTGCCTCCCTCGTGCAGTCGCTGAACCTTTGCCTACCCCCGGTTTGTCCTCAAGGCCACCTCATTGCTCCCTAAATCGCCTTGGTCATCCCTTCATATCCTCAGCTGTTTAGGAGATACGTAGCTGACCATCTGTGGTGAGATGTTAATGCCCTGTGCCTAGTTCAATATTGTATTGAATTCAGAGCTTTGCCAAGCGTGTGGTGTCCTTGAATTTCTCCAACCTTTTTTCTTTTTTTAATTTCAGATTTTACGCTGCAGAAATTGCCATCGGTCTGTTCTTCTTACAGAGCAAGGGCATCATTTACCGGTAAGTGAGCGCTGCTGCGCTTTCCATCATCTCGGCTCCCTCGGCTCCTCCCTTCCCTGCCTCTTTCTTCAACTGCTTTTAAAATTAGAATCCATGGTGGGGGAGGAATCCTCCAGTACTAACTTGGGCATGTGTTCTGCCAGGCAGCATCGCCCACTGCCCTGGCAAAGTTTGGGTAGTTCTATATGGTGGCAGAAAAATCTCGACGGACTCTGTGTCACCGATGCTGGTCCGAAGCTTCAAACACTCTGAGAGGAGTAGGCTCGCCAGCGAGGCCCACATAGTTATTTCTCCTGCCATGGACCCTACGTTTGGCGAATAAGCAAAGAGTAGTGGCTGGAAGAATGCGATGGATCGTATTATTATGAAACAAAAACACTTTTTTTGCATGTAGCTACAATTTGGAAATGGATCTCTGAGTAGCTTGCCCTGAAAGACAGGATGAAGTTCAGAACTTGGCATTTGCCGGTTTTTGGAGGAGCCAAGTGCATGATCATAGCGGTATGAGTCATACCATTTATATTTCATGCAAGGCAGGCTGTTGAGCCTGAGGCTGCTGTTTGTCAGTGACTCTGGAGCGCACAGTTCTCCATACACTGTGCAGATGCAAATGGCACAGGCGCCAGGGCTGGGCTGGGCTGTTATGCAAGAGGGGCTGACAGGGGCATCGAGCATCTGGATGGCCACTGGCATGGGGGAGGGTCTAATTGGAAGATCATAAAAATCCTTTTTGTTTATTTTGTTGAGAGACATTTATCAAAACACTGTTGTGAGTGAGACATGGCCATAGGTGGAGAGAATACAGGAGGGAAGAATTGTGGAGTGTGTATTCTACCAGGAGATTAGTAAATCAGAAAATATAATCTGTCAAGTTTTTATCTGTGCCCCAGAGAGAAATCAGGCAAGGAAGGGGGCTGGTGTGTGTTGGGTGGTGGAGGGTCACCACTCATTTTGTAGAAAGCATGACAACTAGGGTCTGGAGAGTCAGGTGATCTAGGAATCTGGGGACTCTCGCTGCACCGAAGGACATGGAACCAAAAGTCATGAAGAGATTGGCCCAGATGGTTTCAGAGTAGGTAGTGGAAATATAGTTAGGGATGCTGGTGAAATGGAAGGCTGGAAGGTGGAGGCCTTTCATGACACCTCCAGAGTCCTGGGATTTTATTCACACTTAGAAGAGGTAGTATGACGTCTAGAGGGGAAGGGAAGATATTATCCTGAGCACAGAGTCCTTACTATCTGTCTCCTGATAACAGAGAGATAAAGGTCAGGAAATGGCATGATTTTTGCCTGAGTTTTGGGTAATCCCCATGAAAGTATACAAGCAGAAAAGAGAAGAATTTGAATTTTAAATAACAGAGTCACGTGTCTGTCTTTGCCCTCAAGGAACACATACCACACCGTGTGGGCATGAGATGGGACACGTGAGTCTTTGAATTCCTCCACTTTCCTTTCTTTCCTTTTGACTCTGATAATAGTTGAAGGCACTTCTGGTCTCAAAAGGCAGACATTATCTCCCATGGGGCATGACCCTTGAATCCAAGCCAATGACTTTACTTCCTGCTCAATAACAAAAACAACAAAAAGCAGAGATTGTTTCAAGATACGGCTTTCATCCTATGTGTTGAGAGTTGGTCCTGATTCCTATACAAAATGCGCATTTCCAAATGAAGAGAACCAACCAGATCTTTGAGAAGATTAAACATGGAAACTACAGGTGTATTAGAGGAAAATCCAACCCCAAGTAGGAACCCGGACAGAAAACAGCTAGAATTTTGTCAACCAACTTGGGATTTAATGGTTTACATTGGTTTTTAATGTGTTAGGGGGCTGGATTGGTACTCATAAAAACAGACCACTAGCATTTAGGTCCTAAAATCCAGAGATTACGATTTCAATTTCTAAGACCATACCAATTCTAAAGCTCTTTCTCTTGTTCTGTCTCTTCTTGGTCTCCGTTATGAATATAATTTTTAAAAGGATAATTATCAATATTTTAAGCCAGTCAGTATCTAAACTCTCTTCCTTTGTGTATACAAACAGAATCCATTGCCTGCTGTACAGATGAGACATGTCAGATGGTCACTTTCACAGCTTCTGTGTGGCGAGAACAATCACATGACCCAGCTCAGATTCTCAATCATACTTACCCAAACCTTGAATGAAAAACTAACGACCAGTGGCCTAAGATAGCAGAACTGAGTAAAACTATAGAAACGAGTTACAACTAGTTTCTAGAAGCAAGAGAAATGGTTCTTAGCAGCCAAATGCAGAGTCCAGCATTAGGGCTTCATTGGACAAGGGGCAATGCTTGTGCCAGTGGTAGCATCATCGTTGGACTACCCTTGCTTGTGCTACAATGGACATTGTTTCAGGCTGCGTAGCTTTCCAAAGGGGTTCTCTGGTCTCCTTGGGGATTTTATGAGTTCTCAGTAACCTTTTATAGATTCCTTTTCAGATCAAAATCATTGAAGTTGGTTTCTGTTGCTTACCATAAAGAAACTCAGTGGAGACAGAGTTTTTGAAGTTGCTAATCAAATGAAAACCACAAAAAGGCTTCCATGATAAAAGATGTATGTTTTTATAATTTCGTAAAGATTGTCTTCATGATGGCAAAGTCTTTTAGAATGTTACAAATCACTTTCTCCTTCATTTAGATCTCTACTTAATTGGACAGCTCTTATAGAAAGAGGATGAAGAATTATGTTAGACCTTCCCTCCCTGAGGAACGTTGTTGGATATGCGGGTGGAGGGGGCAAAAGATCGTTCTTGTCAAACCTAGTGTCCGATTTATTGATCACTGCCTCTGGGATGTGTGTTGATTTTGCCCTTAATAGGTTTCTGAGAAATGAAAACAATTGTTCCAGCCTCCTTTTGAATAAGAAGTGAGGATTTATTACTTGGAATAAAAGAATATAGTATGATATCGAAGCATCACTGTGTGGCTAAGAACATGACTGGGTTGTCTTTGTATTCCAAGACCTGCTGGCTTTTGAAACCTCAGACTCTTTTTCTATAATAAACGAAATTGTTCTCATTTCTCTAGTTGACCTGGCTGCCTGTTTCTGGGCATGTAGTCAAGCTGAGTGGATGTCACGCATTATTATTAAGGAAGTAACATATAGATCTGGTAGGTTTAGTTGAAGCAAGTTGCTGGAATCCCAGCTCTTCTAATTTCCAACAGGGCATTCAGAGTCCAGCATGGCTTGTAAATTAGCCTTTAGACAGTACCACGGACAGCGCTCAAGATAGTGGAAGGGGTGATACTGGCAGCAAACAGTCAGTGCAAATGGACCTCCCCTGGGATGAATAGGCCTCACAGACACAGTTAGGAGATGTAAAGATGTATTTTCAGGTTGTATCCTTTCAGTTGGAAGCCACCATGGCACCTCCACTTAAACTAACTTAAGCTGAAAGAGACAGTTATTGGTGGTCATAACTGGGAAGTCCAAGGGCAGATCTGCCTCAGACCTGGATGGATGCCAGAGCTCAAGTGAGGTTATGAGTGTTCCTTTATCGCTTCTCCTCCAGTCTCTGCTTAATCTTTGTTGGCTCTTTTTCTCCATCAAGTGGCTCCTGGAGCTTCTGTGCGTACCTTCCACCTGAGAAATCCCGATGTGAGAAGAGTTTACCTCCTTCCCAATGGTACCTGCAGAGGTGCCAGAGTTTAGGGTTTTTATGGGCACAGATTCATAGTTATATGTCTACCCCTGAGCCAGCCATGATGACTAGCAGAATGTTCTGGGGCCAGAAGTTAGGATCCTCACCTCCACATTACATAGTTTGAGAATCAAAAAGGGGTCAACTCATCCAAAGATGCTTAAGTAGGCAGAAATCACAGACATCTAAAACCAATCCAGAAACCGTAAGGGGGAGGTCTGAATTAGGCAGTAGGTTCCCCTCCTTTCAGGAGACTGGCCTTTCTTATCTTCTGTTAGGACTGGGACAGTCTGGCCCATAGATTACTGCTACTCACTGGTACTGAAACACAAAGTATCAGTATTACACCCAAGTATTAATGTTATTTATCTTATATGCTAAAGACATGCAAGACTTCCCCCCAAAATATCAAACTCTCCTCATCAACGCAGATGGAATTAACAAAATGAGAGTGTGACACATACCCTTTAAGTTAAAGTTCAAATGTCATGGCCTAAGAAGTCTTGCCTTGATATTCTGTTTTAAGTGACTTTCACTATTACCAGCTCATTGACCTCTTTATTTTCCTCATCACACATATCAGACTCTATAATAATGAAGATTATA
This sequence comes from Ctenodactylus gundi, assembly GCA_004027205.1. Classification (NCBI taxonomy): domain Eukaryota; kingdom Metazoa; phylum Chordata; class Mammalia; order Rodentia; family Ctenodactylidae; genus Ctenodactylus; species Ctenodactylus gundi. Next base: position 525,490 of record PVKB01000402.1, on the reverse strand, counting down.
TCTTTGGATATTTCTTAATGACTTTTCCCCAACACTATAATTTTATTTGAAAGCAGTGTGCTTTTTTCTTTTAGCCTATTCACATAAGAATGGACCTGACTGTGAGCCTTTGTTGCCTATAGTGCCTACCACATAGTAGGGCAGGGACAAACATTCTTTGATTGAAAGAATGGATGGAAATTCCCAGATCATGTCCTAGGAAGTGGTCTGGGGGAAGCCTGGAGCACTTGAAGTTAAGTAAGCTTCTCTCAATCAGTTTCTTTTTCTTCCTTCATGACTTTCAGAGGTGTTTTTAACATAGTAATTTCACGAAAACTGTCTCTTCTTACAGTACATAAGGGGTGTATACGTGGCAAAGTCCAACCCTTGGAATTCTCCTGGAAATGAGATGCCTCCTGTGGATGCTGTGATCTCTCTCTCTTCTCTCTCTTTTTAACTTTGTGTGGATCCCTCCTTTCTTAGAGCTGCTGTCTCATCGTGTCCTCATGAGACACTTGGCACGAACTGACTAGGTAGAAAAAAGCACAGGGGCTTGTGGGACCTTTTTAAATCCCTCTGTGAATTTGCAAGCTGCCCGAGGACAAGGTCTGACTTAGAGTTACCTCTGTGTTCCCACCACATCTAGCACAGGTTTTGTGTCCAATGAGCAGCTGTGGGTTGACTTGAAATAAGTGACATATAACTAAATCCCTCAATTCTTGCATCTGCTGCAGGGACTTAAAGCTTGACAACGTGATGCTGGATTCTGAGGGCCACATCAAGATTGCTGACTTTGGCATGTGTAAGGAGAACATTTGGGATGGGGTGACCACCAAGACGTTCTGTGGCACTCCAGACTACATTGCCCCTGAGGTGAGAGCCAAAGGGACCCCCTCACATACACACCTACCTTCTGTCCCCTGTGCTCCCCAGATAGCTGTGTGAGGGATGGAAAGGTGGAGGTTGGGACCTAGCCATGGAACCTGGGGCTGGTCATTCTCCTATACTCTAAATCATTCCCTTGAAATCACACATGCAAATAACTTAGCACACGTCCAGAAGCTCAGACCCAAAAATACATCAGGGTTTGGGAGAAAACTTAAATAAAACTCAAAAGAACCATCCAGCACACATCAGTAGAATTCTTTGTCAAGCTGTTATGGCTCGTGGCCATATGACACCTCTGAATTATGACATTGAAATGTTTGTTGAGAGCAAGACAGAGAGAACAGATTCCCAAGGCTGACACATGACACGGGCCCGGGTGCCGTGTGTATGGTAGCCGTGATGAACTCCAGATTTTCCTCCTGTGATAAAGATACAAATGGAAGAGCATCTGTGATCAAGAGTGATCTGTGTGTAGAGTCTCCTTCTCTTCCTAAAGGAAATGGTCAGTCCGTGGGTCTCTCCCACCATGACATGGCACAAGAACTTGCGCCTGGCCACCCGTTTCCCTGTCTGTCTGAATCGTTACTTAAAAAGTGGCCTGATGCAATTTGTGGCAGGATTTGTTTTTTTCATGAAGGGAACCGAAGGCCTGGCACAGACTCTTGGAAAAAGATTTCTAAAATCCCTTTTTCTTGACTGTAAGTCACTTGTCATGTGACAGTGGTGTAACTGAATCACTTGACAAAAGTTTAAAACTGTGTAGTCTTGTCCCAGAGCAGTTATGTTGTTTTCTGATCCTAGGAATTGAATCCAGGGCCTTGGCACTGAGCTGCATCCCCACCTCCCACTTCCCTTTTTGAGAGAAGATCTTGCATAAGTTGAACACCCTGGGCTCAAACATGTGGTGCTCCTGCCTCAGCCTCCCAGAGTGCTGGAATTACAGGCCTGTGCCACAAGGTCCAGCCCCAACCAGTGAATTTTCTAGGATCTTAGTTTACAAACATCCCTACGCATGTACACATGCACATATACACACGCACGTGTACATATATATATATACACACACACACACAGGGCTGGGAGGAATTGTTAAATTTAGCAGATAAAAATATAATACATACACTTAAATTTAAATATTATATAAACAGCAAGAAAACTTTGGGTATAATTATATTCTAGGCACATTTGAATTTTAGATAAACTATTGCCTAACACGTACTTGTGATAAAAATCATCTGTTGTTCACCTGAAAACTTTAAATAAAGGTACAAGAGTGTGAGTTCCAAGTCCTACCTTCACTCCACCATTGTTTTTAATAATAAAAAATAGACAACCCCATCGCTATCAATAAGAGAATGACTAAAATATGCTGTATTCATGTTAAAAGATTATATACATCCCTTGGAAAGATTAGAGTCTGGCTGGATGTATTAACTTGAAACAGTGCCCCTCAGTAAGGGTAACGGCAGTCACCTGGCTTCTTTATAGTTTAAAATGCAATGGGGGCTAGGCATGCCTACAGTCTGAATTACTCAGGAGACTGAGGCAGTACAATCACAAATTCAAGGTTAGCCTGGTGAGCTTACAAAGACTTTGTGTCAAAGAAAAAATTGAAAAATTTAGGAAGGGCTGTGGGTGTAGCTCAGTGGTAGCATACTTGCCTAGCATGTGTGAGACCCTGATTTCAACCCCCAGTAAGCACAAAACAAAATACCACCGAGCATCAGCTCAAGAAGAGGGAGTTAGATATATATGGAGATGCAAAAATCTCTTCAAGACAGCCTCTTGAGAGAAAAAAAATCCAAGTAGATGATAAATGCAATATGATGCCATTTGTGAACAATAAAAGGAAAACACAAAATGTTACGATATGTCTCCAGTTAGAATGTATATGCACATCTAAAGGCATAGAAAAATCTGGAAGATTGCCGATTAATCTTGTAACATTGGTAACCTCTGAGGATATAAGCAGGTAAGGGAAGTTTGCCCCATCCGTAAACTGTTTATATTTTCCACGAGGTAAACGCGGATATTATTTGAGTAATAACAGGGTCATCGTCTTTAAGGTTGATGATTTATTAGGACTCTCAGAGTTTTTCCCACGTGGCCTCCTTGGCCTGTTGCCATCTGATTAATTAGTTCGAACCTATAACATAATCTGCAGCCCGGGACATGTCATGACTTCAGTGACCTCAGAGTCCCAATTCTAGCTGCACTTTAGAATCGAGGAGGGGCAGTTTAACATATAGGATGCCCACGCATCATGTTAGAGCTCCTGAATGAGAATCTCTGCACAGTGGTGCCAGAGATCTGTGGCTCTCCGTTATTCCCTGTGGGTCCTGATGCCAGGGAGCTCTTGGAGCCCGGAGCCGCGTGAACGGACCGGGCGGGAGGAACATGCCACAGGTCGGGCCTTGCTGTTAGCTAACCACGTCACCTCTGGCAACTGCTTTCACCTCCCCAGGCTCTGTTTTCCTTTGTAAAAGGATTAACTTGCTGGGTTGTCATGAGAATCCAACAGGACATGAAGTACCTGAAAGTTGTGAAAACACTTTTTATGAGAAGCGTTCTCACAGGAGGCTTTCGAGTCTTGCACTTTCTTCTCCCCAGAGTGCAGTGCTTTTCAAATCTCTTTGTGTGTTTATGTACTTGTTTCTTTCTAACTGACCAATAAAAATGACACACATTTGTCACCTACAACATGTATTGAAATAGTTACATGTGGAATGGCTAAATTGGGTTAATTAACATACCCATTACTACACACACTAATCTGCGTGTGCGTTTTGACGATGCTTAAAATCCACACTTAGCAATTTTCAAGAATACAGCTTGTAACTAGGCCTGGCGGTGTATACCTGTAATCCCAACCCCAGCACACTAGGAGGCCCAGGCAGGAGGAACCTAGGCTCAGGGCCTGCCTGGACAACTTAGTATAGACCCTGTCTTAAAAAACAATGGTAACAACAAAAATAAAATTTTAAAAATGTGAATGTCGTTCAGTGTGAATGAAAGTCTTGGGTTTGATCCTTTCCACCAATATATTATATATTATATATATGTATATATATATATATATATATATATTATATATTATATATATATATTATATATATATATTGTAGAATATATACATATACATACATATATATGTATGTGTGAGAAAATATAATATATATTATCTTTTTTCTTGAACTTCTATCTATCTAAAGCTTTGTATTCTTTGGTTAACATTTCTGATTTCGGACTATAAAATAGAGACTGAAGTATGAGAAACAAACTTTTTTGTTATAGCCATGTTTGCTCCAACATGGTCACGGAATTAGGGAACATGGTCACGAAAGCTAACGTTGTGAGGACATACCTTCCCCTTCATCCTCACAAAACCCCTAGACATGTCATGGTAGATTTTCTTTATAAAAGAGGAAGCCAAAGTTTAAGGCAATTAAGAAGTTTTCCCCCAAGGTAATCCATCTGGTACACAGCAGACAGGATCCCAAGTTAGACTGCCTGACCCACCAAGCTCAGCCTCTGCACCCCTTTGACACAGCTGTTTTTATACGCTACACGCTGAAAAGATGGACAGCTGCGCAACTATTCTAGGCTTCCCTATTAAATCCCTTACAACTGGATGCCATTCGATCTACTAATTCTACTTCCAGGAATTTGTTTTGCAGAAATAACCAGACAGAAATCCAAGTATTTAAATGCAAAGATATATAGACAGAGTAGCATCCAAACAGACCTAATCAATTAGGAATTGATGAGATAAATTTTGGTGTATCCATCCTGTATGCAGAAGTAAAAACCAATTATTCAATATACAAATGTAAGCAAATGAATAACACACTTTATTAAAAGTCCGCTCACTGGAGTGTTTATGCATATGTAAATCACACGTATATGCAGCTTAATATATATTCATAAAAAAGAGTCTGGAAGACGGTAAGCCAGGTATTTGTTACCATTTTCCTCTTGACAAAGGATTCTGGGTGGTTTTCATTTAATTCTTTTAGCTTAGCTGTATTTTTCTAAATAGCAAAATAGTCACCCATGTGATCGAAGTGTTTATTTTTAGTTGTGGTTTTGTAAAACCACATGACATTAAATTTTAAGCAGGTGAACCACCTCTAAGCTTACAGTTCAGGGGTATTAGTAATCTTCACATTATTGCATAAAAGAGAAATAAAAATTAATAGCTTTTTTGTTAAAATGCCATGCGCGCGCTCGCGCGCGCACACACACACACACACACACACACACACACCTCACTCGGTGCTTTAAAAGGCAGCAAGACGGGCACAAGTGCTCACCTGGCTGCGGGTACTTCGGTGATGCGTGTCTGTCATTCCCTGAGCAGCTAGGGTGAAGAAATAGCTTAGGTGGGTACCGGCCTTCCCATCTGCTCCTAAGGCCCTGGCCCGTCTGCAGCTCTGACAGCCGCTCCAGTGTCCCACGGTAGGCATGTGGCAAGCCAAGAATACACTCCCGGTGTGGCGCTGGGTCCCGGGGAAGTCCACACTTACGGTAGAGTCATGCGAACTCAGTCTCCAGCCACGTGCTCTGAGCCTTCCTGACAGAATGCCTTCTGTTTCCAGATAATTGCTTACCAGCCCTATGGGAAGTCGGTAGACTGGTGGGCCTTCGGAGTCCTGCTGTATGAGATGTTGGCTGGGCAGGTAACTGAATTTTAAGTGATCTGTGACAGGAGCCCTCTTCCGCTCGCAGCCGTGTGGTGTCTTTAGAAGAAACTGGTAACAGCTCCTAAGTCTGAACCTCCATGACTTTCCTGGCCTTGGGGTTACTCAATTTTGTGGGCTATCTTTTCTTATCTTCTTGAGAGCCCTGAAGTGTGGTTTTTCTTTGGCCTGGGGAGGACGTGCAGGATAGCGGCAGCTGTGGGGAGGGCACAGGCAGGGTCCCCTCTCCCACCCCACCCTCTGTCCCACAGGCACCCTTCGAGGGAGAGGATGAGGACGAGCTCTTCCAGTCCATCATGGAGCACAATGTGGCTTATCCAAAGTCCATGTCCAAGGAAGCTGTGGCCATCTGCAAAGGGGTAAGTAAGCCCCCAGAGCTGTGGCCAGGTCTGCCACATACCCATGGCGGGGAGGGGGACAGGGACGTGACTCCACCTCTCAGGCCACTAGCCAAAGTCAGAGCCCTGATACGGAGCTACCGCCTCCCACAGGAAGGAGACCTGTTTCCTCATTTTCACAAAAGCGCTATAGAGGTCCGTCTGCAGTGCCATCTTGGTGCTGGCTGGGCTCCAGCCCTGGCCTAGCACAAGGGAGAGGCTAATGGGTGAACAAGGGAGGAAGCACAGGCTTTGCCCAAGAGATGGAACCCATGGGAGGGGGACTCCGTCTGCCTCGCTCTGCTGCCTGTGTGTTTTGTTGAAAATAAGAGTGTGTAACTTTTGTTCTGAGAAAATATCAGGCAGTATTGACTTAGTTCTCTAGTAAGGTGACCCAGATTGAGCGTCCCCAAGTCCCTGTTCTCCTTTCCCCCTCAATCCCAACGTGCACGCAAACGGCTAGAGGGACACGCGCAATCGTACCCCGCGGCGTGTGCAGGCTGCCTCTGCGAGGAAAGCAGGGCCCACGGTTGCAGGAAAGGACTGCCTCTCACGTGTCTGGCGTTGGACCCAGACCTGCTCATGGTGGCCCATGTGAGACCCCAGAGACCCATCGCCCTGCCCTTGCATCCATCAGATCCTCTCAAGCACTTTTTCCAGATGTACCAACCTCAGTCTGGGCATTGTAGTAGTTTGAGAAAAGTTCCCATGTGGGTCGAAAAATACCACCTTTAAGTGGGCTGTTACGTGGAGTAATCTTTCAACTCTGGTGGAAGTGCGAAAGCAGCACTGTCAGATCCTCCGAAGTGCAGCCCAGAGGGGACGCCTTTCTGAAGGGTTTGCTTTGCCACCAGCCACGGGTGCGGGCAGGTCCTCAGCGCGCCAGTCTGGCTGTGCCTTGACTGTGGCCTCCTGTCTGTGTGTCAGAATAAGCCAGGGCTGAGAAGCTCTGGAGCTCTGCGAGGTTTGCCTATTTCCCGTCCCTGCCCAGCCCTGCTCGTCTTTACCCCAGTCGGATGCCACAGGCGCTGGCTTCAGGGAGGGAAAGCTGGGAGAAGCAGGCCACCCACCTGAGGCTTGGCCCAGATGGTAAGAGTTGGGGCCAAGCTCCCAGCCTAAGACCACCTCGTCACACCGCCTCAGTTCCCGCTCTCGGTGAATCACATACGCTCCGTGCTTACCCTACCAGGGTTCTGATGCAAGTATTCCTGGGGCAAGCACGTGTGAATTAGTCTCAGTCTCAAATGTCTTAAAGTAAATTGGTTGAAAATATTTTCTTTGAGGGTGTGAGGCAGGAGAGGAAGACTGAGGAACAGAGGAGAGACCCAGGGGTTCATTAGGGATGGAAGGAAAGCCTGAAGACGAAGAGGGCACAGGCTAAGGCCAGGGCAGACCCCTGTAGACGTTTGTTCAGGGGAGTAGTGGGAAGAGGCCATGCACTGAGGCTTTGGTTTGCTTAATAATTTGCAACATGGAAAGATCGGAAGGCTTCCCGTAAACAGTTAGCTTTCGACTTTTCTTGAGAAGCTTGACCTTGCCACAGTGGCCTGTTGTTTCTGGAAAGCATCAGTCAGCTGGATTGGAGACCCCTGCCTCAATTACATGGGATATGTTCTCTTCAATTTGAAAAAAAAAAAAGCGTCTGGCCCAGCTCTACCTGGGTTCAAATCCAGGTTCAAGTGTTATTAGGTCTATGATCATGGGGAAATTGTTCAACTTATTTTGCAGATTGAGGATAATCAGAGACTACACCAGGTTTTTTGCTGATTAAATGAGTTACGATCTATGAATTATTTAGACCAGAGCCTGGTACTTTGTTCCAGAACCCGTGAATGATCCGCACTACTACCAACTCTACCAGTACTGTGTGACATGCCAGGCCCCTCTTGGCATTTGAGTTTGTATCCCTTTTGATAGGAATTGTTTAAGTGGGAGATTTTGGAGATCAAGGGACTCTTCACATCTTAACCCTCTCGCTTCTTGGGTGCATGGCCAGGAGCAGATTTCTTTGTATCTCTGGGATTCTGCTTTTTTTTTTTTAAATCTCTAAAAATGGAATAAAAGTACTCATTGAACAGATTCAAAAAACATTAAGTGAGGTAACATCAGAGGAAGCTCTTTGCATGATGCTGGCACATAGTAGGTGCTCAGTGAGGGCTCCAGGTCCTCCCCTTCACAAGCCTGCCCTGCCTGGACAGCTGGGGGTTCTAAGTGGGTCATGGAAGAGAGAGGATTTTCCAGGTCAGCTGCATTCCTCTTCAGCTCCAATTAGCAGTTTCCCTGGTAGAGCAGTTTTCTATTAATTCAGGACCTATAACCTTCAGGATGAACTGGGGTGATTTTCTTGCTGTTAGGTTTGGGGACCTTTCTGTGTTGAGTGGGCTGAGAGCAGTGAAGGCTCCTTCTTTGAGGCTGATGTTCCACAGAAGGGGTGATGCTCAAGTGAACAGCCAAATGCTTCCTCCTGAGCAGCAGCCCCAGGGGATGCGTCTGCGAGGTGATCAGAGATTGCAACAGCGAGTCAGTCCAGCTGTCTACATGGCTGTGGGCACAACAGAGCCAAGTGTGGGAACTGGGCAGAGTCTACGAATAGGGCTGGGTGGTTCTACAGTGGCATTTCTTCCCGTGTTATCTCTGCACTTCCATGAGAGTAGAGTTAGGATTTTGAAAACAGCCTCCTTCCCACTAGAAACAGGGTCTTTTATATGTCTACCTCATTGAAAGCCTTGTTTTCTATCATAAAAAAAAAATTAGGAAGACTTTGCTCAGGTTGCACTATCCATTGCTAATGAGCTTAAAGCAGACAAAGCCCAGGTGGGCTACATGGCGGAGTGAAACTTGAGCAATCTGAATTGTTGAGAGCCACAGGAGCACTGATCAAGCAAGCTTGCCAGTGCTACTTCTTGACTGTGTGACTTCAGGCAAATGACTTCACTTCTCTGGCCCTAGTTTCTAACATTTGGAAAAGAATTGCTAAAGCCTCCCTGTCATGTAAAGAGTAATAATGACTGGGAAGCCTTTGGCACAGGGACCTACATCATGTGCTCAGTACCCAGAAACCATCATTGATTCATTTCCTTATCAGTGCTGCCCTGCATCAACCTTTTCTGGCCAAGCCAGGCCACAGATACCCCCTAGGAAACCACCGACAAATCCATCTGTGATTTCTCTTAAAAGCCCAAGCGTAGGACAGGTAGAAGGGGGATCCAATCCCAGCTCTGCCCCTTCCTGCCAGTTGTTTAACCTCTCCAAGTGTCAGCTGCCTCGCCATTCAAGCAGAAAAGATACTGGCCCCATCTTGTGGGGTTACTGTAGCAATCAGGTAAGATTACACCTGCAATAAAGAAATAGCTTGGAACATTAAGTGCCTCACATTCCCCACCCCCCGGGGTGATCAGTCAGATTTGAAAATCATGTGTGTGTGAAGGTAAACAGGAATTATCTTGTAAGCAGGAAACACTCCGAGCTAAATGTCCCACCGTGTCTGTGTGAGTCTCTGAGGCCATTCCTCTCGTGATCAGCTTGTCCTAGGTAACATCCTGGCTGCTTGATGTCAACTCCAGGAAGACTCTTGGGCTCGTATGCTCCAAACACTTTGGTTTCCTCTTCTGATACCATTCTTGCTCATATTTATTTCTTTATTTTTTCATTCCCACCTCCTCCGTCTTGGCTCACTGCAGTTGCTGAAGTCTTGAGATCAGAGATACTTTCCTGCTGTTTTAGACTCGTTTGTAAGAGGAAGCCTGTCTGGTTTCATCTCAGAGCATCCATTCATCTTGTTATTTTGCGCTGGCTCAGAGACCCAAAGATAGAGAGTTTTGATAATTAAGTAATTTAAACAGAACACCAAAGAAACCTCAGCGGACTTGAGTGTGATGTGTGGTACAGGAAAATGAGCAGGGCTAGGTTTTGACTGTTTAATGAGCTTTCTGAAAGTAATTACTTGAAACTTGGGTCCATTTGACTAATATTTTTTTCTTCTGCTTTGCCATTTTCACAAGTGCTTGACTGAGAAATGCAAAGAGCATCTGTCTGAATGGACGCACCCATGGCTTTGGTCAAATATCAGTTTTCTTGTGTTGGGAGGAGAGGAATTTGAAGATATTGAAACTGTTCCCACTGAATGCCCCAGTAACTGCAGAACCGAAGTGGATCCTGTGACATTTCTAGCTTGCGGTCCAGGGCCACATTTGGGCTTTGGCTTGGTTAACCATAAGGAACCTCCCACGGGGGTGGGAAGCGATAGGCACTCTGGTGGGGCCTCCTCCTGCGGGGACCTGCATAGGATATTATTGCTGAGATGAGATGCAAAAAATAAAAATTAATTGAGATCCTTTATTGTTCTTTCTTCCCTCAAGTCACTGGAGTAATAATTTCTGATTGTCTCACATTTCCCTCTCCGAAATTCATTAAACACAGCATTTTTCTTTCTCTTGAAGCTGATGACCAAACACCCAGGCAAACGTCTGGGCTGCGGACCGGAAGGGGAACGTGACATCAAAGAGCATGCGTTCTTCCGGTATATTGATTGGGAGAAGCTTGAACGCAAAGAGATTCAGCCTCCATATAAACCTAAAGCTGTAAGTAAATGGTTGCTGGGGATCCACACACAATATCCTCTTTCTCTTCTCTGCCGTGTGCTCTGAATCTCTCCAAGGAGTAGGCACCAGCGTGTCTGCTCGAATCTGTGTAGACACTCATACGTGTGCCCTAAGTTGCTGGGTGCAAACATGAAGATTTCCATTCACACAGCGCAACCTCTGTGGGAAGGGGTAAAGGCAATTGCTATTGAGGTTTTTTTCTAATCAATTCAATTATCGTAACTGTCTCAACTGATGAGTTTTGGGGGGAGGGCTCTTTATCCACTTGGGGGCTGGGATAAAGAATTGAATTCGTTCAACTCCGTCATTTTCTTTTCATACTGACATTGAAAAGGTCATGTTGTTTACCTCAACAGTATTTAAATTTAATTCCAAAACCATTCACCAGGCAGCTCCTGCCCAAAAAGAAACAGAACAAAGCAGAAGCTGACATAGACAGTCCGGAGCCACAGACCTACTGGAAACTTGAAGTGTAGAAGTGGCTCTGGGGTAGCTTTTATCATGCATTTGCTCTCCCCCACAGTGTTGTGCCCACAGGTGGGTTTTCTGTCCCCAGAGACCCAGCAGGGAGGATTTGTCAGCTCCAGGGGAGAGGAGTTTGCACCTGAATTAATCAGAACTGTAATTCTGGTTGGGAGGATATTCTTTGTTACATTAAGTAGAACTCAGACCTGGTGACTTTATTACGGGTTGTACAACTACTGACTGAGGCGGAACAGTGAACATAAACATTGTCACTGAAACCCAAAGTCGTAAGGGTCTGGGTGTTAAGGTGGAGGTGATAATAGTAGTTATTTTGATACAATAATTGTTAATTTCTTGAGCACTTATTATGTGCTAGGCACCGTGTGGAGCCCTTCACTTGCAGCGTCTAATTAAATCCTCACACGAGTCTAACAGGGCAGGTGCTTTGATCCCATGTTAGGGAGGAGGAGGTTCAGAGTAGTTAAGTACTATGCCAAGGTCGTTCAATCAGGCTCTGATGATGGGAGGATCCGGACCCTGGGCAGGCTGTCTGACTTAGTGGACACTTACCAGAGTGCCTGGGGCCAAAGGACAGAGCGCCTGAGAAAGTCTCCCATGTACCTCTCTCATGACAGAGCAGGGAGAACAAGCTCTTTCAATGGAAGAGGATGGTTCCCTTTCCAGTCGGGGAATAGGGTGGTAGTTCTGGGGTGGGCCACAGACTCCTACGATGCCTACAGAGGCCTGGCAGGTGCTGAAAAAGGAGGAAGAGGGTGGGGAACAGAGGCAACCTGGGGAGCAGGTGAGCCAGCGAAAGTCTCTGCTGCTCTTCCGGGCAGGCTCAGTGTAACTTCACCTTTATCGCTTCCATGAGACGATGGAAATCAGGATTTTTAGATGTAATTTTACTCTTTCTTACAACACATGTTTAAATATTAAACATAGTTCAGTGCAAATAAAACACATCCTCTCTGTGGCCTGTGGCCTGTCCATTTGTCCTCTCTGGAGTCCTGATGATTAGCGTTAGAGTGGCATTTAGCCTGCTCCCAGTAGGACTGGTTATTCACAACTGGGGTCCCATCAGAGCGGGCAACTATTGCGAATGTCCCTGCAAAGGGCTAATGACCGTAAAAGGTCTGGCTTGTTGAAGGCATTCAGGAAAAGATAACTAGTGTTATTATTGATTATATAAAAAGATCCCAGTAAGCGGTAATTATCAACGAGACCCTTTGACTGTTCTGTATTTGATCTTATTTCAACCAATGCCATGGATTCTCTCATGTGGGTTTAACTGTGACTTTCAAAATGTAGTAAATAGACTGAGCTATTTTCTTCAAGATATTCTGTCCCTAAGTAAGGGGAAGCAGGCTGTGCTCTTGATCTGTTTGGGCTGAATTAGAAATACAGTGATCCTTTGGTATCTGCTAGGGGCTTGGTTTTAGGATCTCTCATGGATACCAAAATTCATGGACACTCAAGACCCTTATAGAAAATATGTAGTATCAGCTCTGGCACAGGCCTATAATCCCAGCATTCTGGAAGGCTGAGGTAGGAGGATCACAAGTTCAAGCCCAGCCTGGGCAATTTCGCAACTTAGCAAGACCCTGTCTCAAAATCAAAATAAAAAATGGGCTAGGGATATAGCTCAGTGCAAAGGCCTAGGCTCAATCTCCAGTATCCATCCCCTACACACACATGCGTACTCACATATTCACAGAAATATGGTGACTAGATATAACCTGTATTCTTTAAATCATTTCTAGAGTACTTATAATGCCTAATATATGGAAATGTTATGGAAACGGTTATTATACTGTGTTGCTTTGGGAATAATGACAAAGAAAAAATCTGTATAAGCTCAGGAAAGACACAAGTCTTATAAATATCATTTTGACCCCCTCCTCCCGCTCCCTCCCATTGAGGAAGTCTGTAGATGTGGAACCCATGGGCATGGAAGGCTGACTGTTGAACCACATGTCACATTGCAGATGTGGCCCTGGAGTCTCCACCCCCACCCCAGGATTTATATTCCACTTCTCCACCTCTTCTTGTGTGCCACTCCCAGAAGGCCCCGGGGGAGTGTGTGCAGCGTCCTGTGTGCCTCGCGGGACACTGAGAGGCAACGTGTGTGCTCAGTGCGGGCAGAGAGTATCAAGAGGATGATGTTCAGGCGTCAGTGAAGGGTGCTGTTATTGGGGGCTCATTGAAATCACTTTAAATGTTTTTTTTTTTTTAAGTTGTTCCAGTGCCATCCTTCAAGTGGCAAGGAGCTGTTTGCAGAGCGTTGTTTGAAACTGTACTGAAAGACACTAGCCTTGGTGTCTCGTCGTGGGCTGCGAAGTCACTTTAGTTTTCAGTGTGCATCGGGTTGTGCCAGACTCTTGCTACCATTTCCCTAACGGCTTTCTGGTACCCCGTGGTAGTGCCCACTGCTCTATAGTGTGTATGGGATCCCCCGGCCCGGGAAGGGGTCTCCTGGAAAAAGAGCGTTCCTGGGCCTTTGCCCACACGGGCAGCCTCTCTTCCTTTGCCAGCTTCGTTTGTGGGGAGCCACCCGTCTGGGTTGCCCACAGCCCTTTGCCGAGCCCCCACCGACCCCTTCCGGTGACATGCGGTTGCCCTTCTTAAACAGCACATCATGGCTGCCCCGGGAGGCTCCTCCTGGTTCCTGAGTAGGAATCCGCTGCCACCCTCTCGGGAAGCTCTTCACGTACTGTTGCAATTGCATATTTAACAGAACATCTGTCTTTTTGACTAGACTGTAAGATTATGACTCTTCCGCGTCAAATCCCGGCGCCTTGTGTGAGGTTCGGCACTTAATAGGTACTCAAGAATCTTTACCGAGTGAGTGCACGGCCAGGAAACAGGATGCCGTACTACACGCTGCCGAGGAACATACGGGACTCTTTAGGGATGGGTACACGTTAGAGGGCCTGGTGTTTTTTTCTCCAGTGCGGCAGGGTGTCTCACGTAAATTGGTTGTTGTGTGAGTTGCTACCCTATTTATAAAGGGCTGTAATTTGGCTGCCGACTTGCCAACTGTGATGGCATCGTGGGCTTGGCGCAGCGTGCCCCTGGAGAGCGCTCTGGGGGGGGGGACTTGAAGATGCGGGACTCGGGTGCAGAGGGCTGCAGACTCCCGCCGCTCGTTCTCGCACAGGCTGGGCTAGTGCCCCGGGTGCCAGGGTGCCGCCTCGCAAGCCCCCTTGATCTTGAGTGTGCCCCAGGAGTTGCCTGTTGCTGGGAGGAGCGGGAGTTGCTTGCTTCGCATTCCCCAGCACCGCATAAACCGGGCATGGAGATGCACACCTCAGCCCTCAGGAAGCTGAGGCAGGAGGATTGCCATGAGTCTGAGGACAGCCTGGGCTACCTAGTGAGTTCAGGACCAGCCTGGACTGTAAAGTCTCAAGAGAAAAGAAAAAAAAAAAAATGTTTGGGATTCAGCCAGTCTGGGTAGGCCTGAGATTTTGCAGTTCTCTGAACTCCACTGATGATAGAACCCTGCTAGGCTACTCCCTCCCTCGCTTTGTGTAGCTGGGGACAGACCAAGAAGAAGGTCGAAAGTCAAATGGCAGGTCCTGTTCTGTGAGTAGAACGGGTGATGTGCAGATGCGGCCTAGGGAAAGCTGGACTCCAGTGGGTGGATATAGAAAGGTTAAGTGCATCGTGTCCTGGTGAAGTGTGGACAAGCCACCCAGCAGGATGTTGGGGCCCTTGTGTAGGGGAAGAAGGGGAATGCTTCCGGGTCGCCACCTGGATGATATGGTGCAGCTGAGGGTGGGCAAGGACCGTGTGCTGGTTCTGTCCTCCAGCAGGGATGTTGTCAGATGCCGAATCATCCTTTAAGCAGGTGATGAGGTTAAGTGCTCTGCTAGGTGTTGGGGGCTCAGCGCTGAATATAAGACAGAGCTTTGCTTCTAGGGAGGAAGGGGAAACAATAAACAGGAAGTGAGGGAAATGTCCAGTGTGTTCGGCCATAAGCATTGTGGAGGAGACAAAAGCCAGGTAGAGTACGGGAGAGCCAGGATAGGGTGAGAGCAGTTTTAAATAAGGTAAACAGGAAGCTTCACCAAGTAAGTGACATCTTAACAAATATAGGAAGATGGTGATGGACAGAGAGAAGGAGCCACATGTTCATCTGGGGTGGGTGGTGTGTAGAGGTAGTTCAGGGGATAGCAGCTGGTGCAAAGGTCCTGAGGCAGGAGTTCACCTGACATGTTCAAGAGAGAGAAGAATGTCTAGGTGGCTGAGCTGGATGAATGAGTTAAAGGAGATGAGATCAGAGAGGTCATGAAATGTGGGTGGTGCACAGCCCTACAGGATCTTTGGCCTCCAACTCCAGCTCTCAAGCAGAGAAATAGCACTGTGACTCTAGATCTTCACAGGATCAGTGCTGGCAGGGGCAAGGGTGAAATTAGCAAGGTCAGATGCGAAGCGCTTGCAAGAATCCAGGTCAAGGTGGTGGAATTGGGACAGGATAGGACAACCGGGGGTGGGGGAGAGATTGTGCTCATTTTGACATCTCCAGCCTCGCTCTGGTCCTGGCACCTGTGGGGTTTTAAGAATTATCCCTTGAGGCGTGAAGAACTAGCTGAACCCAAACTCCTTCAGACCACTTGATTATCCCTCAAGTAAGAAGGCAGGGAGGTGGTAGGCATCCCAGAGTTTGGTCTTAGCAGAAATCAGATGAACAAGTACAACGGGCTGTCAGGGAGCTTCTGAGGTCCAGAGCCCTGGACTGCAAATCATAGAGGACACCAGGCAGTACCGTGCACTGTGCCTCCTCATCAGTGGGAAGACAATGGCCATCTTGGAGGACCCAAGTGCTGAGGGCTGTGGCCAAGGTCTGCCCTGCAGCCGCGAGGTCCGTCTCCAGATTCTGCAGTGTTGTAGGAGGGTGTATTGAGTCTACGCCATTTTGCATGTTGGCATTTTGCTGTTTTGTTGCAAAATTTGTAGCACACGTTGCCGTAATGACATTGCACAAGAAGTGCTTGCGTAGCATGTTTAAGTTGGAATGCTTGATTGAAATTTTGATGCTTCCATATATTACCACGAATCGCCTAAGTGAAATCCTCTCATCCTTCCTCGGAGAGGCTCCTGGTGGTATCTTAGCGTGAGCTCAGTGTGAAAATAGGTGGGCCCGCCCCACACCGGGATCCGAGTCTCCAGTGGCGTCTGCTAACCCAGGTCTCTGCACAGAAGCTGTCAGAAAAAGGGAAGGGATGTAAGTGGGCTGTGGTCCCACCCTCATAAATACGGGCTCTCTTGGTCTCCTAAAATATGATCGATCTGCTCATCCGTCATTCTAAACTGTGATCGATGTGACTGTTACTTCTTCCGTGGCTCGTGACAGCCGTCACTGAGACATAGGCAGCTTGCCCACTCCCTCGCTCCTTGCCTCCCAGGCCTCACGCCTTGATATAATAATATAATAGACTGGTTCCAATCATTTCTACTCTTGCCGTCTAAATCTGTCTTAACATAAAGCCTCCTAATTTTGAGGCATCAAGAAAGCCTAAAAATCTTTCTTTCTCCCCCCTCTCTCTCTCCCTCGTTCTCTCCTTTTTCTCTGTGATACTGAGTATTGAGCCCAGGGCCTTTACACTGAACTATATCCCGAGCCTGTTTTTACTTTCGATTTTAGGACAGGGTCTCACCAAGTCACTGAGTTGTCCTGGATGTTTACGCCTGGGCCTCTGAGAGGGTTGAGATTACGGGCCTGGCAATCTTTTAAGTGAAAGATAAAAGGACCCTTGTCCCCTTCAACTTTTAGTATCGTTTCCAAAATGCTACATGGATTCGATGATCCTAGACCATTGCTCATATCCTGTGAGAGTCTTAAGTACTAAACTGCTTCCGAAACTAAGCCGTCCTCACAGGCCTTGGGGTCTCAGCAGCGCTGTCATCTGAAAGCATTGTTTATGTAGCTGAGGTCAGAAGCGTCAAGTGTTGCTTTAATGAGCTCCAGTTCCGATCGTGTGACATTCTCTTCCAAGCCCAATTGCCCTTTCCACTGTGTGAGTAAGTGTCTCTGTGTGTGTGTCAGAAGGTGTGTGTTTGATGTGCTGACATTTCTGAATTGAAGCCAGAAAGTGTAACCTTTGTATGTTTTCTATTCAAACGCCAGATTCGAGGCTTAAGAAAGGGATCTAATTCTTACTCGGTATGATTTATTTAAGCATCAAACTTAACTCCCCCAAAGTACCAAATACTCAAGAGAAAAAAATTTCCTGTTGGAAAATGGTGATTTAAAATCGTTCTCATAAACTTGCTCTCTTCAAACATACTGGAAAAATATTGAGTTCTTGTCTGTACCAGGTACTGTTTTAAGTGTTTTCCAAATGTTACCTCATTTAATCCTCCAACGACTTTGTGATGGAGGTGTTATTGTCTTACACATGAGAGGATGGAGTTTGGGAAGATCTTAACCTTAAGCATTTGCTCAAGATCTAGCAGGTCGAAGGGCCCGGCCTTGAACTTTGGATTCTGCATAGCCTAGTGTCCTTGGAAAGACTATTGGAAGAACTTGGGGACCCCTGATAAGTTCTGTGGTTGCTTTCCTGGGAGGCAGGCATGGAAATTTCACTTGACAGCATTCTCTTATTACATAAGGGAAAGAGATTGAGCATTCTGACAATTCAAATGACTTAAAATATTGCAATAAACAAGTAGCATTTTCACACCTTGTGCAGTTCACTGGCGGGACTTGGAAAGATGCAAATTTTACTTCTTCCTTAAGGCTTTGATTTCAAGGCTGCCAGACAGCTGACTTTGCCTCCTCTTTGGCAGGGCAGATGGGCTTAGTAAGGGGGAGATGGTCCCCCTGCTTGATTTTTTGGTGGTTCTTTTGGGAATGGAGGTTGAGAGGCTTGCAGAGATCTTAATAAAGATATTAAGCTACTGACCTGGAAGCTGTCTGTCTGCTGGTCTGATCATATCTCTCTTTCCAACTTTATCCCCCTCCCCCAGGCAGGGACCTATTTACACTGCAGATCAAAGCAGGCTGCCTTTGTGGTTGGATTTGGCAGGCCCCTGGGCCAAGTGAAGTTCCCAAATCATTTGCCAGATGCGTGACTTTGAGCTGTCCCCTGGAAGAGAAGCCAGCGATTTGAATTGAAATGGTAGAAGGGAAGGTCACACTCTGAGAGGGAGCTTCAAACAGGCTCTGTCTAACAGGAGCTACTAAAATATATTAATAATATGCTGGAAATCAAGAACTGAGAGACTACCTTAGACATGGAGTCCAACTTTTTTATTCTATATGAGCAACCAGGGGCCCAAAGTTTTGCCTTAGTGACTTACACAGGGATTATAACCCAACCAGGGAAAGAAACCTGGCCCTCCATTTAGGAAGGACTTTATTAATATCACTATTAATATTTACAACCAGAACATGAAAATGAGTCAGGCATGTTCTACTAAATTATTTACTTTTATTGGAGAGTAGAGTTCTATTTTACTGGTCTTATTTCATCCTCAAAAAGATTCCCATTGGATTGGCCCTATTGTCACCCTCCTTACATGTAAAGAAACCGGCTCAGAGAGGCTAAGTGACTTGCCCGTGGTCACCTGCACCAGGTCTTCCTCATCTCAGTGACCATACTGTTAAAAAATAGCCACCATGTTTATTCCCTTATCTATGGAAACTACCTAAAGCTCAGCTGGGGGATTTAAACTACTCTTGTTCTAATCCTGGGGGATTTATTCTTTGGGGTGAATATTCACAAAATCCAGCTCCTTGGACTCTCCTGTCACCCCTGCCCCTGTTGTAACGTGGGTCGTGGGATTCCAGCTACTGACCAAAGGCGGGAGAGCGTGACGCCATGAGCAGGTGCACGCAGGGAGGCAGAGCCAAGCAGAGAGTGTGGCCTGTACCCAGGATTCCACTTCTCCTTCATTGCCTAGCAGCTGAGGAGAAATGGGCAGTGTGCATTCCGCTGGATCTTCACAGACACAAGCTTTCTCCTCTCAGCTGAGCTCTTTACCTTCCTAGTCACTCTCTCCCTGTGTCTCCAGGGAAGGTCCCCAAATCTCTTTTCTCCGTTTCTTGCCACTAAAGCTCAGATCCCCTTGGTTTTAGCCCTGTCTCCTACGTCACTGGAAAAGGGAGGCTGTGGACGCTTGTGAGTGGATGGCTCTTAACTTCCTTTCCTCCTGACCTTCTTGACGCCCTTCCTTCTGTGTTTCACCTCTTCCCCTCGATATAAGCCATACCTTCCATCTTTTCTATTGACCCCCTCATCCTTCCATCTCCCTGGCCTAGTTTGTATCTACAGCTTCTCTCTCTATTAAGCAAAGCTTCTGTGGTTAGCACGTAGGTACCTGACTCAACTCAACTTTTAAACCAACCCACCAACAAGTAAGCATTTAGATGTTAGATCTCAAGTCTCACCATGCCAGCAGGAGTCCATGTCTGCTTTCTGCTGCATTGACATCATTTTCATCCTCAGGGAGTTTTCTTGCATACCCAGCAACAACTAAGTTATGTCCTTTCATCTCGGCAGCCTCTACCAAAAAGAGCTTCATTTTTCTAAAATTCCCATCAACAACCTGGGGCTGGATCTTATCAGAAGATGTTGGGTCATAGATTCATCTTTATGTTATCAGAGGGGTGGACTGTGCTGATGGTTGGCTGGGCCTGAGTTATCTGTCTCCCGTAGTCCAGGAACTGGGTCTCTTTCTGTCTATACCAGGTATTGTGGAACAGGAGAAAGGAGGGGTCTTTCTGTTACGAGAAGAGAGAATGCCCCCACTGGGTAAACAAAAGCAGAGTTGCCCACTCTGCCTCTTCCATGACCTTCCACTTAGTGCATAACCACAAAACTTTTTTCCATTTTCAAATTGCCTTCCTTCAAGCCTAGGCACCCACCTTCCTTTTGCTAAGCCTCCTCCTCTATTGGACTTCGCATGCAAACAAACTTTTGAAAGAGTCACCAGTTCTGGCCATTTCTACCTGATGACAATTCCCTCGTTTCTCAGTTCCCGTGTGATCTGGCATCTCTTTCCACCATCCCATTGACATTTCTTTGACTCATTGATGTCCTGAAAATCACCCTCTGTCCCAGGCTTGTGTTATCTCTCATGACCTCACCCCTTCATTTCAGACTTTGGTCTTCCCTTTTTAAAAACAGAAACCTGAAAAAGAAGATACGCAAGCAGCATCAAAAACTGTACCATGAAATTAAGTCTTCCCTTTCTCTTGACCTCTAGCTGGGCTTGGGTCTCACTTACAGAGTCACCTAGAGTGATCCGGTTCCTGTGTGATGTAGAAAAGACCTGTGTGCTCCCGGAAAGACTCCACGTTGTACACAGGATGCTAGCCAAGTACAATTTCTGTACCTTGCTTGACTCCTTTCTGTCTTAGAAATGTTTGTCTGCGCAACTCACTCTGCTTCATGCTTTTAATAACCTCTTGTATCTGTGAGTAAGTTAGCTTTCTCCATTCCCAGGTTTTGCATCCAGGGATTCAACCAACCATGGATCAGAACTATAAAAATAAAATTACCTCTGCCTTGCTTTTCTTTTGATAGTATTCCCTAGATAATACAGTGTAACAACTACTTACACAGAGTTTGCATTATATTAGACATCATAAGTAATATAGCGATGACTTAAAGTGTGTAGGTGGATGTGTGCAGGCTGCATGCAAATACTACACTATTTTATATAATGAGTCTGGATAGCCACAGATTTTAGTATCTGAGGAGCCACAAGATATTGGAAACCAGGCCCCACGGATACAAAGGATAACTACATGACTGTAGGTCAAATTTCGTGTCCGTCCCTCTTTTCAAAGTTCCCCTTTATCCTCTTTTTATAGCACACTATGGCTGCTGATTTTCTTCCTGCTTTTCCAGCTGCTCTGAGTAGACATTCAGACTCCTGGTGAGAGTAGAATTGGGAGAGTTGAGAACAGCCCGTGACCCAGAAAAGGAAAAAAAAAAAGTTATTTCTCATTTATTTACAAGTACGGATTCCACAGAATGTCCCCAAATCCTATAGAGTATGAAAAATGACAGCTCAGAGGTGGTTTGTAAATCTGCTTAAAATGTCCTTCCGAGGGCGGGAGGCTTGGTGGGATTGGAAATGGATCCCTCGGGGCCTCAGGCCCAAGGAATTTTTGCCCCACCTCTGATTGGGAGCCCCAGGGCCTGTCTTCACCTCAGTGCTCCCGCCCATGTTCCTCCAGGATTCGCAGGTAGATTTTTGTTTTTGTGTTTTAGGTAGCAGATCCTCCTTTTGCTTGTACCTGGAATGGGAGTGTCAGTATACTGGGTGGACTGCCGCCGTGTGGCAGAGCCCGCAGCCCCTCCCCTGGTAGTGTTCAGGCACGTCCATCAGACTAGAGGACCTTCCTCCCCCAGGACCAGGCCAACCATCAGTTTACAGGACCCTCCCTAGTTAGCACGGCCACGCCCATCAGACCGCGGGACCCTCCCAGTCAGAGTGTAGCCACGCCCATCAGACTGCCAGACGGACTGAAACCCTCCCAGTGAAAGCCTATCAGGCTTTATTGCTTAGCAGAACTGACTGTCCCCTGCTACCTCTTCAGTATTGGGTGGGCACTTAGAAAAACCTCGTTTAAAAATTTGGACTACAGTTTCATTTTTCTTAGCAAGTCTGCCGTTTGATCTTCTAAGATTAAAACAAAACAGTTACTAAGATTCTGGAGAAATAAATAACAAAGGAATGTCAAGGGCAGGTCTCATGAACCCACTCCCAGGGGTGTTAGCACTGTTGGAGTTCAATACCTCCTTCAGAACAAAACACATTTTGCAATTCTCCAAATGAAGGGAGGTACAACCGCCATCTTCACCTAAGCTTTTATTTACTTTCAAACACAAAGCTGCAATTTAAGCTTGGTAAAAAAAAAAAAAAAAATCAGTAACGGCAAGTGACCTTAATCTGTAGTGGGCAGCTCACCAGAAATCTTAGCAGTCATAACAATAATAAGGCCATAAATAATGAAGCCCATAACTTAGTCTCCGGAGCATTCTTCCCTCATTGTACTACTGTATGTGGTAGATCTGTCTTAACAATGACGGGTGACTTGAGCTTAGGGAATTGAACTCACTTGCTTAAAACTTATATAACCTTTAAGGTAATTGGTGGAGCCACGGTTGGTAAGTCCCGACCACACGATCAGGGGCACATTATGGGGCAGTGAGGTAAAAGGATTAAAATTCTCAGGGGCTTTGGAATGGAACCAACCATTCTCTGGATCTTGGCTTTCTCGGATTACCCCATATGACCCAGAACAAATTAACTTTGCAAATTATCTGTTAAATGAGATAATCTTTTTTCCCACTTACCTCACTGATTTGTGCAAATCAAATCTTTTTTTTAAATAGGCAAATAAAAGTGATAATTACTATTTGAGGGTGAGTTTGTTTGAAGCCAGCAATGTGGGTTTAAGGCAAATGGTGATGAACCGATAAGGAAAAAAAATGATAACTTTGCTGATGGGGGAAATGTGGTTTACCGTATATTTTATTTAGTTTCTTTTTTTAAAGGAGGTTAAAGAATAAAGTAATGATCTCATGTCTATTTAAAGAATAAAAAGCATCCTTCCATCTCTCATCTAGCCATCCAGCGCACCAACCCAAATGCTAACCTAATTAGGGCGGTGGAATCGCAAAGGTTCTTCTGAATGCTTTTTATTAGCTTGTTGGTTTCTGCAAGACTGATCGAAGAAGCTGGGTCTGTTGTCACTTCTGGGACCAACTCACAGTCAGTCCCCGAAGCCCTCCAAACCCATAGCCTCATTGTCCAGCAAGGCTCTGTGGAGCCGTTGGAGGGATTCAAAGACACAATGTTTGTAAAGCATTGAGCACAGCACCAGGTTCCTGGCAAGCCTTGGGCTTGGACTCTTATCCACCCATTTAGTAATGTTGAGTGCCCGTACTGGCCCTGCTGTCACAGAGTTTATGGTCAGTCTGGCTGGCAACAGAGGCAACAAACAGGTGAGCCCAGAGGTAAACATGGAGTTATAGAATGAGATGTGTCAGGTGTTTTGTTTCTATGAAAGCAGTGAACCAGGATCTCCTGGAGAAGCATAGCGGTACTGGAGAGTGAGAGACCTACCTAAGTTAGAGGTGACCCAGAGTAGCTTCTCTGAGGAAGTAGCATTTAAGCTGAGACCTAGAGGAAAAAAAAATCGCATGGTATTTTTATAAGAAAAAAAAAAGCAAACTTGCGTTCATACACAAAAGACCCCTGACTTGCTGAGTTCCTCTCAAATGGACAAAAGAGATGAATATTCTGATTGTGAGGACTTCATTATTACCAGGAAAAAAAAGGCAGTTTTCATCTTTCTCTTTGCTGCCAAAGGCCAGATCATGCTGAATATCATCTGACTCTTTTGCTGGAGAGGAGAGCCGTCGTCCACAAATGACTTTTGAAAATGATCAAAGTGTGTGTGCAGCTCGGTGCTTAGCTGGCTCTTTCTCCCGGGGTGGACCCTTCCGTGTTCTGCTGCGGAGAACTGCAAGGCATAGGAACGACCCTGAACTTCATTGAATGTGCACATTTTTTTTTTAAAAAAAAATTGTTCCTTTGTGTTTTTTCCCGGCTTTCTGGCTTGGATACCTTTTCCACTGTGACCTTCTAGTCTTAGTACCCTGAGATAATCCCTGGTGTCTTGATGGGGCCTGGCAGGCAGCTCTTCTGAGCCTGTGACTTCCCTGTATCAATCTGATCTTAAGCAACAAACAGCTGGAGATGGGTCTTTTATCTTCTCCAGCATTTCAAAAAGTGTGTCTTCGCTCTCCGCCCCCAGTATGGGAAATTGAAACCGGAGCCTTTGCACTGAGCTGTATCCTAGCTCTTACATAATATATATATATATATATATATATATATATATATATATATATATAGTGGTTTGGATCTAGAATGTCCCCCAAAAGTCTCATGCATTTGGATGTTATGGACAGTCTAAGGAGCCATGTGCTTTTGGGAGATTGGGAGGGGTGGATTGCAGGCATGTGGAATGGATGACAGGCATGTGGTGAAGGCCTACTGCACCTTCCACAGCTGGAAAGGGGCAGAACACTGAGAATCAGAGGGACGGGCCTGGAAGGGTATATACGCTGCTTCCTGCCTTCCTTAAGGGACTAGCATTAACTCAGCTTCCGGTTAGCAATGTCGTGAAGAGCTGCCTCTGTCTCCACCTCTGCCATGTACTTCCACTGTTGCCCAGCGCCCCTGAGTGGACTGTCACCTTCTGAAACTGTGAGCTAAAATAAACCTTTCCTCCCCTGATTTGTAGAAGTTGGGTCTTGAGTCACAGCAATGGAGAAGTAACTAAAAAGGCTGTCCCTAAGGTGAATTTATGGTCCTCCTGTCAGCCTCCCGGAATGCAGACATTACAGATGCACCACCACACGTGACATCTGTCCGTCACCTTTTCATTTCCTCCCCAAGCACTTTCCACGCCTTCCCTGAAGAAGCAATGTCTTTCCTTCAACTCCCACTCCGCTGGGTTACCCCTTCCTCCATGCAGTCTCCCCAACCTTTCTTGGTCTCCTCACTTCTGTGCTGCGTGGCAGCATCTGCCACATGGTACCTTGCAGTGGCTGCTGTGCCTGTGCCCCTCTGCTAGACCGTAAGTTTCATGAGGACAAGGACAGGGACCCTTTTGTTTCCAGCATGCAACATATTGCTAGAATGTATTATAAATGCTATATTATTTATATAATATATGTAATGCTATATAACATAATACTATAATAATATATAATACTATACGTGGTATTCTCCATTATTCCTTAGCACCACAATATGCCCCAGAGAGGCCTCTTGGGAGACTTTGTCTTTGAGTGTCTGACTGTGATAAGGCAGGTTAATGTGTAACATCAGGCTGGCTTTAACAATGTGCCTAAATATTCCCGTCCTCTTTATTTTCCCCTCTCTCCTATGGTAATAACTCTGTCAGTTAAAATCACTTCTATAGATTTTTACTTGTTATAAAATAATAACAGGGGCTGGACGAGTAGCTCAGTAGTTAAAGCACTTCCCTAGCAAGTGCTAAGTCAAGTACTAAGTACCTGGGTTTGATTCCCCAGCACCACATAAGCTGGGCGTGGTGGTGGACACCTGTCATCCCAGCACTCAGGAGGGTGAGGCAGGAGGATTGCTGTGAGTCCAAGGCCAGCCTGGGCTCCATAGTGAGTTCAGGACCAGCCTGGGCCACAGAGCGAGACCCTGTCTCAAAAAAAATTAGTATTTGCTAGGTAAATTTTCAGTAGTACAGTCAGTCACAAAAGATGACAATCTGTGAATCTCTTAATTCCTATAAACATATAAAATAGGCACACAAATGTTGTGTATATTTTGGGACATATAGTTTATAGAATGGCAACATGCTCTTTTAATAATTATACATAACTGTGTCATTTAATATTCTTCTGTGTGTTCTTTTAATTTTTCAAAGTGTTTTGAATGGTACTGCCTCAAATAGATAAGTTATCATTTATTTGGCTCTTTTCCGTATTGGTTAATAGTTGATTTCAATTTTTTTTCCTCTGATGACTCTACAGTGAACGTGCTGTATCTTGATGGGACACTCCCAGGAGTGTAGAGGAGAGATAGAGCAACGTCCCCTAGAAGAAGGGTCACCGTTCTGGAGATAGGGGACGATGAGTTGGAAACACCTGGGCAA
The DNA here is from genome assembly GCA_004027205.1 of Ctenodactylus gundi. Lineage (NCBI taxonomy): Eukaryota > Metazoa > Chordata > Mammalia > Rodentia > Ctenodactylidae > Ctenodactylus > Ctenodactylus gundi. Next base: position 499,815 of record PVKB01000402.1, on the reverse strand, counting down.
GGAGGGTAGAGGTGAAGGCAGATGTCCCTTTGCAGAGGCTTCTAGATGAGAGAGGCACAAACATGCTGGGAACCAGAAATGTTTCAGTACAGCTGGAGAGTATGTCAGTAGCCGGAGGATGTTGGCATTGAGGGGGCCAATCCTATCGGGCCCCATAAATCATCTTTCTGAGGAGTGTGGGCTTTGGGCAATGGGGAGCCGTTGTGGATAAAAACAGGAACGTTACATAAAGTGGTCCATGACTCTTAGGGCCGGGGCATAGCTCAGTTAAAGAGCCTGCTTAACAAGCATAGAGCCCTGGGTTCAATTCCCCAATGCTGGGTGTGGTGGCACACACCTATAAACCCAGAATTAGTGTGTCTCATTTATAAGCGATATTTTAGTATTGCTTTATATGTATAGGAAATAAATATAGTATATGTAGGATTCATTATCATGCATGGTTCTAGACATCCCTGGAGGTTTTGGAGCATAGCCTCGCCCCATAAGATGGTAGGGCCACTCTATCCTTTTGACTTCTTAAAGGATCCCTGTGGCTGGTGTGGTTGAGCAAACTCCACATGATGCCACTGGTAGAACTGAACCCAGAGTCTCTTGTATGTTAAGCACATGCTGTACCACTGAGCTGTACCTCAGGCCCACGTTTGATAGCTATACTATCAAGTGAAACAGAAAATTAGAAGGAAGAGAAGGAAAAAAAACAAAGCTTACATGTAACAGCTCACAGATCCGCTCCCTTTTGCCCCTTAAATTCAGGAGCACAAGTCCTACTATTATCCAATCTGGGAAGAGGTGTCTGTCGTCGAAATAAGTTGGTTTGGGGCCCCACCCCAGCTTCAAGCCGGTAGTCTACCAAGAGGGCAAGGAAGTTGAATTTTCTTTCCATGGCTAAAGGAGGCTGAAGTAGCCACCCAAGACAGTCAGAGAGGCAGGTATGGTCCAGGCTGCGTGTGTCATCAGATCTCAGGCACCGCCCAGCTGCCTGTTCTCCAAGGGCACAGCAGGCTCTGAGCTGATCCTGGCTGTGCCTCCCGAGGGTGACATCTCCATTTAGGGAGGGCTCCTGAAGCTAATGGGCAGTGACAGCTCCATTTGAAAAACACAGAAACACTTAACAGGGAGGCTGTGATCTGCCAGCCCCGTAAGCTGCTTATTAGCAGGGAAATCACGCTCCCCTGTATCATGCCCCCTTGGTTAACCACTCTTCTTGCATCTCCTCTGTGCTATCTCACTTAAAGATCTCATTGTTCTCAGAGGCGGTGGGGGGAGGCAGCGGTGGAGCTGCCAGAAGCTGTTTCACCAGCTCCTGTCACGGCCTCTGGGGAGCCCAGAAAAATCAGCAGCCGTCTCGGGTGGAAAGGAAATGGATGGTTTTTAAAGGAAAAAAAAAAAAAGGTCCCTGATGACCCTCTGTCTCAGCTAATATGCTGGCTAGTTTGGTTCCCGACACCCATGCCAAAGAAAAACACCTGCAGGCCTGCTTGGTGACAAGCCACCTCCCACCAGCAGTCCCTGCACCCACCAGCACCCCTCTTATCTGTCCTCTTGGTCCTGCCTTCTTCTCACAACTCTGCGCACCCCGTCTTTCCTCGGGATGATTGTGAGAGTCTCCTACCAGAAGTCCCTGGTGCGAGTCTAGCTTCCTTGACTGCCCGTGATATCCTTGGCATCATTGCTGGAGTTTCAAGCATACTGTAAGTAAAACCAAGTGCTCAGTTTTCCACCAGAAAAACGCTCCTCTCCCCTGCCCCACCCCCATGCCTTCGCTCACCAAACTGCTTAGGCCCAAAGCCTTGGGGACACCAGTACCCCTTCCTCACATCACTCATATTCAAACTATCAGCAAATCTCATCAATTCTAAGTTGAAATGCACCCCAAATCCAAGCGCGTCTATGCACATCTACTTCTTGAGCCTGGCCTTTCCGATCCACACTTCTATCAGCATTCTGGTTTTCTGAGCTCCGACCAGAATCTCCCATCAAGCTCTGCTCAGAGCACTCCAAGGCATCCTCAGACCTTTCCAAACTTCCATAAATTGGTTCCAAAGGCTTCCAAACCACTCGATCAGGTAAACCCACAGCAGCAACCCCACTTCTTTGGTGCCAAGTTCTGTCTTTAGTCACTCTTTCGCTGCTGTGACTCAATACCCGACATCCACAAATTCAGAGGAAGAAAGGTTATTTTAGCTCACAGTTTCGGAAGGTCACAGTCCATTCAGGACAGCCGGCAGCAATGGCAGAGGCAGAGACGGAGGCAGCTTCTCACGGCATCACACACAGGAAGCCGAGTCAAGGCGAGTTGAGACTAGTCCCCCAAGGGAGGCAGAAAGCAGCTGATATGTCCTTCCAGGTCTCATCTCAGTGATCAGTGATCCTCACTCCTGGATCCAGGTGTGGAAAGTGTGGCAAGCCCCCACTACACACCTGTAATTCAGCTTACATGCCTGGAATCCAATTTACATGCCTCACTACCTGCCTGTCATCCACCCCTCCGGACTAGGCTCCAATCTCCCAACAGCACATGATTCCATAGACAATCTGTAACACTCAAGTACATGAGACTCTAGGGGGACATTCCATATCCAAACCGCAATACCGAGTGTAGATAAAAAGCCACTGTGCCTGCCTGGCCAGTGAGTTCCACGTCCTGGCTCCTGGTCCCTCCTTGACAGTTCTGTTCTGCTTCCCCTTGGTCCCTCTGCTCCGACCGGGCTGGCTTCATTGCTGTTTGGTAATCACACCACGAGACGACCTGTGTCATTTCCTTTGCACTTGGGATTTCCTCTACCTGTGACACCATTCCCCCAGACATCCCACGACCTCTCCTTTCACCTCACTGAGCTTTTGCCCCAAGGTCATTTCTTTATTGTTTGCATGTATTTCTTTAATTATAAATGAGGTTTGAGCGTATCTTCATATTTTTAAAGGTTGATTTTAAAAATAAGTTTTTCCCTCTTCAATTTTTCATTTGGGTTATCTTATTAAGGCAGAAGAATTCTTTGGAAAGACCTCTTTTTTTAGGAGTTATAAATGTATTTTTTTCCCTTTTCTGTTAGCCTATAAACTTATTTGGGGGGGTTGGCTTTTGGGGGACTTTATTACCATAAAATTTCAATTTTTATGGAGCCAGACTTACCCGCTTTTTTCTTTGTTACTTCTTGATTTATATCCTTTTGAAATCTTTTCCATTCACAGAATATAAATACATTTACTTAGGTTTTTTGCTAGAACTTTCTTACCCGGTTTTTTTGCTAGAACTTTCTTACACTCGTGTCTTTGTTTCTTCTGGAATTTGATTTTTTCACAACCTTTTATTAGGTTTGTGCTTTTAAAATTCTCATAGCAAAATCATTGTGAAATACAGTTTGTAATATGGAGTTAGCATTCTATTTCTATTAAAATAACAATGAACAGGAAGAGAAAACAACTTTGCTCAGAATACCAAATATGTTTCTCTAGATCTACCAAGAGTGTTTTAAAAATTCAAGGCTGTTCCCTTCCATATTTAAAACTTAAAACACCATAAAAACACCCTATCGTATGAAGCACATTGCTGTCTGTAGGGATTTGCGGTGGAAAAATCAGACCAAAATTATCCTAGCAGCTGTGATGTGTTAGGACCTACTTGGTGCTGGAAAGTGAGGCAGTCCCATACAATACCCCATGTATCCTCATCATAACCCCATATGCTAGGAATCAGAATAGTCCCTGCTTTACAAAAGAGGAACCGAAGACTTTAGAATACTTAGCTGGAATTGCAAGGGCACCAAGATGCCAAAATTCCAAATCATGTCTGCAAGTTGCAGACTCCTGGACTCATTTCTTACCCAACTAAGAAGCAAACAGGATGCTGAGGCTCTCTGCAAGCTCCCTACTGTGTGCACACACATCACATCCTTCCCTTTATTGTAAGGCTTTAGAGAGGAGAGTTCCCTCCTTGGCTTTCGTGGTGTATTTCTGCTTTCCTAACACGGAGCTCCGTGTCCACCCAGTTGCCAAATGCAATGGGTCCATTTCCAGTGACTTTCGCATTTGACCCTTTAGAGGCGCCTCAGTTACAATGCTGCTCCTAACTCAGATTCTCACAGTCCTTAGCTTATCTGATGTTGTTCTCTCCTGGTTGTCCTTTGCTCAACAACAGTTTCAGGAGCAACTTTATCACTAGCAAGTGGGAGTGAAACGCTTGCCTCACAGGGTTAATCCATGAATTACAATGGGAATATATACAAAAATACTTAGCAAGCGTCTGTAAAGTTGGAAGAACTCTATAGCTTTTACTGCTAGTATCTTTTTCCACCCTTTTTATTTTGTTGTTTGAAATTTTTTTCCCTGAGATATCTCTTCCAAATGTCAGAAACTGAACTTCTGACTTTGCCTGGTCCTCACCTAGAATCTCACGGACCCTTCAGAGTCATCATGTCCAGAATGGAAGTCTTCATGCTTCTGACTCTTCCCACTTCCGCTGTCCTAGCAATGGCTGCTACCACATTATCTGTCATTCAAATGAGGGCCGTCATCGTTCCCGTCTTCAGCTTCCATCCCCGCTCTGCCCATGCTCTTGTTCATCCTGTCACTAGTTTACTTACAAAAATGGAGCCACGGGCCTGGGCTGTGTTGTCCGAAGGGCCCAGCTGCCCCTGCTGTTTTGCTGTGGGGGATATTGAGCAAATGACACAATCTCTTTCGCCTCAGTTTCTTCATCAGTAAGATGGCGATATCAACAATACTCACTTGCGGAGGCCATTGGAAGGATTGAAGAAGACGATGTAATGAAAGCACTTTGCATGGTGTTGGGTGATAACAAATGAACACTAAATGCTACCTGTCATGACCACGACTGCTATTTTACTATGAGGTTGGAGTACTTCTATAGACACTGTTTCAAACACTCAGAGCTTTTGTGCAAATGTGTTTTGCTGGTGAAGAGAAACAAAAAAGGGACCTCAGATTTTGTGACTTGTAGGTGGGATGCAGTGTGTGTGTGTGTGTGTGTGTGTGTGTGTGTGTGTGTGTGTGTGTACAGGTTTACACACTTATGTAGCACCCATAAACACATTTACATATTATAACTGTGCCCCTAGACAGTGCTTTTTTCACATAGAAGAAGCTGCAAGATAGGTGAGAAAGGGCAGTGGTTTTCTCTCTAGAGCCTGATTGCCTCGTACCACAATCGTGTAGGATTTTCTGCTTCGTGTTACCTCTTCCTATGTCAAGAGAGGACAGCTGAGTTTCCCTCCCACACCTTGTAATGAAGAGTCGGTGAGATGTCCAACGTTCGGGACCTTATGTTGGCCCCGGGCATTGCAGGGACCAAGCTCAGGGCTGGTGGTTAGGATCTTCCTCCACTGGCTAGAATTTACAAAGTGTGTTCTGTTGTGCTGAAACCCTCTGTGGTTCCTGATCAAGAGCCACAAGACAGCACTTTAAAGGATCTGCTGCTATAAATATTTTGAGACCTCCCAGGTGATGTATAAATGGGTCATGATTTTGCATCTTGAACCACACAAAAACATTTAGATACGTTGATCCTATTTTTTTCTGATAGATGAGGCTGGTTGACTCCTCGAGGTGGGTTGGGGTGGGGGAACATGCCACATGCCTCTAGCCCCACCCATCTCATGCCTTTGCCATGCATCTCCTGATTGCCCAGAAGGAAACCAGGGGCAACCCATGAGGTACCAGAACTGAAGGTCGGGAGCCCAGGGTCATGCACCAAAGGGCATGAGGATTTTGCATTTTATGTTGCTCTCATTTCTGATCAGTCGGGAAGGGATTGGAGAAAACCACACCCAGTTTTGTTTGGTTCTGTTTTGCTTTGGCTTTCGTTTTTGTTTTCCCCACCCACCACAAGCTCTTTTCTTCCCCTCTCATAGTGTGGGCGAAATGCTGAGAACTTCGACCGGTTTTTCACCCGCCATCCACCCGTCCTAACACCTCCCGACCAGGAAGTCATCAGGAATATTGACCAATCAGAATTCGAAGGATTTTCCTTTGTTAACTCTGAATTTTTAAAACCTGAAGTCAAGAGCTAAGTAGATGTGTAGATATCCGTCCTTCATTTCTGTCATTCGAGCTCAACGGCTATTGTGGTGACATTTTTTTTTTCCATTGCCAAATTGCATCCGTGTTCTGTTTCTGATGCATCTAGAGTGACCATGTTTCAGAACCCAAATGTCCTCAGGGTGTTTGGAACATCTCTTCAAGATGGAATTATGCAGATAACATATAGCAAGCACTGCTGCATAATTGAGACCTTATCAAAGTCCTCTTAAAATATATGTCCCTAGCATGCCAGCACAATAGACCCAGTGAGGAGAGAAAATGCCTGCTTTCTTTCCTTCCTTTTCTGCACCCACCATATTCACCCAACCATCCAATCCAGATTCTTCCTACAAAATGGGTAGATGATCAGATACTAGCACTATTTTCCCCCGTCCGTTCTATGCTTAGAGCTTGGCTTGTATCCAAGTGGTATGGCTGCCTTGCCCTGGAGCGAATCCCTCCACTCTGTTCTGGAGCAGTAGAGCTTTGAAAAGAATGTGCTAAAAAAAATAAAATTTGTATTTTTATTTTTTAACTCAAAGTCAAGAAGCTTATTGAAGTCCTTCTCAAATTTCAAGCGCATGTTTTCAGGCAGTTTTGATCTCTAAGCATTTCCGGGGTCAAAAGGCAACCAGCTTGGGTGCTACCTCCGTGCTGTAATTCCTGATGCTACCTGTTCCCGATCACTGTTGTCCCCAAACTACTCGAAGAGGGCATTTGGTGCTGTCCCCTGAGACAATATGGTCACTCTGGAAAGGTCCCCAAGGGCCATGGTTTTACATTACATTTCAAACTTGATTTGCTTTGGGGTTTTATTTTCGTTGTCATTCAAATGCAAAAAAAAAATAGCTACTCACTTTGTTACACGTGCTTTAAAATATATGTCCAAATGCTATTAACCACAATGACCTGCTTTGATTTAACCGAGAAGACAACTGCGGAACTCAGCAGACTCCTGCCCGGTGGGAGGGGGTTTGTTTAGGTTTGCCACTGACGTTGGAGAGCTAATTAAGTTCTCTGAGAAGGACAGCAGCCCTTGAAACAAAGACAGTTGTATTCCTCACTTTGATGTTGTTTTGCAAGATGTTTGTGGAAATGTTCATTTGTATTTGGATATCTGTTATGTGCCATTTTTCTTCTAGCATCAAGATACAATAAAAAAAAAAGCAAAGAAGAAATGCTATTTCAAGGAAAACTACTCTCTTTGAAAACTGTGGACCCAAACTACAAAGTAGGGCCTGAGGAGGAAACCGGAGCTAAGTGCAGAGCTTAAAATCAAGCCCAGTGTCCAGCCAGCCAGACAGGAAGGGGCTGAGGACTGTTCAGGGACTCCTGGTGACCTGCAGTGGGGAGGGAATGACACCATCACAGCTCCAAACCCACGTTCTCTCCAGAGTCCAGTTCAGAGGCCAGCTAGGAACATGGAAGGGGCTCTTGATTTCTTTTTCATCAAAATTGCCTCTCCTTCCAGCTTGAGCTAAACATTCTTTCTAGCAAACAACTATGTGAGCTCCCAAGAGCCCAAGGAAACCCCTTGAGTGGGAGAAATGTCACTTCTGTCTGAATGGATGGGGACAGCAGGAGACTCCTCCTTCTTGCCTACCGCTTCCTGCTATTTTCAGGCAGCCCTAAGGAGAATGCTTATCACAGTTCAAGAGATTTCCAGAAGCTCCAGGGCTTCTGAGAGATCATCAGGGGAACGTTAAGAACTTGAGAAATATCTTGGAAGTGGAGAGTTCTTCCCATCTTAAAGGAAAACCACACCATGGGCCTTTGCTTAGGCAGTGTGCCTCGGAGTTCACTCTCTCTGCCTTCTCATTCTTGCTTCAGGCGTGGGGACAGTCCCGCTGTTGCCACTGAGGTACTATCTGGGCCTAAGGTCAAGGACAGTTGAAGTCTTAGCTGACGAGAATAGCAGGCTAGAGGAGGGGGAGAATAAGGGCAAAAGCTCCTCGTTTGATTTTTGGGAAAACTGGCAACTGGGAAGAGGAAGAAACTTGACCATGACCAGTCACCTGGGATCCCAGCCCAGGTGTCTTGACCCTTGCCGCAGGACTCTTTCTGCTGTGGAACAATATATCCAGTCTCTCTGAACCACGCCTACCACCAAGCCAGTTATTTGATGTCCATCTTGCTATCGGGCCACCAAGCCTTCCCTTGGACTTGGTCTCAGGTTAAAAACCATGAAGAAACATTAGGTCATTGACAAATGATCTGAAACAACCTTAGAAAACAATACGGGATGAGTGGTTAGATAAACAGCCAGATAAAATATAGCATGTAGATATATAGATACAGAAAGATACAGATATAGATATACGTGTGTATTCTGCACTTTACATTTTCCAAATTCTTTCTGTTATTTTAACAGTTTCATATTTCACAGAAACAGAAACTCAAGCCAAAGTCTCTGTTCTCCTAGAACACCTTCCTGCGGGCTGGTGGGAGAAGCCGCTATGGACGTAATGAATCGTTAGTCAGGCTTCCTGCTGTTTCTGTTCTTCCAACGTTCTCTAGTGCAGAAGAAACCAAGAAACAGAGTTTCCACCCTATATAATCTCTGGGGGAATCCTTTACAAATTTATCCAGGAAGGGAAAAATTAATTTAGTTTTTTGAGCATCCTTTTATTCCACATCCATGTGGTCCATGTTTCACTCACAGCACTTATTGAGCACCAGCTGTGTGCCAGGCTGCTTGCCAAAGTACAGTGGGAAATAAGGAAGCGACAACTCATGCCTTCCCTCTCCTTCCTCCAGGATACTGTCTGGCGGAAGGACAGCCATTAAACAAATAACTAAAAGCATGATGTAGTGGAGAGATGAGTAGTCTCTGGGTTAATCAAGAATAGCGTCTTACAAAGCTCTGGGGCTCTTCTTTCTCGCTATAAGGGCACAGGTTGGGGCTGAAGGACGAGGACAGCAGCCTCTTGACCCAGATTTCTGTGACAGTCATATGTAGTATTAAAGGCGGAGAGGGAGAAAGAGGGTGGAAGTGGGGACAGAGTCCCTTCTAAAAAGCCAAAGGCACAATCTGCGTGTTGAGCAGACCACAGAATCACCAAGATCCGAGCAGAGAGAGAGAGAGAGAGAGCGAGAGAGAGAGAGACCCATATTGTCTATTTACAAGGAAAGGATACTATCCAGCTTGGTTCTGAGTTGGAGCCTTACCTCTCAGGCACAACCTTTTCTAGTCCTGCTGAAGACCTCACCCTCCACCACATTCTCCCTAGCTCGACATAGCTGATCCTTCTCGACCACCTGACGTAAGCTGTGACTTTGCAGAAGAATTTGGAGGAGATTTTTCAAAAGAAAGAGGGGGGAGGCGTGGAGAGAAAAATCCAAAGAAATCCAAAAAGCTATGAGCCATGGCTAGTTGTCTACTAAGGTCCAATAATCCCCTTTTTAATTGTATAGACTTCTCACAGACCCACTTCTAAGAATGGATAGGGTCATTGTCACAATGACCTTCTTGGAAGATGACTAGGAAACCAGTGGAGTTTGTATCCCTCTTTGATCTCGTGTGGATTCTGATCATATCAACCTCAAAAAAATTGTCCCAACAGAGAGGACCACTCTTTCCCAAGTTCCAGAGTGAAATTCTGGAGTGTTTGCATGGAGAGTCTTCCCTCAGGACAAAGTCCACAAAGTCAACCCCTATTTAGACTGTGTGGCTGCCTAAAGCATGAGTCATCGGCCAGCACGGCAAATGGAAAAGGGATTCCAAAGTGGGGGACGGTGGGAAGAGAACTTCTGTTGGATGCCCTCAGTCAGGGAAGGCCAGGTCGGGTCATGATATGGGGGAGACCTCAAGGGAGGCCATTTTCTACCTTCTAATTTACCTGCCTGCTAATCCACTCATAAGCCTGGAGCTCCCTGGCCTTGAGGGACCCTACACAGTTCACTTCATAGGGGGCCCAAAGTGGACAGTGCTCATTTGTGAGAACCTTAGGACCAATGAGAATAAATTCCAGCATTTTGCTTCAGAGTGAGGTCCCTGTCTCTGTGATGACAGTAAATTCACAAAAGCAAAGAAGCTCCCCCTCCACTGAGTCTTCATCCATTGTTACCAACAAATAAATTATAAACAGCCTACTGTGTACCAGAAATAAAAATAGTAAGAAAACAGACAAGGACCAGGCTCTCTTAGAGTGAATACAACATTTTCTGAAAGGAATAAATGAGATAAACCGATTTTTCAAAAATGCTACATACAGTGTGACTTGTGAGCATCAGGAGAGGGTTGTACGGATGATACTAAAAGAGGAAGTAATCGAGTTTCCTTCTGGACACAGGAAGTAACACATAGAGTACAGCCCAGATGAAAAGCAGGCTGGACAAGACAAGGCAGGATGGGAGGGACGTGCCCCAAGATGGCCTGCCATCTGGAAGGCAGCTCCGCCAGCATCACTAGCCTGCTCTTCTCTGGCCACATTTACACTTACCCAGCTCTACTTCTGGTGCCAATTTTGTTCCCCTCACACACTCCCACTCAGACACCACAAGAGGAAGTAGGGAACTCCATGGAGATATTTTGCCTATCTGAAGGGAACAGCCAAAAAGAAGCAGTTCGTGGAGTGTTTTGCAAAAGGGAATGAGCCCTGCAATGAGAAATCCTTATTGGCCAGGCCTTTTTAAGAACCAAACCTAAAGCCACGCTATTGCTGGATCCTGCGAGCATGATTTACGTTGAGACCCATGAAACTGGCCAAACTCTGAGTCAGCCGATCTTTTCTGACCCTCACCTTCATAATCGGGCACAACTCTGGCTTCAGCCAGGCAACCTACCTGATGCCGGTGAGTCTTGGGCATTGTCTTTGGTTGTCCTGTAATAAAACAGCCATTCGGCTGTCTCTTCAGCCAGAGGAGCTGAGATGAGGCCTACGCGATGGTGGCATGACCCACTTTGCAGTCTTGAGCAAGCCACCTTACCTGTCTGCGCCTCAGTTTTCTCCTATGTCAAGCAGTGGGAGGTGATGGCTCCAGTTCTACCCACTTCCGCCTAAGTGAGGTGAGGTTGAAAACTGGTCATCAGCTGAGGACTCTGGAGAGATCAGAGAGTCACAAGGACGATCTGTTTGCCCACATTCTGATGGTCGCTAGTAAAATATACCTCAACCAATAGTTAGTAAACTGGGATTGTTAATTTCCCCTCCCTACACACGCTTTAAAAAAACAAAAACAGAAATGCCAGATTAGCCAGGAGGATCTAGTTTAAGGGTGTTCTCACAGACCTCGCTCTGGGTTTTGTTTTTTAAGATGTACTGACTACCTATACCTTGTAAGCCTTTTTAGAGAGGACCTTGATGACCCCGACCAGTGAGATGAACAGCGATCAGCCCCTTTCATTGAGGGGCTGACTTCGCCACAGGGCTACTCTGCCTTCTCTGGGGAGAATAAACTCTACAATTCTTTCCCAAAGGAGGCCTCCTAGCCACAGGGGGCGCTGTTGAATGGGTTTTCTCTGGGACATTCTAACTATGACATGCTTCCTCAAAGGCGAAGAAAACACACTACACCCGCACACACTTTATGGCAATCCTTAAATTACAACAACAAATAAAAGAAATTCAACGCTTCCTTTCTTTGAAAAGGTCCACCAGCTCTTCTGTCCTAAAGCCAACATGCAATGTGGAAAGAAGCTAGTATGGGCGATGCAGCTGCTAAAAATTTTCAGCACAGGGCTGTTTCTGACTGTGCTCATGAGATGCCGCCAGCCTTCCGGTAACAGGCTGTCTTGGTCATGCCGTCTTCTTGTTATGCCGTGTTAATGTGTTTGCTTTCCATTTGGCAGAGAGACAAGCGAGACACTTCCAACTTCGACAAAGAGTTCACCAGACAGCCTGTGGAGCTCACTCCCACTGATAAACTCTTCATTATGAACTTGGACCAAAATGAATTCGCTGGCTTCTCGTATACTAACCCAGAGTTTGTCATTAACGTGTAGGTGAATGCAAACTCCATTGTTGAGCCTGCGGTGTGAGACTTCAGGCCACGTGTACGTGTCACTCCTAGTCTTCCAGGGTCCATGGTGCATAGGCTGGCATTCCAACTGTGGAGAGCTTGTCGTAGAGGGCTTTTCTTTGTATGTGTAGCTTGCTAGTTTGTTTTCTACATTTGAAAATGTTTAGTTTAGAATAAGCGCATTACCCAACTATAGCGGTACAATTTCCCGAACTTACAGAAACTCATCAAATGAACAGACAGTGTCAAAACTACTGTGTCTGATACCAAAATGCTTCAGTATTTGTAATTTTTAAAGTCAGAAGCTGATGTTCCTGGTAAAAGTTTTTACAGTTATTCTCTAATTTCTTCTTTGAATGCTCAGCATGACTGGTATTTTTAAAAGTTGTGAGTAAGCTTTGCAGTTACTGTGAACTCTTACTGTCTCTTGGAGGAAAATAAAAATTTTTGTTTAAGAATTGATATGATTAAACTGAATTAATATATGCAAACTCTCTTGTTTACGTGCCTGTCTTTCAGTTGACTCTAGTATAAACATGACCCACTGGAGAATAGAGGAGCTTCACTTCAATTATTTAATTGAAATCATTGTCAGCATTTTTAAATGGGGTATTTTATGTGAGTTTCTGGGGTTTTAGAGTCCCTTGGAAAAACATCCGAAGAATAGAAGCTCCGGGCCTGTGTTTCCTTGTGGAAATAATTCGGTTCAACTGAGAAATGGCTGTCACCCGTAAAAGCAGTGGGTGGTCTTTCTCACCAATGCCCACAACCCCTTTTTGTATTATACCTTCCACTCACTTCCCTGGCTGCTGTAGCCATCTGAAGTTGGGACTTTGGCCATGTGTGAATCAGAGACTTAGTGACCCCAATGTTCTGCTGTGCCTACAATCCGAGTATCGGCACAGCCATCAAGTCAGTATGGTTCATGGTTATTATTAGCACAAAGTACATAACACAAATTTCATTCCAGTGGGTATCATGCAGGGAGAATCCAATTCGATAGATTCTTTAGTCTACAAGGATGTCGTCATTTGTCAAATGCATTTCTCACCTTTTACTGTTTGATCCTAATTTAGCTTAGAATCTACAAAAGAGAAAGAGTGTGCGTACCTTCTTCTCACCAGCCGTATTTGTCCAGAGAGGCTCGTGGGAAAATGAGGGAAATGGCTTCTAAGTGTTCTTCGTGTGAGAAAGAGTCTCTCAGAGCACTGAATCACTGGGTGTCAGCCGGATGCCTTCTCTGAATGAAGTCCTGCTTCTATTTTCTTTTCAAAAGATGTAGCAAGGCAAGACGTGGCACATGCCTTTGTAGCTGTCAAGGCTGGCGGTAGCAGAAAAGAGCAAACCTGTCACCCTCAGTGTTAGGACTCTCTACAGAGCTTATTCGTCTTGGAGGAGCCCCAGTATCTGGAGCAATGGGGCGGATACTGTGAATCCATTGATCCTTTCTTGGGAGCTCATCTTTGGAGGATTTTAGAAACTCTGCCAGTTAAAATTGGCTGGATCCAACTTTTAAAGGCAAAATTGTACATTCTGTGCATCACAGTTAGAAAACAAAAATATATAGTTTTTCTGTAGATATTTAGCGACATGTTCCTTTTAAGATGGTATTAAAAAGAGGCTACCATTCCATGCCAATTTCCCCAACTTTTTCCATCTGTTACCTATAAACCCATCTCTCATTTAGTAAGTACTGAGCACCACTTTGAGCCAGGCACAGTCCTGGGTGCTGAGGTTATAAAGACTCACAAAATAATCTAGGACTTTCCACCAATGAGGAGAGAGTGTTAACAGAAGTCCCAGCCCCTTATCTTTCTGTCTTCGTTTCTCATAACTCATAAGAAAGAGCAGGAACTCCTATGGAAGTCTTGTTGTTCACTGTGATTGGCTCAGCCTCGTCACATGTACATTTCTGAATTAAGTACCATTTCTGACTGGAGAGGGGAAGCTGAGGCCATTTGATTGGCAGAGTCTAAGTTGTATTAGTTATTTATTGTTGTATAGCAAGCTACCCTCAGCTTTCAAAAAACAAATACTATCATTACATCTCAATGTGGAGTGGAATAGGCATAGCTGATTTATAGTATGTCATGAATTCATGGTCAAGTTTTTGGCGGAGGTTGCAGTGATACTATGAAAGTTCATTTGGGGGCAACTGGGATTCACCCTCAAGATTCCCAGTACATAATCATTGGCAGCATCGGTTTCTCACCACATTGGCCTCTCCATAATAAGGCTGCCTCTGGACACAGTCACTGCCTCCCCTGAGGCAAATGATTCCAATGGAAGCAAACACCTGATTTGAATATCACAGTCCCTTTTGTAATCCAATCTCAGAAGTGAGGTGACACTGTATTGCTATTTTCTATCCTCTAGAAATGAGTCAATAAGTCCATCTCAATTTCAAGGGAAACTATAGGGATTATAGAAGGTGAGGCTATTGGAAGATGGGGGTCCTTAGGGGGCATCTTAGAGGCGCCAACCACATACACATGAGGTGCACTTCTACAGCTTGGTGCTGAGTGTCCCCCAAAGCCAATGTACTGTGGTGAGTGAACGTGATGATGATTTCTCTGGGTGAAAACTGGAATCTGCTCTTGGAACAAAGATAATGTGTGCTTAGGAAGCAAGCCACAAAGCTGGGTGCTCTATAAATGGACATTCGGGGTTACTCCCAACATGGTTTGGGGCTAGTTGTGCATGAGAGAGGTGAACCAAACTGAGAAGAAATTAAAGGAGCAACTCACTTCGCATTGCATTGGCTCATAATCAAGCTCACTGCGAAAGCCAAGGGCCTCAGTTCGCTTTTTGTGAGGTTATAGCTCCTCACCTTCAGGGATTCAGAACCCACCAAGAAGATAAGTTGACCAGAATATACACTGATGTAGGGTACATTCGTTTTCTAGTGTTAAGCAACAAATCACTTCAAAACTTAGTGGGTTTTTAAAAACCACCCACTTGTTTGGCTCTTGGTGATGTTTTTCTGGTCTGAACACTCGATGGAGTTGCCTGTATATCCTGAACAAAGTCAAAAGTAAGTTGGTGACAATATCCAGGGTAGCCTCCTCCGTGGGTATAGCTGTTTGTCAGACTGACTGGATCAGAGGAAGCTCAGTGGGATGGCTGTTTTGTTCCACATTCCCCCCGATGTTTCAGAAAGACAGACTCCTTCACATGGTGAAGTTTGAATGACTCCGAAGAGCAGCAACAGGGGATGGGCCCAGTGCACAGTGTTATTCAAGCCTGAGCTTATGCCACGTTCGCTTCTTTCCCATATGCCAAAATCAAGGTGCTGAGACATAGGCCTCCCCTGTGAGTGGGCGACAATGCCTAATCACATTACGAAAGTGAATAGATCTGGGAACGGGAGCAACTGTGACCAATATTGTGTCTACTGTAGAGCCTGTCAATGGCCTTGTTCCTCAAAGAAATGAGACAGTGAGAAAGAAATTACTGGGAATATTCTGAGCTGTCTCGTGGTGAAATGCTTCAGTCTCAACAGAGACACGATGCTAGACTTTAGGCTTGTTGACTAGAAGACCAGAGCTGATGGCACGGTCTCCTCGAACCAATAATGAAAACACTGCCCCAATCCTCGGATCTTATTTCTACTGTGATTTTCTGATCTCACACGCAAGCTGAGATTCTGGTGAAGACAGGAAGGGATGCAGAGCAAGGTAAATGGGAACCAAATCAAGAAATTCTACCCAGAACCACCAGTCAATATGTGGTTCTCAAAGCCCCAAACCCGAATATCGGAGAACTTCTATCTTTGCTAGTTTGAATATGAGACTGTTTGGCCCATGTGAAATTCTGCTACGTACCACTTCCTAGAAAGGAATGGTGGTTCCAAAAAAATGAATCTTGATTTTCAAAAACAGCAAAGGGTTGAACTCTAGAAGCCTTACAGTGAGCCACACTTCAACCACTGTAGGGTTTTGTCTCGCAAATGCTAGTCTCCCTGACATATGGCCTGCCCAAATTAGGTCTTATGTCAGGGTGAGATTAACATGATATTTGGATAAAGTGATACAAGGACACGTAGTTCTGTTTTCATCCAGTGACAACACCTTATAAAGTTCAAGGGGGAAATAAATGCATTAAGGTCAATGCCTCATAAATACAAAGTTCATTATGATCTGGCCGTCCATCCCAGTGCGGGGTCCTAACCTTAAGGTGGATTGAGTTGCCTGGAGAACTCCTAGGTATCACATGACTTGTGTTAGTCACCTACGGCTGTTAACGTATCACCATGACACTTAGCACCTTAAAACAACACACACTTTATTAATCTCAGTTTCAGTGTGTCAGGAGTCTGGACAGATTTTAGCTGGGTCCTCTGCTGTGGAGCGTCTCATAAGCTATCATCAAGCAATTGGCTGGGACGGCGATCTCATCTGAAAATCCAGCTAGGGAAGAATCTGCTTCATAGGTGTCCACGTGGTTGTTGCCGTGTGTTAGTTCCATGTGAGCTATTGAGTTGAGGGCCTCAGTTTCCCATGGTTCCTAGCTGAGGCTTCCATGTGGGCCTTTCTGGAATCGCAGCGTCTCTGTGTGTCTTCCATTTCCATGACAAAATAACCAAGGCTGGGTAATTTTTGAAAACTGATGTTTATTTAACTCTATGTTCTGGGGGCTGGGAAGTCTCAGAGCACGGTGACAGTGTCTGCTGGGTAGCTGGAGAGGGCCTCCCTGGTGCTGGTAAGACAGTGATAAGACAGCGTAAGGCTTGGGTGTCTCTACCTGTTCTTATAAAACTATGAATGCCTCAACAGGGCCCTTCCCCCATCACCCCATCTCATTCTGATTGCTTCCCAAAGGCCCCATCTCCAGGTACTATTAGTCCATAAATTTAGTGATTAAATTTCTAACATATAAACATTCAAGCCCTGGAAGGCAGCTTGCTTCATTAAAATATACAAGCTAAGAAGACAACATAATGAAAATAACAGTAAGGTAGAACTCTCATTCTTCTGTAACTTTTTCACAGAAGTGACATTATGTCTTGAGTGTGTGTGTGTGTGTACACATGAACATGTATGTGTATTTGGTGCTGAATATTGAACCCAAGATCTTTACTCTGAGCTGCATCCCCAAATCACCACCACCCCCTTTTCTTTGAGACAAGATATTGCTAAGTCACTGGGTTTCCCAGGATGATCTTGAACTTGCAGTCTTCCTTCCTCAGCTGCCCAGAGTGCTGAGATTGTACCATCCCTCCTATCTCCTGTCATTTTTGCTGTACATTATTCCTGACAAGCGTATGTCCCACACTCCAAGGAAGGGAATTCTCCAAGGGTGTAAGTAAGCGATGTAGAGGTTACTGGGAGCCATGTTAGAAACTTTCTAGCACTTACACGACCTGGAGTAGGAGGGAGTATCTTAGCATTGTATTGAGTGGATGAGCTCGATCTTGACCAACTCACACATCTATACTCCTTACAGGAAAAATGAAAATGGCAAAGGGAGGCTTTGACCACCCCTCCTGTGAGAGTTTCTGAGATAAAGTGGATGGCCAGACAGACACAATTAATCCAGATGAGAAACAGTGTTTGGACAGATAGAGTTTGGCTCCTTGCGAGAAAACAGAAATTAGTATTTCCTTAAGGCACACACACACACACACACAAAAAAAAAAGTTAAAGCAAGCAAAAGTTTATTGAATAAAACAAAAGTGGAAAGAAATGCTTTGGGTAGAGAAGCCAAGGCAGGACCCAAGTGGCTATCCTTTGCAGAGAAGAGAATGAGAAACAAAGCTCTTGGCTAGAAAGCCAAGAGTGGATCCAAGCGGGTTTCCCTCAAGACACAAATTTTACGTCCATTGTTCTCAACACAGAAGAATAGCCTTGAGTCTCCCCAGACTTGAACAGCAGCACCCGCTCTGGTTAAACAGAAGAGAACCAAAGGGGAGCTATAGCGAGGAATCCCTTTGTTGATTTCATCATTCTTAGGAAGTCAACTAGTTGTAAGTGGACACAGCCCAACGAAGGGCTTGCAGAGGAAGCGGACGGACAAAGAGGAAATATTTGACTATTGTGTTAAGGAGAAGGAAACTTTGCAAACAAGAGCAAGAAGATAGTACTTCCAGATCTCACCCTCTGTGTTCTCAGGGCTCGAACCGGGCTTCCAGGTGGGTGTTACCATTGTTATTGTTCTGGACTCTCCACCATATCAACTCTGTTTTTCTAAAGAACCCTAACGAATACAGATCTAATTTGCTCAAGGAAGGAAACCACATCTGCTATACCCCTTTCATCTTCAATGAGCATCGCTGCTCCCTCTGCTTACATTGTCACAGCTATGTTTATGCCTGTGATGCTCCTGCATCCCTCACGATAACATTGGCCTACCTGGATACCCCAGGATGACGTCTCATCTCTGATTCTTAACGTATTTGTAAAACTCCTTTTGCCAGGGAAGATAACATCCTCAAGGCTTCATGGGTTTAGGACATAGATATTTGTGGAGGACTTTTATTCTACTTTCATTTATCTCTTTCTGCTACAGAGAATATATGCAAAAAAAAAAAAAGGCATGGTCTGAATCCCACGGAAGGACACAGTTTGTAAGAATAGGAGGGAGAGCAGGACTTTCGATGGAAACCATTGCAAAGTGTGAGAGGAAAGGCAGAGACATGGCTTATCTTGACCCCTGTAGAGACAACAGAAGTATGGGGTAGGAATGGCTCTGATTCAGATGAAAATAGTGAACCTGGATCTATTGATTTCCAGTGGAATCCTCTCCCAGTCACCCCAGCTTCAGTCTCCCTAGAGATCACCAGGGTCTCGGTGACTTTGCTAAGTTGAAGAGTCCTGGTCTGAAAGGGAAGAAAGCCAGGGACTTGATGGTGGGGAGGGAAACCTAGCATAGTGGGTTGGACAATGGCTATCTACGGATGCCCTAGTAGTCTGCTTTCTGATCTTATAACAAAGTATCTAAGATCATAAACTTACAAGAGAAAAGGTTTATTTAGCTCACAGATTTGAAGGTTCCATTCTGTGATCCAGGGACTCCCGTTGCTTGAGACTTCTAGTTGGCGTGCCAGATGGTAATGGCAGGGAACGTGTGTGGCAGAGCAGAATTTCTCAAGTCATGAGCTAGGAAAGAAAAGAAAGGACAGGAAAGGGCCCGCCCGGGTCTTAAACCCTCCTAAAGAGGAGCACATCCCCAGTGACCAAAGGACCTTCGACCAGACCCTGTCTCCTAAAGGTTCCCTTACTTCCCAGGAGCTTTAGCATATTGACTTCAGCAGATATTAAATCCTAACCCTGGAACGCATAACTTACCCTCTCTGAAAAGAAGTATCAGTGCAGAGATAATTAATTGAGACGCCTGAGATCATACGAGTGCTATGGATCGCTAGGATAGACCCTAAATCCCATCACAGTTATCCTGGTAAGGAAGAGGCCAAGGGACTTAACAAAGACATGTGAAGGAGGTGGTGGCATGATAACAGGTACGGAGATGCAGCTGCCCAGTGACAGGAATGTGACACCTGCCAGAAGCAGGAAGGGGCAGGGAAAGACTCTCCTCCAGAGCCTCCAGAGAGGGAACAGCCCTGCTCACACCTTGATGTTAGACCTCTGGCCTGCAGGGCTATGAGAGAAAACATTTCTTTTTAAACTCACCTAGTATGTGGTAAGTTGTTACAGCAGCTGTAGAAAATTAATATATCCAATGGGGGCCAGCTCACTGTGTAGAAGTTACCCCCACTGCTATAAGAGGGGCCATGCTGGAATTCCAAAAATAAGCCCCTCAAGATAGGGGTGCCACCAAGAGATTGCAGTCAGGGCTGGATCTTCTCTCCTGGCTTCCTGACAAAACAAAACTAACACGACCATCTGCAAGGCCCTGGATCTGGGTGCCTCTGAAGCCCTTCTTCCTCAGCAGCCGGAGGACAAGCCAGGACCCCATCTCTATGGGTGCCTCCCTCCTGTGTGGCTCCTGAATGCCACCTTGCTTTGTATGTATGGCTCAGGCCTGGGGGCAGCTCTCCTCCCCTCCCCACACACACACAGCAATACACCCACTGGGGGTTGGCTCAAATTCTTTCTTGTCTGCTGCTGCAGAGAGTGGTGGAAAGCTACAGAGAATGGACAAAACTCACGACCATCTGTTCCTCTTCTGTGTTTTGTGAATTTATTTCCAAATGTTAAGCATTTGATAGCAGTCGTCAGGCATCGTCTCAAAACCTAACCATTTGGGTAAAGCATTCTTTTAAAAATCTACGAGAATCACTCACAGATTAGTGATTCTCCAGGGCTTGGAATAGGGGGTGAGTGGTATTTTGAAACAACATCTTCAAATATTATCATATAATTTCATAACCGGAAAAAGAAAATAAAATGTCTTGTTTCTATAATACAGACTTCAGGAAGGAATGTTTGACAAAATCTTGTTGGAAGGGCTATGCAGAAAATGGAGGAGCTTTTTAATCAACAGAAAATGGGAGCTCCAGGGGTAGGGGCTTCTTGGAGCCTCCTGGTCGTGGTGAAATTTGTACATTTGTCAAGAAGAGAAACAGGAATATATACATACATATATATACATATATATATGCATGTGTACACATGTCTCTGAGCATATGTATAATCTTAGTTACTTTTTCGTCTCTGTGACTCAATACCCGACATCCACCACAACTTTAGGGAGAAAAGATTTATTTTAGCTTACAGTTTCAGAAAGTTACAGTCCATTCACTGGTGGGCAGCTGGAAAGTGGTGGAATCACACGGTGGGGCCACAGCTAGAGCCAGAGCCAGAACCAGAACCAGAGCTAGAGATTCTCATGGCAACATGGCAGAACCGAGTCTAGTCTGGGAGGAAGGGCGGAACCAGCACACGCCCCTCCAGATTAAGCCTCAAGCACCCGCCCCTTCCAGCCAGGCCCTGCCTCCCAACCCTACACAGCATCCGCAGGTACGTGAGGCCTTTGGAGGACACTCCAGATTCAAACCATGAAAGTATATAAGTATTTGTGTGTGAATATATATATATATATATATATATATATATATATAGAGAGAGAGAGAGAGAGAGAGAGAGAGAGAGAGAGAGAGAGTGTGTGTGTGTAAAATATCTTTAGTATAAGGATGTGTCATCTTGGTCTGATTCTGAGTAGGATTGACAGGTGAATGCCATTGATATTTCACATCAAACAAGGAGGAGTATGCTGTATTTGTTAAGCAAGAGCAGAGTGCACCACCTTCCAGGCGTAAGTTCTGTCCTCTGCACCTGCATCTCAGAGGCTGAGCTAGAAAGGGTCCAGAGTGGGAAAAGAGGCTCACTCCAAGTTCAGAAGCATCCAGCAGGACCTCCATTTGAGTGCCTCAGAGATGGGTCTGGAGGTGCTGAGGGAAATGAAGGAACCCGGAAGCTCATTTGCTACGCTGTGATCGTGGGCATTTGCAACTAAGCCCTCTTAGCCGACACATCAACAAGAGCTGAAGATGCCCAACCCACCCCAGACACGTTTCCATTTTCTTCGTAGGGCTGCAGAAAACTATTCCTGGGTGGGAGTGAGGAGGTGACTCTAGACTACAATGTGTTAGGACAGCATAGACTTCGGAACTTGCGTGTTCAAATCCCAACTCTGCCACATACCAGCTGCGGAATCTTGGGAAGCACTTGGCCCTTCCGTGTCTTTGCATTTCTAAAATAGGACCATAATACTAGTTCTTTATGGTCACTGTGGAGGCAGCACCTGAAGCAAAGCATGCTTTGTGTACGTGTCAGCTATTATTTTGCACAGGCAGCCAGGGCAGAAAGGCAAATGCGTGAAACCTCCCAAGACTGGAAAAAGGAGAGGTTGGTAAGCCAAGAGAGCTTGACCCAGGCAGTGATTGCCTGGATTGCCATGTCCCCTCCAAGTGACAGCCTGAGAAGACAGCCTGGCACTGCCATCTTTTTCCATTTCTCAAGAGGAGCTGGAAATCTGATTTTCATGTAAAATGTCCTGATTTTAAAATCTAGGCCATTAATTCTATTTTCTGAAATTCCAGATTGTGCAAATAAAACACGTTCATTGGACATATATCGATCGAGTTGTTTACGAGCTTGGGATTTCTAGCGTGTGAGATTGATGGGCCTACATTTTCAGCTCTTTTAAGGAAATCTTAAGGGTATGTGGGGTCATTCTATTTGTTGGACATATTAACTTGACATTATCATTTATAATATAAGAACTTAGCACTTACCATGTGTCAAGCCCTATTACTAGGACTTTGCCGAAATAACCCAGTTATAATCACGGCAATCACCTATGAGGGAGGTACCGGCACTTAGGCCATTTTGTAATAGAAGAAACCAGGGCTCAAAGAGACTCAGTAACTTGCTGAAGGTAAAACAGCAGATGGTAGAGTTAGCCTTTGAACACAAGCTTTCTTTAAAAATTTTTTATTATTAGTTAATTTTCAAAACACATACAAAATGTTGGCACAGCCACAGCCGTCTCCAAAATACATATTCAAAAGGTTGTGCATTGCCGAATGACGCTGGAGTTAATAGGGCCTTGTCAGAAGCCATGTTACCACAGCTCAGCAAAGCTTCATCACACTCAGAGTGGCCTGTGTTCTCCGGAAGTCGGCATGTGGCCGACGACCACATAGGTGGTCGTCAGTGTGGCATTATGGGAAAGTGATAGAGGATAGCTCTGGCCACGTGCTACTCACTGTTCCAAATGCTCTCTAAATATTCATCTTCTGAATCCCTAAAAGATATATATATATATATATATATATATATATATATATATATATATATATATATTATTTCCGTCATCCCCATTCATGGAAACTGAGGCACAGAGAGGTAGAGTTTGCCCAGTCCACACAGCCTCAGACAGGGCAGGGATTGAGTCTCAGCAGCCTGGTTCCTGAGTCTGCGCTCTGAAGGACTACACTTTTTTCATAAATAATTGAGAACATCAATTGCCCGAGGCTATAACCACTGCCAAAATGCCTATGAGCATGAGGGAACAGAACAAAGGGAAAGATTTTGAGTTAAGCTAAAGACAAAACTGAACATTTTGAGGGAAATGCAGTTCGTTTTATAATGATGGCAATTGCTGGCTTTTATTGAGTTGTCACAAGGTCCCCAAAAGGGTTAAGTTCATTTGAACCTCCCATGAACTCTAGGGAGTGGGTGTTATAATTCAACCCATTTTACAGGTAGAAAAGAGTGGCTAAAGCAAGGCTTGCCTGTAGGTGTGTCAGACCCCAGATCTGTGGGCTTCAGCCTCACACTAAAACAGGTCAGGAACTTGTTTCTTCCAGCGTAGCTTCTGCTAAGGGAGATGCAATGGAATTCTGGGAGTGACCCAAGAAAAGTCCATGTGAGTAGGTGGTGCCTGAAGGGTCAGAGTTTAGGGCACAGCCTCACCAGGGGTGTTTCTCTGGCCCCGCACAGGTTTCAGCCTTCAATAACCAGTACCCTGAAATGAGGGGACATGTATCTTCCCCCACCCCTGGCTAAACATGAAGTGTGTCCTTCTGCCTTCTTCCTTCGTGGAACACAATGCCTGCCTTGACACCGAACTGGAATGTTGGACTTCTTTAAAGTTATAAGTGACAAAACCCCAGCTTGGAGGGTTATTTATTTGCATAGGTATGAAAGGGGCTTTGAGCTGTGTGGCTTTAGGTACAAGTGGATCCAGGAAAATACCGGGAAATTCTGCACCTTTGTCTAATTTTTCATGGTTTTGTTGATGGCCCCCAGAAGCTCCAAACTCTGTTTCTGGTTTTGCAATACTAGTAGAAGAAGAATTTATTTTTAACAGTTCCAGTGAAATTTCTGAGATGGCAGTTTACTGCCTCACCTTGACTGTCTATCTCTTTTATCTTTACCAGAGGGGAAAATATCAGATTTAACCAATGTGGTTCACGTGCTCAGCCCCGGAGGTGATTGATAATCACTTTGAATCACATGGGGAGTGGGCTTTGGTAGTTGTCCAAAAGATGACATAATTTAAACGAGAAAGGGGAGTAGATTCCGGGAGCATATTATTTTGTGCAGGCAGCTTCCTGTGAATTTTAATACTGTGGGGACAGAACCATCCAGTCCCTGTTGCAGATAGCCACTCTGTCTTAAAGGAATGTGCTCAAGACTTCTACGGCCTAAAGAAAAAGCAACATTTTGGTTAACTTTCTGTTGCTATGCCAAAATATCTGAGGCCAGGTAATTTACAAAGAATAGAAGTTAATTTCACTGATGGTTCTGGAAGGCCAAGTGCCTGGTGCCAGTATCCACAGGGCGTCTCGTAAAAGCCTTATGGCATCGTCATGGTGAGACATGGGAAGTGTGCTGTCTCAGACAGCTTTTCTTTTTTAAACAAAGTCCCTAATGCCACCATGGGAGCTCTGTGCCCATGATTTTATTGACTCTAATTACTTTCCGAGTTCCCACCTCCAAGTGTGATTAGCATGTAAATTCGGGAATTAATTTTCCATCACATGATCTTGTAGGGAATGCAGTAAATCTATTAGAAGGCAATACATTACCTTGCTGGCCTGTGTAGAAGACATACATTTTCTTCCGGGAAGATCACACTAATATCATTCATGGGTAACTCTACTCGAGACTTCAAGCATGAAGCTGTGCCCTAAGTTCATCGTCTAACCATTATGATTAGATCTGAAGACAATTTGTGACTCACTTCTTGCCACACGGACTTCATGCTTTGGGTGTGCATAAAAATAATTAAATAATTAGCCAGGTTCTGTGGCGCAGGCCCGTAATTCCAGCAGTCTGGGAAGTTGAGGCAGCAGGATCACCAGTTCAAACCCAGCCTGGGCAATTTAGGAAATCAGTGAGACCCTATTCCAAAGGAAATAAATATGGTTGAGGATTTACTTCTGCATGAGAGACTTGAACTCAATCTCCAGCAACAAGATAAGTGAAGGAATAAATAAATAAACAGCTCTTGGAAAAGAAGAAAAAATCTTTTTGACTGAGGAAAGTTAGGAGTTAAGATGCTAACTGGAGATACTGAAAGATTTTGGCCAGTTGAAGAGTTGGCCTGGCCTGAAAATGGTGTAACGTAGAGTAAATCAAAACCAAGAGAGGGAGTTTGAGCCCCTGGGTCCGAGTGTGCCTGGAATTCCCAGCTCTTTGAGCCAACTGACTGCCATTTTCTGCCACCTGCAAAAGAACAAATACCTCACTGATATTACCTGGATTTGAAATGTTGCTCTGCCATTTTCTCTAGACCGGCCATTTTGAATAAGTCACTTCCTGTCAGGCCCCTCAGTTGCCTCCTCTACAGAGTAGATATGTTTCCCTTGTGGGGTTTCTAGGCTCTTCTTTGAGATGATAACTGACCAAGGTTAACGCATTGTGGCCTCCATTCATGGAAGTTTTGTTTTTTTCCTTTCCTTGGCATTGTGAGAGAAAGAAAAGCACAAAGCAGGAAGGATCCAAACCAAACTTGAAAATCTATTGGAGCCAAGGAAATATTTGAGGTAGGTGGTGAAGCAGGCTGGATACAGCTAACCGGAGCGTTGGGGAGAGCCGGGGAGCAGATGTTCAAATTCAAGTTCAAAATCCCTATGAGGAGCAAACTAAACAAGCGTAAGGGCTGCTCGTTCACAGACCCTGCAAAGCGAGGGAGATACTGATGCTTCTGTGAGAGCCACAGCTGTGGACCACGAGGTAGAGTTGCCTGGTCCTCTGAATTCACATTCTGGGGAAAATGCATCCCACAGGGTGCCCACATTTTTTCCTCTCATTTCAGTGCTCTCCCCCCCTCAAAGCAAGAGAGCTGAAGGGCCTTTAAGTCCATAGTGCTCCTTTAATTTCAAAACTAAACATGACCACTTTTTATTTTTAATCTTCCCTTCCCCTCTTCTATGCCTTCGAGCAGCTTTTCTGGGGAGAGAGTGTTTGCGCCCACACTGGGAGTTCTGAATCCCTGGCCACACGCCGGCTGCGATGGGGCTGTCGCCATGCCCACCCACCCCAGCAGCCTGGAATGCAGCCTGCAGAAGGGCCCTCGGGGAGCTGCAGGCACTGAAAGGCGGGTGGAAGTCAAACCCCGCAGGTTGCCCAGCGAGGACAAAGCGCCCTTGGCACTCGCTCATCCTCCTGAAGTCAACACGCCTCGTGTCTGGTGGGAGTCGAGAACCTGGGGAGGCGCTGGGGCTCGCAGTCGTCATAACTGTGTATCGCTGCTCCCCATGGACTAGCATGATTCATGAGTTACTCTTTTAGCACATCCACTCCACAAAGAAGAAAGCTCAGAGAGGTTAAGAACGTGTTAGAGTCACAAGGTTAATTGGTAACAGAGCTACCGTTGAACATTACGTAAATCCAGAATTATTGCTGAGTCACCTCGGTATGATGACCATCAGGAAAGAGATTGCACTGATGAACTGACATGAATGTGCTGCAACATTTGATGATTGTATTTATTATTTTTAATTATTAAGGAGGCTTCTACTCTAAGCGTCAATTCTTTTCTCAATTTGATCATCCTGGTGGTCTTAAAAAAGTGTCCACAAATTCTTTGACATTCTCCCATCAAGAGATAGAGAGTAACTCCTCTTCTCCTTGGTTGCGTGTTCTAATAAACAGGGTGCAGCAGAAGAAAGGCCTTAGATTTAGAGACTAGGGCAGGAGAAGCTATGCAGACTTCCCACTTGAAAGAATATCTTGTGGTACTCTATCTCAGCACAGCAGGTACCATAATGCGAGGAAATGGTCATGCTACTCAGAAGCTGTGGGTACACACGGCCTCTGATAACCTCTGCTAAGGTCCCAACCAAGAGCCCACATCTGCCACAAAGACACATGCGTGGGGAGGCCCCTGAGGTGACCTTTTTCCCAGCTGCCGTCTAACTAAAACCAACGTTGAAACTAGGAGCAAGAACCACAGAACCGATCCCAGTCAATTCCCAGAACTGTGCACGAAATAATAATAAATGATCACCATTAGGAGCAGTCAGCATAAATTAATTCCTGTAACAAATAATCAATCCTTAGACTCCGGCACACAATAATTAAAAATTAAAAATGAGCTGCTTGACTTGTCTGACTTGACTTCACACAGAACAGATTCTGTTCCTGCAAAGTTTTGTCCGGACAACTCTCCACCTGCGTTTCTGATGAGGTCTATTTAAGCTTCAACGTCAGGATAATGAGGAGGAGGAGGATTATCAGGAGCATCATGAGTGTAATTCATGCTGCTATTTCTTCAGAGCCTGTGTCATGCTGGGAGCTAAGGGCTTTACCTACAATTTTTTTTTTCCCAACTTTCCCCTGCTCTGAACAGCTCTGTGGCATCACCATTTTTCAGGCCTGGAACTAAGCCCAATTGTCCAGAGGCATCAGCTCAGATGTAGCAAAGGCGGCATTTTCAATCAAGTTACTGATTCTGCAAGTGTGCGTGGAATGCCATTAGGGTGCCAGTCGGTCTTTCAGATCCTGGGAACAAGATATAGGAGGTTTTTGTACTTATAATTCGAGAGTGGCTGACAGGTTGTAAGAAAAGACACAAACAAACATATAAATGTCCTGTTGTTTTCAGGTTGCTATAAGAAAATACTATAGACTGAGTCTCTTAAACAGAAGAATGTTATTTGCTTGAATTTCTGGGGGCTGAAAGTCTGACATCAAGGTGTGAGCTAATTTGTTTCCCCAGGAAGAGCACACTTCCTCCCTTGCAGACGCCACTTTGCCATTATATCCATATTCTTATATGATGCAAAGAGAGAAAGGAAAAATTCTCATCTTTCTTTTCTTAGAAAGCCACCAATCCCATCATGGGGTCCCACCCTCGTAACCTCATCTAAATCTAATTATTACCCAAAGGCCTCACCTCCTCCGACCTCTGTCACACAGGGGATCAGGACTTCAACATGTGCACTTTGGAAGGACACAAATATTCGGACCATAATGATATACAGCATCGAGACTGCTTCCGATCATTACTAAAAAATAGTGATGACTTTCGCAGTAGAGTTGTCTTCAATCCGGTGGCCAGCCGTGGCCTCCCTGAGGAAATCACCTTGCAGGGACATGGCAGATCTGTTACATGTGAACCTGAGAAAGAGAAGACGGGGGGAGAAGCACCAGTTAGAAAGCCAGAGCTGCAAAAGGGCTCAGGACTTCAAGAAGCCAGCACAGAGGTAAACAGGAGAGGGGAAAGGGCTCAGATCAGAGAGGGATGCCATGCTCAGACTACACAGGGACTCGTTGGTTGAGTTAGCCAACTGGCCACAACTGTGACAAATACCTGAGGTAAATATAAGTGAAAGGAGAAAAGATTTGTTTTTGGTTCATAGTTTCAGGGGTTTCAAGTCATTGTCTGTTGATGCCCGTTGCTTTGGGGCCTGTGGAGAGGCAGAAAGTCATGGAGGACAAGTGGGGCACAGGAAATCTATTCACTTCATGGCAACCAGAAAGAAAGTAAGAGAGGAACGTACTAGGATCCCAATATTCACTTCAAGAGCACACTCCCAATAACCTAACTTCCTTCCACTAGGCTCCACCTCCCACAGATTCCAATAGCATCTCCCAATAGAACCACTGGCTATTGATCACGTAGGTGCTGGAAATATTCAACACCCAAACTATGACACTGGCCAAAGCAAAGAATGTGAGTTCATTCTAAGAAAAAAATGGGACATTTGGAGGTTTTTTGTTTTTTAAATAAGGTTATAAAATAATCTGGTGAACTTTTACACTGTCGTTTTTGACTATCCCGCGGACCAAACCAAGACAGAGATAGATGGGCAAAAGGTTTCTAATCAGCTCTGGTAGAGGACTGTATCACTGTAGTATAAGACGCGTAAGCTCAACCATGTCTATCATCCCCCAGGGGCCAGAATTGCTCTGCGCAGTCTTGGCCGTGTCTGTGCAGGAGCATTATTCTTTCTATTCTTCTAGCTGTGTACAGTTAACAAGACAGTAAGCACAAAAGCCAGAATGATGAAGTTCTGGATTCAGAAAACCATGAGCAGGGACTAGGGAGAAGAGAGATCAGCCTTTATGATTTCCGTTCATTGGAGCCAGGTGTGGTGGTGCACACCTGTCCTCCCAGAACTCTGGAAGGCTTGAAGCAGACGGGTCTCCAGATTCAAGCCTAACCTACACAACTTCATAACTTAGCAAAACTCATCTCAAAAAGAAAAGAAAATGAAAGAAAGAGCTAATTGCCAAGACCATGGGTTCCACAACCTCCCCCGCAAAGGGCGGCAAATGATGTAAGTGTCTGATTCAAGAAGTTAGAAAACAACATGAAAGTACAATGCGAGAAGTCCGGGCTAGCAAACTGGAAAATTGTGACAAAATTAAAGTCTGTCTGGAAAACAATTGTGAAAATTTGTTCAAAGTGTAACATAATTTTGAAAAAAGGAACATAGTGGTTAAGAAGGCAGGCTCTATGGTCAGATGGATGCGGATTTGATTCTGATCTTCACCACTTAGTAGCTGTGTGAACCTGGGTTACCCTCCATTTCTTCGCTTCTGAAACATGGATAAGAACCGCTTCTGCCTAGAAACAAAGATAATGAGAACTGTGCAGAATGTATAGGAAGAAATAATAAACGATCATCAGGGGAACTTAAAATTAGATCAGATAAATAAAGAATGAATATTTAATAAAGCCATTCCTTTCTAAATAAGTACACGAGATGGGTGCAATTCCAATTAAAGCCCCTTACAATTAATTTGGTCTCTGTTTTTTGTTTGTTTGTTTGTTTGTTTTGCTTTGGTGGGAAGGCAAAGAATTTGACAAGGTGACTCTAAACTTCAACGAAGTGAACGAATTGGACAAAACAGCCAAGAACAATTTGGAAGTGAAAAATACTTAGGGAACACTCTGCATAGAGACATTAGAGAAGCCTATAATGTTTCAAAGATTAAAATAGCACAGTACATAAATGTTATAGCATAGATCAAGACGATTTATGTTACAGCCATTGTGACACGGCCGGTGGAACAGGGCAGATAGCTCCACAAGAATCTTTCATGCACCTGACTTCATTCGATAATAAAAGTGGCCACATAGGTCCATGGAGAAAGAACTGTTCCATAAATGATGCCAAGACGATGGATTAATATTTGCAGGAATAAATAAAACAAAATGAAATTCTCTTCTCGCATGATACATCAGTGTACATTCCAGATTGATTAAAGAGTAATTTGAAAGTTAATTAAATTTAATAAACAATCTTGAGAAAGTTCTGGCAACTTTACCACTGGATCACAGGCGTCTTCACTTCCACTTGCCCCTTGGGCTTCTAGTTTCCACACACACTCATAGTTCCTGCCCCATACCTGCAGTTTTTCTTCTCGGAGTTTCAGTTACTGCAGTGAATCAATCGCAACATCGTATCATTTCATACAACCACAAGAAGGGGCGGACATAGGGGAGCTCTGTGGTAAAGGACTTGCCTGGTACACATGAGGCCCAAGATTTGATCCCCAACACACCAAACAAGATGTCATAGTCACATAACTTTTTATTACAGCGTATTATTATACTGTTCTGATTCATTATTAGCTCTTGTTGATGTCTTCCTGTGCCTAAGTCATAAATTAAAATTAATCCTAGTTATGTACAGAAAAAAGTAGGGCGCATTATAAACTGCAGTTTTAGGCCATTCCTAGGGGTCCTGGAATATCTCGCCCATGGATAAAGGGATAGGTACTATATATAATTTCCAATATCTGATTGGTGCATGGATCTATAATGATAGATAGATGACAGGTCGAATGAGGAATAGATGGATGACAATAGGTTAGATGGAGAGATAGGTGATGAATGATAGGACAGAGGGTAGAGCTCTTTCTGTGCTAGACATTATAAAAGATTGCCATCTGGGGCTGGAGGAATGGCTTAATGGTTAAAGCACTTGCCTAGCAAGCACTAAGTCAAGTGCTAGGTACTCGAGTTCAATTTCCCAACACCACATAAGCTGGGCATGGTGGTGCATGTCTGTAATCCCAGCACTCAGGAGGCTGAGACAGGAGGATTACCATGAGACCAAGGCCAGCTGGGGCTCCATAGTGAGTTCAGGACCAGGCTGGGCCACAGAGCAAGACCCTGTCTCAAAAAATAAATAAATAAAAGTAAAAGATTGCCAACCATATATTTACAACTTTACAATATTTATACTCAATGTAGTGTGGCTGAGGCAAAACTTAAAGATAGATACTTGGGAAGTACTGGGGGAATCAATGAGGAAAGAAAACACTAATTAATGCAATCAAGGAGAGAAAATGAGAAACATTTCCATTAAGAAAGAAATCAAAATACAGGTAAGAAGAAATTTAAAAATATAAGAAAAATAATGCATAATTTCATAGTGTAAAATTAGATAAATTTTGATGAAGTAATTTCTAAGGAAGTGTATATGGCCAAAAAATTGATTCAGGGAAATTTAAAAATCTAAGGCACAAAGACATGGGGAGATCGGAAAAACCAATTGAAGATGTGAGTGGCCCAGATGACTTCAGGGATGAGATCATACTTTGATCCCATGGGAGCGGGTGGGATTTGTACTTCCATGCCTCATCCATGAGACACCCAGGGGTCCTCCTAGAACCGGCGGGTGATAGGACTGGGGCAGCAGATCCTAGGGAGAACCGGGGGCTGCAGCAAAAGGACACAGACACGACGCGTGGAAGGGGACAGATGCTGCTGTCCTCCATCCAACTGCTGGCAGGAACGTGGGCCCACATGGAATTCAATTCAGTGCGAATTGTAAAGCCAGGCAGGCAAAGCAGCAGCAGGCACCTGGAGAGAAGCAGGGGCTGCTGGTGTAGCGATTCCTCCTGGAGCCACTGGGCGTGCAGTAGGGCTGAGGGGAAGGTGGCCTGCCGAGCTTCAACCGCTGCTGAATTATCTCCTCCGTCCTCGGTCCTTCCTGGTGGGACATTTTGCTCAATTTTGGGGGGTTCGAACTGAGGCAAGCCAATGGGTAGCATAAAGAAAAAGTTGTATCTTCTTCTATCTGGACACTTCTGGGTTATGATAAAGCGAAGTTGAGATGACTTTTTTGGCAGTATATTGAATCCTGGGTCTTTACAATGAACTACACCTGTAGCCTTTTTTATTTTTTATTTATATTTATTTATTTTTCTGGGGCTGTGTCTTGATGAGGGGCCAAGTTGCTCAGGCTGGGCCTGAACCCATGATCCTCCTGCCTCAGACTGTCAGGGTGCTGGTATGGCAGGCATGAGCCACCGTGGCCAGCGAGTTGAGCTACTTCGAGCAAATCATTCTCTCCTTCACTTATTCAACAAGTACTTGGTGAGCACTGCATGCTTCATGCTGTATGCTACAGTACATGTAGGGCTAGAGCGATGGATGAAACAGACATGTTCTCTGTCCTTATGGGACATTATATTCCAAAGACTGTAAAAGAAAAAAAAAAGGACAATGGGGGAGAATATGGGTTCTCCTGGTCAGTTTCAATGTTAAGAATCTTGCTTTTGCCATGAGGATGCATTTGCAGACATTCCAAAGCCCAAACCAGAAACAATATGGCGCCCGTGACTTGCTTCAGAGTAATCCAGCAGGAAAGGCCAGTTCATGGGCGCCAGGATCAGGTAAGATTGGAGTGAGTAAGTAGTTGTTGATTCCAGGACATTCATTTACTACACTCCTCTACATGCTTTATGCCTGTTTGAAAGTTTTTCATATAATAAGGTATTGAAAGTCAAGGTAAAAATTACAATCACACTCAATTCAAAGTTTTCCCCTCCATCCTGACCTTGGTAGAAGATGTTGCCCGGGGAGGAGGTTGGGATGACCTCTCTCTCCTTCCTTCTCACGTTGATGGCTACTTTGGGGCAAGATGGGGATCAGGAGTTGGTAGAGGGTGACAGATGAAAGTCTTCTTACTTAGAGGGAACCTGTGGTCGTTCTGTTTTGACTATAGCTGGTGTCTGCATGCTGCATGACCAGCATTCAACACTCCTCTCTTTTGGACAGTTATAAAAAGTGAAATGGAGCTCTGTAATTTTTCTCAGTGTCCACATGGAACCCAGGGCACCTGTGCCACTCCCGCACCTGCAGGGGAGGCTGCTTTCCAGATGCCCTGTTCTTGCCTTGAAATGGGTGGGTAGCTCCAGCCAGCCTCTGGCCACGACATCCTGCAGGTGGGCCTAGGACCCCATCTAGGGTGCCCCCAACACCAGACAAGCTCATGGGCATCTCCACAGCCTCCTCCTGCAGTGCTCTGCTTTGGTCCACTGCTTTGTTCTGAGCGTCATCCTACAGTTTTCACTGCTCACGAGCACTAGCCAGAAGTTGAGAAGTCAATTTTTGCCTTGCAATTTCCTAATCCTTCCAACGAACCAACCAGACCGCTTGGTGCAATAGGGAAGAGCCACTCCCTTCTCCACCATGGGGATGGATAAGAAAGGCTGGGACTTTGCTTCCTCGGGCCTTCCACGCACAGTACCCTGCACCCCAAGAAAGTCCAGTCTTCGTGAGAGTCATCAGAAGGAAGATAGCAGGGCCTGTTGGGCCATTATATCATCAACCCTGGGGAGTTATTGGCTCCTTTTTGGTTGGGGATGTGAGACTATTTCATGCTTACTGTTTCAGGCTTAAGGCTCCGGCCAACATTCCAGGCCAACAACAAAAGCCCCAACCCACATCCTATTGCACTGGTTTTAGGAAGGCTTCCAAAGTGGATCTGAGCCTCTTGGGTTATTGAAGTGTTTATCTCAACTCTCAATAAAGACACCTTTGAATTTCTAGCTGCCTCTCGGGTCATTGTGTTTTCCTGGTGCATACATCTCAAGGAAGCTGATTAACCACGTCACAGCCAGCCATTTGTTATTCTAAAGGTGGCAGTTTAAAACAAATCTCATTAAGAGAGCTAGCTTCTTTGGCACCCCAGCTTTATTTATAGCTACCACTGACATTTATTGAACACTTAATACATGCCAGGCATTGTGTTAAGCACTTCTGTGTATTACCATATGTAATCCTCATTATTCAACGAGAAAATCCTATTGACCAAAGAAGTAGGCTCTATTACTCTTCTTACTTTATTCTTGAGGAAAAAGTAACGTAGAAACATTAGGCAAATTTTTGAAGGTCACACAGCAGTGATGTAATTAGGACTTGAGCTCACATCTCATCGTCTCTAAACCCCATATTTTTTACTTAGACTGTCTGCCACGTACCGAATACAGTGTTTGATGATTCAGTAGATACAAGCTTTTCTTCTGTAAACCTGTTGTGGACTAGAGATGACCAAATCTCCTGGGTCTCTACTGGTTCTCCTTGTTCTCCTACTGAAGTTTGTCCAAGGAAGCCACCTTGAGTCTTGTTTCCATAGTCAGGTCTTGGAGAAACTCAAATTTCAGACTTGTGCCACCATATCTTCACCTAGGAGTTAGGAATGAGAAGCGGTTGTCCTGGTGGAGCCTAGAGCCAAAAGGCTCTGCCTTTTTTTCCCCAATCTTCTGAGTCTCTACAATAATTTCTATCTCATAAAACAGAGTCCAGGAGATGATATACTACCAAAAAGAGGCAGAAGCCAGGCCTGGTTGTGTTGAAATCAAAGGATTTAAGTTCTAACTCAACCTGAGTAGCTTAGCAAGACTCTCTTTCTTAAGACATCATGAGATTTTATTGTATGCATTTTCAATATTTCACAGAAACGAGGTCAACCATCTGACTAGTTTTATGTTTAAATGTTACAATAAAAAATAGAAAAAGTTTGTTTACATTAACCTTATTAGATATTTTGTATGTGGCCCAAGATAATTCTTTATCACCTGAAGTGGCCCAACCTACAGGGTCCCTGAGATGTGGACTCCACGTGTGCATCTCTGGCCTTCTCTTTTCTCCTTCCACTCTGGCCTTCTGTTTGTTCTGATCTTGTTTGTGCTCCTGGAGCACCTTTAGCTCTTTCTTGCCTCAGGATTTAGGACTTCCGGCTCCTTTAGGTCTAACTACACCCTGCACAATAACCTTTGAGTCAACAATGATCACATACACAATCATAGTCCCTTGAGGTTATAGGGGAGCTGAAAAGTCCCTATGGTCTAATAACATACTGTACCTTTTTTGTTCAGGTATTTTTATTAACGAAGGCATCAATACTTAGCGTTGGTCAGAATGCTAGCACAGTAAACTGCTGTGTCAGTTTGTAGCCTGGAAGCACCCATAGCTGCCTTGTCTAGTAGGGCACACGCCCTAGGTCTGTGCAAGTGCACTCTGGGATATTTGCACAATGAGAAAACCATAAAATGACCCCTTTCTCAATATATCCTTATTGGCAAGACCCTATCTCAAAACAAAAACATAAATGGCTGGGAATATAGGTCAGGATGAAGGTGTGATGGAGAGGCAGACTCCTGATCCCTACTTGAGACCACTCAGCATTCCCCATAGCTTTCAGGAAAATGTATTCCCTAATGTCCAAGATGTCAATACCTCTAGCCCATGTTAAAGTCATGGCTTCCTGATTCATCTCCTGCCCATCATTCTTGCCCTTGTAGAGTTCATTATGCACACTACTTGGCGAGAATGAAATACCCTAAGTATACATAGATCATACTATTCCCCTGCATAAACCACCCGATAGTTCCACAGTGTGTAAGACATACCCACATTCTAGCTACCCTGGATTACCGGATCCCCATAATCCGACCCCAGGCCACCTCCCCGACCTCATCTCCTTAGGCAAGAGATTCCCACCACACTCTCTTTTCCGTCCTTCAAGCCATCTTCATGACCTCACACTTTTCCTCCATCCCATTAGGCCAGGTCTCTTCTCTATAGTTGACTTTTCTCAACTCAAAAGTCACTCCGCAGAAGGCCACCGTGCTACCTAAAACAGTCCTGCTACAGCCAACATGGCTCATTACCCCATTGTACAGTACCAATTTCATTTTTCCCCACAACATTTATTGTTACCTGAATGCTATAGTTTAAAGATGTTGAGTGTTCTTCAAATTCCGTGTGTTAAAGGCCAGGTGGCTCTGCTGGAAGATTACAGAACCTTTGGCGGTGCAGCCTAGTGAGAGATCTTTAGGTCATTGGGGACGTGCCCACAAAGAGGACTGTGAGACACTAGCACCTCTCCCCTTCTCTGCTGCTCCCTATCCATGAGATGGGCAGTTTTGCTTCATCAAATACATCTGCCCTGGTGTCCTTCCTCACCATAGGCCTGAAAAAGCAATGCCTACAAAGAATGGACTAACATTTTCAGAACTGTGCACTACAATGAACCTTTTCTCTTTATAATTTTTATCTTAGGTATTTCATTATAGTAACAGAAAGCTGATGAATATGCTGTTTGGCTGATTACATATTGATTGGCTGTCTCACTTGCCCATCACACAAGTTCTTCGGAGGCAAGGAACCCACTCGTCTTGCTTATGCCGTAACCTCAGTACCTGTAGCAGTACTGCAGCAGATCTAACACAGCTAAGGGCCCTGAGTCACAGGGCATCTATGTCTCTAAGGTACTTGGTGAAGATCTGTTATTTTTTACATCTACCCAGCCCTCTTCTGGTAGCAACACCTTCAATTTCCTCTAAAGGAAATTCCACTACGCTGCTACCAAACCATATGAATTAAGATGATCCCCCTTCTATGTGTCCAAGATGAATAGTTAGCCCACAACTAAAAGTCAGCAAATTCCATTTTCTTCCTTCCCTGGCTATTTTCTGGTAGGTATGAATCAAAGAAACCCACGAGAAGCCAGTTTCAAGATATTTGCTGTAACCACTGGTGTCTTCTTCCCTTTAGGGTTGCTTAGCTGGCAGGATGCAATGGCTCCAACTAAGCGTGGAACCATTGCAAAAGATGACAGGGACAAGGTGGAAGGAGACACACCCTGGAAGCCATTGTTCAGAGTCCTAGACACAGTCATCCCTGCGTGTCACTACCACTGCACTACCGGTTGACACACTGACTGATGTACCTTCATTTTTTATACTGAGCTGGGTTTCTGTCGCCTGTACCTAGCAGGTTTATGATGAGTAGACTATCTCTCTAATGTGACTTTTCATTTTTGTAAATTTGGAATTGTGTTCATCTGCTAAACTTGAAAATGGGTGAAATAAGTTAAAGAGTCTATTTTTGTCATGATAACAAGAGTCTTAGAAATAAATTCTAGCTTAGGACAGGGTGGCTCTATCACCACAAGGGACTCAGGCTACTTCTATTTTATTTTCAGCTATCCCAAACATGCTCTTGTCACTTATGGTAACAAGGTGGCTCATCCAACTCCAGCATTGAATCCGAGACCCAGGTATATAGAGACTGAACTGTAAAAGGCACCAAATGTGTGCTGGCCCAGTCTGCTCAAACCCCTTTGAAGGATATTTTACAGAAAGCCACAACATAACTTTTTCCTCTACTTTTTGTGTCGGTAAAAATATGTATAACATCACGTCTTCCATTTTTCCCATTCAAGTGTACAATTTGGTGACATGGCCACATCCTTACTGTACAACTCTCTCTAAAAATTTTCACATACCTAACAACACTCCTGTAACAACAAAACCACAGCTCCCCACGACCCTCTCCTCTAAGCCCCAAATAATCTCCAAATTACTGTCTTTTTATACTTGTCTGTTCCAGGTACCTCATACAAGTGGAATATTTGGACTCTGGTTTATTTCAATTAGCATAATAATGTCTGCAGGATTCTTCCATGTTTCACACCTTTTCATGGATGAATAATACCCTCTTCTATGTAAATGCTGTATTATGTTTGCCCATAAATGCTTGGTTGAACCCCACCTTTTGGCTGATTCAAAACAGCAATTTTTAATCACATTGGTCACAATTTGGTCACAGTTCTACCCTCTAAAGAAAACTGAAAAACAAAATTTTCATTCAGCTACACACACACACACACGTCTCTAACCACATGTGGAGCTTTGTTAGAGAAATGAAGAATAGCTGTTGGTGAGCATCTAGAACTTGCCATAATGACCCAGTTCTTTGCCAGCAAGTGTCATTCTACACACGGATGCACCTACCTTTCCCAGGGATCTTATCTCAAAGTTTCACTGTAGCCCTGTTCAGCTGAGTGCACCTTCTAAGAAGATAGTTTGCTTCCAGCACACCCCTCATCCAACAGTGCAAAGAAACCTAGGTAGCCAATGAGAAATGCTTTTAAAAGCAAAAGATAAACATGG
Source organism: Ctenodactylus gundi (assembly GCA_004027205.1). NCBI lineage: Eukaryota > Metazoa > Chordata > Mammalia > Rodentia > Ctenodactylidae > Ctenodactylus > Ctenodactylus gundi. The sequence continues at coordinate 461,695 of PVKB01000402.1, read as the reverse complement.
TGGCACACACCTGTAACCCCAGCACTCTGGGATGCTGAGGCAGAAGGATAGTAAATTCAACCCAGCCTGAGCAATTTAGCCACCTAACAAGACCCTCTCTCAAAACGAAAAAAGAAAGAAAGAAAGAAGGAACGAAGGAAGGAAAAGGTTGAGGATATAGCTCAGCGAGAAGATCCTGCGTACCTCCCACACCAAAAAAGAAAGGCAGGCTGACGTCCACACAGCCACCACCAGTATATAGAAATGATCAGGTGAACCGAAACAGCAAGATTTCTCTCCCGAGAATGGAAGGAACATCTTGGCTGGCAAACCTAATATCTTTTCAGAAGGAAACTCCTTCATTCATTAACTCCCTTCTTCCTTCGGTCCACCCTCTGGAAGGTTCTTCTTTGTCCACTTTTCTCCCTGGGTGGCATTGGAGGGGACAAGCGCCCTGTGGGGCTCACAGACCATTTAGGAGCTTTACCGTTTAAGGGTTTAACAATCACACTGAGTCATACAGCTCCATCCAAGAACTAAAAGGCTCCACGTAGTCTATGTCAAAAATATCTGTAGCCAAAAACCTTGATTGAACATAATACTCAAGAGTGAAGAGATTGTCATGTTAACCCTGCATCATATTCCAGCATGTTAAACTTCTCCTTTTTCCTCACATCATCATGGATCAGGCTTTAAACATGTTGGGCCAATCACCTGCAGTGTGGTTTTTTCTGCTTGTCACTTGGCTATCACCCCTAAGGGCTTGGCTTAAGGTACTTCTGGCGCGCCTTCTTCATGATCTTCTGAGATGCTGCCTTTGGCCTGCACGGAGCACTTTCCAGCCCTCCTTCTGTCCCTGGAAGAGGAGCCTGAGGCAGGGGTTAAGACGTAGCTGACTCACTGTGGGGGCGTGGCCTTTAGGAAAAAAACACGGAAGTATGGGAACTAGTCCTCTGATTGGTTGCTGTTTCCTGTAGAGCAGCATCAGCACCCCCCCCCCCCAAGAACTTGGAAAAAAATGAGCCTCTTGCTAGAAACGAACATCGTTAAATCACCACTTGCGTTAGAATCTGTAGATGTACAACCCAGTAATCTGTCATTTAATGAGCCTTTGGGGCGGTTCTACTGCACACTGTGGTGTAAGACGCGCAGAGGAAGAGGACAAAATCAAACAAGGATTTGGTCTCCAAGTTGTGGGATTTTGCAGCATTATCTCAGAGCTGTCCCTGCCTGCCAGTGGGGTTGAAGCCTTTTGCACCCCCTTTATCTGCTTCTCACCTACTGCAGGCAGCCCTCCGCGGGGAGAGGACTTGTCACTCCCTGGGCAAGGCAGTTTTCATTAGCCAGGAGCAATTTTCCCAAGAAGGGGCACCTGTGAGTTGGGGAGATCTGGGTCAGGAAAATGTAAACGCCAGAATCCAGCAAAGGGGATCTGAGGAGCAAGGTACCACCAACAGCATCTTCTACAATTATCTTCCTTGTCTAATTAGCTCTGCCCTTTCTGTTAGACAGAGAGTTCCAGGAGACCAGAACAAAGTGTCTCTTGCTTGTTATCGATCCTCCAGTTCCTGTCGCAGGTGTGAAACTTAATAATTATTTTGTAACTAATTGATTAAGCAAGTGCTAATTGAGTCCTTACTAGATCCTGGGCAATGTTCTAGGATCTGGTCATTTAGATATGGGTAGGACAAAGTACCTGTTCTTACTGGGGAGGTGACAGGAATTAGAAAAACATGTGTGTGTGTCTCTGTATATATGTGCATATATACAAGGTATAATGCCAGCTATCAATAAACAGCCAGTAGAAAAAAACAAAACAGAGGAAGAGGACAGAGAGGAGGTATTTAAGGCACAGTAGTAAAAGGGAGACGCTCTGAGAAGGTGACATTTGAGCTGCGGTGTGAGCGAAATGGGACTGAAACACGAGACTATCCGGTGGCAGCAGCCATTTTTATGTCAATTTCAAATTATTCCAAATTTTAAAATTATAAAAAAGAATATCGCAAAGAAGGGCATTCCAGGCTCAGGAAGTAAATGACCGAGCCACAGGACACACCTGGCACTTCGGTACTGATAAAGCAGAAGGTAGCTGAGAGAGACAGACAGGTGGCACACTGCTTGCAGTTTCCATGTATCTGTCATTAACTTTAAATATGCAGCAAAATATGTACATGCCAGGTTCAAAACCAAATAGGATTCAACGGAGAGTAACGAAAAAGCAAATCTTCCTGTCCCACGTAGTCCTTCTCCCCAAGGGTAATCAGGTATTTAGACAAACTAACTCTCCTAGTTGAGTTTACCTCACTGCAACCTCTCCTGCTCTTCTGTTCCGGCTCAGTAGAGTTGCGAATGTTCCTTAGTCCTTCCATTAGCTGTCTTTGTGATTTTCAAAACTGTACCCAAACTCTGGGTCTCCTTTCTCCAGCCACCAGTATGTGCCTTGCTGCCCTCTTTGGAATATCAGAGTGGTGGCATATCCTGCGTCCTTTCCCGACTCACCAGGCCTTGCCCCGATGAGTGCCCTGTGACCCTGTCCCCTTGAGCACTGCCGATTAGAAGAGATACAAAACGCTACCAGGTTGTGTGTTCTGGATATTTTAAATTAAACTTGAGTCTGGGTGAGTTTCTTGAAAAGGAGTACATGAAAATTCCTAACCTTCCTCCCATCTTGGAGATCAAAGAGCACAAAAAGAAAAACAGTTTTTTTCAACTAAAAATATGAAACGCAGCAAAGATGAAAACTGGGGTGACTGTCAAGGTTCCGGATGACTTTTTATTTCTTGGTTCCAGTTTCCTACAGAGGCCTAATTGTATCTTGCCTTATTATTCCTTAAAGCACTGCCGTAGCCCCATGTCGATTCCTCCCCCCCGCCCACTTTCTTCAGCCAGCTTCAGTGAGGTCCTGCAGTTTATAAGCTTATAGACAAAATATATTCACTAGTGCCGTATTCCTTGCTACATAATCAGCTCCTTGGGGAATTAGCTCTGTCTTGTGCTCTCTCTCTCTCTCTCTCTCTCTCTCTCTCTCTCTCTCTCTCTTTGAGATAAGATCTCATTCTGTAGTTTAGACTCATCCTAAACTCACTGTGTAGCCCAGGCTGAACTAAAACTCACGACAATCCTTCTGCTTCAGCCTCCTGAGTGCTGAGATTATAGGACTGCACCACCATGCCCAGCTATGTGGTGCTGGGGCATCAAACCCAGGGCCCCATGCTTTCTAGGCAAGCGCTTGAATCACTGAGCTATGCCCCCAGCCCAGGACTGTATCTTTAAAACCTGAATTAGGAATGTCTATCTTTGAGAGCACATTGCCTTACACATAGTAGGCACTTGTGAAGCAGTCGTGGATTAAGCTAGCTGTCAGTGCTTCTTCCTAAATGATAAACCATCTTCACGAGGCACTTGCTCCTCTGGAGGTGAGAGCATCTCTGATGTATGAAAGAGTAAACAAAAAACTGAACGAATTGGCACACCGTGCCAGCTACTCGCTAGCTAAGAGTCCAGTGCAAGATTTTTTATATATATATAGCCTTAAGAACAGAATCAAACGTCAGCTTCAAGGGGCCTGAGTGCTTCCTGGTGTCTCATCAGACACATGGAATCAGAAAGGACCATCGCCAACAGAAGAGGTTCTGGCTCCACCATTTAAAGGAGAGACAGCGCTTTCAGTCTTAGGGGCTCTGATTGATCCGGTGAAAGAGCCCTCTACTGGTGAAAACGGGCAGCGATCGCTAGGCTTAGAAACAGACTCAATGCTCCCTGTACACACCTACATATACTGTTGAATGAAAAGGGTGAGGTCAGCCCCTCGTAAGTGGGGAGGCATTATTAGAACGGGCTGGCGGCTTCCCTGCCCCTGCACTCCCACAATAGCCAGGTGGCATGACTTGCTCCACGTGCAAGTTCAGGGCCGTCCCATGTTCTGCCGTCGGCCTCAGCTATGGGGTGCATATATGAGGGATGATCCTGTCTCACCAAGCTCTATCCTTTTTTATTTATTCCTTTATTTCTCCCCCCCCCCCTCTCGACAAGGTCCAGCTCTGCAGTCCAGGCTGGCCCTGAACTCACTACATGACTCAGGCTTGCTCAAAGGTACCCTATCCCAGGTGCTGGGATTACAGGTGTGTACTGCCACACTCAGCTAACACTTACGTGGTGTTGGGTGATCAACCCCAGGACCTTGTACATGCTAGGGAACTGTTCGAATCACTGAGATATGCACCCCAGCCCCAAAGTTCTGTGCTTATAACCCGTGTCTCTTTCTCTTTAGCAAAACTATTCACATCCCCACTGTGATTGTTACCTTTGTCTACACAGCTTCTGGCCTCTTCTTCCCTCTAGGTTCCTTGTGCTGCACTTCACGGGAACCACATTGTGTACATCTGGGCTTATACAACGGAACTGTGGAGGTGGAGAATGATTTGCTCTTGTTCCTTGTGGACCTGGTGAATAGAGGGACTGGGCACACTCTGTCTAAGGCCAGAGCCCCTTAACTGCCCACCAGACCTGCCCTGCTTTGAAGGAAGACTTTTCTTGCTCTTCCTGGAGTAAAATAAGAGTGAAACGTAGCCTTGAATGCCTGTTCTTGTTATTATTAGTTGTTCCATACTATTTAAGTTTCTGAGAAACAGGAGAGGAAATTTTCACTAATTAAATAACCTTTCCCCAGGAAGACCAACTTCACCTTCATGTTACACATAGCTTTTTTCTCTTAAAAATAATAATCACAGCAAGGTTCTGAATTGAGGAGTAAATTTTCTTCCTAGGGAAAAACGCACTAAGTTGTAGGAGGCCTTGAATACCTTCTCTCATGGTCTGATGTCGTTATTTTGGGGAATGGCTCTCTGTGGACCTGGATCCAAGTTTCTGAGTTTCATTCTGCTTATGTGGCAAATTTTCGGCATAAATCATAGCACACATATATGCAACTAAAGGCAGAGAGGTGTTCAAGCCTATATATTTCAATCTGCGCTATACCTGTACACAGGCATGCACATTCATACTTTCACACGGCCGTGTATTTATAGTAAACATTCAAATGAGCCACCACACTGTGTGCATGTCTGTACATGCCTGCTTTGCTTGTACTACAAATTCACAGGCATTCAGAACTTACAGCAAAATTGGACACAGCAGAGGCAAATGTTCATACACAACCATGTATTTAAACCTATGCATGAATATCAACACAAAAAAACAAGTTATTGAATGACCCCAACACAGAATAAAAGTAGCCAAGTCACCGAGAAATTGTAAGCTGTATTTGAGAACCCTTTAGCATGCTGCCACTAGTCAGTTACCTGAACAGAAGAAGCTCTCAGCCAGCCAGCCAGAGATGGCACCCCTGAGAATGTATCTATGATTATCCCCTATCACATTTGTGTCCAGTTAAATAACACTCAACGTCGACAGTTGGGTGTGGGCACATCTCAGGAGAGGCGTCCTCAATTTCAAGCACCCATCTTCTGAGCACAGTCCTATTATGCCACAAGAGAAAAAAAAAAAGTAATTCCATGCAATGTGTTTAGTCCACTCAGATATGCTAGAGTACATAGTCCTGGAAACACCCAGCCCAACATCAACCCTGGTTATTTTCAAAGGAGGTGGCTTTTAAGTATGCAATGCCTTTTGCACTTTGAGCAGGGGAAGCAAATCTGCCTGCTGCTGCTTCATGGTCTGACTTAGACAAAAATACGAATGAATAAACGTTACATTGGAAAGAGTCTGACATTTCCAGCGGCTCCCCCACCTTGTTGAATCCACATCCCCTCAAATGTGAACGTGTTAAAAAATACTTAAGATGGGTCTTCAGTAGACGCGTGCCTTTGCCCAAGGTCCCTGATGAATGTTCAACAGTGCCTCTATATACTGAGCCCCTTCTGTCTTTTAGGCACACATGTTCCTATGTACAGGAACAGTTCCGGGTCTGATCTGAGCACGTTGTCTCCCGTGTAAACCAGAGCTCCAGAGAAAGGAGGGTAGACATATTGGTTTATTTTCTGGGGAACCAGATTGAGACAGACTATACACAGATGTGCCGGTGACAACACTTTTTGCCTGCCCCATGTGAGCGATAGAACTGTCACCCGGAGCCGCCGGTCCCTTTAAGAAGGCCAGGTCTTTGGGGCTTCTCTTTCCCCACTGGGTTCCAGCAGCTCCCGCAGGGGGAGGAAAAAAAGCAAACTTGCCTGGCTCATGGGGGCCCCGGGGAAGTGAGGCTGATTGGAGGATGCTGTCTTGGGTGGGCGCTGAGAGAGCGCCGGAGTGCGGAGCGGGCTGCTTTCTCTTTCCCCTTTCCTTAACCCTTCCAGGAGCGGAGAAGCCGGACAGTGCTGCAGCGCCGAGGAGCCGGGGCTCCCACCGCCCTGGGCTCCCGAAACTTTGCAAGGAGCCTGGGCTTGACTCGGCAGAGCCGAGCCGGCTGGGTGGCCCGGGGAGGGACGAAGCACTGGTGCAGAGAGGAGCGGCGACCCCTCAGCACCCCAGGTCTCCTAGCCCGGGCTGGAAAGGCCGGGGGTGCGGCCGCAGGAGGGAGCTGTCCCTTCAGCAGCACGGAACTCAAACCCCCTGCGACCGAAGGCGGAGGCTGGGCAACAGGCGGGAGCTGTCCCTTCAGCACCACGGACCTTTGCCCTCCGAGGACACCAGCCGGCCCCCGCCCCAGGACGCTGCCTCTTCTCCAGTTTGAGCGGGGGTGTCGGGAGCAGGCGGAAAGCTTTCCTGGGAGGCTGGGGAAGCAGTGAACACTCTTCTCGGCGGCTCGCCTCCCAGCAGTGCTATTTTTTGCCATCCGCCCTCACCCCTAGCACACGCGCTCGCACACGCACGCACGCACACACACACGCACGCACACACACACGCACACGCACACACACCAGACCTCTCTGGATTTCTTTGCCTGGAGTCTCTCGGGGGCTGTGAGGAGCCAGGCGCATCTCAAACCGAGCTGGCAGCTCCAGGCTCCGAAGCCATGCCCTGCACAAACCCTCATCTGCACCAAGCTCCCGGGGAATGAAAGGAACCCAGGGACCCTCTGAAGGCAGCAGTGATGTGGACCAGCCCCCTGGAGCCTGCACCCTCCCGAGGGCCATAGACAACCAAGGAACTGCAAAGAGCTCAAGACAGGAGATCCCAGCTTCCCCAAAGTCCCCGTGGATGCTGAAAAAAGGAGATCTGAATTTGGGGGAGAGGCTGCCCTAGGGTGCCCAGCTGCAGAGTGATTTTCCCCTCTGGCACTGAATCTGCCCCTCTAACCCCCAGCCACCCAGAGTACCATGAAGAATTATGAGGATGTGTGACAGAGGTATCCAGATGTTGATCACCACGGTGGGAGCCTTCGCAGCTTTTAGTTTAATGACCATTGCGGTGGGCACGGACTACTGGCTATATTCCAGAGGTGTGTGCAGGACTAAATCTACAAGTGACAATGAAACCAGCAGGAAGAACGAAGAAGTCATGACCCACTCGGGGCTGTGGAGGACCTGCTGCTTAGAAGGTATTTACAAATTCTTCTCAGTGGTTCTGTACAATCCAGCTTCTGGCGTTCCGGTGGGTGTTCAGAGACATGGAGACAGTGATGAGAAAAGAGAAAGAGTTCAAATTGTCGCTGAGAATTTGCAGGCGTCTAGACTCTGTTCCCAGCCAGACTGATGCGGTGTGGGGTGAAAGGGCTGGATCTTGTTTTTGGTATAAGCTTCATGTGATGAGATTTTGTGACACTCTAGGCTGCTTCTGCGGATGGGAAGTCTTCAGATCCCAAATCCCTAGGCATGTTGTGGACTGCTTGGATGTCTGGCTAGAAAAGAGGTCTTGAGATTTGCTTGGATTGCGTTTCGGTACTTGGAGGGGGGACGTGAGAAAGGTAGTGGGTGGGGGGTGGGGAGACCCGGGTTTGACCTGTCGCATTCTGAGCTTTTTCTTTGTTTCTCAGCATAGTCTTCTCAGTTTCTCCTGAGTTTAGTCTAACTAGACAGTGTCATGAACTTCCAGGGCCAACCAGTACCCGGGTAACACAAGTGAGCCTTCGTCCCTGTCATCCTTACACAACCCATTTGAAGAAAACTTCTGTATTCCTACGTGTTTCATTAGTTTGGATCAAAACAGAACTGAAGTCTGGGTCCTTGGTATCCACCTGCTTTTATTCCTAACTCATCCCTAAACCTAACGAATATGCATCTAATACATTTACATAAGAGTGAATCTCCAAGAATCTCTTTTAATTCTGAAAAGGAGAGGATTTGTTCTAAATTATAATGAAAAACAGACTGATTTCAGAATGCGAAGCTCTTGGGTAGCCTAGCTCACTATTAAACTTGATTTCACCGCATCAGGGGACACTCTCAGCAGCACTGGGCGCAGCCTGGGTGTCACCGAGAGTGAACAGAGAGATCAAGGAAAAAAATCAAAGCCCTGTGGAACCTGTATGCCTGAGGGAAGTCAAAGGATTAGACGGGCAGCGGGAGTTTTCTCAGGGTTCTGAGGAATCTGTGAAGCTTGTCACAGTGACAGGCAAGAAAATATAGGTTTCCTGTGTGCTTCCCTCTCTCGCCCGTCATTGGTTCCTCACACCTGCATCCCCAGTGGCTGGCATTTGTCGGGGGCTTCTTGAGAACTCACATTTATGTAAATGACTTAGGAAATCATGCTATGACATCACTTACTACTGTAATATTGCATCATTCCCTGGCCTTCTTCCCACATCCCGACACCCTGAGCAACTGCTCTCCTGACGATGGCATTACTAGAGTTGAGTCTGATTCCAACAGAAATCTGCAACTGGTGGGAAGCCCAGCTAGGAAAGGGGTACTTCAAGTTCAACAGGATTGTGTGAAGTCGAAAATACCTGAGTAATGCTGCGAACTATGGCTGTAACCTTGGCTAAGACATCTACTGTCTCCCACTCTCAATTTACTAATCTGAGAAATGATTAATTACCTCAGAATCGTCAGTCTTGAATGAGCACTAACCAAGGCTCATACTGCACCTAGGGTGCCAACAAAAATTCTGAAACAATTCTTTCCCCAACACTGACAAAATCTAATGTCTGTGATCATTTGCAATAGGATATGATGATGTCATTTACGTTAGAGAAATCCCATACCTCTCTTTTCTATACTAACAATAATCAAAATTTGTTTTCTGCAATTTTGTGATTTGGTTGGTATCTCGACGCCTACATAGTTTTAGAGGTGGTATCTAAAAATCTGCGGCTTCTTAAGAGCCAAGAAGGTGCATAGGTATTTCATATTCCAGTCATTTACAATTCTTCTGTCTCTTGGAATTAAACCTGGAAATGCACAATTTGACACAAATTTTGCCTTATCCACATTTTGCTCCATAAAAAGTCTATCAGAGCAGAAACAAGGCCTAAAGTTCCTGCACTGTTGCTCAGAATTGCTTAATTGACGTTTTCTTCTTTTCTCCAACATCATGTCCTACACCTACAGCTTGCACAAGGAATTAGAACCCCACCCAGGCATTCTGTGGGCTTAGTGGGAGAAGTGAGAAACGGAAGCAAGAAGGAATTAAATCAACTCAAGTTGTGTTCTTGGGCAGGTGGATTTCTTGAGAACAAAAATGTTGCAGTCTTCATGTAACCTGGTGCAGCTATTCCTTTTTATGTTTCTTGAAATATTAAATGCCGTAAGATGTCCAAATCTTCATGAAGTCACCACATATTTCCACCCATGTGTACACACATATAACCAACACCCAGCTGAAGTTCAAAGCCAAGATTTTTCTTAATGTACTGAATACATCAAGGGCTCAAGGAATTTGCAAGAGCCTTTGATTTCTACAGGGCAATAGAGATGCAGTAGGCATCATTCACCCTAGGCACTTCTTCAAGATTGAAGATGTATGTTCCTGTCCCATTCAGTATCTCCTATCTTTCTCAGAGCCACTACATCTTCATTTTCTAGTCCTTTAATTATTAAGGGATAACTGGAGTGGGGGTTGTGGGCCGAATGCAAAGCCCTTGGGTAGGCTAGCTCACTATTAAGAAGAGCTGATTATGCCGTACTTTTGACCTAATAGTTTTCTAATAGTTGATCACTATTCGAAGAATTGGTTTTGCCATATTTCTGCATGCGACAATGTGGCTGTTTTATCCGAAAGAAGAGAATGCTCAGGAGGGACGTGACAGCTGTCTGCAAATATCTGAAGGCCTGTCATTTGGAAGAGAGGTTTGAAATGTTCTGTGTGGCCTCAAGGGGGTAGAAGTAGGAGCTTGAGGAAAACAGGTTTTACTCAAACATAAATTAACTATCCGATGTGCAAAGGAAAGCTCTGGGAGGTGATAAGTCTCCCAACATCAGAGAAATTCAAGTATCAGAAATCTACACCAGTTTCCCCAAACCTGGCTAGTCATCACAGACTCATGAGGAGTTCTTATTTTACACAGATTATTAGGGTCCACAGTTAGATTGCCTGGTTCCATAGGCTAACGGCAGATCACTCACTGCAAAATGAATTTTCCAAAAGTCCTCCAAGCAATCACGATGTTTAAGCCAACGTGTGTGCAGTATTTACAGTGGGCCTGAGCTGACTGTGCGTGTTTATTCCTAGCACCCAGCTAAGAGGAGGCTATTTTTAATTTTCATTCGTGTAGCCCACCACAATGTCGTTTATACTTACCTCTTACCTAAGTGGTAGCACTGGTCTAGAAATTTAGGCATATGAACTCTTTCCTCTCCAGGGACTCAGTGATGCATGACCTTCGTTTTCTAGGTGAAGAAACTGAGGCCTTGAGACGTTACATCGTTTGCTCAAGGTCACACATTTCAACCTAGCAGGTGAGACTTAACCTAAACCACACTGATCCTCTGAGCAGTTGCTAGAGAACATCGACTCGTGCTCTGGTGGCCAGCTTGCTGCTGGTACAAACATCCACTCGTGAGATGCAGGCACACTGGTTTTTCCATTCAGAATTCCTAGGTCTCAGAACACGCTGGCCTGGGCAGCGCCAGCAGGAGTGTAGAAGTCACCAGACCGGCACAAACTCAGAGGCAACAAAGAACACCGCTTGAATGAGAAAAACAACCTATGGAGACACCCACACCGAGAAGCCAAAGCGAGTGCCTGACTCATTATCTGGAAAGCACGTGAGGCGTTCACAGAGTAGCGCCCCAACTTGCTGCACGCTTTCAATGGCAGAGTGTGAACTTGAATGAGAATGTGTTCCATATGTGACTCTTTCATTAAGAAAACCTCTTGAGGTCCTAGATACAATCAAAGCAATGTACTCACATAGTGGGAAGAAGACACTGGGGTAGTAGTAAGGAATTCAGGGTGCCAGTTACATTCTGCCACTCACAGTTATGTGAGTTGCGTACGTTACTTCCCTCCTTTGGACCTCAGTTTATCCAATTTTAAGATAAAAACTTCAGATAAAATGGGAGAATGACAGCTGGGCACAGTGACACTCTGAAAGCCTCAGGCAAGAGGATGGCAACTTTAAGCCCATCCTGGGCAAGTTAGTAACTTAGTGAAACCCTGTTTTAAAAAGTGTTAAACATTTTCTAAGGGCTGAAGATACAACTCAGTGCAAAGATCCTGGGTTCAGTTCTCAGTGCTACAGACATGAACGAATAGGAGTAGCAAATCTAAAGGCTCACGTGGCCTATGCAGGTAATATAAAATCTTTTTATATGCAATCCAGAGAAGGAGTGATAAGTGCACCTTTGGAAAGGTATGTGGTAGCTGAAATTTGGTGGAGACTGTGGCAGACTGGAAAGTATAAGCACCAGCTAAAGAATAACTGTTACTTGACCTGAGTTCATTTTCAGCCTGAGGAGATATATAGCAGATGTAATCTGATATTCCCACAAAAGCTGAGAAGGAAGGAGGATATTCAATGTATTCAAAAGAAAAATTGGACCAGCTGTGGTGGTTTGGATCCGGAGTGTCCCCAGAAGGCTCATGTTCCTATGGATACTGTGTAGGGCTGTGAGGTGGGGTCTGGCTGGACGGGCAGATGCTTAGGGCTTGACCTGGAGGGGTGTGAGCTGGTTCCATCCTTCCTCCTGGTCTCTCTCTTCCACCACGCTGTGAGGGTCTCTGCCCCAGGAACTCCAGTTCCGGCTCTAGCTGCAGTCCCACCATGTGATTCCACCATTTTCCACCTATCCACCCATGAATGAATGGACTTGACCTTCTGAAACTGTAAGCTATAGAAAATCTTTCCTACCTAAGTTGTGCATGCCTGGTGTTACGTCACAGTGAAAAGAAACTAAGACACCAGCCGAATCTCATTTATTACAACTGTTATTATTCAGCTATAATCAGCACATTTTGGCCCAGGATTGCCAATTCAGAGCTCTGAAAACTACCTGAGTAGCCATCTAAATCTAAATTTCTGATATTTTCCTATACATTTCCTGAATTACTCTAATTCAATAATCACTTTTGAGCTCATTCAAATGCTGAAGAAAGTCCACTCTGGATTTTAGAACAGAGAACTTAAAATTATGAAAAAGAGGTTCAATAAGCAATTATCTCTGCCTCAGAAAGGCCTGAATGACACAAAACATCTGGCTGGAAACTTAAAAAAAGAAAGTTAGGCAGTTATTAGAAGTTCCCCCATATTTCCAAGTCTCCAGATGGTTGACTTTTTTTTCAGCCAGATGGGGTTCCAGATTTATTTATGTGTTCAGAGCCTTCAGGAAACCTGTAAAGATGTGGTTGAGAAGGGTGAAAGCAAGCCATTGATATGCATTGAGGATTTCCTGTGTGCCAACACCCGTGCTGTGTGTTCAAATCGTGTTGACTCATATATTTCTTTCCCTTATCCCCCCCACAGTAGAACCTGAGTTCTATAGCACGTGAACCCTGCCATGTTTCTCCAAAGCCAATGAATTACTAAGTAGTTGCTTCTGCTTCTCCTGGATTTAATGCTGCGACTTCCCACAGCCATGAGTGTAGAATATGCAAGAGTTCTCTTTCCTCCTCCATTGTTCCTCCTTATCGTTTTCCCTATACTCTTCTTCCTCCTCCCATAAAGCCCAAGAAACCAATGAAAGAGAGAAGTGGGCTGGATCCCTATGGTAGAATGAAAAGGAGTGGCCGTGGCTGTTAGTGGGTGGAGTCAGAGCTGGGCAGGGGGCAGAGAGGTCAGAGTGAGCAGGAATAACATGCCACCAGAAAGTGTCCACAGAGCCATACTTGTTGATAAAGAGTTGATGCGTTTCCTATCCTGTGGCAAACCACCTGTGCCTCCAGTCACTGCCACCCACCACCACTACCTCCACTGTTGCCCTTCCTGAAATCAGCTAACACTTCCCACAAGCCAAGAAAAGGGTTAGTGTGTGGCCCTGTGGGTGCCATCACAGCCCTGCTTGAATTCTGGGAAGCTGTGCATTCTTCTTGGCTGGTCTTGTGTCCTTCTGGTCCCCCCATCTTAGGAAGCAGATGCCTTGAAATTATTGTTTTTGTTGCACCACATGAAATTACATCTTCTGGATTAGAAAAAAGGTCAATGAGTGAGTGACCTGTACTTCAGGATTGAGTAACCTGAGACGGGTTATTCGTATGGATAACTAGTGTGTTTCAGGAAATTAGAAAAAAAAATGACATATTTTTTCAATACTTTCATATAACACGGTACAGCAAGCTTACGTAGAGTCACCTGACTCTCTAGGGGAGTGTAGCTTTGTTGTACTTTGTCTTAAAAAAATAGATTTGCACCCTTTTGTAGTATGTAGAAAACTTGGGAAAGGCACATGAATCTTTTGTTCATGTCTTAGTTACTTTTTTATTGTTGGGACTCAATACCTGACATCCATAAATTTAGGGAAGGAAGGGTTTGTTCTCTCTCACAGTTTCAGAAGGTTACAGTCCACTCAGGGGCAGCCAGCAGCAATGGAAGTACGTGGCAGAGACAGAGACCGAGGCAGCTTCTCACGACATCACAAAGAGGAAGCCAAGTCCCATCAAGTCCAGTCTCTCCCCAGAGGAAAAAGCTGTAACAATCTTTCTTCTTTCATCTTTTTATACAGTTTGAGTTCTCAGTTGGGCCGCCCACATCCGAGTGGGTGTTCTTCCCTCATTTGCTGGCCCACAGATTAGTCACACTCTAATCCAGGCTGGTTCCCAACTGCCTAATCCAGGCATAGTTCCTAACTGCCTCAAATCGACATTGTCTCTCCAATGGTCACAGTTCAGTAGAGGTACATGTAGTCTCTGTTCATTTGAAGAGATACCTAAATATTGTGGTTTTATTACTTGCTTTCTAGGCCTTTAATCAGTTTTATATCTAACTTCACCATCTTCTTACAAAATGTTTTCCCTGAAAAAAGGTATAACATCTTCCACCAGACCAGATCTGTCATTGAATTCACTTTCGTATCGTAGAGTTGAGTGAAACTTGACATGAGCTTCATATGTATTTTAGGAGAATTGCATTTTTTAACAATTTGAAAATTATACTTTGGCAGGTGGGAGTACCCCAGTGAAAACAATGTATCTGAGGTTAAAGAGAAGACTTTAAAAAGTCCTCAAGTTGTTTTTTCCTTTTTCCACATTTCCCGTGATCCTGCCAAAGTACACTCTTCCAGTGTAAGAGCAAATGCACCCTTAATAATTTATTACAGACCATAGAAAATATTGAAGGGGATTGGGACCAGGGGAATTTGATCTGGATCTTGGCCTTCACTCGCTGTGAGGCCTCAGAACTTAAGAATTAGTTTCCTTATCTGTCCAATGGAAAAACAAGAGTAGTTTGTGCTTTGATTCTTTTTACGATCCTTTAGGTTCCTTCACACCTCTAAAAGTATGTTGACTATTAGTTCTTGACTCCCTCATTTTAGACATCTATTTGGTAAGAACAAGTGTAGGTTCTGACACCAGTGCTCCCATTTTCCAGTACTTTTGGTTCTTCAGTGAGGCACCCGGGGCTCCAGGAATCATTCATAACAAATGAGGAAGCCTGGAGAAAAGAGAGGCTAGTGTCTCCTTTCTGCCTGGCTACTGGATCAGGCAGTGTGACTACCTATCTGCTCATGTGCCAGCGTCTGCAAAAACACTGGAGAAAAACAAGAGGGCAAAGTGGGGCTTGGCAACACAGCAGCCTTTTGGAACTGGGAGGTCGTGCGGGTTGCCTGGGCGTGGTTGTAAGCACCTGAGCTCGAACCATTGGGGAAGTGTCATACTCAAGGAAGTTGCCCATTAACCAAGAGGGCCTTTGTGGGTCTGTATGGTGCTTGTGAAAATGTGGCCCTACCAAAACTTCCTGTCCTTGGCTCCGGTGAGCGCAGAAAATCACAGGTCTCCACTCACCAAGCACACACCTTGATCTAGAACTGAGTTTATCCGAAGGAAAGAGAGTATTTCTTTAAAAAAAGTTCACAGAATAGTGCCTAGATCGGCTGCAATCCGAGGAGCACAGAGCTGAGTTGGCTACCTGTGTAGGCCTGCTAGGACTTGCTGAGGCCCAGTGTCCAGAAGCTGAGTGGCATTGCTGCCAGGCAGGAGGCATCCCTGTGGTCTACTTCCTGTGTTTGCCGGAGGTGGCAACCTCTAGGGTATTTTCTGCCCTTGATCTCAGGCATCAAACAGGCAACAGACCGATGTATCCCCAAGCCTGATTCTCACTGACCTTGGGCTTCAGTGGACCGTAAATGGGCAGCCTAAATAGTACTGAGGGCAGGCAGGTCCTCACATCGTCTACCTACCTCTTAACCTGCATGTTGTAAGAAACGTTATCCAATATCTTGTTCCCCTCCCAAAACTCTACTGACCACCTTTGCCCGGATCACTAGGCTTGTGCCAAGGCCAGCAGTGCATAGTAGGTGCTCAGTAAACATGCATGGGCTGTGTTGTGGGAAGGAAGGTAACTCAATTCCCTCATGCATCTCCTAGCACACCCATGCTAATTCTTACCGGTCATTTCCTTGCTTTTTAGTGCTTACAAACCACCCTTGAAGCAATCGAGCCTCTAATCCCAGCCATGATTACTTATAATTCATCAGGCTATGGTTTCAGAAAGTCTGGCTTTCGAGTCTTGAAAATCTCTACGTTATTTGTCATCTGTTATTTTCCATTTCACTTTTGGAGATTATCCAGAGTAGATCAACAATCTCATCTTAAAAATTCTCTCAATACCCAGGGTGAAAATTTAGCAAAAGGAAAAAGAAAATACACGTTGTGTGGACATATTGTGTATAAACTAAGCAGACACTGTTTCTGTTGCTCGAGCCTAGGAGTCTATATATATTTGGTTACCTGCATGCTTCGGAAGCAGAATTTCCACTACTCTGTGCTCCACAGCATATGTTACTCGGCATCACGCACTGCTGTCCTGAAATATAATGATACATACCTGTTAAAGTGACTGGAAAAAAAATCACAGATAGCTACTGAAGTATCTACTATCACCTCCTCCATTACAAAACCCTACTGTCACCTGTGGAAATCAGGTTGGGCATGGAGCAGTTAGTACAGATGCGTATTTATCACAAATCACTTTGACCCTTTGCAAATACAGGACAGCAGAACCAATTAGCTGTTTACCAGCCAAAGGGACCTTACGATATATGCTACCTAATTAAGTTCTGACTTTTTTTTCTTTAGAATATTACTTTTCACCAAAGATGAATCTGGAATGTGATCAAAGTGCTCCGGTGTTTAGAGTCAGTGATGTTAATCTGAGCCAAAGGTCTGCTGAACAGCGTCGTAATTGCTTTGTTCTGCCTTTTCACTCCGGGCGGATGACGGCTGAGCTCTTCAGCAGTGGGGAGATGGCCGGGAACGGGATCCAAGAAATTGAAAGGTCAGAACCAAGGAAATCAGTTCTGGGCCACCTCCTTCCCACCATGGGGGATTTTTTTAGTTCAAGCTCCAGGGGCTCAACTGGAGGGGCATCTCATTGGCTTGCGAAATGGACAATCATAGCCTAGCACTGTGTATTTCTTCCAAACCACCCCAAAGCAGGTAACGCATCCTGGAGGGGTGTGTGGTCACAGCAGACTTCTATGAGAAGGTGACCTTTAACCCCAAATATGGATTGGGGGAGGGCATTTCTGCTGGAAAGAGCAGTGAGGGCAAAGGCTTAGAGGTGCGGGCTTGTGCCTGGTGTTTCAAGGACGCAGAGTGGTTCAAGGGGAGGAGCAAAGGGGAGAATTCAACTTTCAGTTGAGGTGACCTCAGGATCTGTAGACCCTTGTGGGGAGTGGTGAGGATTTGAACTGGAACTCTGAGCAACCTGGAAGACTTTGAAGAATTTTGAACCCAGGAATGACCTGCTCTGCTGCGTCTTAGCTACGTTATGCACTACAGTTTGTCCTGTGACTTTCCTTGCTTTCCTCAGACAAGAACTTTAGCTCTAGTCTTCAAAACCTTTGCCCACACTTCCCTAGCATGAAAGAGGCCCTTAGCCCCATATGACCCCTCAGAAAAAGCCCTCCTACTCTACCCTGCCCTCTCCTTGCTTTGTTATTAAGAGCGGTAGCTAGGCATTGCATTTCTTATTCCCATGAAGACAGCCATTTTTTTAATCAGGTTCAATATTTTATTTCTTGCTGCTGGGGTTTAAAACATGACATCAGTGTGGAAACCTCTAGTGCTTACCGAATCTTGGACGGATCTCAGACTTTCCCTCCCTGCTGGGCAATCCCCTTCCTATAGCAACACTCACCTTCTCCACCTTGTGCTGCTGTCTCCTCCCCTGCAGGTCCCTCTGTTCAGCCTGGAGATCCATTAAGACATGCCAAGCGGATGGTGTGCCTTTGAGGGGACTTCCAGCCTAGATTCCCGGCTCTGTTTGTGCTCACCCGGGAGCCACTATGGCGGGCACACTGGACTGGGTGGGGTCCTGAGGATTCAACAGAGAAAGAGGTATTGAGAGACGGTATCCTGTCATTGGTAAACTCAGAGTTGTGTAAGGACAATGTTGCCAAGGAGGAAGGAATCGGGCAGCAGTGTGTGATGCTCCTGCAGCCTAGAGTAGGAGACCTTGCATTTGTCAATGTTGGGGTTGCCATGGAAATGCTCCCTTAGGGTTTGTGAGTCCCAAAGTGACCAGCCCTCAGGGAGTGCTCAAAACACGCTTGTCAAACACGCAAAGGACTTGTAAAGACTTCTTGGAGGCCCGGCCTCTCCTAGTGGTAGGGACTAAGGGGCAGTGAATGCAGAGCTCCTGCCTTCTTATTTTTAAGGAGAAGGGAAAGAGAACAGGAACTAGCCTTTCCCTAGAAACTCACAAAAACACACTGAATAACTATATCTTTTCCTCTGTTTTCTTTTTTAATCGAATTTCAGAAAAAGATAAAAACTCTTGGCTATTTGATCATTATGATGATGATGTTTTTTGAGTGGATTTTTCATATTATATTTTCTTAATTACAACATTTTAAAAGTATAAAAGTAATACAAAATACATCCTCAATACAAGACAAGATCAACAAAGCAAGATTTTCCTTGTATTCTCACTCTAAACTCATCCACTTCTCTCCCAAGATGACTTACTTCTACTCCCAGTGTGATGACACCTTTCTTAGTTCTTTTTCAAAGCAAAGAGACGAGGGATGGTATCTATTGCTCTTTATAAGTTCAAATTCTTCATGATCGACTCAAAGGTTTTTGAAAATGTATATTACAAGTTATTAGGACACTTAATCATTTACACTAATTTAACCCCACTTAAAAAAATCAAATCACGTAGAAGGGCTTTGAATGACAACCATCCCCTTGAGGGTCTAGCTCTTTGATTACACTTTGTCTTAACCATATCTGATTCAGTTCTTCTAATGGTTATATCTAGATCTCTAAATAATATGTTTGTTCCGCTATTTCTTGATTTATGTTCTATTGACTTCCTGCCACAATAGGCGAGGTGTTAGCTCACTCGCTCTGCCTTCTGCATTGATTACGTTTATTATTTTCTTTAAAAAAGTAACATAAATCTTCATTTCCTGTCCCATCCACCTTGGGCCTTCCCCTTTATGCGATGAGGGTGTTCACATTCCCCTATCTCCAACTGCCCGTGTCTGTCACCTGCCTTTACTCACTTCTCATTGTTAAGATTCACCTCTGTTTTACACATCTGTCTGCAGCTCTACCACGGTCTTCCAGGTTTGGGCTGTAGTTTGATTCTAACGTTTGAAAAACAACAAATGTGTATTTTTATGATCCTTTTGGAGATAAGGCTCAACCCAAGCCGAGTGGTTCTCCAGGATAGCGCTTTCCTCTTCGTGGCTTCAGTGTCACTCTCTGAGTCATTCAGAGAAACACATCAAGATGGTGTCTCCTAACACTTGGCTAGTTGCTCAAAATCGTGTTGTATATATGTTTAACACCACACTTGGACTTTTTGGTACAATTTTCATATTTCATGGAGTGTTTGGTGCATGCAAAGTGCTTTTTAAACAGGTCATTTCTGAGTAAAATCAGGCTTTTTTAAAAAACAAGTCTTATGGGGAGGGAAGATTTTTCTGGATGAATAATACTGCCCCCCCACCTTTTCCTGATTCCTTACCATCATCTAGCAGTTTAAGAATTTCAACTCTACCGTCAGATCGTGTGGGCTCAAATCCCACACCTACCCCACATATGGATCTTAAGCGTTCTGCCTAGGCTCTCTCGGCATCAATTTCCCCACCTACAAAAAATGGGAACTCTCACAGGGTAGCTATGGGGATTTACCAGTTCAGCGACACTTAGAGCAGTGTCTGGCACACATCAGTGATTCTAAGTTGACACTGGTCGTTATCCTTTTCCTGGAATGAGCACACTGGACAGGATACACTCACCCTCATTGTTCACCCGGGCCATCATCTGGGTCACATTGCCCATAGTCGTGGGTCCCCAGGGTGGTCCACAGGCCCCAGCGAGGGCTAGGGCAACCCCAATTGTACAGTTGTTAGAGACCTTCCCAAGGAATAGACTCACAGCCAAACTGTGGTGGCACATCTTAGACCTGATTCTTCTCATATTGGCTGGTAAGTGTGGCCTAAACTTTAAGCAATCTGTGTTCCAAAACAAGGGTCCCCAACTTTATTGGGGTACTGGTCCATGACCTGCGTGGAACCAGGCTGCACAGCTGAAGTGAGCAGTGGGTGAGCTGGTGGAACATTCTCCGTAGCGGTGGTCACACCCCATTTCTTGCATTGGCCATTGAATGCCATCTCCTGTCAGATCAGCAGTGGCATTGGATTCTTATAGGAGCATAAATCCTGCAGTTGACTGTGTATGCAAGGGATCTAGGTTTCACACTCCTTAATGAAATTCTACTGCCTGATGATCTGCGGTGGGGCTGAAGTGGTGACCCTAGCACTGGGAAGAGGCTGCAAATACAGCTTAACATTAGCAGAGAGGTCTGACTGCACAGAGACCACCGTCTCCCGTTACCCGCAGATGGGGCTGTCTAGCTGCAGAAATATGAGCTCAGACTTCCCATTCTGGATTATGCTGACTGCTCTGATTCTATTACATATTACAACGTAATAATACGAGAAATAAAGTGGACAATAAACACAAAGTTCTTGAATCATTCCAGAATCACCTTTCCCAGGCTGCAGAAAAATTGTCTTCCACAAAACCAGCCCTTGGTGCCAAAAAGTTGGGGACTGTTGGTCCAAAGTATTTCTCAGATGAAATCTCTGGGGAGCCAATAGCACTTAATAAATCTTGATGTTCTAGCCTGGTGTTCTCAAAGCGCGGATAGGTAACCTTTAGGGTAAGGGGATGCTCTCCAAGGTCGTTTTCGGGAAGATCAGCCATATCAAAACTATTCCAGAGTAATGAAAATATGATTTGGGGCTAGAGGAATAACACAGCAATCAGGGTACTTGCCAAACAAGTGCAAGGCCCCGAGTTTGATTCTCCAGCATCGCATACGCTGGGTGTGGTGGCACATATCTGTAATCCCAGCACTTGGGAGGCCAAAGCAAAAGAAATTGCTGTGAGTTCAAAGCCAGCCTGGCCAACACAGTGAGTTCAGGTCCAGCCTGGACTGCAGAGTGAGACTTTGTCTCAAAAAAGAGAAAAAAATATTATTTATCTTTCTCGGTGCGTTGATATTTTTGCCATAGCAAAAGCCACTGTTGGCCAGACCATGTCAAAGGCAGAGCACGAATCATGGCAGTGGCCCAGTGGCCACTGGGCACTTCACCACTAAAGCACAAGACAAAAAGATACTCGTTCCATATTAAAATGCCCCCAGTGAAGCAGTAAAGAGTATCAATTATATTCTATTCAAGTATTAAATTTTACTATTCCTCATAATAAATTAGAAAGTCGATGCAAGAGGCCGTGAGCTGTAGACAAAAATGCACTGGCGGTCTTGGGCAAAGGGTCCTGTGCTACTGAGTTGCTAGCTGAACTAGCTGCCTTTTTCCATGAAGCACCATATTGACTTGAAAGAATGATTGACAGGCAAATTATGGTTATTCAGGCTTGGGTAGTTGGCAGACATTTTCTCAAAAACGAGCTAAGTGAGGCTGTCACTTCAAAGAAAGCAATGGAAAGTATTTGTTGCCAAGGATAAAATGGAAGGTTTCAAATGAAAATTACAATTTTGGAAAACTTGTACTGGCCCCATGAGTCAATGCGATGGTCTTTTTTAAAATTTTAATATGAGTAATAATGTGTGTCAGACTTAGAAGACCTGCATAACTCTGGCAGGGAATCGATACTTCCCCCATGGCCCAAGGGATAATCCTAACAAAATCAGGACTGAAGAAAAGACACATTCAAGGAGGAGAATGGGAGCAATGGATTGTTGTGTGCTAGAACATGAATATTTGGTGACCGTGGTTTCAGATTCTACATGACAATTGGCTTTTAAGAATCTACCACTTATTGAGTTTTGGTGTAGTATCAAAGAACAATAAATATCCATAACTGTCTCCAAAGGTTATTCAAATATTCATTTCTTTATGAACCGCGTATTTGTATGAGATTAAATTTTCTTCATATTTTTCAACCCTAGCAGCATTTAGCAGATCAAATGCAGAAACAGACATGAGAATCTGTCTTCTATTAAGTCAGACATTAACATATGTGAAAACAAATGCCACTCTTCTTGTTACATTTTTTGTTCTGAAAAATAGAGTATTTTCATATTTATATAGATATATATGTGACTGTATTAAAGTGCAACTGGGTTTATCAACATTTTCACATGAATTTAAAATAAGTTGATTTTTAAAGATAATTTCTGATATAGGAAATACCAAATAGACATAATCCACAAAAATTGGAGCTCAATAATTCATACAAGTGCAAAGGAGTCCTGAGACCAAAAATCTGGGAAACTCCACCACAGCTATATTTTAATTCTGTTGACGAACTTCCAATGGTCGAGGAGAGAAACTGAAAGAGACATTTTCATTCGTTGACAGATTTTCCTCTAGCTCTGCCTTTTCTTCTTCAGCAAGAGATGAAAGATAATCCCTCGGTGGGTTCTGGTACCTCTGTTTTGGAAGTCTTTTTAGTTGCAGCTAAGTGAAGTCATTGTTCCCCCGTCACTGGGATGTGAGAGGCAACAGGAGATTTCAGCAGGCCCTGGAAGGTGTGTCTTCGATTAGAATTCAACCCTGCTGGTGTAAAGGTTGGTGGGGCCTGAAGGATCTAGAGCATCTTGTATCTTTGGTTAGGAACAGGAACAAAGCTAAGCCACAACAGCACAAAGAGCCAGGATCTCTGATGATCGTCCTCACATAGGAGATGAAGCCAATGTAGAAGGAAACAGAGCTGTGATTCCTCAGGTGTGTGGTTGTTGGGGGTCTAATTGTACAAAATGGCCACCTTCTGACCTGTAACTAGAGAGACCATTGATGGAATTTAGAGAATGGGAAGACTACTGGTCAGTGACTAAATAAGAATTCCTCTTGGTCAACCCAGCATTAGGCTCTGGGAAACAGAGAAAGAGGCTGGGGTTTGCGGCCATAAATGCCAGCTTCTATTTACTTCCACTGATATTTGTGGCTAGGCCAACTTCCCATCCATTTCCCGGTCTCTGATAGTGGTGCTCTTGTTCTCTGGGTTGTGACATTACTCTATCCTTCAACCCTGTGGTTTGTATGGAACTGATTCTAATCTGTCTCTCAGGATGAGCACATAACCTAGGAATGACTTCGGAGGCATCTAGAATTTATAATAAGCCAGGGATTCTTGACAGGGACATTTAGCGGTGTCTAAAGACATTTTTGATGTTGCGGTGTGGAGGGAATTGCTACAGAACCTACTAGTCGAGAGCAGGGTTGCTGCTGAGCATCCCGCACTCTCAGGAGAGCCCTCCTCACCCCTCAACAAAGCACCAGAGTCCCGAATACTAACAGTGCCAGGGTGAAGTGCCGTGATGGACAAGCAGAGGGAAGCGATTGAAGGATGTTAAGCAAGAGAGCAATGCGTTCTGAATTTGATGTTCTCAAAGTAGACTCAGGTGATAGAAACAGATTTTAAAAGTGTATGAGGGCGTCAGGGAGAGAAGCCAGGTGGCTATTCCCAAAACCCTAGGAAGAGAAGATTCTAGAAAATTGAAGGAGGTACGATTTGGAAATATACATTTGGAAATTGACAGCGGTGAAAAGCAAAGCCTTTGATGTGAGTGAGAACCTCCTACAAAGCCGTGAGAAACACAAGTAAAGTGCAAAGATAGAGATTTTGGGGACACTCGCGTACACCAAGAAAAACAGTGATAGTCATATCTACCATGGGGCTGGAGGAATGGCACAGCAGATAAAGGGCTTGCCTGGCAAGCGCACGGTCCTGAGTTAAATTCCCCAACACCACATAAACTGGGCATGGTGGCACATACTGTAATCCCAGCACTTGGGAGTCTCAGTTTGGGCTTCATAGTGAGTTCAGTACCAGCCTGGGCTACTGAGTGAGTCCCTGTCTCAAAAAAAAAAATCATATCTACCGTGTTTTGAGTGTTTTTGTGCCAGCTACTCTGTTGAGTAATTTATACACCTTATTTGATCCTTTAAAAAGTCCTTATTATCATAGGCACAGAAAGGCCAAGTAACCTATTACACATATGGTTATTATCTGAGATGGAATGTGGGCTCATATGATAGAAAGCTATGGCCTTCCTCCGTGGCTACCAAGCTGCCTCCCTGGACTGGGAAGAATCGTCAAAAAACCCACAAATCTCATAAGAGCTGACGAGTGCACAGGAGCTGGAGAGACAAAGGGATGAGTGCTCTGAAGCAACGAAGAGCCAAGTACGCATGAGGTCCTGGGGGGTCACAACCTAAGAGAGGAACCTGAACACGCGGTCATGGCTGAGCAAGGTGTAAATCTGTGTGTGAGGTGAGGACACAGAAGGGCAAGTCTGGAGAAGTTGGTGGGGCTGTGCTGTGCGAACCGTGGAAGGCATACCCAGGAGCTGTCCCAAGGCCAACAGAAAGCCTTGGGAAAGCTTGTAACTGAAGTTTAACAACCTAGTTTTTCCATTTTTTTGAGGCTCACTCCTCTCAGACTGGAGAAAGCAAGCGAGAGACTTGAAGGCTGGCTAAGAGAAAGGCTAAGTGCAATAACCCAGCAGCAATGGTGGGCTCCTTCCTCCATCAGGGAGGTGAGGGCCATGGCAGAGATCCTGGTCGTCACTTCGGGTGATCCTGAAAAGCTGGAATCCACAGGATTTCCTAAGTCTTGGATGTGAAGTGTGGAAGAATTGCTCAAAGGACTCCCACTCTTCTCCTTTTAACCTTCAGTTGAAAGTTTTGTGATGGAGAGGTTCTGAGTTAGGTTTTGACCTGTTGCGTTGCTATCTAGTATTCAAGTGGGGCTGTTGACATGGCCCTGGATTCACAGTGGTAGCATTCACAAGGAATTTCCTCTCTAATTGCTTCCATACCTACAACTATACTTTTTAATCAAAAAACCAGTCAAACGTGTACATTCCAACCTCTGCTAATTGTCAGAGAAGCAAACGGACGAAAGGCCATTAGAGGAGAGTCTGTGTGACAAATCAACTGATGTTAAAAGTCTGAGTGCCACATCAGGAGGTCACCGCTGGCTAATTGGGCACAGATAGGGCTTGCTGGGTCGCGGAAAGTCAGTTGTGCATAACCATGGCTTCAGCCCCATCTCCTTCTATTTCTGACCTCTCATCTGCCTTTGAGTGAATGCTAAGGAACCCTTTCATAAATGGTGACCTTTCAAAATTTGAAATGATGGTTTCTGGCTAATTTCCATTCCAGCCTTGGGGCTGCTGCGTGAAGGTCATGGGATTGAAGCACTCGACTTCTCTCTAGCCCTGTGCTCTCAACCAGAATGTGGAAAAGGGCAGTGTTGTTTTCATCCTCAAAATGCCCATCATTCAGCTGAAGGATCATCACTCACAGTTGTGTGACCACACGCTGCTTGAGGATGAAAGCTGTAATAAGCTTACGTCAATAGGAAGACCAGGCTCGACCGGTTCTGGAAAATTCAAAAGCATTCTGTCCAAGGTTGCAATCATGCAACAGCGATGTTGCAATATCTTAGAATTCATTGGGTTGTGGGAGAAAACAAAATTCTAATTGAAGGAGAGAGAGAGAGAGGCCATAATCCCAATACTCACAAGGCTGAGGCAAGAGGAGTGCTGTGAGTTCGAGGCCAGCCTGGGCTACATAGTGATTTCAGGACCAGCCTGGGCTGCAGAGCAAGACTTTGGAGAGATAGAGATAGATAGAAAGAGAGAGGGAGAGAGAAAGAGAGACAGAGAGAGAGGGAGAGAGAGATGAGACAGAGACAGAGACAGAATATGATCTCTTGGCTCACATACCTGCTTAGTACAGATATGGTTTAATGGCAGGATAAAAGTCTCTAGTACACTATTTCTCTCCCCTATATCTACTCTATTTTGGCCTGGAAAATAGGAGACTCTGGGATACGAGTTGGCTAATAGAAGCTCTCTGGCTACCTTCTTCTATGTTTGAATCCAGCACGAGTTTCTTTCCCAGCAAGCAATTCATTGGCCTTGGTTCGGTCACATGTCTATGACTGACCCAATCAAGGGAGACTAGGACTCCCAAAGAGTCGGCTGGGTGAGGACTGAGGGCTGTATTCTAACCCTGGACTGGGAGAACCAGAGGTCCAGAGATCATGATGATCATAATGGGCAGCCATCATTGCTTAGGCACTATATGTCCAGCGCTGTTCTAAGTGAAATGCATTCTTTCTTTCTTTCTTCATCTTGCTATGCCCACCCTTTCTGACCCTGCAGTAATGTAGCCTAAGAGCTTAGTAAATGTTTAGGAAGCCAGGACTCAGACGGGACATACTATGGATTTATCCTGATGACTTACCGCATCACACTGGCTTCATTACAGTGCTCGGTTTAGGCAGGGAGGAAAATTTCCAAAACATAGGCACAGAATTTCCCTCAGAGATTTAGAGCTGTAAATTCTATTATTTATGAACCAACATAACTACATTAAATTTATCTTTCAATAAACTCACACCCACGTACATACATACACATATACATAGGTAAGACTAGACATATTTCTGAAAGTTCTCTTAGTATTTTTGAACTATACTTCTAGTTTTGAGATTCTGGCACATTTTATTTGAATGAACGAAGCTTCACGACTGATCTTAATCAATATTGTAGCTTATATGATCTGATTTTCCAGAAACTTTTCTGATCATTCTGTGAAAATTCCAGAAAATAAAAATTTTATAATAATAAAATTCATAATGAAAATTTAATTAATGGACTTATTTTAGAACACCCAGATTTCACATTTTAAAGTGTATCTTTTATTGATCTTTTCCCATGTTTACCAGTATGTGTATGTGATGTACAATGGCCACATTAAACTTGAGAATTTTGTGCAGCTTTACTTTACTTCCCCTCACACGTTCTCAACCTCCCCAGCCCCTTCCTCATCCCCCCAACTCCCAACATCTCACTTATTTGACTCTATTATTTATTTATATTCTGGTTTTTGCATATTAGAGAAAATGATGTGATACTCTTCTAAGTCTGATTCACTTTGCTAAGCATGATGGTCTCAAGTTGTATCCAGTTACATGCAAATAATTCTTATCTACGTGTCTTCACAGCAGAGTAGTGTTCCATTGTGTATGTATACCACATTTCTTAATCTGTTGGTCTATTGATGAATATTTTGTCATCTTCCACTATTTAGCTATTACTTGTTGATTTTATACCTTCTAGAGAAATGTAAGATTTTCTTATTTAAGCCTGTGTATTTGTTAGGAACTTTATTTCTAGGTAGTCTTTATGTTTCTGGTAACTAACAATAATGGGTAGCACTTTCCAAATATTTCCTAAGTAGTTAGTGTTACTAGCATGGGGAAAATTTTTTACAATCATCTATTTCTTAGCTGCTTGAACTGTCTTACCATGTCAATTATACTATATTTAATTTCATTTGGATTTTTGAGTTGCATAGTAATATTTAGATAGAACTTCTCACACACACACATTCTCTCTTCTCTCTCTGTCTCTGTCTCTCACCTGAGTCTTAGAGAATAAGGTTAATTAAGGTGGACGAAGGCCATGGTACCTTGCTCTCAACTGTAATGGGTGTCTTACAACAGTCTTTTTCAAAGTGTTATTGCAGGTATTTTATTTGAGACAGGGTACCACCGTGTAGCCTGCACTAGCCTCCAACTCAAGATCCTCCTGCCTCAGCCTCCTGACCGCTGGGATTACAGACATACAATACCATGCCTCACTTCAGGTCTGAATATGTGTTCAAAAACCTACACAAGCCCAGTGATCTGCACATTAAGGTGATTCCTTTCTCCTATAAAGGAAGTCATTCCCCCAGGGCTTCACTAAGAAGCTGTTGGTTTGGGTAGGTTTTCGCAGTCATATTGCCAAGTTTTCTATCGAACACTAGGTGACTGAGAATATTAACCAAGTATGGGCACTTACATTTTCAGATACCTACTGACATTATAAGCATCCCTTGCTTTGGCTCACTGATAAGGTCTTGTAACAAATCCTTTGAAGGCATATTTTATTTTTGGTTGCACAATGATGAAATACATATAGTTTAGGATTTTTCTATGGGTTTATTTTTTAATGAACTTTACTTATAGTTTGTATTTGATGTGTTTTATTATTTATTTTTTTTTTTTGAGACAAGGTCTCACTCTATAGCCCAGGCTGGTCCTGAACTCACTCACTATGGAGCTCAGACTGGCCCTGGACTCACTGTAATCCTCCTGCCTCAGCCTCCTGAGTACTGGGATTACAGGAGTGCACCACCACAGCCGGTTTATGTGGTGCTGGGGAGTTGAACTTGGGTACTTAGCACTTGACTTAGAGCTTGCTAGGCAAGTTCTCTAACCGCTGAGCCATTCCTCCAGCCCCTCTATGTGTTTTATGTTTGGGTCTTTTTTCTTAGTTTTGAAATTAGAGTGGTAGTAACTTAACTGGATGATTTCTTATGACTGAAATCAATTAAATAGCATGTAAATGTTTATGTAAAACTCTCTAGGCCTGGGACCTTTTTAAAAATAGGGCTTTTTCTGGCAACGTCCTTTATGTCTGATATATCAATATTAGGCCTTTCCTGGAGACATTTCTGTTGCTGAGGAAATCCTTCCCTTCATAGAAATGTATAAATGTTTTGGTGTAGAGTTGAACAGTGTGATTGTTTATCATGTAGTTTCTTCCAAGTCTGTCTTTTTTCTTTTCTATTTTCTCATTTTGCCTCCAACTGCCTTTATAATTGGTGTCATTTCTTTCAAGATTGTGTCGTTAAGTTGTCTTGCAGTCTTCAACTTCGAGGCTTCGCGTTTTCGTGTCGTTCTGAAAGTTCTAAATGTATTTTCTAAGACGCTGGGAATTGCTTGTAAAGGCAGCAGGCCAAATGCCATTCTGAGCAACACATTTTTGCTTCTGGGACGTTTTTAACACAGATTTAAAATTTCATCTTGTTGAGGTTGGCATGTTTTTAATGCGAAGAGGTCCTTGTGGGGATCCTAACCCACATCCATCAAAGTCACTAGGCCTCTCAGCAAATGTTGTCTGCCTGTGATATGGCCTAGCTGGCCACTTCTGTTCTCCCCAAGTCATTGATAAAATCATCATCAGGAAAAGTTCAAGGATGTAGCTCTGTGATAAAGAATTAGCCACGCGTTATCTCTGGGAAAACACACCTGAATGGGTGCCCACTTCAGGTTCATTGAGATTTCTGGAAAGCCACGTCTCCCAGCTTTGGTTGAGTCAGTGCAACTCACTTCTGTTTTTCATTCTCACCAAGATTTACTCTTGGCGAAACACCGGGCTAACGACCTTCGTCATGCCAAGCTGAAAAGCAGTGATCCTTCCCTGCCATCCTGGACTTGGAATAGGTAGGAAGAACTCTCCCTTAATTGCATAACTTCCTACATCACAAGACTACATGTGCGATTATGGTTGTAAATTTTCAAACACCAGTTGGTTAAGTTTCCTCTACAAAGATTTTAAGAGAAAGAGACTATTTCAACCAGGAAAAGTGTCCAACAATAAATAGAAAAGGAAGAAATAATACACCATGCTATATTCCCACCTGGCCTCACCCTTACCCAACTCCGAAGTGATTACTCTCACCAGGTAGTTATGTTTCCTTCACACCCCTCTCTGCCATCAACACACACACACACACACACACGTACAGGAGGAAGAACATTGTTTGCTTTCAAAAATTGAATCACATCATACATATTAGTCTTCCACTTAATTTTTTTCCTTAATATATCATGGGTATCTGTCCAAGTCAGTGGGTACTATAAATCTAACTTCACCTTTTTAATAGCAATATACTATTCCACAAGGTGGGATCTACTGTTCTGTTTATCCCCTCACCTCCTTGCCAGGGGGCATTTGCTTTGTTTCCCTTCATTGTCGTTGTCATTGTCATTGGTGATGATGTCATTCTTATACGTATGTCCTTATTTATAGTGTTTTCATTTTTCTGGCTATACTACCAAAAATAATATTCTAGATCTGTTAGGATGTAGGATTGTAATCTTAATGGGCATTGACAGGTTATTATTTTAAAAATTATAGCAAGAGGGGTGCTTATCCGACAGATGGCTTTGTTAAAAGGAAGAACTCCCACACAGGAAGTCAGAGAACTTTACTTTGAGAAATCACCCACAGTGGTGCAGACTCACAAACATGAGCCCCGAATTCCAACTGTCCCTAACATCCCCTCCTGTCACCACAATGCTGGCTGTTATGACACGAGCTTTAACATTCACCTTGAACATGAATGTCAAGGCTTTGTCTCTCGCTCAGACCCTTGTGATGAGCAATGTTTTGACAACAATAAAGAAAACAGCAACTCTCCTCGTTGAGTGTTTTCCATGAACACGCTCGGTCTTAAGTCCACGCCTTCCATTTCACTCCCCCTTCAATGCCGTGTAATCAACAGATAGTATTACACCCTCATTTTACAGAAGGCCTAGAAAACGTGAGTCCCCAGACCAAGGCAACACATCCAATAAGTGACCTACTGCAGCAGGGATTAGATTCTAGTTCTGCCAGTCTCCAAAATCTCTGTGCTCTTCACCACTGCTGGAGTTCCCTCGGTGACAGTGCCAGGTGATGTGAACTCTGACACTCAGCTTGATCCACTGCAAGGCCAAGCCTTGCTTCCTGCTCTAACGGAGGATGCTCCTGTCTCAGGTCCTTGCAGTGAGCCTGGCCTCCAAGGAGCTCCTCCCCCCTCAGAGAGAAGAGCGTGATCTCAAGAGCTCCCCAGGACAGTGTGGTTCCAGGGCTGACACTGTGTTTACTCTGCTCATGGCTCAAAAGCCAGCGGCTGTCTCCTCTTTCTTCTTTCTCTTCACTATCTTCTTCTCTTTTTCTTTCTTAAAATAAAAACTGAAACAATTAAGAGAAGATTGGAGCTCTTGCTTTAGTCTTTCTTTCTTCTGTCATGACAGAAAGCAATTTTGACCGGAAGTGTGAGCCCTTTACTCAGAATGACTTGACTTGGAGATCAGCTGGTTGACCCTCAGCAACTGATGTGAGGCTTTGAGCCTCCTGGTCTCACTGGCACCATAATCATTCTACTCAGGGTCTTGACCTCCCTACCGAAGCATCATCTTCTAGGGGCAGGCTGTTGTCTGTACCTCCTGGCTTACATGTCCTGTGGGAACCCACATATCGCTAGCAGGTACTGCTTCTCAATAATTAAATTCAACAGTGGCTTCAGCAGGACTGAGAGCTCGTAAAGAGAGAGAGAAGATGAATTCACACTTACTGAAACTCGCCACCTAGTTGACACTGTTCTTGAGTTCAGTGGATATTAACTCAACTCTGTGCAACAGGCAGAATAATTCTTCTTGTATGAAGGAGACAAATGAAATTTGGCAGAATAGAAATAGCTTTGTTAAGGTTACAGAGCTAGAAGTGCTGGTGGTGTTGGTGGTGACGATGGCTTTGGTGGTTGTGGCAACGGCTCTTATTTATTGAGCATTTTAGAAGTGAAGTCATTGTACTAACAACTTTGCATGGTCTTTTAATTCTCACGGCTACTCAAGGAATAAGTTCTATTACTGTCCCCTTTTATATATAAAAAAAAATCTGAGATCTTTGTGAACTAAAATAAACCTCGCCGCCTTAAAAAATAAAAAATACTGAGGTCCCAAAACATCAAGTGGCTTGTCAAAGGCACTAGATTCGTGAATACTGGATCTTGGATTTGAACTCAGGTCCTTCTGGCTGCTTTTGTGGCAACTGAGTTACTCAAAGTTAAACTTCCACTTTCTAGTCTTCCAAAATGTAAGGTCAAGGCTTTGGAAACAGAAATCGGAGTCCATCCCCAGCTGTCAACCT
Organism: Ctenodactylus gundi; assembly: GCA_004027205.1. Classification (NCBI taxonomy): domain Eukaryota; kingdom Metazoa; phylum Chordata; class Mammalia; order Rodentia; family Ctenodactylidae; genus Ctenodactylus; species Ctenodactylus gundi. Next base: position 429,981 of record PVKB01000402.1, on the reverse strand, counting down.
CCTTGCGTCTCCCGGGCTCAGTGGCGACCCTCTCGTGGCCCGATTCTGCATTCTGCCCTGCGGCCACACACACACACTGTCTGCGCCTGGCACAGCCCGCTGTCTCCCTGGAACATCTGCGGCTCACTACTTCTGTGAGTGATTCTGTTTTCCCCACATTCCCCAGCTCGTTAGAAAGCAAGGCTCCTATTTGTTGGTGGATGTTTGCAATCTGAAGTTGAAACACTACAAAATGATGATTGAGCTGATTCACACTGGAAGGGAGTCAGTGACACATAAACACACACACACACACACACACACACACACACACACATCTGACACTTAATTAGTAAGGACTGATCTCTGGCACCTGCTCCGATGAGTGTGGTGACTGTGTCTACCAAAGGGCCAATTGGCTCTTGGTGACGGTTGCCTACCCTGGAGCTTTTCATACAGGCATGTTGGTTTTTGTTGACCAGAGCCACAGTCCAGATGTCCTCTGGGCCCCCCAACCAGCTGAAGTATCAGCATTCCCCAAAACTGCTTTGTCAACAAATGTAAGAAGGAAGCCGAACTAGTGGCACCCCAACCCCAGCGAGCCAGAGCCCAGCGGAAGGAGCTTCCCTCTCCTCCTCCGGGAACGCACCTTAGAGCTTCCTCACCGTTCCTCTCAGATGTTCCACTTCTGGTCTTCGGCCAAACGCAATCTTTAAAAATACACATTTGGCAAGAATCTACGAAAAAAAAAAAATCCCTTCAGATTGTTATGTGATGGTGGGGAAAAGACACATTTTTTTTCAACTCTAAAAAAAGCACCTTAGCATTTTGTAGGCTTTTATAATTCTGAAACAGCTGAAATGCTAAAACTTTCAAGTTGGCAGGATTGAAACTGAAATCTGCAAAGCTGGTTCGGCTTGACAGGATCTCAGAGGGGGGTGCCGAACCTGTGGGCCTGAGCCTTGCACAGCACGGTGGCCACCCACTCGCAGGGGGCTCCTCGCGCTGCGGCTCCATCTCCCTCTAGCTGCCGACAGAGCTCCCTCTGGGAGGTGCCCTGGGGCCAGTCCACCAATGCCACCCCATCACTCTCCTAGCTGCTATGGGCGGGCAAGTTGGTCCACCTGGGTTTGCACACTGCCCAACTCCACTCTTTATGAACTGTAGGGGCTTATTCCAGCTGCTTAGTTCCTCTGTGCCTCAGTTTTCTTCTCTGTCAAATGAACATAATTTCTACCTGATGGGGTAACCATGGGTCCCAATAAGTTTTTTTACAAAAACGTTTAAGACAGTACTGTATCAGTTTGGGTTCTTTCAAAAGACAGAATTTACAGATTTTATCACAAAAGGATTTATTAGGAAGGCTTACAAATCCAAGGATAGAGATAGTCCAAGATGGCTGCTCAGCCGTGAAGTCGATCTCCCGTCTAGGACTACAGGACAGCCGGTGAGGGGAGAGTCTGCTGTAGATTTTGGGCGAAGACCAAAGTCTGAAGATTGGCGACTGAAAAGCAGAGATGGGCAAACAGGTACAAGTCGAGACTGGAGAGAATCTGTGCTGACGATCTGCCGCATGTAGCAAGTTGATGTCCCTAGACAATTGCGAAGGCGAGAGCTTTCCCAGAGGAAGAAGCTGTAACAATCTTCCTCTTCCTTCCTTTCGTAACGTTGGAGTTCCAGTTGTCCTCCCACATCCAGGTGGGTGCTCTTCCCTCATTGGCCAGCCCACAAATCCCTCACACTCGAATCCAGGCTGGTTCTCAGTTCCCAATCTAGGGTGGTTCCCAAACCCTAATCCTAGTGGAGGTGTGGCTCCTAATCCCCTCAAATTGACATAATCCCTTCAAGGGTCACAAGTACGAAGCATTTGGAGAATTTCATACTATTGGCTATTACTTTATTTTTTAACTCAGCGCTTTCATATGAATGTATATCCCCAGCCCATTTTTTGTTTGTTTTTATTTTGAGAAAGAGTCTCTAAGTAAATTGGTAAATTGCCCAGACTGGGCTAGAACTTGTGATTCTCCTGCCTCAGCCTCCCAGAGTGCTGGGACTACACGCCTATGCCACCAGGCCCAGAGAGCTATTCCTTATTCACAAAAGAAGCTCCACTTTGAAAGAAAAACGCAATGCAGTGGCTAAGACCAGCGGGAAGTCTAGTCTTTGGGTATAAAGAGACTTACAGTGTAGCAGGCAGGGACAAAGTTGGGGCAAAGACCATCAATAGTGAAGACCTACTGTGTGTCAGAAGTTCTACAGGGATGTAAAAGTAGCATGTAGTATTTTGTCGAGCTGCACCTATCTTACTCCAGAAAGAATCGGAAGGGCTTTCTAATCACACAAATTAGAAAAGTTGAGGTAATTTAGACATTGGACTGTAAAAAGAAAAAATGGTGACAGATCGAAGCCAAGAGTGAGTCGTGAGCATTCCAACTCAGCGTGCTTCACCAGGTCAGCTGCAAATCAGGTTTTCTCTCAGCCCTTGGCTAAGAGAAGCCTGCTCATTGGCGGGTCCACAGAGCTCAGTCCACCAGAGACAACGGTGGCTCAGCAGACACGCGTGCTGCCCCCCACGTGCCATTCCCACTTCTGTCTTGGAGTTTCGGGTTTCTTTACCCTTAATGAGGATGACGACTGGAGTTGTGGGGTTGTTCTGAGAATAAACCACAATAACATACATTGTTCCTTTGCCACAGCTCCAGCCACTCAGTAAGCAATCAATTAAGGAGTAACAAAGATAAATAAAATTTACAGATATGTACAATTTTCCTTGGGACCGAGACTGGCTAGGAATGTCTCCCAGAGGATGTGTCACATCGTGGAATACGGTGTCCTCCGTGGGCACAGATGGCCAAGGGCCCAAAGCAGAGGGGCGCCGCGCTCAGGAACACCGCAGCTCTGCGATTGAGTCCAACCCCCACTCGGCAGCTGTGTGTCCTTAGGTGTGCGACCCCCCTGTCCTGAGACTCATTCTGCATTCATAAGTGGGAAACATAGTAGTGTGTCTTCCCGGGGTTGTTGAGGAGCTCAAATGAGGGTAAAATTTATTAGGGATTTTTGATAGTTTGGGCATGCAGTGAGCACTCAAAGGCCATGTGGTGACTGTGTGTTGTTTGCTGCTGTTTTCATCTGTGATTCCTTCCCTTTACCTGCTGCTGTCCTGGCTCAGCCCAAAAGGACACTCAGAACACCTGGGGAAGGGGAGGTCCGCACATTCCACACCCTTGCCTACCTCCCACCTGCACTTGCCGCACCACTCTGAGAAGACTCAGCCAGGAGAGGTGGAGCATACCCGCACACCTGTAATCTTGGCACTTGGGAAGCTGAGGCAGGAGGATGGCAAGCTCCAGCCCAAACTGGGCAACTTACGAAGACTCTGTAAAGAAAGTAAGAGAAAAAATAAAAGAGAAAAACAGACAGACAGACAGAAAAAAGGAAGGAAGGAAGGAAGGAAGGAAGGAAGGAAGGAAGCAAAGAAGGAAGGAAGGAAGGAAGGAAGGAAAGAAAGAGAGGAGAGAGAGAGAGAGAGAGAGAGAGAGAGAGAGAGAGAGAGAGAGAGAAGATGAAGTTTCTGGATTTAATCCCTAGTACCACACACAAACACACACAAAAGACTTCAGACTCCTACAAATATTCGAATGCCACTATTTTGAGAACAAACCATTTGCAGTTGCCCTCAGTATCCCTGGGGATTGGATTCAGGACCCCACCTCGGACCTTGGACCTTGGATACAAGAGTCCATAGGTGCCCAGGTCCCTCGTATAAAATGGCATAGTATTTGTACCTGTCCTATGTATGTACTTCCTCTGCATACTTCCAGTCGGCTCTGGGTGACTTAGAATACCTAATACAATGTAAATACTACATAAACTACTGTGATGCTCTATTGATCAAGAAATAAGGACAATACAGGCCCAAACTTTTTTCAAATGTTTTCAATCAGAGATTGGTTGAGTCTGTGGAGACAGATCCCACAGCTGCGGGTTTAAACACTCAAGTGAGGCATGGAACAGTATCTCAGGAAAAGAAAACAAGGACCCAGTGCAGGGGCCAGGCACCAGTGGAAGCCCAGTGCAGGATCCTCTTCAGGAAAATCCCATGCTGAAAGGAAGGTGCATGGGGCCGAGTTCCTGTGGCCAGCTGGTTAGGAGCATTGTCTAGGGAATCAGACTGTTCTCCACGCAAGGGCCTCTCCCAGCACTTACAAGCTGTGTGACCTAGAACAAGCGACTTCATCTCTTTGTGCCTCAGTTTTCTGATCTGTTACAGGGGGTGAGGGGAGGGAGAAGCACCAGTAGCACAGCACAGCCTCATATGACCAAGATAAGGCCCGAGTGAATTGGTGCATGTGCGATGCTTTCAACAGAGGCACTCAGTCCAGACAAGCACTGCTGGTATTGGTGGGAAACTGAAGCCAGACAGGGCGAACCACGGGGTTAAGGAGGACACAATTTTGAAGAGGGTTTTTCTAAAGAGAGCCAGTAGAGAGAGGGGCTGAGGCAACGGAGAGGTGGTTATTGGAGAGGTGAGAACCTGGGGGCGACAGACAGCATGGGCTCTGGGCACAGGTGGAGCGGATACCCGGCCGGTGGAGGAGGACGCAGGCATTCGGATGAGCAAGGTGGCAGCTAAGTTTAGCGCTGGAAGGGAGGAATTTGAATATGCATGTCTTGTCCCACTGTGCCAAATTGTTCCATTTTTCAGTCTTTCCTCATGGGGAGTCGCGGATGGGGAGACCGTGGGCCGGAATCGCCGTGTTGAGAGCCATCCACGCCTGGCCGTTCCAGGACAACCCTTGGTTTCCTTAGTGCGCACGTGGGCGCTCTAGCTCTCTCGTTCTTTTCTGTGATACTGGGGATCAAACTCAGGGCTACACCCCCAGTCCACTTTTATTTTTGATTTTAAGGTCTTGCTAAGTCGCTGACTTACTCAGGCTGGCCTTGAACTTGTGGTTGTCCTGTTTCAGCCTCCCAGAGTGCTGCACCACCAGGCCCAGCTCCCCTGGGCTCTCTCTAGAGCACAGAAGGGGTTTTCTTTCCCTCTATCTACAGCCACTGAATCAGCCGGGAGCTGAGCACTGACTCCTTTCTCTCATAAAACCATCCGGTCTTCCCCAAGTGGAAAAAAGCCCGGGCTGGTCCCCACCATCACCCCGGGGACTCAAACCCCTCCAGTCCTGGCCTCCCATTCTTTGCTCCTGGGTTCTCCTCCATTCCCACACCCCGCCTCCTTCACCTCCTCCCATCTTCCCCTTACTCCTCTTCTCCAGTTCCCTCTTTATCTCTCTCCCACAAATCTATATTCAGTTTCTGTCTTCCAAAAAGAAAAAGCGAGTAGGAGGACAAATTGTTTAAAAGCAACGCAGCTATTTTAACAAAATGCTTTTTTTCCTTTGAGTCAGTCCTAAGAAATTTGAGTAAAATCTAAGCAAGAATGAACAAAAAATAATAATAATAATCTCGCGGGGGGAAAAAAATGAAGCAAACGGTGAAAAAAAGAGCCTAAATTCTCCCCAGGTAGAACGGAGACTGGGCAAGAACAGAGAGGCTGTGAAGGTTTGAGTGTTGGAGGAGAAACCAGCCAAGGGAGGGGGTGGCTAGAAAGAAGAAAGACATTTATGGTGTCATCGGGATGCTAAGCCCATGCTGTGTCAAACACCCAGCTCTTGGGCATATCTGGATGAGTGCTGGGTCATTCAGAGCTTAGTCGCCTGGACCTGGGTCCACTCTTTGATAGTCAAGAAGTCCTTGTTCCTTGAATTTAAAGGTTCTAGAGCTGTAGTCAAATATCTAAAGTCTTCTCTGTTAGGAGAAGGCCAAGTCTGAGCTCCAGCCTTCGCTCAGCCCTTGACCTACTCCATCCGCCCTCTAGGCTTTCTTTCCTTCTAACTGAAGGGCAAGATTGGGCCAGATGAAGCCATGGTCATCCCCCGCCAGTGCTCCGCCTCTGTCCCGCAGTCAGGTGAAAGCGCCAAACTCAGAGCTGCCCTACAATAGACTCCTTCCCCCCCAACCCAGCTCCCACCCAAGGGATGTATCAGAACTGAGGAAAAAGAGGACCCGCCGTGGTGACGACCTCGCTGGTGCCTGAACCTGCACTGCTGTGGGTAATGACAGTCTGGTGAAAACCCTGACTGCCAAGTGAGAAAGAGGCTGCAACTGAAATCAGGTTGTGATTCTGATCTGGTTCCATGTCAGTTTTGGCATGAGAAAGCTGAGGACCAGAGAGGCGAAACTGTCCGCCCGACTTTGCTCAACAGATGTGTTTCAGCAGCTGCAAGAAGTGCCAGCAAGAGCTATAAGCGGGAAGCTGTCACTCCAGAGCCTTGAATCTGGCGCCCTCGTGGTGACATCGTGGGAGGGTGGCAGGGAGGGGGTGGGAGGGGCACCCGCATCTTCTGACTCTTCCTCTCTCCGGTCCCCTCGCTTCCATCATCCTCTTCCGTTGCTGCAGGAATGCGTTTTCATGGGAAACTCTGCTCTTGCCTTATCTCCCTTTGGAGAAAATTTGCTGCTGGCAAGAAGATGGATTCTTCTTACAGATCTGGTGTTGTGGGCCGAATCATTGGTTCAGGAGCAGGAAGGGAAAAAAAAATCACACCGAAACAAAATCGCTTTCTCTTACTTCTCTGTGAAGTCCTCCCAGAGAGGACGTTAGGAGAAAGCAGCAGAAAGCCCCCCGCTCCTCCGCCACGCTGGGCCAGCATCCCCTTGGCTTGAGAGAGAGAAGTCCTGGGACTCGGTCAGGGTGAAGGGATACAGCCCGGTCCCCGCAGCCGGCAGGGCTGCCTGTGCCAGCGCCTCGGGGTTCCCAGCCGCTGTTCATTAGAGCTGCCCACAGGCCAAGGGAAAAGTGTGTCTGCTCAGCGGGCAGGAGGTCCAGGTTCCAGGGCACTGGAGGAGATAATTGTCTTCGCAGCCAGGGGACTGTTGGCAAGGGGGTCAAGTGACCTAGACACTCCAAAAAAGTCTGGGCAAAAGATGGTGGTGAAGCCATATTGTCCTTAACTCTTGGCAAACATGAGCTGTTTCAGAAGCGGTGTGTCATTGCAGGTCGAACAGTGTGGAGCCGAGGGGAGCCTTGCCGGCCGGGGAGTCCTGGTACTGCTCATCTGGCAGAATGACAGCAACGTCTCTTGCCCTGTGTGTTTCGTAGGGTGGCTATTGAGAATTTGGGCACAAAAGGACTTTGCCAACTGCGTAGCGCATCGCGACTGCATGCATCCATTGCTCATTGTAGTGGCAGACAGGGGGCCTCCACTAGATGGCAGGTGCTGGGGCTGAGGGGGTGGGGATGGGCACGATGGTGTGGCATCTGCCCTGACGCTCTTGTGTGACAGCACCCATGTGCCCTGCGTTATGGGCCCTCAGGGGCGCCCTCCAGAGGCCACGCTCACACTTCTGCCTGCCAGTGTAGCACTCCGGCAGAGATTGGACATAAAGTCCAATGTTTATTTGACTTGATTTGATTTTTTTATGTGCTGGGATTGGAACCCAGGGCCTTTGCACTGAGCTATTACACTTCTAACCTTTCTTTTAGTTTTGCTTTGAGAAAGGATCTGGCTAAATTGCCCTGGCTGGACTCAATGCTCCTGCCTCAGCCTCCCATAACAGACCTGCACCATCATACCCAGAAAGTTCGATCTCATTTCTGTCTCTTCCTAAGTCTCCAGGGTGTTACCTGGGGTCCAAATGATCAATCCACTTTCTTCTAGACTTGTAGTCTGAGCTGGAGCTCAGAATTGCTGCCTGAAGGCTACCGTAGGTCACACCTGCCACGGAGATGCCAACTTCAGAATAAGCCTGCCCTCCTCCAGGTGTCCTGGTGTGCCTGCTGGGTCCTGGGACAACCCAAAGATGTTCTCAGCTTGCTACTCTTGGTGCAGATGTTGGCTGTATCTTAGCCTCCAGAGATGGCTCCGTTTTTATCCAGGCTGCTTGGCTCTACAAGTGGTGAGGGACTTCGCGTCAAGAGGGCAGCTGGGTTGCAGAGGGACTTCTGGTCTATAAGGGGTGAACAGTACAAGCAGCTGATGTGTGTTGAGTGAGTGAGTGGGTCATGGCCCAGGCTTTATCCTGGGAAGTCACTCCTCAGCACACACTGCCGTGGTGCTCCCCTCCTCCTCTGTGTACACACAAAGGCAGAATAATCTAAATTTTCTTAGAGTGCCTGTTTTACACATTCACTCATCTAATCCTTAAAACAAGTCAGATACAAACAAATATTAGGATTATCTCCAATTTGTACACAAGGAAACCAAGGCTTAGAGAAGTTAAATTACATCCTGCAGCTACCAGGCTCTACTTCCTGTCAGGAGATGGAAAAATTTGCGTGAGGTACATCCCATCAAATTGAAACACAAAGGCCTGGCATAGTGGACCACACCTGTGATCTCAGCACTCTGAGAGGCTGAGGCAGGAGGATTGCACATTGTGAAGCACACCCTGGGCAATGTAGCAAGTCCCTGTCTCAAAGTTTAAAAATAATTTTAAAAAGAGTGGTGGCTAGGGATATTAGCTTAGAGCGAAGGCCCTGTGTTCAATCCTCTGTACCAAAACATAGGAATGTGTGTGTGTGTGTGTGTGTGTGTGTGTGTGTGTGTGTGTGTGTGGTGCTGGAGGTTGAGCCCTAGGCCTTCAGCATGCCTGGCTCACATTCTCCTCCAGGAAGGTAAGGCTAGTTTCACCCCGGCACTCACCACACCACAATTGTCATTCCCTCTCACCCCTCCTGGTCCTGTCTCCTCCCCCTTCCGGGTGACTTCCCTCTGGGTGATTCCGTCAGTCTCCCCTGCAGCATTAGAGCTGGTTTTGCCTGATGAATCTCCACAAGTTTACAGCCTGGTTGCTTTCTGCACATCTGTTTTTTCAGCTCATGACTCTTCCAGACCTGCATATCAATGGTCTCTCTTGCAGAAAACAACATTAAACCTCTTCCCCCCCCCAGACTCCCGGCTGTGCACACACACAGAAAAATTAATCAATTACAGTTGAGATAAGAGCCGCAAAGAAGCTGCTCTGGGGGCTGTGGCTTTGCTGCTTCTACATCTGAAGACACTCCTGGACAAAGGAAGGGCTGGCCTTGCTGGAATGCATGCTCGTCTTAAGGATACTTCAGGATCTCCTGGGGCCCCGTGATACCTTTGTTTTTTTTCTTTCTCTCTCCTTTTCTCTCAAGTCAAGATGTTCAAGAATTAACCCTCCTCCTTCCTTGGTGTACATGACAACTTCTACTATATCTGCATAATTAAATTGGCTTCTTATTATGAAGCAATGGTTCTCAAAATACCACCAAAGGGAGGAGAGAGGGGCTGCTTGGTGCCTCTGTGAGTCACACAAGTGCTGAGGAAATGAGACTCCGGGTCAGAAAAGGCTTTGTCATCAATTCAGAGGGTGCCAGTCATTTGGGCTCTCCAAATGGTACTGACCTGTCATTGTCACTCAAACAAGGACAAGAGCTGAGAGTGCAGGCAGGGGCAGTGGTCCTCAGCCCTGGCTGCTCGGGACATAGGGGTTGCATGAGATGTTGGTGTCTGTCGTCCTCCACCAGACCTTCTTCCACCAGATTCCCAGGCACCAGCTTGTTTTGAAGCTGCGAAGGGGATTCTAAGTAGCAACGAGGGTGAGAAGTAGTAGGCACTAGGGGGAAAGGCCATCGGAAATGAAAGCCGAGTTCTCCACCAGCAACAGCAAGCGGGAGAGGACAAACGCAAGCTGAGCGAGCGGGGGGGGGGGGGTACCCCTCCCAGCCAGTCACCAGCCCATCCGCCCGTCTGCCTTTTCGTCCACTCGTTCATCTCCCTTCACTTATCCATGCATTCTCTCCCTTACTTCCATCCAACCACCCGTCCGTTGATTTCTCCACTCACCCATTTTTATCCACCCCTCCATCCTCCACTCAACCATGACCCAGCCATTCATTCTTGACTCATTCACCCATTTCCATTCAACCATCCATGCGCCCACCCACCCGCTCACTTCTATCCTTCAATCTAGCCATCTACTCATTCCTTGTTCATTCACTTCCATTTATCCGTCCATCCATCTACCCACCCACTCATTTCTAGCCATTGATTCATCCAACCTCTGTCCACCCACCCTTTTATCTATGCCCTCCCACCTAGCTAGTCAACCATCCTTCCACACACCCATCCGTTTGCCCACCCACTCGGCTGATTATTTATTGAGAACCTACTATGTACCAGGAGGTTAGAGTGTCCTGCAGACTGCAGCCTGGGCAAGGATAGAAATCTCTAATTTCATAGAATTCTCGCATGGATATTATCGTTTGGATCTGGAATGTTTCCCCAAAGTCTCATGTGTTTAGATGTTATGGATTGTTTATGGAACCGTGTGCTATTGGGAGATTGGGGCCTGGTCTGGAGGAGTGGATACAGACATGTAGACTGGGTTACGGGCATGTGGTGGGGGTTTGCCACACCTTCCGTACCTGGAAGGGATGAAACGCTGAGGCAGGACCAGGGGTAGGTCACTGGGACCAGCATGGAAAGATACACAAGCTGCTTCCTGCCTTCCTTACGGGACTAGACTCAACTGGCCTTGGCTTTCTGTGAGCAATGCCGTGAGGGGCTACCTCCACCTCTGCCTCTGCCGTGTACTTTCACTGTTGCCAGTCACCCCTGATTGGACTGTGACCTTCTAAAACTGTGAGCTAAAATAAGCTTTTCCTCCCCTAATTTGCGGATGTTGGGTCTTAAGTCCCAAAAATAAAAAAGTAACTAAGACAACGGAATTGCCACAGCCCCTGAGGCCAAGACTGCTGGCAGTCATCTAAGGAAGCAAGCTCCACATGAAGACTGGTGAGGGTGGACAGAGAGGGTGTATGTAGATCTCCCCAAGACTCTATGATCTCTTTACTACATAGTCGCTTTTTTTTTCTTTTTTTCAACAGAAGTAATGCATTCTTCCCTAGAGAAAGCTTAGAATATAAGAAAGCTTGAAAATAGCAATTGTTCTTATATTCTTACTCCAAAAGAAGCCATTACCTTTTCTTCTATACATTTCTATTCTTTATTTTAACCAAAATGGAATCATGCCATACTTTTCATATGTTCTTTATGTAACGTACTTTTAATTTACTAAAACATAATGATCATCAATTCTGCAATAAACATTTTCACTGTACCGCTGAACGGTAGTATTTCAGTATGTGATTAAATCATAATTTTGTTAATCCTTAGTTGTTGAGTATTTAATCTGCCTACAATTGAAAACAATAGAACATATACCATTGTAAATAAATTCTTGCATACATTCATAATTTCCTTATTTTGGGAATATAGAACTGAAACTATTGAACTAAGTAAATGCTTTATTTTAGAACAGTTACAGATTTACAGAACAACTGCACTTGATTTTTGTTGTTAAGATTTTATATTAATGTAATAAATTTGTTCTAACTAACGAAGTGACATTGCTACATTAGTTTTGACAAAATCCCACACATTGTTCTGATGTCCTTAGCTTTTACCTAATGTCCTATCCCTGTCCTAGGATGCCGTGTTGTGTTTAGTTATTGCATCCACCCAGAATCCTCTTGGCTATGACACTTTCTCAGACTTCCCCTATGAATAAGAACCTTGATAATTTTCAGCAGTACTGGCCAGGCATTCTGTAACACGTCACTCCATGTGTCTCTGACTGGCGTTCTGCTGCTTATGGTATGAGGAGTCCCGGCTCGAGGGGAGGAAGACCGCAAGGGGAAATTCCCTTCTCACCACATCATTTCAAGAGACTGTCTTATCAACACGACTTGCCACGGTCAGACATTAACCTTGACACCAGATGAAGTAGTGTGTGTCAGGCTGTTCACTGCAGAGTTTCACTTTTTGTTCCTCCCTTTTCCTACTGTGCACTGTGGAAAGTGGTGATTATGCACAGCCCACACTTAAGCTGTGGGGAATGAGGTCCCACCCTCTAGGAGAGGCTGCGTCTACGTCGCTATTGAGAGTTCAGCAGAGGGAATTTGTCTCTTCTCCCTCGTTCACTGATTTGGTCCTTCCTTTGTTCATATGAACATGGATGCACAAATACTTATTTTTTTACCTTATTGTATATATCATCCTTATGACTACAATATTTATGTTGTTGCTTGGATTGTTCCACCTTTAACACTGGGGACCCTCAACTGGTTCCTGGTCATGTTTGTGTTTTGAATACTTAACCTCTTTTCTGACACTAAAAGATTCTCCAGGCTCATATTCCTTGGCTGGGCCCTAAAAGTCATGTCCCCAAGGACCCCTTTGCCTTTGACTGGAGGCAAAATATGAAACCACATAATTGCAGCATTCTGGGGGACTGAGGCTGGAGGATTGCAAATTTGAGCCTCGCTGGGCAACTGAATGACTTAATAAGAACTTGTCTCAAAATAAAAATAGATGAGCTCAGTGCAAAGGCCCTGGGCTCAATCCAGTATTTACAAAAAAGCAACATTTGAGTGTTAGATTTGTTTATTGTCACTGTGTGCCTATGTCCTCTCAATGGACAGATCTAGTGTGCATAAGGACCTATGCATAGGTACATATTTATAATGGGTTTCCTATTTATCCATCTGTATTTTTCTTAAGCTAAACATGACTTCATGCTGATGTGCCCAATTGAAATCCAGTGTCACGTGGTTCTCTCGCCTTCCCCACTCCTTGACAATAGCTATGTTTTTAAGGCTCAGTTTATATTGTCATATTGACCTTTCCTGAACTTTGGAGGGGAAGGGATGGGGGAAGGACACAGAACTTCGACCTATTTGTTGCTGATTGGGTTTTGATCAGGTTGGTGGTGCATGTATACATTAGAATGATGTATCCTAAAGTAACATTTCTCATAAGACTTAGGACTTAGAGTCCTTTCAGCTCAAAGAGATCAAAACCTGAAAGTACCCTGTGCACCACTCACCCACTTTGAGAACCAGAGACCATTAATATCAAAGACCTCCAGGTGGAAAGCTGTCGCTATTTCTAAGTTTATTTCTCACTTTGTAGAGTCTTCCTTTGAGCTATGACTAAGGCCTTTTGATCTGAACTGCTTCCAAACTGCCTTTATATCCCATGTAAAGAATTGATCTTTGGTTCTCCACGGGTGGGTCGTGGATCTCATGGGGCACACATTGATGTCTTGAGCCTGAAAACAGGGTCATAACCTCAGGTTCCTACACAGACCAAGAGGGCCACTTAGAAGAGGAGGACCTAGGTAAGGATTGTGGCAAACAGGAAACCACGGGACCCAGTACAGAAATATGGACCCTTGTTACCAGGTCCTCTGAATTTTTGTAAGAAATCAAAATTCTATATGCTATGTGAACTCTCAATACTGAAATAATCAACCAAAATATATCCTCTGTAGATCTTGGTACCTGTCTTAGTTATTTTCTCGTTTCTAGGACACAATCCCAAATACCTTGGACTTAAGGCAGGAAAGGTTTATTTTAACTCACAGTTTCAGGAAGTCTCAATCCATTTATGGCTGCCTGGCAATGGTGGAAAGGTTTGGTGGAAGCCTAGCCTCAGAAAAGCTGTTCACAGTATGGTGAAGCAGGAAGCCAAGAAGAGAAGAGAGAAAGAGAAAGGGAGCAAGAGAGAGACTGAGAGAGATAGAGAGTGCTGTTTCATGTCAACCCCAGCATTTCCCAGTAATCTGGCCCTTCCAGGTCATACCCCAGTGATCTAGCCCTTCCCGTTCGTGACCCAGTGACCCACCCCTTCCCAGCAAGCCCCACCCATTAGCAGCACAGGAATCAATGAATTAACCCTGAGATTGAATCCCATTCCAAACAGGAGACTTTGAAGGAACATTCCAGATCCAAGCCATAACAGATCTTTCCTCTCTCATTCTCAGAGTGTGTTTGCAATACAAAATTGGCTCATGCATATATAATATAATAACATATCTTGATCATTTTTAGCCCCTTCAGCCCCCTTCCTCCTCCTTCCCCCATCTTTTCCCCCCTCTCCAAGAGTCTACCTTCCAGTTTCCTATTATATATTCCCAAAAGAATCAAAGATATTCGTACTACGGTGATACGCACACATTTGTGTTTATAGCAGGGCAATTCACAATAGGTGAGCTCTAAACACAGCCTAGATGCCCATCAACAGACAAACGGCCAAAGAAAATGCAATACACAATTGAATATTATTCCACCACAAGGAAGAAAGGAATTATATATACTATTTGCAGAAAAATGGACCATTGTGCTAAGCAAAACAAGCCAGATACAGAAAGTGAGATACTTTTACTCTATTATTGATAATAAAAAGAATAACAACTCAATTATGAGCAGGTCTATAAACATTTTTAAATATTAAAAAGGAGCCCACATATTAGAAAATTTGGATGGCAGTAGGATCATTTTGTCCCATGAAAACTTTCACCTTTCTTTTCTTCCTGGTTTGATGAGTTTCCAGGCAAGTTGGAACGGAGGTTGCCTGAAGGTTAAGGAAGTATGGACTCAGGAAGTCAAGTATAACCCAACTCAGTCAGCTTCTCTGTGGTACTGGCCATCCAAAGGCCACAAGTGGGCATGCAGGGAGGGCCTCAACCTGCTCGTCCTCCTGTGACAACCCCATTGTTTCCTTCGCTTTTCCGACTCATGACTTTTTTCCTCAGGACCCGAGGGATTGGTTTGAAGACACCATGCAGAGCAGGGAAGAGGGTTGGGAGAATGGTTACCCATCTGGAAGAAGCAGGCCTCCAGAGAAAAACCACATTTCATTCATTCATCTTGGTACACAGCCTGGATTCTCTCGCCCAAGAGAGCATCATTAGTGGGCTACAAAGGAACAGAGACGTTAATGATCATTTTCTTCTGGCTAAAAACTGTCTATTCCTCTGGGCACTGTATTTCCCATGTTAGTATCTTCCCAGCTGTCAGAGCTCTCTGACTGTGAGGTGAGTCTGAGCTTCAGAGCCACTTCCTGGGTGAGTTATTTGTGGGATAGCTCTCAGTATCTGGTGAGGTGGCACAGGTGGGGGGTCGAGATCAAAGCCTGGACTCTGTACATTTCTAATCTCTCCCACTAGAACTCACTCAGCCTTTCTTATTTCTGATGGCTTGTCTTTCAGCTTCACTCCTCTCTCTTTTCAATCCCTTTTCTCTGTAATCTTTTGAAAATACCCATAAAGCCATGCTAGCCTTCTGCTTAATATCCTCCATGGCTTCCCAGGGGTTCGTAAAACTAAATTTCCTTATCGCAGCCAAAAACCTTGTCATTCGGAGTGTGGTCCTTGGGTCAGGAGCGTCAGCATCCCCCAGGAGCTTGTAAGAAATGCATCAACCCGACCCAGCCGACTGGATCAGAATCTGCATTTTCACAAGGTCGCCTGGTGACCTGGATGCTCATTAATTTTAAGATACTCTGGACTTTCTGCCCTCACACTGGAGGCACGCTGAGTCTCCTGGGGTCCTTCCTGTCTTATGGAGATCCAAGCACGCATGTTTTCAAAAGCTCCGCAGGTGATAGTGAGTTGCAACTGGAGTTACAACAATGGCGGGTCTGTGTGCTTCTGACTCCCCCTTCTGGCTTTGTTTCTGACACTTCCCTGCGCTCCTCTGCCCAGGGACACCAACGATTTCTTCAGGCTCTAGGAAACGCTTAGGTCTCTAAACCGGAAGGCCTACAACCCAGAAAATGCTTCTCGTAGGTGGTTTGTCATCACCACGTAGGTCTCCACTTAAATGCCACCTCCTCAGCGAGCCTCCTGCCTAGTCCCACCCGGCCAGCCTTGGGTCCGTTGCCCTGGTTTTTGCCCCCATAGCATCCTTTGCTGTCTTCAGCAAGCTTTAGTTTCCGGACTCGGCTCATGCACAGCTCTTTCCTTCCGCTAGTAGTTCACTTCCAGGAAGACGAGAGCCTTGCGAGCTTTGTTTATCAGGAAGATTGGACTAATAGCAAACTAAGCATGTGTCCTGGGGAAGAATCTGCACCAGGGAATGCAGAAAGGGAGAAAAAGGCTCTTAAAAATAAGAGTTGCTTTTTCAAAACCTCATCAAAGTCGTCGTCGGGGGGAAAGGTTGAATTTGTTGGACTTTCTGACACATATTTGCAAGAGAGTTGAGGGTTTTTTTAACTTGTACCTGAGAAAGTATTGCTTTCTTCTTGGCTCTTAGCGCTTTCACATTTATTTTGCTTGGGGTTTTTACAATTTTATTCCAATATCATCTCCTCCGTGGGCCAGTGACCAGAGCAGCTCCTGATAAAACCAATAGTCCATCAGTGCTTGTTGAATAAACTCATTGGTCAGTCAACTTATGGCTTTCTTCCGATAGTCTCCTTGCACATCCTCTCTGGGCACGCCAGGAGGGCAGTTCTCACGGGCTCAAGTGTCTGGTATGACAGCCATGGAACCCTAACACGGACTCTGAACTCGGGGTGGCAATGTGCACTTTCGGGAGGTTCATCGGTCATGACCAAAGGGCTGTAATCACAGAGGATGCCGGTCGTAGGGGGGCTGTGCGGGTGTGGGGACAGGCATATATGGAAACCCTCTATCCCTTCCGCTCAGTTCTGCTGTGCACTTAACACTGCTCTAAGATATATAAGTCAATTTTTAAAAAAATGAAAGCAACAGGCTCCGAGCTGACCTCTACTTTTTCTCTATGCACGGCAGTTGAGCCATGTCTTTACCCAGCCTCGTTGGGCTAAGGCTTTGGTGAAAGCAACCAAGCTGGCTGTCGTTGGTGCCTGTCCCCAGCGTCACTCATCCAGGCATGCCACAGCCCTCTCTCTGCACGTGGGTGGGATGTCACAGCCACAGGTGCGATGCCCACCACTATGGGAGGGACTCCCACTGCCCTGGGCTTCCCCTGGAGTCACCGCCCTTTGGGATTCTTTGTGTTTGGCTGGCGCTTTAGCCCCCTGGCAGCCCCGGACTTTGCTCTTTCTTCTGGGATTTTGCTTTCTCCCTTCTGGCAAATGAAGCAGCAGTGCCGAGCAAGGTAGGGAGCCAAAGAGCAGCGTTGGAAGCAGAAATCTCCTAAGCTGCCATGTCCTGTGCACAGGGAGAGGGGGTGAAGGAAAGGGGGAGTGCTGGGGACCCAAAGGACAAGAACACCGGGCAGTGTGGGCCTTTACCAACCACCGGGCTATCAATGATTCTTTCTATTCGATTCGTACTTCCCTCCCTCCCTTCCTTCACCACTACAGCTGGGTGACACGGTTTCTTCAAAGGTCACCTGTCTTCAACTATGACAAGCTACCTAGCTACCTTGGCCTCTCTCCTCCCACCCCTTACTCCTGTCCACCCCAACTCCCAACACACACACACACACACACACACACACACACACACGTCCAATTGTGTGGGATGCGATTCTCTGCACTATCACAAGCACAATAGACATGACCTTGCATGGCACTGCCAGGCCTGAGCCGGAGCTCCACTTGCAGTCCCTCGTCTGGCTCCCACCCTCCATATGAAGCTCCTCTCTGTCTTGAAGCCCTGATCTGTGTTGTCTCCACTTTACAGATGGGGAAAAAAGGCTCCAGCAACTTAACTTACCTAAGGCCTCTCAGCTAGTAACAGGCCGAGCCAAGCCCGGCCCTCAGTCTGCTGCTTATGGATTGGGGGCACTCCTGCCTGAATCGTGCTGCCCACACACCCTGCCCATGACCGAAACCCTCCCTGGAAATTGTGCCGAGCCCAAGAAAGCTGGGTCAGTTAAGGTCGCAGCTCCTTCCCGGGGGCACTCCTTCCCCCCAGGCAGCTGAGTAGCTTCCTTGGCTTCTTTCAAGACACCTCCAAATGCCATCTCAGCCCCCTGGTCCCCATGGACTGGCTGAGTCCACCGTCACAACTGCAGCTCAGACCCAGTTCTCCCCCCCCCCTCCAGTCCTGCTCCCCCTGTAACCCCTATCACAGGGTTGCTCCCAAAGGCTTCTTTATCCTAATAAACCTCTGGCATGCAAACCTCAGTGTGTGTGTCCCAGGGCTCCAGCCACATACTAACACCCGTGACCCTGTGATATGCTGTACACTGTGCCCATGGTCCTCTCCATCGCAGTCCCCAGCAGGCACATGGAAGACAGAGAAACCCTAGCACCCCACCCCTGCAATTTGTCTTTTCACCCCATGGAAGAACTGGAGGGTCCCACATGCAACAAAATGGTGGCAGGGAAGGGGCGCCCAGGGAAGAAAGCTTGCATGATGAGATCGTATCCCTTGCCCTTCTGACCCATGATTCTACTTCTTGGGGCTGGTATCATCTCCAAGATGGTCCGGGCCGAAGAGACTTACCTGCCTAGCAGCCCTGCACCTGCAAAGAGGAATTTCCCTTTGCCAGCCCAATGGCAAAGAGCTTTGCTTTCTCACCTGCATCTGAGGGAGAAATGGGCTTGCTGATACATCCGACTCCCGTATCCATTCTATTTCCATGGCTGTGATGAAAAGCCTGAGGCTCAGTGCTTTACAAAGAAAAGAGGTTTGTTTAGTTCCCAGTTATGGAGGCTAACAGTCCTAACCTCAGGGTACGGGCTCTGGTGAAGTCCACCCGGCTTCACTGCATCTTGGAAGCCAGCATAATGCCAGCACATGTCTTATCTCTCTGAGACAGGTCACATGGCAACTGAAGCCAGGAGAGACTGAAGAGGGTCCAATGTTATTCCTTCTGTTTCAGTACTGGGGATTGAACTTGAGGCCTTCATGTCGAGCTACAATCCCTGCCCTTTTTTATTTTTATTTTTTTGAGACAGGGCCTCACTAAGTGGCTAAATTACCCAAGCTGGGCTTAACCTGGGACCCTCCTGCCGCAGCCTCCCACAGTGCTGGGAATACAGGCATATGTAGCCACACCAAGTTAACAACTTTGTGTTAAGAACTAACCAGAGAGACTGGGGATATAGCTTGTGGTAGAGCACTTGCCCAGCACGCATGGGGTCCTGGATTTGATCCCCAGCACTGAAAAAAAAAAAAAAAACTATTCAGAGTCTCTCAAGATCTAAGTTTATTCCTTCCAAGAGCAGCAACCCCATGACTTCCTCCTAGACCTCACACACACTGGGAATCGTGTTTCCAACACACAAATCTTTGGGAAACAGCTTCATCCAAGCCACGGCACTCCACCACTCCACAGGGAATTCCCAATGAGTGGGGCAGATCGTGGGCCCAGAACAGAGATTTGGACTTTTGGACACTCCAACAGCAATGCCTAGGTGAGGAGAGGAGCCAGATGGGGGTCAGTGGAGGCGGGACTACCACACTCAGCGGGAGCAGGGGACCCGTGCGCTCTGCATGGCTCTGGGACCCGCGTGGGCCTCCTCCAGGGCGCAAGGCCAGCCAGGGTGAGGCGGGCCCCGTGTCGCTCTCTGGCCCTTGGTGACCTATGGCCTTGCACTGCTCAGCTCACGCCACGCTCTGGGTAACTGTCCTCGTCTGTCCCCGGGCTGGTCTTCTCGGCTGTTCCAGCCCCACATCTCATCCTGGCCTGTGCCCAGCACAAGCACTTAATTGATTCATATTATCAGTGTAAAAGCTCATCGCTTTTAAGCATTTCTTACGTGTCACCGATCTAACTGCATTTCCTAACTTAGCACCAGGGATTATCCTTCTGGTCTGGGGACATAAGGCAGAGACACGTCGAGCAACCTGCCTGAGATCACACAGTCGATACAGCAGTGGCCCCAAGCTGCGCTCACACGCTAGCGCTCAGCCTCCCCGCGGGCCGCAGCATCAGGGTGCGTGAGCACAGAAAAAGGGATGAATGAACCGGAATGGGCGTTCCCGTGCTTTCTGCCTTTTATGCTCAAGGGCCGGGCTCTGACGTAAAGGAGGCTCTGAAAGGTTACACAACTTACGCAAGGTCTTCCCAGCCGGCCGCAGAGCTGGCACTCACACCCAGGCCAGTGAACACCAGCTGGGGCAGCTTCACTCTTTCCAGAAAGCTTTTAGGCACGAGAAAATCATCAGACAAGCTTGGGGCTCAGGGTGCGTCCTCCTGGTGGGCCGCCCCGTGACTCATCCGTCCTGGCTTTGCACTGTTGAGTGCGCGGATGAATTACGATCCACGCACACTCACCCAGGGGTGCCGGGCGCCTGGTGGGACTTGGTGGAAACAGTGTGAGAGCACACTGGGTACGTTACGATTTCTCCAGAAAGCTCTAAGAACCACCTCCTCACCGAGTAAATCAGATCATGTCCTGCCGTGGAGCAGTAGAGAGGGTCTCTCCGAGGAGGTGACTTCTGAGCCAAGGCCTGAGCCAGCCGTGGGAGAATACGGAGGTGCTCCAGGCCGGAGGAACGGCACGTGCTAAGGCCCTGGGGTAGCAGGGAGTCCGCTGTGTGTTTGCTGCTGGCACAGGTACCGTGGTGGGAGGAGAGGGCTGGAAGGTAGACAGAAGCTGGGTCACAAAGGACAGACACCACAGTCCCTGGTGGGGACTTCAGACACAGAGGTGACAGGAAACTGGGGGCCAGCTTTGTGGGGATGGGAAGGGATCTGAGAAAAGGGGGAGATGGGCAGAAGGGGAAGGGGAGATGGGAGAAACGAAGACGCAGGACTGAGTGCACCGACTCCCCAAGTTGAACGTAATTATTATGTATCACAAATAAGTACTAATAAAAATCACAATCATGGGAAACATAAATTTAAAGTCACTGTGAAAGGAAAAACAAAACATCAGAAGATTAAAAAGTCACCGGAGGGCTTTAAGTAAGCAGAGGAATCACGTGACCGGGTTTGTCCTTTATTATAAAATATCACTACAGAAAAGAAACGAGCACGGCAAGAAGCAGGGAGACAACAGAAGTTTCTGGAGCCACCCGGATGGGAGATGCTGGAGCCTGGACCGGAGACAGGAAAGAGCATGCTGAAGGGGATTAAGCTTTGCAGGCGGAGCTGGCGGCGGCCCCTGACTCGCTGGCGGCTGTGACTGGAAAACACCAAGAAGCCCAGTTTTCCGAGCTAGCGAAGGCCCACCGCTAACAATAACTGTGAGGGGCTGGAGGGATGGCTCAGCAGTTAAAGCGCCTGCCTGGCAAGCTCAAGGCCCTGAGGGCGACTCCCCAGCACCACATAAGCTGGGCGTGGTGCCACACACCGCAACCCCAGCACTCGAAGGGCTGAGGTAGGAGGCTTCATAGTGAGTCAGGACTACAGAGGGGGCCATGTCTCAAAAAATAAATAAATAAATAATAAAGAGAGAGCAACTATTAGAAGGACAGTGGTGACTAGGTGCCTGGCGTGGTTCTAATCTGATGTTAGCATCTTCTTTAAAAAAAAAAAATCCCTATGAGATTGGTATTGCTATCCCCACTTTATAGATGAAGAAAACTGGGGCCCAGAGGAGGGAAATAACTTGCCCCAGGTCACACAGCCAGCAGGTGCTGCTGCTGCTGCCACCTGGGCAGACTGGCTGCAGAATCTCACCAGGACTCTCCTCCCCGGAACTGAATGCCCACAAAACAGGAGGTCT
The DNA here is from genome assembly GCA_004027205.1 of Ctenodactylus gundi. Classification (NCBI taxonomy): domain Eukaryota; kingdom Metazoa; phylum Chordata; class Mammalia; order Rodentia; family Ctenodactylidae; genus Ctenodactylus; species Ctenodactylus gundi. The sequence continues at coordinate 408,580 of PVKB01000402.1, read as the reverse complement.
TCCGTGTTTCCCACATCCCAGCCCTTACCGAGATGCCCAGATCAGCCCAGGAGAAAGTGCCAGGCACAAACTAAGGGATCGCTGGGTAAAATAGGGAGAGGTGAGGGCACAGGGGACAGACGGTGGCTCTGAGCCGGGACTGGCGACCACAGAACACAGTGGTAGGCTGGGATGTCGGTCCCTAGGTGTGACCTTCTTGGGGTTGAATGAAAAACGCTCGGGGTAGCCTTCCTCACTCTGCTCCCCACAAAGGAAATCGCAGTCAGAGGGAGGAAGGACCAAGCTGGCATCGTGGGGACGTGGGGGGCCGCTAGGCTGTTGTGGGCAGCCCAGGGATGTGGCTTCTGCTGTGAACAGTGACTCCTGCCCGTGGGGAGAACCCAGCCCACTAGAGTCTCTGCTCGGATGTTGCCCCAGTCTTTCCAGCACCTCCTGCTCATCACAGAGTCCAGCGTCACCCCACCCCCGCCCCATGGGCACAATCATTGAGAGTCAGGAATACAGAGCCTAAAACCAAGCTAAGTGTGTTCTAAGCTTAGCTCTGTCATTCCTCGTGAGGCTGTGCTTTCTTGCCTAAGTTTCTTACTCTCTCTGGGTTTGTTTTCTCATCTGTAAAAAAATAAAAAATCAGGAAATATTAAGTACTTTACAGTGCTGTTATGCAAGTTAAGGGATAATGTGTTTCTGTTGTCTAATAAGCATTGAATAACAGCATCTAAATGGTTTTTAAAATAATAGCAGCTACATCATACTCACTAAAATTTCCTTTTTCTTAGAATTTTACATGTATGTGAGTTCCTTCCTCTCTCCCCACAACACTCTGAGATAAATCCTATTATCTCTAATTTAGAAAAGAAGAAATGAGACTCAAAAAGATAAAGCCGCTTTCCCACGGTCACACAGCCTGAAGTACCAGGGCTGGGATTTGAACTCAGGCACCCTGGCTCCTAAGAGCAAACTCAGGCTGTCTGTACCAAGCTGCCTCAGAAGTTCCTCCCAATGATGTTAGGCGGGTTTGAGTTTGTTTATTCATTTGTTTTCTTGCTGCAGATTGAGCCTAGAACTTTTACATAGAAGTTACATCCCCTGTTCCTTTGTTTTTTTAATTTTGAGATACGTTCTCAAAAGCCAAGTTGCTAAATTGCCCAGGCTGAGCTCAAACTTGTGATCCTCCTGCCTCAGCCCACCAAGATGCTGGGATTACAGGTCTGCACCACTGAGCCCAGCTAGATTTTCAAACACCTCTCAGGACCAATAGAAAGAAGAAACTGAACAAATATATATGACATGTCTTTAATGCCCTAAAACAGAAGCACCTGGAGTGGGTCATGAGGCTGGGCATCCTCCAGCCCTCGGGCCCCTCCCATTCCCAGGCCGCCCCAAGGAGCCCCTGCCTTATTGGCTGTTCCCTTTGCCAGGGACACTTTTCCCAGGTGTTCAGCATGACTCAGTACCTTAATGTCACTCTCCTGACTTCATCCAAGTCTCTACCAACACGTCACTGCCGCTCACCACACCACTGCTCTTCCTGGCACCTCCCGTCTCCCCGTGCTCACTCCATCACGGGCACTTGGGCAATCGCCCGCCCTTCCACCACGCAGGTGCCGTGTCTGTGGCTTCGACCTTGGGAACTGGAAATATTTGGGGGGAGAACTAGTCTGTACTGAGCACAGGTAGAATATTTTACTTGCAATTATTCCCTAAACAATGCAGGATACGATACAATCCTGTTTTTCTTGCGTGCACGTTTGCTTGGCATTCTAAATTAATCTAGAGGTGATTTCAAGTACCTGGAGTAAAGCCAGACAAGGTGGTGTGTGCCTGGAATTCCAGTGATCTGGGAGGCTGAGGCAGGAGGATCACATGTTCGAGCCCAGCCTGGGTAAATTAGTAAGACCCTGTCTCAAAATCAAAATAATAAGGTAAAATTGCTAGGGATGTGGTTCAGTGTGGGGGCTTGATCCTGAAGACCACGAAAAATATGGAGGATGTGTGTGGGCTATGTGCAAATATCATTTAATTACTGTTTTTTATCGTGGTGCAGGAACCAGCACTCCGTGTGCTTAGCTAAGCACAGGCTCGGCCGCTGGGCTGCAACCAGCCCCACATGCTATTTTATATAAGGGCTTTGAGCATCGGTGAATACGGGGCTCATGGGGTCCTGGAATCAGCCCCTTATGTGTACTGCGGGGGGAGTGGGCTTGACAGAGGTCAGTGGAAAATGAAAGTAGGCCTCCTGAGACTCCAGGGCTGTCGCCTGAGGGCAGCGATGGTCCTGGCCTGTCGCCCCAGGGCAACCTGGCCACAGCCCCAGGGGTGAATCCCGCCTGCAGTCTCTTCCTCAGGCCGCAGAATGTCTGAGCCAAAGCCCAGCTCCCTCCTCTGATATTCACTAGCCGCCCCAGCGCTCAGCATGTGTGGGCTGCCTCGGCCCTCACTGTACGGATATATATGTCCCTCTGTTCCCACCAACTCCCCTGCGGACATGTGGCAGCTTCATCCGGAGACCTGGAGCGTTCTCCCAGGACGCTTGCCGCCTCGTGCCCTTCCTCCCGGCCCCCACCCCCTTCTAGGGACCCCACACAGTCAGGAGACTCGGGCAGGCAGTGGAAAGGTAACAAATCCGAGTTGTGGGCTCTAAGCATTATTGTAACTGAAACACCAGAGTCCCCGGGTTTGCAGGATCCTGAGTCCCTTGGGCCATGGCACAAGGAAGCTTGGGATTCATGTGCGATATTTTTTCTTCACCTGGCTTCTTGGGGAAGCTTCGGAATGGGGGAAGGGTTGGAGGTGCAGGGGAGGGCCTCGGGGAGGTCCCCGCCCCCAGAGAGCCCCGCCTCGCCCACTTGAGGACCCAAAGGAGTTGCTAGGCTCTTACCTCCTTGTCACACACTACCACGTCTCTAAAATCAGCATCCCTGGCCCCTTGCAACGCCTCTCAGAATTATTTTTGGAAATCCATTAATTCAACGAGTATTCATTGAGCACTGATGTAGGGGAGAGGCCGCAATGTCACCGTGCCACTGTCTTCCTGTGTTTCGCCAAGATTACCCACCTCTGTATCTCACCCCCCCGGCACTTGAAGAACAGCATTTCTTCCAAATCAAGGCAGGAACGTGTGAACCTCTTAGGTGTCTTGAAAATCCTTAGGGCTCAGAATCATCCGCTCAGTTTGCTTCTTCCTACTCCAGTCATCCCTGTTCCCCACCATCACCATCCTCATTGATAACACTTGCTCAGCACGAGCTCCATCAACCACCAGAGTGCTCAGATCCCATGGTGCCAACTTTCTACCCTCCCCTCTCCTGACTGTGTGGGGCCCTTGGAAGGCAGAGAAACAAGGGAAAGCTGGTACGGGGTGGAGGTGGAGGAGGACAGCATCCTTGGAGAATTGCCAGCTTTCAGAACCAAGCCAGCACATGTTGGCCAGGGAGTCGGCGGGAGCACAGGGACATATATATCCATAGTGTGAGGGCTGTGGCATCCCACTCACATGCTCCACAGGCGCTGTCTCATTTAACCCTACAGCAAACCTAGGGGAGTCATACTAGTACCGCTATTTTACAAAGGAAGAAACTGGGCTTCAGAGCACGCAAATCACAGGTACAAGGTCACCCAGCCTGGGAACTGGGCTTTAGAAGTAACCCTGACATCTTCCCCATGTGGAGGGGGTCTCAGGAACCCCTGGGCCTCATCCATCCTGCCTTATTTTCTTACCTTCTCTTCGTTCTCTGGCAAGAGCCCTTCCAGCCTGGGCTAAGCCTTTTCCCAAAGCCTTTCCTTCAAGTCCAGCCCAAAGGTCCGGTCTCTAGAAGCATCCACTCTGCTCTGAAGTGAGATTCCCTCTGAGAGCTTGTGTTCTCCTGACCCAGTCAATCACGGTGCCCCCACAAAGGCCATGGTCTGCTTCCCTGTATCCTCCACAAAACCAGCATGCCGTGGGCTCCTTGTTCCTCACTGGGGCATCATCTGATCAACCCACCTGTGGCTTCCCTGTACCCTGGGTACAGTCCCAGCCCTCATTGCAGCAGCCCCAGCTGAGGCATGTGAGACTCCACCCACCACTCAAGGCCTCCAGCTCCTCCCTGTAGACCTAGGCTGTGACTTATCAGCAACGGAGTAAGCGAAATGGCTCTGCTGTGTTGGCCTAGTCATTTACCTAGGCCCTGCCATGAGTGACCCCTTGGGGTAGAAACAAACAGACTTCGACTTCCAGACAAGCAGCTTACTTCAAACAGACCTTGGTCCAAATTCCAAGCATGGTTGTCTGCTCACCCTTAAATAACTTCACTGTCATGAGCTGTAGTGTCCTCATGTAAGATACAGATAAAAATGCACAGGAAATAATGTGACAAGAGGACTTCATGACACCAGCCTCTTAGAGTGGAACTTCTGTGGACTTTCATTCATCCCGCGAACAAGAGGGTCTTGCAAGGGAAACCCCAGTGTGTGTAATAACCACCACCACCATCACCACTGATGTATTCTATGACTCGGAGTGCTTCCTGCATATTATCTCATTTAATTGTCATTCCAATTTTTCAGTACAGGAGACGACACCCTAAAGATGTTGAGAAGTTCAAGCCAGGCCATGTGGGTGTAAAGGGTAGATTTGAACTTGGAGTTGGCTGATGGCTAAGCCTAAGCTCTTAACCACCAAGTTATCCTGCCAGTTGCTTTCTCCAAGGTCATGGAGCAATACCAATGCATCATCCAGGAATTGGAGGAAGGGAGGAGAGGGGTGAGAGAGGAAAGAGATGTACTCCTCAGCCTGCTTCAGAGACCGCGGGAAGAAAATGGAGGAGCCACTGTCCTTTGGGGATAGGCAGGCCTGAGGCACAGGCAGGGCAGTCTTTCCCAAAGCCACAGTACTGGAAAGAACAAATCTCCTCCTTTCTGCTTGGCCCTTGGGGCATCTCTGGAAAAGTGAGAGCTTTGCTTCAGCACCTTGTAGGCATTCTAGCGTGGAGGTCTAGATTTACAGTGCTACCCTATCTATGTTTGTAGATGGCTTCTATATTCGTCCACTTTCTGTTGCTGTAACAAAATACCTGAGGCTGGGTACCTTATAAAGTAACAGGATTTGTTTAGCACACAGGTTAGGAGGCTACTATTCCGTGATTGGGTTGTTTCATCTATTTGTCCTCTGATGAGGGCAAACTTGTCCATATCGTGAAAAAATAGAGAATCTGGAAGAGAGAGAAACAGCTGTCCAGAAGAGGCCAAAGTGTAAGGCGGCCTCCGTTTATAACTAACCGCTCCGATGAGAGATGGCTCACGGCAGGAGACTAGCACTCATCCCTTCCAGGGCAGCATCCTTAGCAGTTCTTAGAGGTCTCACCTACCACTTTTCATATCATTTCCTGGGAACCAAGCTCCTAGCACGTGAGCCCTTGGACCACCACACTGAAACTGCATCCCACATCCACAGCACAGCAGCACCAGTGGCAGGAAGAAGGCTCCTGAGGCAGCCGGCATCATAATGGAGCAGGGTGGGTGGGCAGGAGACAGAGAGTGAACCAGCAGCATCTGTGTCTCCAGAAGCATGTTAGAAATGCAGAGCCTGGCGCCTTAATCCAGAAGGGCTGAGTCAGTCTCTGGAGAGGCGGCCCTGGGGTCTGTGTCTTAACGAGCTTTCCACGGGACTCTGCACCACCTCACGGTTTAGAAGTGCTACCCTGGAGACAGGAATTGCAGCTTCTAGGCCTTTGCCTACGTCGACTTCCCTGCTCAAATGTTTCCTTCTTATTCCCAGCTGGTGTCAGCATCTCCCCTTGGCTCAGATGCCACCTCGAAGAGGCTTCCCTAACCTCTTCCTGTCCTGGCTGTCTTGGCACTTGCTTGCCTCCTTCACAGTGGCTCTCCCACACGGCGACAGCCTGTTCCTTTCCTTTCTCTCCCACACCACAAAGACAGGGACTTTGCCCATCTAGTGTCCCCCTGCAGCCCAAGAGCTGGGCATGGTACTTGGCACGTAGCAGACACACTCGGCCTTCTTTTTCAAATGAATGAATCAACAAACACCAGTTTCCTGCCTGGTATCAAGCCTCTGAGACTCTGCCTCCTGCCAAAGCCAGCTACCAAGCTCACCACCTGCTCGAGTCTTTTGGAGCTCACACCTCACCGCAGCCTGCCCTCAGCGCCAGACACTCAGCTACAGGATTTCATGTGGGCCCTGCTGGGCTTCGGTCTTGCTTTGGTCCCGTTCCTACTATTCTCCTGTTTCTCCTTTTAGAATGGAATGTTTACTCTGTGCTGTGTATGCTGGAAGTACTTAAATTTCTCTTCAGTTTTCACACGGTACTCACAGCTAAGAGTTTGCCTTAAGTCTCCCAGGAGCTGGACTTTTCAACCGTGCTGAAGTCGTTCAGACCTCCCGGTGACTCTTGGAGATGGACTAAATGCATTGTCCATAACGAGACGGACAGGGGCCTTTCAGAGCCAAGGACAGAATGGTATGATTTGGATCTAAACTGTGCGCCCTAAATCTCATCTGTGGAGGAGGTGGGCAGGCCACCGGGGCATGACCTGAAACATTGTATTTTCATCCGCGATTCCTCCTTCCTGTCTGCTACCTGTCTGTCACAGGACGAGCAGCTATCTTCCTGCAGAGGCTCTCCCACCATGCCCTTTCTGTCTTGGAGCCAGGGGACCGAGCATGGACCAAGAAAAGTAAAACTGATCAAAAATCTCCCTCTCCCCCCTTAGGTCACAGGTGTTTGGCATTTTGTCCCAGAGATGGAAAATGACTAAGACACAGCCCCTTTCAGGCTAAGTCTCCCAGCAACTGCCTCCAAGTTCTGAGAGGAAACTTCCGGTAGAAGAAGCACCACTTCCGGTTGCTCCAGTCGCATGAAGGACAGCTAAACCCACACCCCCAACCCTGGATTGAAGGGGGTGGGGTTTCCCAGTCCCTTCTTCTGTTGTCAGGGTACCCAACAGCACCCTCAGGAGGAAAGTCCCAGGCTACAGGCAGTATCTGCCTCCCCTGATATGGAGAATCCAGACCCGCATTAAATAACATCCCACCCCATGGTGAGAAAGCTATTTCCTTTTCAATTCGCGGCATCTAGCTGGAACTTAATAGCGTCGCTTTGTTTTCATTGTGCTTATTTTTACAGTAGCCTCCTATTTATGGCCAGAGGTACTAGCTTTACGCTTACAGTTGAGTTACGAAGTTTCTGTGGAACATAAATTTAAGTTAGGAAAGAACCTGAGTTGATTAAAGAGAAAAATGTAGGATAAATATGAAAAGTAGGAGCTATAAATACACAGAGAAAGGAATAAAGCGTGGGGAGCAGGTGGCTTCCTAGCCCTCGAGGTACAGGCCCTCCACCCTGGACTCAGACCATTTCAGAAATTAGAATGTCTGGGTTTTAGAAGAATATGAGAGCTCCTTGGCCACAGATGGCTTACTTAATGCCTCTGGGGCAATACTCTATGACCAAATCCATTCATTGGCTGGCAGTAAAACTCAGAAATTGTCACAGCAAGTGAGATAAATAAAGACTCTGAAGTCAGCTGTGGTCAGAGTTTGCCATCAAAAACCTCAAATGAGTTCTATTTTTCTTTACTCAGAATTTTTGGATAAAGGATTGTGGAGCTCGGAAATAGTACTTGCCTACAAAACAGTACTAATCCCGGCCAAGAGTGAACAAGTGTGCCTCTGTGCTACACAGGTCACCTGTTAAGTCTTACGTATTCCTTACACCAACGCCAAGAGGTAGGTGTAAGGATTATACCCATTTTCCAGATCATTAAACTGAGGTCTCAAGCAGTTAGGTCACTCGCCAGGGTTCTCCCAGCAGGTGCCATGGTGGAATTTCAATTGGGAGCCAAGCAGGTACTGTAGGAGGACAGTAGTGGGTGGCTATAGCTCTGAATTAGTCACCCCCGTTCCCACCCCAGGCCCTGGAGGGGATGCACACTCACCTCCTGGATTGGAGATTTCCCAATCAGCATCATTCCTTCCTTAGGTGAGAAAGAGGGACCCCTAAGTTCAGGTGCCCCTGTGAGCCATAGCCCACCTTTTTTTCTCTTTGGTTATTGTTTCCATTGAATACACAAACCTCTTGCTAGATAGTTCTCAGTTAAACATCTTCTTATATATTACCTCTATTTTTAGAATATTTTTAAATTTAAATATATATATATATATATATATATATATATATATATATATATATATATGTAAGCTCCATTTATAATACACTTTTAAAAAATAGAATGTAAGAAACAAAAATCCCTCATTCTGGTACTTAAAATTTACTCCCTTAGCCAGGTGTGGTGATGCATACCGATAACTCTAAGGCTCTGGGCAGCTGAGGCAGGAAGACCACAAGTTCAAGGGGAGTCACTTAGTGAGACTCTGTCTCAAAAAACAAATACACAAAAAAAGGTGCTGGGGATGTAGCTCAGTGTGAAAGCTCTGGGCTCTGTCCTTAATACCACCAAAACAAGTAAGTATACAATCACATTTTTTAAGAAATGCACCTTCCCCGTGCCGCAGAAGAAACCACCTTGGAAAGCAACCCTCTGAAAATTTTCCTACATGCATTGAGACATGTCCGTGTCTAGATCTATGGCCATGATTACTGTGTCTGTGTCGAAATCAATATCTACCTAGTTAGCAATCAATCCACAGATCGGCCTATCTGCGATTGCCCAGGTGGTGCGCCGCTCGGCTCCCCCAGCTCCCGCTCGCATAAACTGCCTCCTAATCCACTTGCATGATTCTGTTTTGTGCCTGACAAAAAACCCTTCCATATTGAGCTGAGACTCTTAAGAAATACAGACACTGCAGAGGTTTTTCCTGCTCGCTCCCACGGCGGGCACGCCCCTTTGTTTTCCGCAATCGCTGCCTGATGGTGCGGTGGGCCTCAGTGAATCCTACCCTCCCCCAAAGGGGTCATCTGAGCTGCGGCCACACACTTTCAGTCTTATTCAGTCCTTGTAATAGTCACTTCTGTCTTCTGAGGAACCCACTGTAATATCCATCCGAAGCCAAGGAAACTGAGGGCACGTGGGACAAGGATGTACGGCGAGTAAGGGGCAGTGCCAGGCTGCCAGGCCATCCTGGGTCTGTGGGACTTCGTGTTTATGCTAAGCGTCTGATACAAGGTGATCTCAGCAGCCCTCAGTGAGGCTGGAGGACCCTCGGCACAGGTCGGTCCTGATAAACACCCACACAGCTCCAGCCACCGTCTTTACCCTGAAGAGCACAGAAAAAAGCAAATCCAGCTTCTATGTAGGACCTAGGATGTGTGCGGCGCCTGGAAGGATGCTGGATGTGTATTTTTTTTAAAATTGAATTCTCAACAACAGCAAAACCTCCTAGAAAGATAACGCTTATTTACAAAAGGCTAAAGCTTCACAGCCCGGTGTTACACTGGAAGGGGGCCAGGGCACGGGGATCGGAACCTGCATCCTTTTGCTAGTTTTTCTTACGGCTAAGATCTCAGCCCACCAGCCCCCCCAAAGTGACATTATTTTTCTGCAAGTAAATGTTGGGTTATTTTGTTATTTCCCGTCTGAAACCACCCCGCCAGCCCCCCGTACCAAGGACCGATGGAGTCCAGTGAATCGCTATGTGACGTCCCCAGCCCTTTTCATTTTATTTTGAGACAGGCTCTCGCTAAGCACTAAGTTTCCCAGGCTGGACTCACACTCACACTCCTCCTGCCTCAGCCTCCCTGAGAGCTGGGATTAGTTTCGTAATTTCCTTTCTATGCCTGCCCCCTTGCGTAGTTTTCCCGTTTTATTTCCTGGTCTGACCACCGACCTCAGTCACCCAGGCTACAACTTAGACATTTGTTTGCCCCACAACCAACACACCAAGTCTTGTTGTCTTCAAAATGCAGCTGTCCCTTCATACCCACAGGGGACTGGTTCCAGAACCCCTCCATCTCAAAACCCAAGGAGCAAGTCCCCTGTAGAGAGCGGCACAGTATTTGCATGTAACCCCCACACATCCTCCCACACAGATCATCTCTCGATGACTTACAATAACTAATATGATGTCAATGTTGTATAAACAATGTATTGTTTAGGGAACAACGGTGAGGAAAAAACAAGTCTGTACATGTTGGTTACAGACTCAATTATTCCCTTCCACTTTCAATTCACAATTGGTTGAACCCGCAGACGTGGAGGCTACAGACTCAGAAGGCCATTTGGCCAGGCTCAGTGACCACAAGGGCTTCTCCTTCCTGAAGCATCCCATTCAGCCCAAGGTGCCATCACCCATCGCCCCTGGCTGTCTACTTTGCCTCCCTCCCACCACCCCATACCTTGTCCACCCATGAGCCTGGGTGAGGACCTATTTTTCAAATGAACACCAAATTCTGTTCTCCAGCCCCTGGCCCCATCGTCTGTGAAGTAAGACCTGCCGGGTTCTAGGGTCCCTCCGTGGCTGTGGCTTCCACCTCAGCCTCCATCTCCTCTTACCACTCCCCTCCCACTGCTCTTCGGTCCGTGCCCCAGCTGGTTCCCGCCACAGGGCCTTCCTTCTCCCTCTCACCCAGCTTCTGTCCTGCCCAGCTGTCCTGCCACATTCCCCCAATCGTATCCTCTCCTACTGCCCCTCTTTTCTGTCACTCCTGACTTCCATATCTGGCTGTAAATTCTCGCTGGGCATTTGCTTGAAATCACCAGTTTGATTCCCCACCCTAAGCCCGTGGATCTCGGGGTGATCTGTGCTCTGCAGCCCTGCCTGGAAAGTGGCCGGTGGCTATTCACTGAATAAAGCCGATGACTGAATTTCTGTTACAAGCTCTGAGTCCTTCGGGGCTAGAGGGGCAGGACTTAGTCTCAGCCAGTTCTTTAATCTCAGCCTCCTTCTCCCAAGGGGTATCTGAATCCTGAAGGGCACAAGCAGTGAGGACATCTTGTCTGGGCTCACGTCCATCCACACTGGCATCTGCTAGGAAATCCTTATCTCCTGGGACACAGGAAAGACTCTGTTGTTTACAGACCAAGAGTTGGGGAGCATCAGTTAGGACATCAAAAAAGTCCTCTACCACCCGTCTTCATCTCACGTGCCCAAGACTGGACGCTCTCGGTATCCCCGGCTCCCCCTGTGCCGAGTCCCAGGACTCAGTCCCCACAGGTGCAGGGGAGGCAGGCTGGGCCAAGTCCCTTGCTGAGCACCAGCCCTTGCGAGCTCTGCTGCAGGGAGGGGATGCTCAACACCGCTCTGCACCGTTAGCCAGAGTCTCCGTTGATGAGCCGCGATACACGGGCTGCTTTGTCGATGCGCACAGCAAGCCTGAGACGTGAGGAGGGCAGCCGACGGGCCTCACTTCCCAAACGTGGAAACCAAGACCAGGAATGGCAACGTGAGCTGCCCAGGCTGCAGGGTGGGCTTGGGGCTGAGCTGGGATGGGGACCAGGACGTGGTGGGGGCTTAATCCGAAGGCGCTGATCTTCCGGGATGAAAACCCTGAATCTACCAGGACTCTTAGTTGCAGATGACAGAAACCCATTTCAAATAAGAACAAGTGGCTATGAGGGTTTGTGGGACTGAAATAAAAAGCAAAGGTTTGCTTAATTCAGGTAAGGCTGGATCTAGGGACTCAAATGATGTTACCAAAATGTTGGCTATCAGCACGTTGCAGCTCTGTTTTTTGCCTTGATTTCTTCTTCAAGCTAGCCCTCTCTGAGGGGTGGCATTGGCAGCTACAGCCCAGCCCTCCAACTTAGCCACCCAGTGGAACAGACTATTGTTTCTTCTCAACAGTTCCTGTCAACCTTCTAGAACCATCTTCGCTGAATCACCTGCCCATTCCCAAACCAATTGCTGGTCAGGGTGGTGGAATGTATTGATTGGCTGGGTCTAGGTCATGTGCCCGTCAGTAGCCAATCAAGGTAAGCAGAGAGATTTAGAATTCTGATTGGTTGTGACTAACTCCTGTATCTGCCCCTGAACCTAACCAGGTGTCTCGTCCACACTGGCACACCTGGTGCCTGGGCTGAGAGACGGGGAGAAGTCACTCCTTACAGTGGAATTGAGGGAGTGTTATCAGAGAACAAGCTAGTGCCCCAGGCAGCGTGAGTAGATGTCCTTTTCAGTGACCTTGGGCCCCCACCTATCACAGAGAAACCTGTGATCTCTCCGCGCTGCATCTTGAACCAGCTTTGCAAATTACATGTACCTGCAGGCTCTATGCTCAGGGCTCAGGCCAGAAACAGAGGCTGGGGGCACTCTGGAGACTCAAGGCAGCAGGTGATGTACAACCGCCCGAAGTGGGTGGCAGTGAACGTGATGTGACCCCAGCATCCTTGTCACTGGGAGACAAGAACCTCAAAGTTCCTAAGGTGTGGGAGGGGCATGGAGACCCCAAACAAAAGCCAGAGCTTGACAGACAGAAGAGGCAAAGGGTAAACTGAGGGCTCAGGGAGAGAAGGAGCATCTGGGGTCGGGACAAGATGCCATCACATGATGCTTAAAAAGGAACCAGACTTGGAGGAAACTCTGCGTGCTCCTCCCATTCGCTCAGGTGTTCATTTGTTGGTCTAGCAACCTACTCTACACCAGGCACCAGGAAAACAGAAACTAACAATACACAGCACTCTGTAGGAGTTAGGGTAGAATAAAGGGACGTAATTAAACCCGTAATTCATCATTTATAACTTGTCCCTGAAAGAGGAGCCTAGGGTGCCATGGGAGCAAATAATCAGATGGAATCAGCCTGAGAATATATTTATGAGAAGATCTTATGAACAACTAGGAACTAAGCCAATGGCGGATGGATAGGGATGGATGTTGGAAACAATAGAAGGATATGTAAAGGCCACGCGGCAGGGGAAGATTGGGGAAAAGGATCTGGAGATGGTCAAGGGCTAGATCAAAAAGAACCAATTACAACAGTGTTGTGGTTTAGATTAAAAATATCTCTCAAGAGTCTCACTGTAAAGGTAGAACCTGGTCAGTGGGGAAGGGTGTGTTTGTTCCTGGCTCTGTCTCCTCCTCTTTCTTTTCTTTCTCTCTCTGTCTCTCTCTCTGTCACTCTCCCTGTCTCTCTCTCTCTCTCTCTCTCTGCTTCCTGGTTGCCGTGCGATGAACATCTACCCAGGCCCTTCCACCATCCACTTTCTACCCTGTAGCCAGCCGACTACAGACTGAAACCAGGAGCAAATATAAACGTCTCCTCCCTTAACAAGGCTGTCAGGTATTGTGTTCCGGGAATAGGAAAACGGTGACGAGGACGGCCAGGTTAAGTGTTCGTGTCACTGTCCAACGAGAAGCATCTTTGTCTGATGCCCTCAGGAGTGCGCGCACGGGAGTCAGACATTCAGTGGATACTCTGAACCCGCTCTGCACCAGGTCCCTCAAGACACTGGGCACACAGTGGAGCCTCTGTCCTAGGGAAGAAGGAGGAAATAAAGGAAATAACCAGGGCGGAAAATATCCGTGGGATAAGTAGCAAATTTCCAAGGAACCCAAAGCTTTATTTTCTTTTTATTTTCTTGCTTTTTTTTTTCTTTTTTGAGACAGGGTCTCACTCTGTAGCCCAGGCTGGTCCCAAACTCACTGGTGTAGCCCAGGCTGGCCTTGGACTCAGGACAATCCTCCTCCATCAGCCTCCTGAGTATTGGGATTACCTGCTTATGCCACCACTCCCAGGTTTATGTGATGCTGGGGAATTGAACACACTCTGGGGCCCCATGGTAGCAGGTGATGTACAACCACCTGAAGTGGGTGTTTGGGCCTTGTGCTTGCAAAGCAAGCGCTTTAATCACTGTGCCATTCCTCCAGCCCCCGAGCTCTAGAAAGGGGATGGCTGGACATGCTCAAGGGAGGCTGGGAGCTGAGTGGCTCCCAAAGGGCCAGGACAGAGTGGCCCAGCACAGAGAGGCACATTACCCAGGGCACCATGAGGCTATCACCCTCTGTGCAGTCCACAGATACATCTTCACCCACTCCAGCTGTCCCTTCATCTCCCTCTCGCCTCACTATCACCCCCCACCCATGCTCTTTGAACTCACCCTGCTCAGAGGCACCGCTAACACCCCACATCCTATCATTGTTCAGACTCTGGGGTCTCAGCAAGCAAGAACAGGAAGCCTAAAAGGGAGCCCAGAATTTTTCTTCTGCCCGGAGGGCAGCTAAGACTCCAGGGAGCCCGTGAGGACATCCACAGAGGTGAGAGGGGACACGGGGAATTTTTACTTCGTGGAACTGAGCCCCAGCGTGGTGTTTGCTCAAAACGCCGGAACTATTCCTGGATGTCAGGTGCAGTTAATGGTTGCTGTGGCAACCGCCCATGCTTAATGAATAGAAGAGAGTAAAAGATGCCGAATAAATGTCAGGGCCCGGGTGGATTTGCTCCTGAGCACACCCATTAGCGTGGGGCAGGGCAGGCCGTGGAGGTCGAAATGAGCAGTCCAGTGTGTCTGGTGACCAGTCCAGGGACCCTCTCAGTTCGGCACAATCAGAATGACACAATATGTCGTAAAGAAGTGGGTCTCTGTCTACACACAGCTGAACATAGGCTCCAGGTCTGTGGGTGAGGCTCTGCTCGGGTTTGTGGAAGTTGCAGGGGCCAAAAAGCCCACAAGTCTTTTGGGAATGTAGAGACACCAATCTCCTTGAACAAAACAGAACAACAAAAAAATATTCTTTCTGGAGTGCCAAATTCAAGTTTAAAAATAAAGGAGCATCCCTCAAGCCTGTCAGCATCTATGTGACTGTGTGAAGAGCTTAGCGGGGTGTGGTGACACACATGTGCCTGTGACCCTATCGCTCTGGGAGGGTGAGGCAGGTGGATCACAAGTTCAAGCTCAGCCTGGACAACTTAGCAATGCAGGGAGGCTCTCTCTCAACTTAAAAATTAAAAATTAAAAGGGCTGGGGACTCATCCTGGCTGTAATACTTTCTTGTTGAAAGACCTGTAACAAATTTTCTTCATCTGCTCTGTGTTGCTGTAACAGAAAACCTGAGATTGGGTAATTTATGAAGAACCAAGATTTCTTGCTAACAGTTCTGGAAGGTGGGATGTCGTCACAAGTCAAGGGCCCCTTTTATTGAAGGTCTTTTTGCTGCCTCTTTCCTGGGCAGAGAATATTTCGTGATGCCACAGTCCTCAGGGTCTGAGAACCTCTGAAGGTCCCACTTCTCAACACTGTTGCCTCAGGGATGAAGTTTCTACCGTGAGAACTTTGCGAGATTGATTCAAACCATAGCCTAAGTCTTCAAAGGCCTCTGCCCCTGAAACCATCAACACCCTCCAAACCCACACTGAACGCCTCTAGCTAAGGTCACACAGCCCAGTCCTTTGGGTGTGAGATACTATCTCAGTGGTACAGGTGGCCACACCTTCCTGAGGCCAGAGCATGCGTCTCTGACTATGGTCGGTCTCAAAATTTCAGAGGTAGTTGGTAAAGATCACAGGTTGTTGGAGCATCATGGAGGAGGCCCAGGAATACACTTAAAAAATAAATGAGAATCCAGGTGATTCTCATGTAGTGTCCTCCTGGAAAAGAGAAGTCGCCACACACAAGCAGCCAAGAAGAGGCCACAGCCGTGGCCTTGGCTTCAGAGCCCCAGCCACAGTCATGGCTGCCTCTGTGGTCTGCAGAAGGAATGAACCCTTGGCCCCTTGGAATGCCCCCTAAGGCAAGATTAAGAAGATGTTGGGACTCTAGGCAATAAAGTTGTCATGGGAACCATCCCATCCTCACTGATATTCAGCAGCAAAATAATACTAAGTTATCAAATAAGGAAAATCAGCACATTTCTGGTCTTTCCCATTGTATTTTAATGCCTTTTTTGTGAATGTCAAACATCAAATGTCCAGTTCTCATTTTCTTACCCACACCCCTCCCTAGTGGGCTGGCAGAGCCACGAAAGCTCTGCCTCATTGACCCATCCGGCATCAGTGCCTATAGTGCATCAGGTATTGTGTTGGGAGACCAATGCAATGGGGCAAAGAAACCCAAACTGAAACCTCTGAAACCGTGAGCCAAAATACATCTTTCCTCCTTGTAAGTAGCTTTTCTCAGGTATTTTGTCAGCCAAACAGAAGGCTAACACAAATGGTTTTCTCCTTGTCATTAAGGTCACCTCCTCAGAGGGTCGGACCCCACCCACCCAATCTCATATCACCTGCCCCACCCTCCATCGCGCTTTCTTTCCAGGATTTGTTATTTACACGGGACATGCTGCCGTCTGAAATTCTCTTTTACTTTTTACCAGTAGATCTTTTTCATTTACTGGGTTTTTCATCAGAGTCTCACAGCCTTGAGATCCGGAACCCAGTCTGTTTTGCTCACTGATAAATTCCAAGTGCGCGGGATCATGCTTCACGGAACACAGGCGCCTCCGTAGACATCTGTGGGACAAAAGGATGACTCAGGATGTGCCCCAGCAGCGCTTCTGTTACATCCAAAGAAGATGTTTATTTCTCATTAACTCACTTGCTCTTCTGGATCTCTTATTAGGAGCCATAACTCATAATTGCTATACCCCAAGTGCTTCCTCTCGTTCCGAGAGACCAAGTTTAGTTCAGGGTCCTCATTAGCCATGAATTCATTATCCAGATCTCTGCCTGTGTGAGGTTGTTGAGGGAACAGGCAAGTAAACTCTATCTTGTATGAATATAACCCACTGCTTCTAAAGGCCATGTCTCCTCGAATATCACCCCACCCCTCACCACCATCTCACTCCTGTCCCATGTAACACTGCGATTCCCAGCTCCTGTCTGGCAGCTCCTCTCTGATCGCCAGCTCTTGTCAACACATGACAACACAATGCAAATAGAAGGCAAGGCATGACATACCAACTGCGGGCACACCAGAGCTGCCGGTAGGACGCAGCGAACGATGGAGGAAGTGAAAATTGACAAGGATGGTGACATGATGAACACAGCCAATGATTTCAATACCAGAAGATTAGCAGCAGCTCTTGGGAAAACTGGTGACATGCTCAATTTTTTTTTTTTTTTACAAAAATGACCCACTTTATGATCCTACTGTGAAAATCCAACTTCTTGATCCCATCAGGGAAGGGGAAGATATCATATTAGAGCACCACGTGACTTTATCAGAAAAACAACGCTCCCCAGAAACAACGCGATTTCTTTTATGTTCACCCCAGTAAGTGCGTTGTCTCAAGAGATCAGCTAGAAGAAACATTGTTGTAAATTGCAATTTCATGTTAAAGGTGATGTTGGAAGCCCATCTTCAGGCTGTGTTGTGTACTGTGAAATGGGAGTCCTTGTTTTCTTTTTTTAAGACAGGATCTTGCTCTATAGTCCGTGCTGGTCCTGAACTTACTATGAAGCCCAAGCTGGCCTTAAATTCACAGCAACCCTCCTAGCTCCACCTCCCTAGTGCTGGGATTACAGGCGTGCACCTAGGCTAATTTTTTATGTGGTGCTAGGAATCAAACCAAAGCCAGTGCATGCTGGGCAAGTGCTAACCACTTAGCTACCCTCCCAACCCAGTAGTCCCTAGTTTTAAGTGGATTCTCCTCACAGACGTGGTTCTCCACATGGCCACACAGCCACAGTGGCATCATTGGGGGCTTCGAAACCATCATAAGCCCCACATTTATTGAGTGAGAATCTCTGGGGATAGAACAGCCTCAGACCCTGTCAGGCTCCCAGCCTCTTTAAGGCAATACCAATGTGAGCTATGCGTGAAGACCACTGTTTCAGAGTATTCTTATCTTACCTGGGCCTGGTGGTACAGAACTAGAATCCCAGCACTCTGGGAGGCTGCGGCAGAAGGATTGCAAGTTCAAGCCCAGATCAGGAAACATAGCAGTGTAATGAGAACTTGTCTCAAAAATAAAAAAGAGAGAGAGTGGTTATCACTGGGGCTGTAGCTCAGTGTGGAGATCCTCAGTTCAAGTTCCAGTACATCAAGAGAAAAGAAAAGAAAAAGGAAAAAAAAAAAAAAAACCCAGTCTGTCCTTATCTTCAAATACAGAGATCTTCTCTTGTACCAGGAACCCGAAGATTTTTTCAGTCAAGCTCTTGCTTGCTTAACCCAAGCACTCCCAGAACACAAACAAACTTGATATTTGATCTTCTTTCTGCTATGTGAAAGCGAATTCACCACAATGGTTATCCAACAAAAGATTTATGCAGCTGGACCCAGAGCCCTGGTTTCGGGTCAATCTTAGTTCTGAGCTCCGAGTTCTGGGCTGTAAGGCCTTGGAATTTGATCACGTTGGCTAGATTTATGGCTAAGATGAATACCAAAGTCCAAGCATTGGGTTGGCCATGTTTGAGGCTGGACCTGTTTCTAGGCTCAGTGTGCTGGTTAGAGATACTTACTCAGAGCGCAGGGTGGCTGTCCAGAGCTTGCTCAGGAATGATGTACCTTTGTTAGTTCAGGTGAACACACAGCCACTGAAGCCTACCCTAGGACCTTCAGTGGGTAGATGTGGATGGGCACTTGTGGAAGACCACTCAGAGACCCTGCTGACACCCTCTTCTTCCCCTAGGGGAGAGGCAGCCTTAGAAACTGGGTCTCCCTTCAAGACTATAAACCTAGAAAATTTGAACCTGGATAACAGTCTCCCTTCCTAGGATTTCTTTGTTCATTCGTTTGATCCTGGGTGTAAGAACTTGGAGTTTTTACACTGTGCTACATCCCCAGCCATTTTTTTTTTCATTTTGGTTTTGAGACAGGATCTAGCTAAGTTACTCAACTGCCCAGGCTGAGGTCCAACTTGGAATCCTCCTGCCTTAGTCTCCCAGAGTTCTGGGATTACAAATCTGCTCCACCAAGTCCACCAGCTCAGCATTTCTTGACTTGAGGCCAAAAAGCATTAGACGCAGAGTTGTTTTGAAGGATTCAGGAAAGTGCTTTCTGGCTCTTGGCCAAACATGGCCTAGTAAGTGGTCTAGGTCTATACCTGAAGAATTCCTCCAAGGGGATCAGCCCTCCTGGGCATATGCGCATGCATGCACCTCCATGCCCAAGTCTGCATGTGGGTATTACATCTCCATAAGGGAGAGAGACATCAAGCTCTCCAATCAGTCCCTAATCAGCCCTCATCTCAGCGCCCAGCCTTGCATTGACACTATTAAGAGGACTTGGAGTCAGGCACGTTGGCACATGCCTGTAATCCCAGCTACTCAGGAGGCAGAAGCAGGAGGATTGCAAGTTCAAGGTCAACCTGGCCAATTTAGCAAAACCGTGTCTTGAAATTAAAAAAAAAAAAAAAATGCTAGAGTTGGACATGTGCCTTCATGGTGAAACACTTGCCTAGTATATAGCGAACTTGGGGTTCAATTTCCATTACTCCCTTCCACACACACAAAAAGGACTTTGCTAAGAGCTCAGATTCTGGAGTTAACTGTTACTCAGACTTCAGCTCCATGCCTTGGCTTCCCTGTCGTTGAGTGTGTTTATTGCATGAACATATACTTACGTATTACTGTGTACTAAGCATCCCTCTCAGCACCTGACTTGACTCCGTCACCCCTCCCAAAAGCCCTAAGAGGAGGATACTACTATTATTCTCATTGATGGGGAAGGAAACTGAGGCACACAAAAGCTAAGCGATTTGCAGCTAAGGCCTGGCAGAGCCAGGATTCAAACGCAGCCATCTTGGCCCCCAGGACTCACACTCCTTAACCCACCTGGTCTGCCTGCTTCCCAGGACTACAACCTCCTACCTCCCAAAGTACCTCTAAACAAGTCAGGGAGGAGATGGTGGTTTCTTTGGAAATTCCAACAACCAGATGATTATCAATACTTTAAAAATGATGAGGTCAAGGCTCAGAGGAGTAAATAACTTGCCTCAAGACTAGTCAGCTCAGGCTCCTATAATAAATTACCGCAGACTGGGTGGCTTGTACAATTGGAACTCTGGTTTCACGGTTCCGGAAGAGAGAGCTCTGAGATCAAGACGCCAGCGTGGGCGGGTTCTGGTGAGGATCCCGTTCTGGGCTGCCCGTGTCTTCCTTCTCAAGGGTTGGGTGAGAGAGAGAGTTCTCTGGGGTTCCTTCTATAATGCCACACCTCACGACCGCGCCATCCAGGGACTCCGCCTCTTCACGCCATCACATTACGGGGTAGGATGTCAGTATATGAGTTTGGGCAGATGCAATCACTGCGCTGCATAAATCATCCAACAAGACTGTTAGAAGGGGTGGAGCAGGGGTTCCAGTTCCAGCCTGCGGGGACAAGGCCTGTGTCCCACCGCTACACCACCTGCGCCCTCTAGAGGCCGAATCTGCACCAGCTGCAGCAGAAGCAGCTGACCTTCTCCCAGACTGCAAGAGTCTCGCTTGTCAGTACAAATTCACAGCCAGCAGCCTTATCCCTGCATTTCGATGTTGACAGTCACTTCCCAGGATCAGGGAATTCTCAGAATTGGGCCTCTGAGCCCCACACTCAGCCCAAGTAACTCGGAAGCGCCACTTTCCCTGGAAATAGTTAACAAAAGCTTCAAGAATTAAAATCACCGATGTTTCTAGACTCCTGCTCACCCTTTTATGCTGGGAGTCAGCCAGAGTCGTGTGGATCCTGCAGGGTGCCCAAAACCTGGTTGAGTTTTTCCAACCCTAAGGAAGAGCTGGGGCTGGACTAGGTCCTGTGCCACCTCAGACCTGTCCATCCACCATTTTCTTGCCCTTGATTTTTAAAATATTATTATAATAAAAATTTAAAGGAAGATTTAGTACTTATATATACATTAACTATGTTGTATATGTGACCCTAGTCTGTTTCTCTTTACTCACAAAAACAAGGGCAAAATAAAATGGCAGGTTGCAGGTGAGGCACACCCTAGACAGTTCAGGGGTCAGTGCAGAGCAGGCTGTCAGAAGGGCGGCCGATGGACCCTGCAACACCGCGACAGCCCCGTTGTCCGCGCTGCCGGGGTGGGAGGGGTCGCACTTCCGCCTTTGAGCCTTTGCATCTGCAGCTCCTCCAGCTGCAAAGCCCTTCTCCGGGTTCTGCATATAACAACTGGCTCCTTCTCTGTTTTCAGGTCTGAGCTCAAATGCCCCCTTCCCCCAAGTCCTGCCGAGCCAATGTTTATCTACCGCCTGTCCCACCCCATGCAGAGTTTCTATCCCGTCATCCTGTTTTGTTTCCTTCCAAGCACAGGCATTGTATTAATTTTATGGTCTAGAGCCTCTCTCTCTCTCTCTCTTTCTCTCTTTCTCTCTCTCTCTCTCTCTCTCTCTCTCTCTCTCTCTCTCTCTCTCTCTCTCTCAATGTAAAGACTAAGAAGCAGAGTTCTTCTGTCTTGACCACCATTGCATGAATCCAAAAGAACCTAAAACCAATCATCATAGCCCAGTTCTCATACATCCCAGGTTCTAGAACCTCCCACCGGCCACCCCTAATCCTCTAACGCCCTGGGCCACAAGGAGCTCCCAACTGAGTTTCTTTTTTCCTTTGCTCATTCCACCATCAACACACACAGGAGATACTCCCCTCCCTTTCTCTGATTAACTTCTAATTAACCTTCAAGTCTCAGCTTAGATGTGATTTCACTCAACATTCCAGGCAGCACAAATCATTCTCCCGAGTGAACAGGTGAGAGGATTTTTGTGTGGTGGGGGTTGCTCTCATTTTA
Source organism: Ctenodactylus gundi (assembly GCA_004027205.1). Lineage (NCBI taxonomy): Eukaryota > Metazoa > Chordata > Mammalia > Rodentia > Ctenodactylidae > Ctenodactylus > Ctenodactylus gundi. The sequence goes on along the minus strand of PVKB01000402.1, from coordinate 387,036 downwards.
ATCCTTCCTGTCCTGTTTGAAATTTCTAACACATACATATATTCTTTTAATTTAGCAGGAGTTATCTGATGATGGGAAAATGGGATGTTTCTTATTTTCTTAGTGATATTTCTCTGCATTGAAAAAAAATCCTAATAAATGTTATTCTTACAGTCCAGCACCACAATGACTTAATTATTACAGCTTTGTGGTTTAATATCCTGTTAAGAAACCACCTTCCTGAGCCTTCTTGTTCACTTTAATATATTTTTTCTTGCAAATTGCTTTCAACTCCCCAAATAGACTATCACCTGGAAAAATGGTTCCTTTATTTCGTTCTTTCTATTGCTTACGACTGAATTGTTGTGCCAACTTAAACTTCTAGAACTGTGCTAAGTATTAGAGGCGATGATAAACATGATCTCCTTCTTGGTTTGAGTAGGAATATCTCACCAGTCTGACTCTTAAGAAGGAATGTTGGTTTAAGAAGAACACAGCCTGCCAGATGTGGCACAGACCTGTGATCTCAGCACTCTGGGAAGCTGAGGCAGGAGGATCTCAAGTTTGGGACGAAGCTGGACAACTTAGACCCTGTTCTCACACCTATCTAGTGTGCCGGGTCCCCAGCACCTCTTTCCTGTGGCTACTGGTCCTGTCCCCTCACTGCACCCCCTTTGACCTTTTTCCTGGTTTGCTTCTCTCCTGGTTCCAGCTCCTCTCCACCCCAGAGCCTGAGCATATAGCTATATGAAGACAGTGCTCGCCTCTGTCTCCTGATGGAAGCTTTGCAGTTTGGGTATTTTCAACATCTCTCTTGGTTCTTTCCTTTGCAGTTTGTGGGCAAGTCCCACCCGATTCTATTTTCTCAGATTTACTGACATGGGAAATACTCTTAAGGAAATGTGAGTGAGAAGAACAGCAAGATCCCAGACTTGTAATATCATTTTGTGTGTGTGTGTGTGTGTGAAAGTATAGGGGTTTGGGGGAGGGAAGCCTGGAAGGAAGTAGATATAAAAAAAATGCTAACTAGTGGTTATTTCTGGGAACCAGCAATATGCTGCTGACATGAATGGCCAACTTCAATGTATGATGGGTGTATGACTTGGGGGTGCCAGCAGCTTCATTTCCAGTGTGACTTCCTCGGGGAAATTCTTGATTCCCTCTCCTTTTATATCGCTTTATAAAATCTCACCATGTCTCCCATGTGTCTCTTCTGGTCCTAAAATACCTACCAAAGCCAATGGTAATAATAGCTTCGATTTATTGAGTTCTTATTATGTGCCAAGAGTTGTGCTAAGTGTTGCGTGTCATTGCCTGATTAAAAGATTTATGTCTTCAGTGCTTAAAACAGTGACTGTCACTGTGACTGCTATTACTGCCTCAACTGAGTCTCTAGACAACTCCAGGAGGCGGCTGTTATTATCTTCTATTGGTAGAAGGAGAAATTAAGGCTTGGAAGAACAATTTGCTGTAGACACCACATCCAGAAGGCGGCAGAGGCAGGGCTGACCCAAAATGTAATTCCAAAGATTGCGATCTTGCTCAGTTTTGGCTCGGGAGTTACAAACTTGAATATCTGCAGAGACGAGTAAGTGCTATGGGGTCAACTAGGGACTTGGTCCAACTGGAGAACCTTGACCCCATTTCAGAGTGCTGCTAGTGACCAACTCCAAGAAATTGGTGTCACAGGGACATGGGGGGGGGCAGAGCTCCTCATTTTTAAAAGAGAAACTGAGGGGCTGGAGTAATGGCACAGCAGTTAAAGTGCAAGTTCAAGACCCTGAGTTCAATTCCCAGCACCACATAAAGCTGGGCATGGTGGCGCCTGTCTGTAACCCCAAAACTTGGAAGGCTGAGGCAGGCAGACTGTCCTGAGTCCAAGACCAGCCTGGGCTACACCAGTGATTTCAGGATCAGCCTGGGCTACAGAGTGAGACCCATCTCAAAAAAAATTTTAAAAGGAAAATGAAAAAAGAGAAACTAAAATTCAAGTTTTCATGTAAAATGCCCTGAATTTTAAGCCAAAGCAAAATACTCATTTTTAAAAATAGAATATGCAATAAAATATGGCAAGTAGCACACAACAACTAAACAAACAAAATTACAAAACAAAAACCGTTTACATCTCAGGTTTAAAAAACCAAATCGCTGTGTCTGCTTCAGAAGCCCCAGTCTGGACTGTGTCCTCTACCCCAGGAAGGCCCAGACCCTTCCTTTCTCTTCCCTTTCGCCCTCACAGGACAGAAATCATTAGAGTAGCATCCACTACACTTCTCAAAGGGCCAGAGAGCAAATACGTTCAGGTCTGTTATCTCTGCCATGTTCAACTCAGCCACTGTAGCCTGAAGAACGACCTTGAAACTAGGTAAACAAACAGGCACAATTGTATTTCAGTAAAACTTTATTGACACAGACCAGAGTCTGAATTTTTCTCTGTTTTTTTCTAATCATCTAAATATGCTAACATGGTTCTTAGCTGTGCAAAAAGAGGTGCGCAGTATTTGACCGTTAAAAGCTGGTGTCAGTCTCCAGTCTCGTCCTGTCTCTGAGCTACTGGTTGTTGTTCATTCTGTCTTTGACTCCAGCTTCCCTGCATAAGCCTGTTCAACACGCAGACACAAACACATACATGGTTTCTAGTTTCCCCAGCGATTAATCCTCCTCCCCAACACTTCGATACTGGGGATAGAACCCAGATCCTTCACATCGAGCTACTTTTCCAGCCCATTTCATTATTTTTGAGACACAAAATCGCTAAGTGGCCCAGGTTGTGCTTGAACTTGCGATCCTCCTGCCCCACTGGCAGGCTTTGAGAAACTGATTGGGTCTACTACTTATCTGAGTGATTGATTTATTGTAAGCAAAATTCTTAGGCCTGATTTCCTCACCCGTGGGGGGGAAAAATGTACCAATTAGTATGCTCGGAAATCACTTCCTTCTTCCCTTCATTCACGTTCCGTCCACGGTTCCACCACCCAGCAGATGTGACACTTTCGTGCCTCTGCAGACCTGATACCTCTTCGTAGGTGTCAGGATTCAGAGCCCTTCCACCTGGGCAGCGGTCAAGAGTAAGTCAGAGAAGGGCTGTGCGCATCCCTCGCGTGCCCTGCCTGTGGGAAGCACCTCCTAAGTGACAGCTATTGTTCCGGCAGGCCTGCGCCTGGCAAACATTATCTCAAGTTCACCATCAGCCTTTTCTCCAGTCTTCCAGTGGCTGCTCTGCAGTACAAGCCCGGCTCTCTCTTTCTCAGCCTCCCCCGCTTTTCACAACACAGCACTGCCCCTCACCTCGGGAGGACTAGAAAGCGTAGTTTCGTGCTGTGCTGTGGGGAGACGTTCCTGAATATTGTTTGCCATTTATAAGAGCTGACAGAGCCATTAGCTGCCCCACAGATTGGTTAATTGGGTAGTTAATAAGCACCCACGATGATTATCAAACACACACAACGAGTTAAGTCAAGTTTATGCTGAAGAGAAGGAAGAACGCTGACAGTTTCTCTGATGCGCATCTTCGGCAATGCTGTAGCACCTGAAAGGCTGACCGCCCCAGCAGGGGAGAGGGAGCTGTGACCCGGGAGAAGGGACAGAGAAACGGAGGGCTCTTGTGCTCAGACATAAGCATTGTTAGAGAGAGGGGGTTACTCCAGAAAGCCGCAGTCAGATTTTGGGCGACAGAGTACTGGCGACCAAGCCCAGGACCTTCGCAATGAACTGCAATCCCCAGCCCATTTTTATTTCTAATTTTTGAGACAACGTCTCTCTAGGTCACTAAATAACCCAGGCTGGGCTCAAACTGGCAAACCTCCTGCCTCAGCTTCCCAGGGTGCCAGGATTATTGGCCTGTGCCTCTAGACCCTGCTTGGAGTCAGAAATTGATTGGGTCTACTACTTATCTGAGTGATTGATGGTAAGCAAAATTCTTAGGCCTGATTTCCTCACCTGGGAGAAAAAAACAGTACAAATTAATATATTCAGAAATCACTTCCTTCTTCCCTTCATTCACGCTGGGTTCACCGTTTCAAGGGCTCTGTCGCACTGGCTATTGGCTTCGTTGTTCTAAGTGCCTGCGGTTAACACAGCAACATACGGGCAGCGCCTATTGGATGGCACAAAGCTGCTTATCTCGTGGAGGCTAGGAAGCAAAGAGAGGAAGGATCCAGGGTCCCAAAATCCCCTTCAAGGGCATGCCCCAGTGACGTAACTTCCTCTCACTAGGCCCCACATCCTAAAGGTCCAGCTGTCTTCCACTGGCACTACCAATTGGGGACCAGACCATTCATGGTCCTAACTACAGCAGCTGGTTTCTTTTTTGTGCCCTAAATAAAGATGCTATTGGGCCTATCCATGCACAGGCCCCCAAGAACAAGGGGTGGGTCTGCACTGTCACATAAATTCGGTGGGGCTAGGACCCAGGTTGGTCCTCAGGAACTGTACCCTCTCCCCTCGGCTCAGGACCATATTTGTCTCCACAGGGGCTTTCCGGGGTGTGTGCAAGAAAATCGATCACTTCCCTGAAGACGCAGACTATGAACAGGATACAGCTGAGTATCTCCTGCGTAAGTCCCCCCGCCTTCTTGGGTCTCCCCTGGGAGGAGGGAAGGATCTCTCGCCGTCACCCACTTCCCTGTGAGTTTGAGATTCTTCAGTATTCATGTCAAAGTGCAAAAATATTCAAGTGAATCTGATATCTAAGTCTCTTTATTTCCAATGAACTAGGAATAAAAACAAAATCACAGGCGAGGCAAAACTGAAACGTTCTTTTTAGAGTAGAAAGATCTAAAGAATTTCCATCAACTTGAACACAAGCTTTCACCTTCCCCAGAGGGTTGATTTGAGGTGTTAATGGGTAAAGTGTTAATGCATGAGGTGCTAATGGGTAAGATCCCGTGGGCCCGGGAGGATAGACACAAACCGAAGTTCACCTCTCCTCTGACTACCCTTCTGTTTCCAGTCTCTGTAGGATGTTTTTTTCCAAAGTCAATCACCTGGATATGACACAGACTGTCACAACAACAGCCCATAGGAGCCATTGTCTTCACTTTCTCCGTTAGTTCTGAAACTATAATGTCATCCATCTGAAAGGGTCATGAAAGTTAAGCTACTGCAGACCGTGGCGCTTTGCCCCGGGCCCGACAGGATGGTGAAGCAATCTGTGTTCACTCTTCTCCATTGTGCAGGAGTGGCAAAGTCTGCAGCAGACACCAGCCTTACAGTGGTCCAGCCACACAGGGAACTTGGGTTGAGATTTTAGTGGAATTTCTTTAAGAACATGTATTGAGTTCATTCAAGATGAAAATTCCAAGGCATTGTCTAATTGGCTATTCAGGACTGTTAGATTTAAGGTTTCGTTGGGGGGGGGGGGCGGGTATTTTTACTGCAATTACAAATAAAATTCTCAAGAAATCGCTCTGTTCAGGTTCTGTTTGTAAGCCACACACACGTGTTTTGAGGGTTGAGTGCAGCCCAGTAGTAGAGTGTGTGCTTAGCATGTGTGAGGGCCTGGATTCAATCTCCAGTGCAAGAAAGATGAAGGAGGAAGGAAGGAAGGAAAGAAGGAAAGAAGGAAGGAAAGAAGGAAGGAAGGAAGGAAGGATGGAAGGAAGGAAGGAAGGAAAGAAGGAGAGAAGAAAAACAAGAAGGGTTGAGGGAAGTTTTATTTTAAAATCATTAACTTTAATCATACCTGCTAATCTTCAGATGGTCATGGGTCTGTATATGAACTTTTAATTATATAACAACAGAAGTAATGTGAAAGGTCAGTGTGACAACAGTCATATTTTTGGCTAACCTTTTACACACAAACATACCATTTATCTCTTTTCAGTGTTTCTTCCTCCAGTGGAATTTATTGAACTCCCTCACATCAGTAACTCAGAAAGCTTTGGTGTAGGGAGTAAAAGCCAAACTTGGAGATGTATCATAGCTTAGCCAAAGCTTGACGGGTGACATAGATAACTTGGACCCCTCAAAAGAGAATGGCTTTGAAGTCACAACCAGTGGGATGGTGCCAGAGGACTCCTAGTACATCTTTGCTTTTCTTTCCTCCTCGGATGAAACACCTTGATATTTGCCCTGTCGGAGACTAAACAGAACTGTGACTTCTATTCCACAACTTGCAAAATTGATTTTAAGGTCCTTGGAGAGGTTGGTTACTTTTCTGACAAAATATTTTTCTCGTCTTTGGGAAGAGAGTGTCCCCTGTTTCTTCATCTCCCCTCACCCCCATCTCACAGCTTGAGTTTCACTGACAGTCACAGAATCAGCTAAGTTTAAGGACTGCTTAAGGACGACAAAGATTTCTTCCTGGGGATTTTGAACGAGCCATTTAGGGCCAAGGTCATGTTCCTGCTTGGGTTCTATTACTTATCCAAGAGTTTACGTTTCTGGTGCCCACAGCCCTGGTGGGACTGGAGTTGCACACATGACTTCTTTCCAGTCTTCTCTCTCGTGTGCACTTTGGGGTAGGCTGCAGCCTATACCCCTATGTCTTAGCTCCTATAACAGAACGCGTGAGATTGGTTAATTTATAAGGAGTGAAGGCGCATGGTTCTGGAGTCTAGAGGTCCATAAGCATGGTGCTGCTCTCTGCTCGGTACATGATAGGTTCTTCTAACCTCCTCACGACCTAGCAGAGGGCATCACGTGCAGAGACAGAGCAGATGAGTCAACTCGGGTCTAGCCACCAATGCCATGCGGGAGGGCCAACCCTTCATGTCCTCATCTAATCCTAATTACTTCCCCAAGATCCCGCCTCCGAATTCTATTAGCACACACATTGGGAATGAAGTTTCCAATACAGGAATTCCAGGGGAACACATTCAAGCTATGCACTAATCACTCGCCATCATGTAACACTGAACCCAGGAAAGTCCTCCTTGGACACCAGTGGTGGAATCGCATTTGCATAAGCTTATCACTCCACCCACATGACCTTGATTTAACCCCAGTTCTTTGGGAAAGGAGAACCTGGGAAGGGAGATAATAAACCATTTTTGTTCTGAAGCCAACACGTATTCTCTGGTCTGTAACAACGCAGGGTGGGCCCCGACGGACTGAGGGGACAATGGCAGTAGAAATAGTCTGCTTTCAGGGTCTATAAACTGTAGCCAGAGTTTAGAGAATCTACTCATGCCTTGCTTGTTGGGCAAAGATGGGGTCTGACACCCATGGTCTGCCAAATGGTGATTGGACCGCTTCAGAAACAGCCATATTGACATATCACATATCCACACATTTCAAATATGTGCTTTCATAACCGACATAATTTAATAGCTCCAGATATTCAGAGCATTTCCTTTGGGCACATTTCAAAGGTTAATCATTTTCTGAAATTTAAAACAAATCTCTTTTAATCAAATAAACTCATTAAATTGACTATTCAAACAACTTCTGTCAATACACAATGCAAACAATCCCTTGAAAGGTTAGTTCACAAGTTCCAGATGAGTGCTTAGGACCCCTGGAGGAAGCACACTCACCCCTAATATTTTTGGGGGGGTCTAGGCCAAGAACCCAAGTGGAAACCCAAAAGTAAATTATTAGAAATTATAAATGAGTTGCTCCCATTGGCCTACTGGACCCATTAGAAATAAGTAGCACCCACACTCAGGATCCCAGCGCCCACTCTTCTGGGATCACACCCTCTACTTGGGGACTAGGGAACCGCAGGGGCCAGCTCTGCCTCAGAGTGAAGGGAAATTTCATTTCAGCTGATAAAAGATGCAATAAATACAACAAAACAACGAGAAGAGTGTGTGCCTTGGTGCATATTGGTAGCTCCAGCTGCTCTGGAGGCTGAGGCAAGAGGATCACAAGTTTGAGCCCATCCTGGGTAACTTATGACAGTTTTAAAGAGAGAGAGCTGGGGACACAGTTCCAAGGTTGAACACTTACCTTGCCTAGTCTAGATTGCAGCACTGGAAAAGAGAGAGAGAAAACACAAATTTACTAACAAGCAAGTAAAAAAAAAAGAAAGAAAAAAGTCACAGCATGATGGAAGATCATGACTCACTTGTCCCAATGAGTTAGAACTTTATATCATTTTTCTGTAGGAGAAAGAATGGGGGCTGGTAACTAATTTTTTTGTGAAACTCAATGAGCTTAGACAACATAAAACAGCCCCAGACAAAGTCTTTCCTGCACAACCAGGGATTGTAAACAATTCTTTACGGAATCACAATGCAAGCAACAACAGGTGACAAAAATCTGTCCAGATGTGTTGACAGACTTCAGTTTTTCTTCCTTTGAAGTGAGTTTAATTAATGAAAACTCAGGGAAGGGAGGGAGATGATTGCTTCTTCTTTGGTGGGCTGGGACTTTAGACAGATAAGGGAACTTTGCTGAAAGCCAAGGTCAGAGACCCTGATTCAGAGGGTGCTTTTTTTCCCCAGGCCTTTCAATTTCCTTTAGATCAAATTACTCAGCGTTCTAAACAAAACCACAAACTGATAACAACAAAAACCCACTAGACGTTCATATCGTAACTCTCTAAGCCCTTACTCAAATGGACATGAGAGCAAAGATCTGTGGAACAGCCCAGGGCAAGACGAAAGTGCCCAGGAGACTGATCTGTGTCCTCAGGGGTCAGCATGGCCAGGGTGGCCACAGATCTCTTCTCCCAGTCCATTCTAGGTTATTTGAAACTGCTTCCAACATACTATCATCACAACAGAGAGCAGAAGTAGCCCTGGATGCCCAGACCCCCATGGTTGGTTGACCACCTTGAAACAAAAGCACACCCTCCACTCTTCTCTTCATTAAGAAAACCCCACTCTAGTGTGCCCCGGGCCCTCTCCCCAGGGCTCCTACCATGGCCCCTTCAGGTACACTCCCCCCTTAGCCACAGCAATCACCAAACTTTCAGAAGACAGAACAAGCCAGCAAGCCTGGAAGGAGATTTGCAGCTGGGGTGTGAGCACATTCTCTTGGGTGATAAATGGCAGTGCTGGAGCCAGGTCACCGTGACTGTGGAGTTAAAACCTCTAACAATGACTAAGGAACTCAGCTCAGAGCTTTTCACGGCCAAAATGAGCAATGTCCTTCCCTGTCCCACCACATGCTGGCGAGCATGGGGTTCACTCCCAGCTCCCCCTGCAGCCCACAGTAGATCCAGCAGCAAATTCCATCAGGTTTACCTTCAAAATATAAAATGCACGTTGACAGCAGGCACAATGGTGCATGCCTTTAGTCCCAGCGCTCTGGAAGGCTGAGGCAGAAGGATCCCAAGTTCGAGCCCAGCCGGGGGCACTCAGTGATTTAACAAGAACTTATCTAAAAAAAAAAAAAAAGTAGGGGTTGGGGATGTAGGTCAGTGTGAAGGCTCTGGGTTCAATCCCCAGTACTGTAGGGGGAAAAAACCATATCTATAATGACAACCATGGCTGCTTGCCATGGCTTCCAGGAATTTTCAGCTAGACATCCTCAAACTGCCTCAGTTTCTCTCTTTCATGGAGAGGAGCACGGGGATTTTGCTCCAACACTTCAGAGGATGAGTTTCTAAGAACAGATCATGTTAGTGGAATACATATCACACGCTGAGTCCGACCACTTACTACCTCTCATGTGCCCCCTCGTCCAAGCTGTGGTCCGCTGTCACGTGGTTTCCTGCTGTCTGATCAGTCACTCAGGGCCCAGCCCTCAGGAGAGTCCCACCCACGACTCAACACTGTGCTGTCATCTACTTGAAATTTTTGAATTCTGAAACAAGAGGCCTCGCATGTTTATTTTGCCCAAGGCCCTTCACATTATGCAGCTGGCCCTGCCCATCGTCTCTACTGGAACATAAGCCCCGGGAGGATAGGACCCTTGGTCCTTTTGTATACCAGTGAGCACAGAATTTATTCCTAGGCTGGCCAGACTGGGAAACACAGACAGCCTGACTTACAATGACGCATCTTATGACCCGTTGACTTTACGGTGGTCCAAAGACACACACGCAGTAGAAACCTCATTCTAAACTTTCCAGTTTGAATCTTTCCCTGAGCTAACAATTTATGGTACATTTGTCTCTCATGATGCTGGGTGACAGTAATGACCTTCAGGTCCCAGCTTAGGGGGATCTGAGGGGAAACATCATTTGCTGTGTTGCTAGGATGCTCAGCTGACCAGCTGTACCAAATACCTGTTTGACCTGATAATATGTTTAACGTACCATAGGTTCGTCAGGATACAACCCCACTGTAAATTGAAGAATAGCTGTACTCTTATATTGATTGAGCAAATACTACAGAACCCCCTCCCAGGATCTCAGTCCTCTCTGTGGTCCAGAAACCCAGAAGTTAGCATACAGGGCACCATCTCCTTAGCCCTGGCCCATTTCCAAGGGCAGGACCCGGGCCTTTATGCTCATTAAACATTTCTACAACTTTCCCCGCACCCAGCACACCTGACATCTATTATAATAGGTGCTCAATAAATATTTGCTGAATGAAAAAATTTATTTGCTCATTCAGGGACTCAGTGGGTTTTGCCAGGCTCCCTATTATCCAGATTCTATGTGTTGGTGAATGGTAAATAGTCTGATAGGAGGCCCTGTATTCAAAGCCAGCTATGCATTTTTCTTTAGCACTGAGGGCTGAACCCAGGGACTTCATGCTTTGGGCTGAACTATATCCCAAGCTTGTCTGGCTGCTTGTCTTTGCTTTCCAAGCAAGGTCCTGTTAAGTCACTATGTTGTCCAGGTCAAGATCTTTGTGTCTTCTGAGTTCTCTTGGTTCAACCTTCCTGAGTGCAGAGATTCCAACAGTGTCCCTCCGATACAGCTACGTACCTTGCAGGTCCCAATATAAAACCAAAATTCTGGGCTCCTTGTTCAAAAACAAACAAAGATCTATCTCCTTTCTTCTGTAACCTACCTCTTGACCTGTCATGGTGTTTTTTATTTGTGGTTTAATGTCACATTCCTTGGGTACATGACACTCTCAGAGTGAGTACAAACCCTCCCAAGACCTGGGGTTTGCACATCATCCTAAGGCTCTCTGGGTTAATGCCCATGCCCCAACCAGCGAGCAAGGATGACAGCAAACTCTGGCTGTTCAGAACAAGGCAGAGAACCCATCCCAGGGGGCCCGGGACGTGGGGCAACGTGGCTGGGGTCTCATGTGAGTCAAGCACAAGCCCCATGAGACTTCCTCACAATACACACGCTCAAGGATGGAACAGTTAAGACTCTCAAGATGGTGACTACAGAATATCAAACCCAAGCTGGGCCTCCGTGAAAGAACAGAACCCCGGCCAACTGCCCTGTCCTCATGCCCACGATAGATGCGGCTCCTTCTCCAGCTTCTGTGCTGTCCTTCCCTCCGCACTCCCGCCCCAGCCCACCGTGGGTGGGTCTCGGGATACGGGGGTGCAGAGCTTCTCTCCTTCTCTTGGCAGGGGCGGTGAGGGCCTCCAGCGTCTTCCCCATCCTCAGCGTCACCCTGCTGTTCTTCGGCGGGCTCTGCGTGGCTGCCAGCGAGTTCCACCGCAGCAGACACAATGTTATTCTCAGCGCAGGCATCTTTTTCGTCTCTGCAGGTGAGTGTGTTGAGCCGACCCTGAGACATCAAACCGAAGCTAGGGTCGCGTGGACAGAGCAATGCTCTTCGGAGCTCCCTGCAGGGAAGAGCAGGGGACTGTGCCAGCTGTGGGGCTGAGAACTCAAGGAGTTTCACTAGAATCAAAGCCGTTGTCACCCTAGCTATGGGTGGCATAAAGGAACGACAAGGAGAAACAGGGAAGCAGTGTTGGCTGAGAAAGAGGCAGACTGGTGAACAAGCCTATAAAGTGGAATTTAAAAATACAGTTAATGTTTAATTTTTTTAAAAAAATGATTACAATAAAACACACATTTCCACCAATCCCACTCAAAACACCCCCCCGCCACACTTCAAATACACTTATCCCATCGGTCTCGCCACCTTCTGAAGTCTTTCTGAAAGTTCTCTTTCACGAGTGTCTTTAGCTGTGCTGTTGTGGCAGCCTCCATGTCCTGAATCTGTTCACGATGGGGACAGAAAGCCACGTGCAGACCAGAGGCGCATTGAGTGTACGTGAAAGGGCCCTTCCTTCCTGTTCCCTTCTGCTTGTCACGTACTAGGCCTGGTCCTTTGAGACACCTGTTTGCTGGTTAATTACTGTTCAGAGCTTTGCAAGCGCTCAAGTCCTCTCGCCCTTCCAAGCATCTTCGGGAACAAGGTACAAACCAGCAATCTCAGATACTCTGGGGAAAGCCTTCTGATCAGAAGCAGCTCTGATCACAGGAGCCTGTGGCCTAATCCTAGTGGCAAGGACACAAGAGATCATCTCCAGGAAAGAGCCTGTTCCCTGCCTTCTCTCGTCTTCCTTCCTCTGGTTGCTTGTCTTGCTTTCTTCTGGGAGCTTCTTTCCCTCCTTTCATCCCGACCACTTCTTCCCACTCACAGTTCCTCAGCCTGATTGAGGCCATCTGGATTAAATGCTTTAGAGATGCAAAGGGCAAGTGAGGGTGGGGGAAGTTGGGACTTGCCCTTTTGATGATGACCTTTGAACTTTGCACGGAACAATAACCCCCTCCCCCCACCCATGAGGAACACATCCCAAGACCCCCCTCTCCCCAGTGGATGCTGAAACTACAAGTAGTGACAAGCACAATTACTGTTTTTTTCCTATAAATCTGTATGTACAATAAAGTTTAATTTGTGACTAAGGCAGAGAGCTGGGCCTGGTGGTGCACGTCTATAGTCCCAGCACTGTAGGATGCTGTGGCAGGAGGATCACAACTTTCAGCCCAGCCTGAGCAACTTAGTGACATAGTGACACCCTGTCTCTAAACAAAATTTTTTTTAAGGACTGGGGATGTGTAGCTCAGTGCAAAGGCCTGTCTCCACTCTTTAGTGCCACGCACAAAATTAAATAATGAATAAGCCACAGTCAGAGATTAACAACAATAAGTAATAATATAAGAATCACAACAAAATACAGAAACAAATTTCTTCTGGAATTTTCCATGTAATATTTTCAGACTGTGGTTGGCTGTAATATTTTCAGACTGTGGTAGGTAACAGAAACTGGGGGTTCTGAACCTCAGGTAAGGAGGGACTACAATGGAAGAAGGATGTTTATTGAGCTGGGAGCAAGAAAGAAGAGTAGAAAATATTGAACAAGACAGGCTTGTCCTCCAGAATTTCGATCCTGGATTCCCCTACTTGGCCTTGAGAAATGCTGCCAACTTCCTGAAAATTGGTTTCCTCAACTGCACCCTGGCAAATAGTAATAGTATCGACTTCACACGGCTGTTGGAAGGAGATGCGGTATAAAAGCACAATGCTATTTTCTAATGTTGGAAACTCAGCAATGATATAGTTCCAAAATGTGGTGCCCAGCACCCAGGTCTCCTGTGAGACTTGCTCAGGCTCCCTCCACCTGTCTGTGAAATGAGGAATTAAGAAGCACCCACTTCTGAGACTCTGGGAACCCAGAGTATGGACAGAGATGTAGCCGCCATCTGGTCCCAAGGGATATATATGGTCGGCCAAGGGGGTTACGGCCTCAGACTTCACTGTGGGTGAACAGACGTTGACAACCCGCAAACCCAAAGACCTATTATGATCTGAGGTGCTTTCCTGCCACTGAGAGCCCCATGCTGGCACTGATTGGCCCAGAGGATCAGTACAAGTGTTGTGCTGATGTGACAGTTTCCTAAGAACAAAAGGGGATCATTATTTTGTCCCCCAAGGGGATTGTTAGAGAGTGTTCCCAGCCACCTCTCTTTGCACTGGGGATGTTGTGGGGGCTGGTGGGGAAATTAGACTTGTGGGAGTGGGAAAGCAGGGAGGGAAGCCAGAAGCTTGGGGGTCTAATTCTAAGCCCCCCATCTGGCAATCTTCCCCAGGAACCCCAAAGACCTCCAATTTTTTCACCTAAAAATGAAAGAACTGGGGAGTTCAGCACTCTCTAACACTCTTTTTTGCTCAGCTACACTATGGTTCGTGGGTTTTAGGAAGAGTAATGGATGATCTTTTCTAAGTACTTAGTGCTCAAAAGCATGCGCTCAGAAGCCAGGCCTCCTGGTGCAAATCTTGGCACACGTCCTGTCACTTGTGCAGTCTTGGGCAAATCACTCAACCTTTCTGGACCTTCTTTTTCTCATCTTAATAAGTAGCCATCATAATGGCCTCATTCCTGAGACTAAGAGGATAAAACGAGTTAGAATAGATGATATGCATTGTGTACCTAGTGCCCAGATCAACTCCTCTCCTTCTCATTCCAAAATTCTGCCCTGGGCTCTCACTTTTGCTCACGTTCAAGACCCATAGCTGGAGGCTATGGGAATGAACAAACCTAGTCTCTGGCCTCGTGGAGTTTCCAGTCTGATGAGAGAGACAAAGTGATCACCCATGTCCCTATCTTGTACTTTATAAGTCTTATTATTGAATTTTTTTTGGCCCTGGACTTTGATTGAGCCCAAGCATACACACATACCAAGCACACGCTCTACCACCGAATCTGCACCCAAAGCCCTTTTAATTTTTTGATATTGAGACACAGTGTTGCTGGCCTCAAACTTGATACTCCCCCCACCCTCTTCCCCGCTCAGCCTTGTTAATGAGCTCCAAATTCACCATCATTAAGAGTGTTGACTTCGACCATCTCCTAGCCATGTCTGCAAGGAAAGCTATTTCTCTTTCTTGTGTGCCAGTTTCCTCATCTGTAAAAGGGGAATGAATCACTCTGTTAAGACCATGGTCCACCGAAATGGTGCATGCGAAGACTTTTCTCAGTAGCTGGCAGATAGTACAAGCCTGGTAAGTAATTGGCTGCTCACTCGACTTCCTGCCTCTTCAACCTAGTTTGGCATCTAAGCCTCTCTCTGAGTTTTCTTTCCCTTTCTCCCCTACTTCACCCCCTTTAACAAGACCTCTCTTGAGGCTTTCTCAACTTTGCCACCAAAACTTCTCTGCTGGCAGAGAAACATAGCCCTGGGAAGTCAGGGGGCATCACTAGAAGCTGTCTTCAGTGAGCTGAAATGTCTTTGAAGTCTGCCTCCCATTTAACTTAAAAAATTCATGCGAATTCTACCTTCTCCTCCTTATTATATCTGTGTTCATTTTAATATAAAAGAATGTGTCGTTCTCACTAATCTTCCAGCCAAACTGACATTCCAGCAAGGGAAGCTGTTTCTCCTCTTGTGGCTTCCTGCAGCCCGACACAGAGTTAGAGGTGCCAACTCCTATATGGAAAAGCAGCTCAGGGACTGGCACTGGCTACCTACCTGCGGGATGCTTAGACCATGGAATGCTAAGAAGACACAGGGCAGAAGTAGCCCCTGACCCTGGGCCCTAGGGCAGGTCCCTGATGGAATATAAGCCAAGTCATACAGAAACTATTCATAGCTATATGAGCTACTTTTTTGTTGCCAGAACACAGTAACCTCCATCCACAACTCAAGGGAGGAAAGGTTTCTTTCAAAGGTCTCAGTCCATTCGTGGGCAGTCAACAGTGGTAGAAGCATATGGCAGAGGCTTAGCCAGACAGAGGGTGTTCATCCATGGTGGAGAGGAAACTGAGTGAGAAAAGGAGGAGGTAGACCATGTCCCAGGGATGCACCCCTTCTGACCAGGCCCCACCTCCTAGCAACACAGAAATCAGTAGATTAACCCCCCAAAAATAATCTTCTCTCCAACCTAAGGCTTTTGGGAGACATTCCAGATCCAAACCATAATAATAACCCTAATGCACATGCACCCGTCAATCGAAGTGGAGGCAGATGCTGTGGCCCCCGCTGTGTCCACTTTCCTGGCTGGGGAAAGACTTAGGGGACACCCAGGAAGTACAGAACATTGAAGGAATGGAAGATGGAGTCAAGAGGCTCTGGAAATGGTTACTTGCCGATTGGTGTTGAGAATCATAATGAAATACAGCCTCTTTTAGGTCCACCCAATAGGTAGTCTAAATGCGGAGGCCAGGAGATGCCGGCTGGTGGACCAAATTCCCTGAGTCACTGTTGGCACCACGCCCTAGATGAGGCCCATGAAGCAAAGGGACAAAAAGAGACATTTCCCCATGCCAGCAATAACATGAGAGGGGCAGCCAGAGAGGAGCAGAGCCCCGGGAGTCAGCAGCTATTCCCACCATTTCCTGGGGAGCTGGTTCCTCCCCAGGAAGCTGAGCAGCTAGGCCCAGTACTATTGTGTCGGCACGGAAGCAAACCAAGCCCGCAGGCCTTGCCTGCTGGGGACAACAGCTTCATGCTCCCCTCACACAACAGCCATGTCATCTTCTTTAGAACAGATAAGAAAGAGTTGTGCCAGGAGTGGTGGCACACACCCGTAATCCCAACTGTTCAGAAAACTGAGCTAAGAGGACCTTCAAGGCCAGCCTAGTCACCTAGTCCCCAAAAGCAAATATAAAAAGGGCTGGCATGTAGCTCATTGTTCCCTGGTTCAACCTCCAAAACTGAAAAGAAAGAAAGAAGGAAGGAAAGAAAGAGAGAGAGAGAGAAAGAAAGAGAGAGAGAGAGAAAGAGAGAGAGAGAGAGAGAGAGAGAAAGAAAAAAGAAAGAGAGAAAAGACCTGGTCTGTTACTGTCCCTTCCCCCTGGGTTCATTTGTTGCCCAGACTGCAGCTGCAGACCCATAAATGTCTCCTGGATGGAACATGTTGGCCCTCCATCAGCATTTCCAACTCCATGTGTCCAAACCTCCCCCTCTTTTCTAAGTCTCGTCTCCCTACTGCCTCTTATTTTAGCCCAGGCTGCTACCAGCCTCCCCTAGAACCCTGCAGATCGGTCTCAATTTCTTCTCTCACCCTCCCAAGGCCACAGCTTCTCTCTCCTGGCTCCACTCTCAGGGTCCAGCTCAAATGTCTCCTTGCCTTCAAAGCAAGGTACTCAGTCTTCCCTCTCTTCCTTTGCTCCAGAGTCACTGGCATGCGGCTCTGAGAGCGCCCTTCCTGCATTTGGCTCTAATTGCTTTTCGTGGCCGTCTCCCCTATGAATGTCTTTTACGATCCTCGTGGCCCTGCGCCAGAAATTAAGTGTTGATGGAGCACCTTGCTTACAAGGGAAAATGAATCCATTCTGACTTCTGCTGCACTTACAGATGGAGCAGGATTTCTTATCTTTCTTTCTTTCTTTCTTTCTTCCTTTCTTTTCCTTTTCAGTACAGAAGTTTCAACACAGGGTCTTTCCATCTAAACTCTTTTTATGTTGAGACATTATCTCAAAAATTTGCTTAGTTCCACATGCCCAGGATCCAACTTGAGATCCACATGTTTCAGCCTCCCAGAGCACTGGGGTTACAGGCCTGTGCCTGACCAAGCAGCAGAATTCTTCATCCCCTCAAAGCCAGAGTTTGCAAGAAGATCTCAGGGGTGGGGTTTCCCAGCCCTGATCCACCTTCTTGTCTCCCTTATTACCTCCAAACTTTCTATCAATATTTCAAGACTGAAAATGCCGGTTGTCTCTGATGTTTGTATACATATATATATATATATATATATATATATATATATATATATATATATATAAAACCCGTGACTTTTCTTGGTTCTTCTCCTAGGGTTAAGCAACATCATTGGCATCATAGTCTATATATCTGCCAACGCTGGGGACCCCGGGCAGCGCGACTCCAAGAAGAGTTACTCCTACGGCTGGTCCTTCTACTTTGGCGCCTTTTCGTTCATCATCGCGGAAATCGTGGGCGTGGTGGCCGTGCACATCTACATTGAGAAACATCAGCAGCTACGTGCCAAATCCCACTCCGAGCTCCTGAAGAAATCCACGTTCGCCCGCCTGCCCCCCTATAGGTACAGATTCCGGAGGCGGTCCAGTTCTCGCTCCACGGAACCCAGGTCCCGAGACCTGTCCCCCATCAGCAAAGGCTTCCACACCATCCCGTCCACCGACATCTCCATGTTCACCCTCTCCCGGGACCCCTCCAAGATCACCATGGGGACCCTCCTCAACTCCGATCGGGACCACGCTTTTCTACAGTTCCACAACTCCACGCCCAAAGAGTTCAAAGAGTCGCTACATAATAACGCGGCCAACAGACGCACCACGCCTGTCTGAGCTGACCTCGGGCCTCTGCCCCAAGCCCAGCCCAGCCTTGGGGGAGGTGGGGAGACGTGCCCACAGATGTCTCTAAGGTTGCATGACATGGTCCTCGTGATGGTATTACCTCTCACAAAGAATGAAACCAACGGACTCAGCCCTCACCCCCACTGGTCCTCACCCCCCCACCCAAGTCCCCACCCTTCCATCCCTCTCCACCTTTTCCAGCCAATCCCTTAATGTCTTCCTCTCTCTGTGTATCTGTGCCAGACGCTCTCCCTTCCTCCTTTTGGCTGGAAGGACTTCCACATTCTTCTCTCCTTGGAAGAGGACTTTAAAGCCACAGGTGGTGGCCAGGGCGGGGGAGTCTTCAGATCCCCCCGGCTGGGTGTTCATCCATGTCCCCTTGTCCACCCACACAAATCCTCAGGAAACCGCCACCCAGGTGGCCCTGAGGGAGGCATTCACCTTTCCGTGTTAGAAAAACATGACCAGAAATCAAAGATGTCAGAGCCCTGAAGCAGCTAATGTAATAAGCACTCATGTTATTAAAGGTTTTGCCTTGTTGTAACCATCCGAGCTGGGGGCGTTCTGTTCTTTCGGGGTACTCCCTGCGCAAACTCACTTCTCTCCCTTCCAACTGGCTTGTTTCTGTTTTGGAAGCTGAATTTGGCTCTTCTACACTCTAGGCCCCAAGAAAAGCCACCCTGTTACCTCCTGAGGCCAGGAAGATGGCCCCCGCGGGAGTCAGAGTCAGCTGTATTACTTCTGCTTGAATCACCAGAGGGGCGAGGATGCTACGGTTCAAGATCCTGAGTGCACTGGCCAAACCATCTACACTGCAAGCCTTAGTCTTTTCATCTGTGAAATGGAACCTGACCATAATTCTCTCCCTCACCCAGCATCGTGATGTTTAAATGAAACACCACATAGGAGACAATTAGCACATTATAATCATTAAGATATTTTTAATTTAGATGGATTCTAAGCAGAATCCCAGAAAATACCATGGCAGAAGCAACAAACACTTATTTCTTCTGGTTCAGAGGCTGGAGAATAGAGGACGGAGGCACTGGCAGATTCTATTCCAGGCAAGCACTTCCTTCCTGTCCAGTACCCAGCTACCTTCTTGCTGTGTTCTCACATAGTAGAAAGACGGTGATTTCAGTGGGTGAAAGGGAAAGACGCCACGAAAGCCACTCCTGCCGTTGTGGGGACACCACCCTCATGACCTCATCTGAACCTGATGAACTCCCAAGGTCCCCACTAGGGGTTGTATCTCCACGTAGGAATTTGAATGGGCAGGGAGGCAGGGACACAATTCAGGCCACACCAATGTCCACTTTGGGCAGACAAAAGCCACGTGAGAGTTGTTCTATGTGGGAGGAAGGGGTTATACAGTTCATGTGGGCTCTGAGGACTCCGGGGAGAGAATGGAGAGACCGTGGAATAGATAATATTCGAAAGCATGAGAAATGTGTGCCAACGGTGACTTCCTAGAGCGTTCTGGCACACATCCAGCACTTTACACTTCCAAATGGCTTTTTCGCTCTGGGCTCCAGCCACTGTGGGAGCAGAGTCACTATCCTAGAAACTCCCATGCTACCTGGAGGAACCATCTGTGTTGTACACCTGTTTGATTATGAGATCCTTCGGTGACCCTACAAAGACAGTATTATTAATAGCCTCATTGACCAAGCCAGAAACAAGGAAAAGAGTGTGTGTGACTTGCCTAGAATCTCATCCCCATCATGGGACAGAAGTCCTGGGACATGACACAGTAACTTCCTCACATCCACAGTGAAACTTTTTTCATAAAGTACACACCATGAAGTTATTTGGTCTAATATTTCATGGTCATTGCAAGTAATTGATGCTCACATAAATCAAATTATTTCATTGAACTCTCAAAATAATCCCATGCAGTCAGAGTTCTCTTCTCCATTTTGGAAGGTAAGGAAACAGAGGTTTAAAGACAGGAAGCATCTTAGGCACTAACATGCAGAATGGGCTTGGGTAGCCAAGCCTTGGGTACCCACGTGGGGTCGCTTCTCCTCAACACTGGCATTTTCCCAATGTCACAAGAGTACAACTTGTATGAGGGTCTTCCTAGCCATGTACCATATTGACAATTACGTACCTCACTTTTTCCCCTTAAATTGGGTGACTTTCCCCTTCAATAAATGTATTTTGAGGGATAATTTTATTGTATCACTACTATAAAAAGAAAAGTTGAATTCCTTGCCATAGCATGTAGTAACTGGAAAAACAAATAGAATAAAAATAAAATGGCCATGCTTTATGCTAGCTGCTGCCTAACCTGAGCTAATGGCAGCTTGGTCCACAGGATATAACCAGAACGTGAGAGAGGTGCTCAAAGCAGCCTAGCATCAACAGAAGAGGCTTCCCCTTGGTCCTTTTGCTTTTCAGGACCAGGGAGAGCTGGGAAGGCAATTCCTCATTCGCGGTACAATTTGACACTTTGCACAGCTATTCATCTTCTCCCGCTCTTGGGTAAAAATGGCTCCAGCCGCCCTTGGGGACAGAAGGATCTGAGAGAGGGAGTGAACAGGTGCAGCCCACTATGAGATGTGAGCAGCGGCAGCCAAAGAGTTTGTCAAAAATGGGGCCTCTTGGGAGCGGATCTGGAATGGAGAGAAAGGTCCCAGGGCCTGGCCTATCAGGGCGCTGACCATGAAGGCCAAATGCAAAGACATCCGCAGAAGCCAGAGAGCTGGAGTACCGAGATGGGCACCTGACACATGGAGAACCCCTGTGCCTTCTGGGTCAGCTTCTGCCAGGCCTTGGACCACAGCCACCAGGGAGTCTTTGCTTGAAAACTGCTTAACTGGACACAGCTGGTTGTCATCAGAGCCATAGTCTTATCATCACTTTCAAGTTGCAGCCAGAATCCTGGCCAGCCCTTGTCACCCAGACCCCTGGGAAGCATACCACATGAACCAAGCCACCATTCTGTCTGCCAGGCACTGTGCTCCGAACGCCATTTCCTTTGTCTATTGAATTCTAACCTTTGAGGCAGGTATTATTATAAACCCATCAGACAGATACTGGAACCCAGAGGAATACGACAAAGCAGCAGACACACACACCCACCTGACTCTAAAGCTTCTGCAGATGCCAAGCTCTTCTGGTCACGGTGCTCCAATCTCCCTTATCACCGCCATCTTCTCCTCTGCCACATGTGGCTCCACCCCAGCTCACACAGACCTGAACCAGCGGCCTCCTCCACCAATCTTAGAACTCGAGCCCTTCAGTTCCCCTTTCATACCTCCTGAATGTCAGCCCCCAGCTGACCTGGTGCCAAGAGATGCCCCCACCATTCTAGGGCTGAGAGGCAGCTCGGGTTAGCATCCAAGCACAAACACGCCTCAACACAGCTGCTCACGTTGGAACCCCAGCTCGGTATTTATCATCCACAAGACCTTTGACGAGATAATGTCCCTATGCCTCGGCTTCCCTGTCAAGTGGGCACAGAAATAGCCCTTGACACACAGGCTTGAGATGAGGATTGAATGAACTCATGATGGTAAGGTGATTGAGAAACAACTTGAAACATAGCAAGCACAACATAAGTGAAAAAGGGTCTTTAGTCTATGTGAGGGATCAAGAAACAGAAAGTGATAGTAAGATCAGATCTATGTCTTCAAGAGTTTTAGCTATTTTGTCTTCCAGGATGATCATAAATGTTTTAATATCCAGGTCTTTGGTCCACTTTGATTTGATTTTGGTACACGGCAATTGGTGTGTGTCTAGATTCATTCTTCCACATTTGGATAACCTGTGTCCCCTGCACCATGTATTGAAGAGGCCATCCTTTGTCCAGTGTGTGTTTTGGCCTCTTTGTAAAAGATCAGATAGTTGAGGGTACTTGAGATTGTCTCTGCATTCTCAGTTCTGTTCCATGAGTCAACCTGTCTGGTTTTGTGCCAATGCCATACCATTTTTATCACTGTTGCTTGGTAATATAACTTCATGTGTGATGTGAGCAAAGACTTTCTCAATAATGCAGCTGAAATATTACTCCCAGAATCAACAAGTTGGAGTATATCGAATGGCAACGAAGACAACAGAGTGAAGAGACAGCCAAGAAAATAAGAAAAATTTTCACCACCTGCACCTCAACAGAAGGCTAATGACTAGAATATACAAATAACTAAAGAAAATTAGAACCCTGAAAATCAAGGACTTGATTAAAAATTAGGCAACTCTAAACAGTTCTCAGATAAAGATGTGTTAATGGCCAGCAAATACATGAAAAAAAAAAAAAATGTTCAACATCCTTAACTGTTAGAGAAATGCAAATCAAAACAACATTGAGATGTCTGTCATCTTATTCCGGTGAGAATGGCATTGTGTTAGTTACTTTTTCGTTGCTGTGACTCAATACCTGACACCCACAAATTTAGGGGAGGAAAGGCTTATTTTAGCTCACAGTTTCAGAAGGTCACAGTTCATTCAGGGGCAGCCGGCAGTAATCGAAGTACATGGCAGAGACAGAGGAGGAGGCAGCTTCTCACAACATCACAAACAGGAAGGTAAGTTAAGACTAGTTGATACTAGTCCTAGTCCCAATCCTAGTCCTCAAGGAAGGCAGGATGCAGCTTATATATCCACCCAGTGACTAGCCCCTCCTGCATCCAGGTGTGGAAGGTGTGGCCACTACACACCATTAATCCTAACTCCATGCCTTTAATCCTAACTTAACTGTAATCCACCCCTCCAGACTAGGCCCCAATCTACCAACAGCACATGGTTCCATAGACAATCCATAACATTAAAATACATGAGACTTTTGAGGGACACTGCAGAGCCAAACCACAATAGGCATGTATCAGAACTCAAACAATAGACGCTGGTGAGATTTCAGGGGAAAGGGAACCCTCTGGTTGGACTGTAAACTGGTGCAACCACTAAGAAAAGCAGCACGGAGATTCCTCAAAAAGATGAAAATAAATATTTCATTTGATCCAGAGATACCTCTTCTGGGTATTGTTCCAAAAGAGTTAAAAGCACCGTATAACAGAGCTACACCCATGTTTATAGCAGCAAAACTCACAATAGCTAAACTGGGGGAGATAATACAATTTACACTTGGGTATTATTGTATCCAACAACAGACTGATGGATACAATGGAGTACTACTCTGCCACAAAGACAGACGGACGTGAGTCATTTGTAGGTGTGTGGACACAACTTCAGGTCATCATGCTTAGTGAAGAGAGTCAGACGCAGAAGGTGAAATATCATGTGGTTTCTCTAATATGTGAAACCCAGAATATAAATAAATAATAAAGTCAAATGAGCATAATGTTGGGAATCAGGGGGACGAAGGAGGGGGTGGAAGGGCAAAAGGAGAAGAGAAGGGCACCGTGAAGGTGACATGATATACACGTGCACAAAATGCTCAAGATCAAGATGACCCCTGTGTGTCACGTACATATACTGATAACAACGGGGGGCATCAAACCTAAAGTAGAAAGTAGACTTTCCCCAGTAGAGAGAAGAGAATGTGAGTGGAGAAAAGAAATAGCAACCTGTGCAAAGGCCCTGAGCCTGGAGAGATGAAAAAAGCAAAATCCAGGAAGCCTGGAGGCAGAGGGGAACAAAGAGGAGAGTCACGTGAGACAAGACGGGAGGGGTGAGTCGGAAGATGCAGCATTTCAGGTACGCTAAGAATTTGAGGTTTTAACCCTGCACTCACTTACTTAGAAGGCATTTAAGAGTTTTAATCAGGGCTGCGGGCATAGCTTAGTGGTTAAAAGCATTTACCTTGTAAGCGCAAGGCCCTGGGCTTGATTTCCCAGCTCACCAGTGGCTGAGGCAGGAGGATTCCTGTAACAGACAGTTTAGGACCAGCCTGGACTACAGAGCAAGATGCTGTTTTTTACCAAAAAAAAAATCAGAGTTCACAGAGTTTTAATCAGAGATACATTAGACACAGTCTAATACGTAGGTTCAAAAGTGTACTACGAGAGGCACCCGGTGCCCTAAGAGTATCTCGCTTCTTCTCTTTGGAACTAGCGCCTCCTCCCCAGCCACCGGTGGGAAAATGTCCCTGTGTTCCTGTCACGACTTCGCCTCCAGCCACAGGAGATTGACAAGACATCAGGCCCACGGGGATGAAGCAGGAGAGTCTGAAGTTCCGGGCCAGCCTCGGCTACAGAGCGAGTTCAGGGCCAACCCGGAACATAGTGAGATCCTGTTTCCAAAATGTAGAAAACGACAAATAAGTTTAAGTAAAATAAAAGCCTGTCGGGGAGGAGGAAAAACTCGGCAAAGGCTTCCCGTTGAGCTCAAATAAAATCCCAACTTGTGCTCCAGCCTCGGAGGTCTTGCATTATGGAGAGCGCGCTGACCTATTTATTTCCCGCTACTTTCATCTTGCTACCTGCAGTCCAGCCACTCTGCCTTCCCTTGTCAGTTCCTTCATCAAAGGAAACATGGTTCTGCCTCAGGGCCTTTGCACCCATTGGTTGCCACTACTTGCAATTTCTTCTTTCTTTGCACGGCCAGTTCCTTGTCATCCTTCAGCTTTTAGCTGACAAGCCACCTCCTTAGATGGGCCGTCTGCACCGACTCTCGAAAGTAACTGACCTATTATTCTTCATTATAGCTAAAAAAGAAAAACCTCTTGAATAGCTCAAATTTTGTACTGTTCTCTTTTTGCATATTTATTTATTTATTGGTGCTTAGGTTTAAAATCGGGGCTTTGCGCATGCTAAGTAAGCGCCCTACCACTGAGACACAGCCGCAGCCCTTGGCTTATCTGTTCGCACATTTCCCTAACAAGGGCGTAAGTTCTGGGAGGGCAATGTCCTTGGCTGTCTTGTCCTCCCTGCACCCCCCATGCCTAGCATCTGACGGGACTCGTACCCCCATTCTCAGATGTCTGATCACTTTTTCTTCATCCCATCCCCCCTTTCTTGAGCCACCCTGAGTGGGTCTCTGTTTCTAGTCTCTGAATGAACACTGGCTCAAACCGGTCTCTCCAGAAGCTTCCAGAACTATGGGGCGCAGGTAAGCATTCTCCTACAGGCAGCAGGGCGGCCCGGTCAGGAGGGCACGGTGTCAGGATGTTCGCAGAACAGACGCCATAACTGTTACGCGGTAACTTCCCTAGGTTTCCGGAAAGCCTCCTGTGTTTGGAAGCTGATTGGGCTCTAATGATTTCATACACCATTATGGGGCGGGGCCAGCCAGAAGGGGCGGGTCATGGGGCTGTGGCCATGAAGAGTATAGTTCTTCCCCATGACCCCTTTCCACCATTGCTGACTGACCATCCATGAACGGAGAACCCTGAAACACGAGCCAAAATAAGCCCAAACTCCTTTGAGTTGTGGGTGTTGGGTTAAATTATGTCCGTGATGAGAGAGTGACTAAGATGATGACCGCAAAACAAGGTCAGTTCCCAAAGAGTTAGGAGACGTGGAGAGACAAATCAGAAACCAAGCAACAGCCCTGAGGGTTTGGGAAACCACCAGTGTAAAATCAGAGACACCGCAAGACATTGGCAAAGCCACGTCACCAGGCTAAAGGCCAGTGACTACTGGATGTTAAGTTCATGGAACACTGATGGCTTTTTTTAAAAAATGAAACTCTCATCACACCTATAACTCCAGTGCACTTGGAGGCTAAGGCAAGACGATTACAAGTTTGAGCCCAGGCTGGCAATTTTGCAGTCTTACAAGACCCTGTCTCAAAATAAAAAGTGCAGGACGTGAGAGGCTGGGGCAGGAGAATGGCATTCTTGAGCCCAACTTGGACAATTTAGCAATGTAATCAACAATAAGTAAACAATCAGATGAGTCTGGGATGTAGCTTAGAGTGAAAGTTGTTTTTAATCCCTAGTACTGCCAAAAAAGGAAGGAAGGAAGGAAGGAAGGAAGGAAGGAAGGAAGGAAGGAAGGAAGGAAGAAAGGCTAGAACTGAAGCTCTGTGTGGAGATCTTGGATCCAGTCCCCAGAAACACACACACATACAAATCAAAATAACAGAAATGACTCTCCTCTCTCTCTCTCTCTCTCTCTCTCTCTCTCTCTCTCTCTCATGCATTAGGTAAGATGATCTTGGCTGTAAGGAATACCAGATTTCAACTTAATTAGGCTGTATTAGTCATAGAGGCTTGGACTACATGATATAACAAATAAATCCCAGAATTCGAATGCTTAACACAAGAGACCTTTATTTCTAGCTCACACAAAGGCTGTGAAGCCGTCTGTTCCTGGTAGGGGGTGCACCAGGGTAGCTCTGCTCCTGGTGGTAATTCATAGACCTGGTTGCTCTGCCCAACAGTTCTGCCATGTTATGACTTTGAGGTTGGACTGGCGTCACCTACCTGGTGATGGAAAGAAGAAGAAAGAAGCGACAGGAGAAGGTGAAGGATCATACACTTGAACTAGTCACCTTGGCAAGGGAGTGGCCCACTCCATGCCCCATTCCACTGGTGAGAAGGAGCCACGGGGTGGTTCTCTGTACATCACAGTTGAGGATGCTGCAAATGCTCTCTGTGCCTCCAGGTGATAGCTCCACATTGCATCACCTGGGCCCAGACTTTCAGCAGGTAACATCTCCACCATACACCTTAAGTTAGGAGACATTAAAAAAAGAAAGGTACAGTGGCCTCCAGGATAATGAATTCAGCAGTTTAAACCTAAATGCAAATTCAAGGACCAAACATCTTTTCATTTTTCTACTCTTCCATCCTTGGGCCAATATCTCTTCACACCATTACCAAAGATAACGTGCCATTATATCCAGACACAGTATCCCATCTTGCCAGGTATAACATCCCACAATACCCAGACACAACATCCCATAGAAGACCTGACTCTTCCTGTGCACCTGTCCCAGAGGACCCTTGCTCAGAAGGGCTCCACGAGTCTTTCCTTTTGGGCTCTCCGGATAGAAGGGGGCCACGTGGCCAGCCAATAAGGAGGAAGAACTTACCAAAGAAGACCAAGGCCGGTGGTTCTCTGTCTTCACCATGCAATAACATCACTTGGAAGAAATTTTTAAAAATTATTTATGTCCTGTCTCTGGAGTGAGCCCAGACTTTAGAAAATCACCAGTTGATAGTTTGACCAAATTCTATTCACATTTTTTTTTAATTGGGAACTTTGCTGGGTCTGGTAGTACAGGCCTGTAATCTTAGCACTGTGGGAGACTGAGGCAGGGAGATCATAATATCAGGTCCAGCCTGGACAAAGTTGTGACTTAGTGAGACTTCATCTCAAAAAAAAAAAACCTTAAATTTAAGAAGGGCTGAGAATGTAGCTCAGTGCAAGGGCCTTGGGTTTTATCCCTAGTACCCCTACCCTAAAAATGGAAAAGGAGGCAGCGAAAGGAACAAAACGTGAACCGTGGGTCTGGGTAGAGGGTATACAAGAAGCTCTTTTACTGTTTCTGACACTTTTTCTGATAGATTTAAATCATACTAAAATCAAGAGTTACCAAAAGGAGGAAAAACAGGAATGTTAACATAGGAAACTCATGGTTTTTATCTTCTTTCAAAAAATCGGGACATCTGGGAAAGCTAGCTTTGTGTTCCAGTAGAAAAATGAGACTCCCACCTGAGAGGTAGAAACCACATGTGTCAGCAAGTACCTCGGGGCAGGGCCAGCCACCTGAGTCAGGCCTGAGCTCAGGAGGGTCGTGAGCCGGGGAGCTTGGGAATCACTCCTGGCGACCCTTCACGTTTCTACGCGTTCTCCCCATCGTGTTCCATCCTCTCCCAACCTCTAAGTATAGCATGGATTATTTTTTGCCAGAAGCAGCACCTTGCACTTGCCCACACGGAGGCGCGTCCCTGGCAACTCCTCTGCCCACTCACACAGCCTGGTGAGATCTTCCTGCAGTCGATCACCAGCGGCTTGGCATTTCACTACCTGGCGCTGCCAAGTGTCATCAGCGACTGCGGAGCTGGCACCCTCACACCTCCGGATCAGTTAGGCAAATGTCAGATCAGCCCCTTCCCAGCACCACTCCCCACCGTTCTCAATTAATTAATTAACTCATTACAGCCCAACCAAGTGATTAGTCTTCAGAAAAAAGGAGGGGAAAAATAGTCTGGGCTTCTCAGCAGCAGCACTCTGGGCATTTGGGGCTGGATACCCCTCTTTAGAGGGAAGGGGATTGTTGTTCTGTACATGATAAGATGCTTATCCATTCCCTGGCTTCTATCCCCCTGGTACCACTAGCACAGCTCCCGTCCCCCCCCCCCAGGTTGTGAAAACCAAAGACGTCTCTGCAGACACTGTCAAATGTCTCCTGGTTGAGGTGGTGGCCAGAATTGTTCCTAATTGAAAACCACTGGTATCAGGACTTGAAAATGAAAGAATTAAGTTTTTCCAGGCGGCACAGGCCTGTAATCCCAGTACTCTGGGAGGCTGAGACAGGAAGATTACAGGTTTAAACCTAGCCTGGACATAATTAGTGACTTAGCAAGACCCTGTTTTTTAAAAAAAAACAATGAAAGAAAGAAAATGCCTAGAGATGTAGAAGGCCCTGGGTTTAATCCTCAGAACCTTTTTTAAAATTAAGCTTTAGAAAAGATGGTGATTTGAGTCATTGTAGTGTTCTAGGAAGCAAACACGCACAGATTGAGTTTGAATCCTGGTTCCCCCATTTACTAACGATGTGACTAGACAAGTCACTTGCCAGCTCTGTGCCTTAGTCATTTCATCCATAAACTGAGATCATCAGGAGAGGATGCATGATATATTGGGAACATATTAGCAGATTAAAACACATCCTGTGTAGCCAGTGTGGTCAGCCTGCGCTCTGTTCACGTTGTCTAGTCGAGGGGCCGAGAGGTGCTCTACAGTCTAACTGTGGCTGGTCAAATGACAACGGAAAAAAATGGCTCTGAAATGTTTCTACCATCTTTGACATATATTGTTCCTGGTATGACTTTGGTCACAAACCAGTCATACGGCTAGGCCACATACGAAGAGGTCAGCAACATGAAAACCTGCCACGTGCCTGGAGAACGGAAATGTTAAATATTATATTAAATATCAAATCAATATTACAAAATATTGATTCATGAACAGCATTGTTGTCTGATGCAAGTAACAATACTAATTCCACGTGCTTGCTGGGAAGAATAAATGTATTAATAGACACGAAGGTCTTAGTAGACTGTCTGGAATTTATTAACTGCTCAATAAACACTAGCTTATTCTTTATTAAATCCAGCAAGTGTTTATGGAGTGCTGTGGCTGCCACTTTTATGAGTCAACTTGGCTAACCTGTAGTACCCAGAGAATCGATTCAATGTTAGTCAGGTGTTGTTGGGATGGAATTTTGCAGATGTGATTAATAGCTACAGTTGACTTTCAGTAAAACGGGATTATGTTCGGTAATGTAAGTGGGCCTAGTACCTTAAGATAAAACTGAGGGTTATCTAAAGAAGAAATTCTGCCTGGGGACAGTAGCATCGGTTCCTCGAGAATCTCCAGCCCACCTTTAAAGTAGACCACCCTGTATATTTCAGAGTTGCCCAGCCAGCAGCTTCCGTAGAGCCTTATGCCCCTGGAAGGCCTTAACTCCCAATGTCCTTTGCCCTTTCTGCCTACCTTCCTCCCTCCTCTGCCTGGTAAAAGCCATGAGTACCAGATTTCATTCTCTTACTGCTGGTGTGGATCTCTCTGCTCTCTGATGCTCTGGTCCTGAGTCCTAGGCCTGAAGGAAATTTCCTGGTTTGATTCACTGGTCCCCATCTTTCTGGTTCTTTCTCCGTCCTGCTGGTGCTCAACTCCCCCAGGGTCAAAAGCTGCTTATCTGGGGCCAGGTATCTTCAAGGCTGAAGGCACGAGAGAGCTGAAACTCCGAGCCACGTGAGCATGACCGTGACCACCTTGTCAAACAAAACTCGACCCCTGCTGCCCTAGCCTCATCCTTCCGGTCTTTAAAAACAGACCTAGTTCGAGCCGTGACTCTGTGATGGTAGGCAAGTTGGTTGTGGTACTTCCATTTCCTCGGTTACTTGAGGGATTTGGAGTATGCCTCCCGCAAATCCACCAGTATGGCGAAAGTATTACTTTGAGCTGAAAGCAATTGAAAAACAGCAGATGCAGGAAAATTTCTCTGACTTCCCTCTTTATGCCAAAAATGGCATAAACTTCTCTTTGTGAAAGTGTCATCCCTCCCGTCTCTGAACCAGGAGATGAGAATCTTGTAATCCCCGGCTTGCGTGGGCCCTTGCTTAGGTGATGGTGGAAAATAAAACTAAGGCAATAGTATGACAGTATGGGTAAAGGGTTTTATCAAAAAGAAAAAAAATCGGGCAAGGACTCTAGTTTGAGCAGGCCCCAGTAAAAAGAATCACACTGGTCTATTTTCAAAAGCATGGAGACCAGTTTTATGGGTGTTCTTGTGAGCCTGGTCCAGTCAACCTTTCTCTAAGTTTGGGTTCCTACAGTTGAGGAGAAATCCTCGTGACCTAAGGGCAGTTTGGTTCCCATGACATGACTACCTTCGTTTGTGGCAGCTTTGGTCATGTGAGGCTCTGCTCTTCTTGGGACCTGGATGAGTGCAGGTTTGGGACAACAGCTGGAGCTGGAACTTGACCATTGCAAATGCCGGTAATCAGATGTCCCTGTAAATCCTAAAAATTATGTTAGTTACTCTTATTTTGGGCCCTTAGTCTTGAAGGGGGGTGAGATAGGTCAGGCAAACAAAGGACTCATAAATTATTTTTGCTGACTTTTCCTAAATGATTAGCATATTTATGAAAGTTTTAAGATGATAAAAGATTTTAAAAGATCAAGATTTATTCTGCTTTTAGTTGGCTTTCGGGAAACTGTAGGCCCAAACAAAAAGCCAATGGACTTTCAAGTCCCTGGTTCTCTAGGAAGGAAACACACAAACGGTGCTATTAATGAGCAAAGTTTAGGGACCCAGAAGTTTCTTCATCCTCTATCCCCATGTTGGGCTCTTACCGACGTCACCATCACTGGAGAAGGCGCCATCTTGCATCTGGTAACAAACCTCATTGAATTACCGTTTACCTTCCATTGGTCCCTGTTCCATATACTTCCCTTCTCCCAGTGTCCCACTCCAAAAGCTCAAGCTTTACCTTTGAATTACTTCTCGTGCACAGATTTACTGCTCTCGTGTAAATAGTGTAAACTCTCAGGAGTAACCACTTCTTCAGGTTTCTGTTTCTTATTCTGTGAGACCCTTAGGTAAAAGTACAAAATGAAAACTCTAGCAGCAAACACAGTGTGTTGGCCTCTTCTTTTTTCTGTTGATCTTTTGTCACCTTAATTACAGGACCCCCGGTGCTAAACCTGAGAGGACAAAAGGAAATAGTGTTTCCTCCTCTGCACTGCAAAAAGAGAATAAGGATAGAATCCACCTCACAATAGGATTAAGCTAAACAATGCAATGCCTCACAGCACCCAACACAAGAGCTGCTCATGGTCAGTGCTTAATAAATGGAAACCTATGAGACAGTTGCAAATACCAGCTTTGTTCACTGGGCCCCAATATCCTTGCCCTTAACACTAATACAGTTTAGAAAAAGGCATAGAGTAGGGCTGGGGTAAAGTACTTGTCTAGCATGTGCGAGGTCCTGGGTTCAATCCTTAGCCATGAGGAACAAGTAATTAAAAACAAACAAACAAACAACACTTTATAACAGAGAAAAGAACCATTTGAGACACAGAAATGTAGGAGGTTTTGTTAACCACAAAGAGACAGTCAATCTGAATTCTAAGCCTACGTCAGGGAGGAAAGCTTTTATGAAGATTTCTTTCTTCCTTCCTTTCTTTCTTTCTTTCTTTCTTTCTTTCTTTCTTTTTTTCCCACAGTACTGTAACTGGAGAGGGTCCTGGGGTATTCCTTTTTTCAGATTCTTTGTAGGCCATCCAAAGAGCTGGGCAGCCACAGGTTGTGTCATGACTGCTTCAGTTCCATTAGGAATTTCCCAGCCATGTGGCCAGACTGGATACAACCCTTCCCAAGCCTCTAGTGACTCAAGCAAAGGTAGCATGTTGGCAAAATGACAAAATGATACTTACTAATGGAGCAAAAAAAGTACATTTCCTCGCGGCTCCCAGGAAGGATGCTCAGTCCAAGCAGGCACACCTGTCTGGAAAGAAGAGCTTCCTTCAAGTTGCGGCTCCTTTGGCCTCCAAGAGAGCACTGATTGGCTGCCTCCCCCATGTGGGTGGGACATGGAGGCTGCTGTCCAATCCCAAGACTGTGGCTGCACAGTGCCAGGAAATGTAGCTGTTGATGGATTGATTGCATGAACAGCTGGAAGTACTAGAAAACCTTTTCTTTCACAAGAGTATTTCATCCAGTAAATTTCTGACTTGGTTCCAACCTAACCTCTTACGTCATTTCCTTCTCAGAGCAGTAATCCCCATAATTCCTTATGGGTAGCTGAGAGTACCTGGCCTGGGACCTAACAAGTGATTATAATCAAACATTTTGTTTTAGGTAATTGTTCCTTAAGTGTGCCAGTGTGGGCTCTCTTTCCCTGCTTTTGTCCCTTAGGCTCACTAATGTCTAACTACCTGCCTCACAGTACTAGGGATTTAACCCAAGTTGTCGCGTGGTGCTGCAGCCCCTGACCTTAGTATTTTTTACTTGGATACAGAGTTTCACTAAGTTACCGAGTGAACTCAGGATCTTTTCTGCTTCAACCTGACAGAATGCTGCACCTATGGGCATGCACCACCATGCCCAACTCAGAAAGATTTTAAACACCGGAATCCCACAATCTTTCCTTCGGTGCACACTCCCATCGCATCGCAGAGTGACACACTCTGATAGGCAGGGAGCTGTCTTGTCTCTTATCTGCCCTGATCACAAACCTCCAATTCGCATGGTCACTTTGTAGGGAGTTGCTTGAACTCTTAAGCCTTTGAAGTGTCTCAACTTACCTACATTTGACACATCAAGAGGAAAGGAGACCATGAGTCTCTACTGGCAAAAAAAGATAAAGGCGAAGAAGAGGCGGAGTATTCTAAAGCAATTAGTTGGGACAACAGAGAGGAACAAAAGAAAAGACATTATGCAAATAGAAGGCCATTCCACTTTGAGGAGATAAGGTCTGCTTTGAACACAAAGGAAGGGGTTCAAAGCAGACCCGTTCATTCCCATTCTGTTTGAGTATTAAGCTTCCTCATGACTAATCTTAGGCCTGGGTAGTGCAGTGCCTCTGAAGTGTTAACACTTTCATATTCTTTTATAATTATATGCGAATGAACTGCATTAGACTTTTAACATTCCACAGTCTTGGGCAGGAGTGAGCACAGTAACAAATCTTGAGGTTTCTCTAAAATAACTTCAACCTGGCTAGAACCAATACCTCCCTCCCATAGGTTTCCTGTACAGAGCTTTCTCAGATGTGCTTAATGGGAGATGGGCTTTGAAAGTCGGTCCCCAGGGAAACACTATCCTCTGATTTTAGTTACCGCAGGAGAAAGCAACTGCAGAAAGGAGAGGCCCCCCCAGTTTCCGTGTCCCTCTCACCCATGGCACCTGAGCTTCTTTCTCCCTTCTTCTCTACCAGGAAAAACAGATCAGAGCTTATCCTGCTCCTCCAGATGAAAAGAACAGAAGCAACAGATGGAAAATTGGGGGCAGATCGGATGGCTGAGACTTGTCGTCGCAGTGACCTAAGAGTGACACAAAGAAAAACAACCTAAATGTGGAAAGATTGATTTGGGCTCACGGTTTTGGAGGTTTCCATCTTTGCGTTACTGGAGAGATTCATGAGAACCCTTTTTCCACGTTCTCTGGGACCTGTCCAAAGAATTGGGCAGGCCACGTGTCTTGGTGCTATGGCTCCTCCAAGCCTCAGGAAATTTCTCAGCCATGTGGCCAGGCTGGCTGCAGCCTTTTCCAAGCTTCTAGTGACTCAAGTAACAGCCATGTGCTGGTAAAAAAAAAAAAAAAAAGACTAAACAATACTCATTAAAGGTGCCACTAGGGTACTGGTTTATTAAAATAGAAAGTCTACTTTACCATGGCTGAGTGATCCTCCCCTGTGTCTTCCTAACATACATCCAAAAACCAAAAAGGACCATCTCAGTGCTACAGGCTCCTTTGACATCCCCACCCCCCATGTGCATGTGACCTGGAGGCGGTTGTCTAATCTCAGGATTGTCCTGGCCTGAAGCCAGGAAATGTGGATCTTGATTGTATCACAAACTATACCAAAAGCACTAAATCCCATACATTTTCCCTTCCTCTTTTAAAACTTCCTGTTCACTCAAGTATTTAGTCCTACTAATTTTTGGCTTGGTCTCACCCTAATCGACGTCACCTGCTCAGCTGGCTCCAGGGCTTTCAAGCCTGTAAAGAAGCAGAAACACCATGGAGGAAGGGTGCATTGAAGGAAATCTACTCACAAGTAGAAAACGCTAAAGAGAGAAAGGGACAAGGGACACACCATGGTCTCCACGGTCACACCTCTATGAGGGACCTCCTTCCAACTAGTCTTTCCTTCTGTTTTCATCACCTTTAAATAATGCCATCAAATTCTGAGCTCATCAATGGACGGCTCCACTGATGAAGTTAGAATCTTGCAACCCAATCACTTCAAAATCCCACCACCTCAACGGCACATTCTTGTAATCTCAGCACCTGGGAGGCTGAAGCAAGAGGATCATGAGTTCAAGGCCAACCTGGACCACATAGCAAGATCCTGCCTCAAAAACAAATAAAAAGCCCATTGTTTGGTGACCAAACCTTTAACACAATGAAATTCTTGGAAGGCACTTTAGATAATAACCCTAGCAGGGACATCAACAGCAGCCTTCAGAGTGTGGAGGTGAATGAGGAAAGTGTTAGGGAATACGCAGCTCCTGATCTCTGGTAGTCCACCCACTCACTGTCAACACTCCTGAGCCTTGATGTTGCATGCTGTTGCTGTTTATTGTATCGGTGTTCAGAATATCCTTCAACTGACTCCGCTGTGCCAGGCCCACGCGAAGGCAGCCTTTCAAGAGAGGACAGTCCCAAGGACCAAGCACTGGTTCAGCTCTTCTACTCAGAGAAATCCCAGCTGCATCAAGGCTCTAGCTACTTCATCCATCCTAGAGACTTACCCAAAAGTTATTTGTCTACTTAAAATTCTTAGAAACTCTTCAGGAGTCTCTTTTTATCAGCAGTTTTGCTTTCCATAGGTTTCCTCCTGAGCTGGAAAACATTATAAATGAAAAAGCCAGAAATTAAACAATTCATCGGGTTTAAATTTCACACCGTTCTGGGTAGTATGTTAAGATCTCCTGCTGCCCCTCTCCATCCCACCATGGACATGAAGCAACCTTTGTCCAGCATAGCCAAGTTCTGTACACCATCCACTTGTTAGTGGTGAGGGTGTCTCCATTATCAGATCAACTATTCAAGCGTTCTGATACTTGTGTTCAGATAACCCTTATGTAGGGACCTAACATAATGATACATGCCTATGTCATTCATCTCTCTACCTCTCTTTACATAAGCATCATATCTTGTCACTTCATCACCAGAAAGGTATTTACAGAGCATTTTGAGATAGAAAAATTCCATTCACATTTTTCACTACAGTGAATTAGCAACAATTATGGTATTATTATTATTAGTTATTGTTAATCTTTCACTGTGTGTGCCTAAGTTAAAAATTAAACTTTGCGATAGGAAGTACACATTGGATTCATCAGCTTTCCATCATTGTGACAAAATACCTGACATGAGTAACCTAAAACAGGAAAGAATTATTTTGGCTCACGGTTTCAGAGGTTGCAGTCCATGGTTACATGACTCTGTCGCTTCTAGCCCTTGGTTGGGCAGAACGTTATGGAGTGTGTGGTAGAGCACACCTGCTTGCCTCAGCTGAACAGGAGAGAGAAAGTGAGAGGAAAGAGGGAGAGAGAGTATATCTTTCATGGGCATGCCCCTAGTGACCTACTTCCTGCCATTTTAAGAAGCCTTCCTCTTAAGTGTTCCATCAACTCCCAATAACTCTGTGACCTAGCAATCAATCATTTAGCACATGATCTGTGGACAACATTTGAAAAGCACTTTCAGGATTGTTGCTAAGAGGTCCTGCAATTACCAGGAAACTTCCCCTATCTGATACTTAAAGACTGACTTTGATTACTTCCCCATTCCCAGAGAATAGAGTCTGATTTCCTACAGAGAGGCCCAGGGTGTCACAACACAAAGGTCTTCTGTGGCTCTGGGGGGATTCATCTTTCCCAGGGTGATAACATGACCTTCTATTACCTCTCTTTCTCAAGCAAAGAAAATAACTTTAATTCTAGCATAAGATCTGCTATAGAGCCAAAGCTAGGTTATCTTCAAAGACAGCCTGACTGTGTTAGCATTTCAGCTGCCTGGCAGGAACTTGGCTCCCAGATGTCCCCCTCTTCCATCCCCTAGTAATGAGGTAAAGGCTAAGCTTCTCACCCACCAATGGGAAATAAATGGCTAATGAACAACCTGGACTGCAAGAGGAAAGCCAAGGTACATTTTGCAGTATCTCTCTTTTATCCGTAAGTTTATTATCCACTTAGTTTATTAATGTATTACATATTATTATGTACTGATTGCATTGTAGTGGCTTAAATGTGTAATATCCCCCCAAATACTTAACATATTGAGGGACTGATCCCACTGATGCAATGTTCAGAGGCAGTCTGGGGTGTGGCCTGGACCATGGGGACACTCACCTTATCAATCCACTGAGGAGCTGAGAGCTGGGTGGGTTAATAGCGGGAGTAAAGCACCTATCTTGTTCTCAGACCCTTCCTCTATGCGTGTTTCGGCATGTGCATGTGGCGTGTGTGCTTGTGTGTGTGCTTGTGTTTTCAGGCTGCCTTGAAGTAAGCGGCATCCCTCTGTTACTTCTGCATGATGTTTCTACCTTGGAACCAGTTGACCATGGATTGAAACCTCAAAGTCAGGAGCCAAAAGAAATCTTCCCTCCTTTCTGTTCATTTTCTCAGGCATTTGGTTACAGTGATGAAAAGCTGACCAATGCATGCATTTACATTAATTAGTTATAATGCCCTATTATTTTCCTCTCCTTCTGAAGCCTGTCAGACTTCAGACTTCCCGTCACATGCCTCCTCATCAAGCTGAGTTCTCACTCCCACCCTGACCCCATATGAATAACGCTTCAAGTCCCCAGGTTGATCTCCTGGGTTGCAAAAGCTGCAACCTCAAGGACCTCTTGAGTATGAACTGAGGTGTTCCTTTGCTCATTCTTCCGGTAAGAAGGCTGCTGGTGATACCTTTTTTACTACTTTTTCAGATGCTGAGAACCAAAAGTCCTAGACTCATGAGGGAGGGATGTAGGAAAGGGCGGGGGCAGTACATACATCTCCTAAAATGCTATAGCTCGTTTCCTTCTAGGATAACTGAAATTCAACACTAGACGAGCTTTTCTTTGATAACCACCCCATTTAGGCTACCTGAGAAATATGCTTGTCTCCTGTGGCTTGACCTTGACCTTGTTCTTGAGAAATAACAAATCTGATCTGGTTGGGCTGAAGACTCAGGTACCCAAGACACAGCTTGAGTTAGATTTGATTACAGTTCAGCTTCATTTATTAGAAGTAACTCTCCTTACCCTCTGGGTCCATCATCCTTGATTGTAGGTAAATGTTAGAACCCTCTTAGGAGATTTCCAAACAGCAATAGAAAAAATTCTATGTTCAATCTCTGAACAGTAAACTACACCTACTCTGTGTCCCAACAACTCCACTCTTAGGTAAAGATCTAAAGAAGACAAGATCGTCAAAAGATACATAGTAAATGCTCACGGGAGCTTTGGTTATAGCTTAGGAAAGGTGTGTGTGTGTGAGAGAGAGAGAGACAGACAGAGAGAGAAATTGGGGGGAAGACAAAAGAATCAAATGTTCATCATCAAAGGAGTGAATGAAGAAATAATGATCCCCAATCAATGGAATGAGTGGATGGTCACCACTCAGACATTTAGGGCACCTGCCTATGTGGTGAGCATGAGTCTCTCACACCACAGGGCTCCACTTTCATGACATCAAGAACAGGTGAAGGGAAAAGGAACCTTTCTACATTGTGGATGGGACTATAAACTGGTGCAAACACTACCAAAGACAATATGGAGACCCCTCCAAAAATTGAAAACAAATACTCCATTTGACCCCACTATACCTCTTCTGGGGATCTTCCCAAAGAAGATCATACAAGAGTGATACATGATATTCATGTTTACAGCAGTACAACTTACAATAGCTAAATCTTAGGAGAAGCTAATAATCCCATCAACAGATGAATGGATAAACAAGATGTGGTACATTCACATATTGGAGTACTACTCTGCCCTAAAGAAAGACAAATTTGAGTCATTTGTAGGAAAATGGATGCTCCTTGAGACCATTATGTTCAGTGAAATGAATCAGATACAGAAGGGTACATATCACATGATTTCTCTAATATGACAAAACCAAGCCATAAAAATGTAAA
This sequence comes from Ctenodactylus gundi, assembly GCA_004027205.1. Taxonomy (NCBI): domain Eukaryota; kingdom Metazoa; phylum Chordata; class Mammalia; order Rodentia; family Ctenodactylidae; genus Ctenodactylus; species Ctenodactylus gundi. The sequence continues at coordinate 348,576 of PVKB01000402.1, read as the reverse complement.
AGAGAGATAAAGAAAAATAAGTAATAGATTTTGTGGAAAAGAAAAGTGGATGATGAGAGTGAAGGGGTGGGAAGAGGAAAGGGAAGTTCAAGACGAGATATGTAAATACATCAACTTCTCAAGCTGATGGTTATTATAATCCATCACATATACATGTTAATAAAAGAATAATTTTAAAAAGAACAAGTCAAACTAAGCTAAGGGTGACAGAAGCCAGAATAATCATGCCCCGTTCTTGTGGAGTGAGAGGGATTACTTCCCGAAAGGCCTAAGGAAATTTCTGGTGTAAGGGGGACCAAAAATGTTCCATAGCTGAAGCTGGGTGGTGGTACATAGAAATACATTTATGTAGAAGCTCATTGTGCATACTTAGGACTAGTGTACTTTGCTGTAATATCTTATAGCCCAATAAAAATTTTTGTAAAAAGATAAGAAAAAATTATATAATTTTATATAGTTATATAAAATATATGACACTCATCCCAGATAACCTAATTCAATTGGTTCAGCCAAAGGCAATTTTTTTTTGAGACAGTGTCTTGCTCTGTAGCCCAAGCTGGTCCTGAACTCACTATGGAGCCCAGGCTGGCCTTGCACTCACAGCAATCCTCCTGCCTCAGCCTCCTGAGTGCTGGGATTATAGGCATGTGCCACCATGCCCGGCTTATGTGGAGCTGGACAATTGAACTTGGGTACTTAGTGCTTGACTTAGCACTTGCTAGGCAAGCACTTTAACCACTGAGCCATTCCTCCAGCTCCAGCCAAAGGCATTTCTTAAGTCAAAAGGACTCCAAAATTAGAAACGAGCAATGTAGCTGGATACAACAGCTGATGAACGATTCAAAGAGAACCAATCTCAGAAATACGGGTGTGGGAGAAAGAGCAGAAGACGGCACCGAAGATATAAAGAATATATTCACTGAGATTATGCAAGAAAATTTCCCAAATCTAGAAACAGTTAATTTTCAGGTACAAAAAGCACCAAATAACCTCAACCAGCAAACGAAACTTGCCACAACATATCATAATAAAAACCTCAGAAATACAACATAAAGAGAAAATACTAAAGCAGCAGGAGAAAAACAGGTATTATTCTGCCAAGACAAACCCATTCGAATTACTGCAAATTTCTCAATGCAAACTTTAAAGGCCAGAAGAGCCTGGAGCAAATACTTTAAGCTTTAAAAGACAGCAAACACCAACCCATGTTGATGTATCCAGCAAAATTATCCCTGAATATTGAAGGAGAAGTAAAAATTTTTCATGACCAAGAATCCCTAAAGGAATTTGGGACCACTAGCCCAGCACTGCAGAAAATACTTGAAGGAATTTTTGAGAGAGACAGAGAGACAAGCAGCACCAAAAAATACAGAGGAAAGAAAACATCTAAAGAGAAAGTGTAACAAAAAATAAACAGGTAATTGAATCATGTAATTGGTATACTTCTAAAACAGTACCAAATGTTTCATAAAATCTGTGAAATGTGAGTAAATAATTTATGAAAGTTAAAAAATTCTGAAATAATGAAGTATCCCATTATCTATATTGCTTCAAGTCTAATATACTTATGTGATATAGATTTAGGTTCAATTAATATGGCAATTTGATAAAGACTTAAGTTCCTTTATTGTGGCAATTCACTTATTGAGTCTTTGATGTAAGTTTATCCTAAGAAAACTGATTGACGTAATGATAACTTGAACCTCTTTTGAATATAAAACATTTACCCTTCAGTACTCAGCTAAGGCATTTGAAATGTAACTTCTCTCTTCTTCTTTCTCACATTTTTTAGCCTTATGAATTACATTGTTACTTTTCTTTTCTCACGTGGACTGGTGGGAGGCCAAGTTAAAGAATCTCAACAAAGATATAGTAAGATACAGAAAGCAAAAGAACCTTTGCTAAATATCCCAATAAATGGCTCTGCTGGACCCAGAGAAGAGCTACCAAGATCTGGCCACTGCAGCCCATTCTAGGGGTGGGAAGCTGAGCTAAAGAGTGATGATTTGAGTGAAATGCGTCAGATGCAGAAGATTAAATGTGTTAAATATCACATGGTTTCTCTGATTTGGGAAAGCCGGAGTACAGGCATTCCATAGAACCAAAAGGGTTTGGTAGTGGGAGTTAGGTGGGGTGGAGAGGGGGCGGGAGGGCCAAAAATGGGAAGGGATTGTAAAGTTGGTGTGATATATATATATATATATATATATATATATATATATATATATACACAAAATATTTCATTGCAAACATTATGTTTTACATATATATTAATAAAAATAGTGTGGGGGGTCAAAAGACAGGGCACAGTGGTGCACACTTGTAATCCCAACTAACTGGGAGGTTGAGGCAGGAAGATCTCAAGTTTAAGCCCACCAAGAGAAGTTTAGCAAGACTCTGTCTCAAAATTAGAAAGAAAGACAGAAAGAAAGACAGAAAGAAAGAAAGAAAGAAAGAAAGAAAGAAAGAAAGAAAGAAAGAGAAGGAGGGAGGGAGGGAGGGAGGGAGGTGTATATGAGGCCCTGGGTTTAATCCTTAGTGTCAAAGAAAAGAAAAAGAAAATCCGCAGGACTTCGAGAACTCTAATGAAGATAACAGACCTAGGCTCAGACAGCCCTCTGACCCTGCGGATCCCCCTCACAGTCATGGGGAGGAAAGGAGGGCGGATGTTTCAGCACACACAGGAAACCTGGACCATCCAGGCTCAGTCTTAAGCCCTAAGGGGAGCTTCTTGCTTCCGTTGGGACCAAACATCAGCAGCTGGTAATTGGGGCAGAAGCCACAGGTGCTCAGCAGTGACCACAGCTAACCCAGAGGGCACCAGTCAGCTTTCATCCATGGAATCTTTCTGGGGCAAAAGAAGGAGGGAAGCCCTTCAAGAGGAGGAGCAGACCCCCTTGGCTGCATGGCTACCCTTCCAGGGGCTCCGTCCCATGGCTACCCATTAGAACTATCCGAGGCTGTGCTGCAGACCAACGGCTCTTGCTGTCTCAGGGTGGGACTAGGCATCAGCATTTTGTCAAGCTCCCTAGATGACTGTGTTGTGTGTGCACGGATGGGAGCCTGGTTCTCATCTCTACAGCCAGAGGCAGCCAAGTCCAAGTGAGTAGATATTGTACAGTGTCCATGTTCCTGGTAAGTGTGGTCCATTGTTACAGAATCTGACTCAACTCTGTCTCTGTCTCTGTCTCTGTCTCTGTCTCTCTCTCTCTCTCTCTCTCTCTCTCTCTCTCTCTCTCTCTCTCTGTGTGTGTGTGTGTGTGTGTGTGTGTGTTTACTGAGAATTAAATCCAGCTCCTTCATTACACATATTATACAACTGTTCTAACACTGAGTTCCCAGCTCCCCCTCACCCCTTTTTTATCACACAGATCTCGCTATAACTAGGTTGACCCTTAACTCCTGGGTTCAAGAACCCTTTTGCCCCATCCTTCCCGGTAACTAAGACCACGAGTGTGCCCCACTATACCAGGCTTCTTTTAGCCTGAAGCGAGAAATGGTTTGCAATCTTCTCCCCTCCCCAGCTCTGGTAATGGTGTACCAGTGTGCCGCAGTTAGGATATAAATCCTCTCAAGGGTCCTGCATCCTCACAACTGGAGAATACACCCCCATTAGCTAGTCAACACAGACATTTTCCCAAATGAGCTACATAGCCTACTGTCAATCCGGCTCCAGGTTAGTTGACAAAAGTGCCACTTGGTGAGACACACAAGGTAGAAGAGAAGCCCTGGTTCTCTGAAGATGAGGTGGGCGCAGAGATGCTGGTGGGCTCCGGCTTGACCTCAATGTTCCCATGATGCAGCCAGCTCTTCTTCCTGAATGTCGGCTTTGCTGACCCGTGGCAACCCTCACCCACCACCAGACCTGAGTTCACAGAGACAGCAGCGACAAGGAGCCAAAGCCTTCTGTGGTGGTTCATCTTGAGTTTTCAACCTAATTGGCTTGAGAGATACTTAGGAGATAGGTACAGCTCGAGCCTGCTGGGTGTACCTGGGTGGGCAGTTGGGGTGTGGCCTTGGGGACTGTATCGGTTCCCTGGGCCTTTCCTCTTTGATGCTTTTCTTCTGTGCTCTGCTTCCTGGCTACCATGAAGTAAGATGATATGCTCCAACATGCCCTTCTGCCATGATGTGTCTGCCTTGGAGCCAGCCAGGCACAGGCTGAAACCTTGAAAACCACAAACCAAATTAAACCTCCTTGCCATTAAGTCACAGGTGTCAGGCATTTTGTCCAGGAACAGGAAAGCAGCCTAAGACACCATCCACGGGTGACACCACAAGCGCTTTTGTGGCCTCACTGCAGAAGCTGAAATGTGACCAGCTTTTAGGCCTTCCTCCAAGCTCTGTTTGTTCACCTAGGTCAGTGTTTCAGGACAGCTGGTGGCATTTTTCTCTTATCCCCAAGCTCAATATTTGGACTTTTATTCCCCCAGTTCTTTCTGTAGCCTGGTAAACCTAAATTCTTAGAATCCTCAACTCCTAAGCCCTCCACTGGGTTCTGCTTCCTGACTCACCCTGACTGATGCACCAGAGAGGTGCTCAAGGGAGCATTCCAGAACATCAAATATGTTCCATAGCCAACTCCTATCCACTGATTTCATGGAGTCTGCTTATATTTAAAAATTCATCGAATTTTATATGTGAGATTTGTGCATTTATTATTTACATCTCAATAGTCTTTAAAAGCACAACTTATACAACTTACTAAAAAACAAATTAAAACACAACAGAAACGATAGGTGGAATGCCAGCCCCCTCTGTCACCTGTCTGGGCCAAAGATTCCTGGACCCAGAGCTTTGCAGCAGCCACTGCTGCTCAATATGTAATAGTCCTTCAAAGGACTCCTCTGCCTGCTGGCTTCACAATAAGAGATCATGATTACAAATGGCTTTAGACTAGAGAAGGATCTTTGGTCTTCATTAAGGTTTATTTGTGACTGTTCCAATGGTGGTTTCTCACAGAAGAAAAAGAATGCCGATGGTAATTAGGCCCTCCTAATTGCAGTAGTCGCTGATTGCCTGTATTAAAAACATTTGAGGAAGTGTAGCAATTAGTGCTTCGGGAAATATTTAAAAAACAAAGTGAAAAGAGGCCTCCTAGTGCAAGGGCACCAAGAGGCAGCCAGGAGCCTGTGCCCAGCTGAGGTGGACCCTCAGCAACCCCAGACATCTGGGCGGAGCACGCCTCAGAGGGTGGCCCCAACGGTCTTAGGAGGGGAATGTGAGTTTCCTCCCAGAGTTTATGCAGTGAGGCTGGGGATCTACCCATGGAGAGATGATTTGGAAAGAAGGCGTTTTGCAAACAGTGCCTAAGGATAAGAACTCCAACCGTATGTTAATTAAGACACATGTTAACCTTTTAACTCCATACAACAAATTGTAGCATTGCTTCTATTTTAAAGTTTAAAGAAGAAACTGAGGTGTTCATTGGGAAAAAGGTGAAGACCCTTCAAGGTCACACACACACACACACCCCAGGTACAAGACCCCAATCCCAACCCCAACCCAAGTCTGCTTGATTTCAAGGCACGTACACAAAGCCAGCCCATGAATCTATGTCCTCCTAAGGCCCAGGGCCCTGGGTTCTTCTTGTCACCAGAACCCAAACAGAGGGTTTGCAAGATCACACACCGTCTCCCACCAAACTTGGAGTGTGTCTTACTCAAGAACCCATTTCCAGTTCCCAAAGCATGAATAGTCCCAATTGTCTATGTCTTGTCCCTTCCCAGGAGCCGAGGTACCTCTCAGCCCCCTGCCTCAAACTCCATAAGAAAGAGTTCTACGAATTTCTCCACTCCCCTTCCCAAGTATCTTAGGTCTAAGGTCTCTCACTTGTCCCTGTAATTCCTCTTGAGGAATTCTAATCACATTGGTCATTCATTCCCCAGATATTTCAACTGCCAATCACTCTCACTTTTTCTCCTGTTCCCTTCTTCCCACCAGCAATCACCCTTAAACTGGAAGGTGTGCTCCATGTTTTTTCCTGCTATAAACTTATCATTTGGAAAGGTCACCGGTACATAGTAGGTACTCAATCAATACTTGCCTTTTTTACCAAACGGAAATACATCTTCTCCATTTCTAGGCATCTCTTGGTATGCGACAGTTTCCTACTTGTAACACATATTCCTCTATATTTCTCTTCATCAATCATTGTTCTAGAATCATTCCTCACACCTTCTGAGCACCAAAAAGACCTCTGGGCCCCTTTCTGGGCATAGGAGGCATTTGTATTTCTGAGGCATGACTTACAAGATGATGACCTTTATGTCACTGTGCCGGCCTAGATAATGGTGTCCTCAAGTTTACCATGGTGGCACCTTGGAGAAGGGGTGTTCCAAGCACACATGTACCATGTCCACGAGGAAACAAGATTAAAACTTTACTTTCCGTCTCCTAATTGTTACTGGCACCCCAAGAGAAATGCCGGTCCATTAAGTTAGGAATGCTAATTGCTTACTCACCTCCTACTGACAGTGATGACAGGCTTGGTTAAGAGGCTTTATTAAGGCCCATTAAAGGGAAGGCTGTGTGGCAAGTTTCTGGGTTGCTTGCAAGGGAGACTTTGCACATAGGTGCTGAGGGGGTGGGGTGGAGTGCCAAGCGTAGGAAGGTGCAGGTGAATGAGGAAACAGATTCCGGGGGAGAAGGACAGCTGGTAAAAGTGCAAGGAACACAGCTCACATGCCTCCAACATGTGTTTGGATCTGAAATATTTTGTTGTTTCATTTAAAACAAGTATAATCTTTTCTGATATCTGCACCAGGTGCCGTTCTGAGCACTTCGTGTATCGTGGTGTTATCCTCGTCACAACCCACCAGGTGGAAATTATTATCACCTCCTCTACCCCAACTACCATCACCATTTTACGAAGGAGAAAAAGTAGAGCTTAAAGAGGCAGTATAGCATGCTCCGAATTACCTAGCTAGTAAGTGGCTGAGCTGAGTTCAAAATTGGGTCCATGTATTTTGACCAATCTCATTCTTGAGCATATATTCCAGAGGCTGGTGGGCTTTAAGGAACCTGGAAGCTTCCCTACCACCCACCAGTCTATTCATTCCTTCTGCATATAACTGGCTGAGTGCCTACGGTGAACCAAGTACCATGCTCCGTTTGCCTCATATAAGCAGCAGGACAGGAAGTGCCCTTGGAGATGGGCTCAGATGACCATCCAGGCCTAAGTGTCCCTGTCTTTCCCTGTCTTTATTATGCCACTTCCCATGAACCAAGTCCATGGCTGCTTGGGAAGCAAAGGGCCAGCAGATTGTCAGAAATTCTAAGTCAAGTTTGGAAGTGGAGAAGCAGCCAACATGCAAACTCCAGGTAAACAAAATTGGAGGGAACCATTGCTTCAAAACATGTAGGAGAATCTGCAAAGAAACCAGTTACATTAAGGGAGAGACTTCAGGTTCAAGGCCAATGAGTGCTGGAAAGAGGAGTGAGGCTAGGACCTCAGGAGTACAATTTCTTGATATCAGTGGAGGATCAGCTCCAGGAACCCCGCACACATCAGAATCCACAGATGCTGAAGTCCCTCAAATGAACTATCATAGGACTTGGTTGTAACAAACACATATCCTCCTGTATACTTTAAATCATCTGTAGATTACCCATATTAATAATACCTAACACAGTATAAATGCCATGCAAATGGCTGTTATACTGTATTGTCTTGAGAATAACCATAGGAAAAGCTATCCACGTTCAATACACTTGCAGTTACCATAGTGCTATAATGATATTTTTGATCTGTGGTTGGTTGAATCCACAGATCCTGATGGTTGAATGTACTTGTCAAGGTGATTAATGGGACAGAATGGGCGAATAAGTGAGCCCTTCACCTTGGTAACGGTGAAGCACACCAGGTAAAGATATTGATAAGTAAGATGAGCTTAAGGAGGTTCCACTTCCTGGCACACAATGGTAATAATAATAATTAGCATCAATTACAAACAAAAAATCCTAAAACTTTGGAAAGAGGAAAGTAGTCATCTATTCTATTCGCATTTTCAGTTTTAGTAGAAGAAACTTTACATGTTGAAGATGCTATTTTTAATGGAAACAACTTTAGATTTTGAATAGCATGAGTAGAGGATGAAATAAGAGGTTAAACATAGCGGAAAGTATCATTCATATAGCAAGACGTGCACGGAGGGATGTCAGCTGAGAAACTCTTAAAGCAAGAGAAAAAACTAACAACAGGAGAGAATCCAGCTCTGTTGCAGGGTAGATGAGCACAGAATTGAGGAAGATTGTCCTCTGGTAGCCTCTTTTCTCTCTACTTTCAATAATTATTATGTGCCAGGCACTGTTCTTAACATAGAGTTTCTCGTTTGAATCTCAAAACAATCCTACACCTACACTAGGAAAAAAATAAACATGGTATTTATATCAAAGGAACAGTATCCAAAATACATAAAGAAGTCCTATGAATCAACTGCTAAAATCAAACAACTTAGTGGTTTAATTGGTGAAAAAACCATGAACAAATGATTCACGAAAGGGGCTGAGTGTGTATCTCAGTTGTCGAGTGCTTATTAGAATACAAGAGTCCCTGTATTTATTCCCAGCAAGGCAGGGAGGAGAATGGGTATCACAAAGAAACAACCTGCAAGTCACTAATAAGCATATGAAAGAATATCATTAGTCATCCAGCCAAAGCCAATTAAAACCAACTTGAGATAGCATTTTGAGCCTATTAGAGTGGCTGAAATCACACCGACTGACAATCTCCAGTACCAACAGAGACACAGAGCAACTGCAACTCTCATAACTTCCTATTCTGAACTATTTGGAAATTTCTTATTAAATTAAATGTGTTTCTACAATGCACCCCAACAATTCCTTGCCTGGGTACTTATCAAAGTAAACGCAAAAGACACATCTATTAAAAAAAATGAGTTGCATGCAAATGTTTGTGCAACCTTATTCATAATAGCTCTAGACTGGAAATAATCCAAATAGCAAGAGGAAGACAATCAAAATGTAGTATGTCTACACAATTGAACACTACTCAGTAATACACAGGAATAAACTGCTGGTATGAACAAAAACATGAATGAATCTCAAAACACAATGCACACAAAAAAAGAAATTAACCACACAAAAGAATATACTATATAACTGGACTTATTTAAGATACAGATGAAGTGAATCTATTGGGATAAAAGAGTCAGATTATTAAAAGTAAACTTTCTGGGATATTGAAAATGCATTGTATCTTATTTGGGGACGATTATTACCCAGGTATACAATAGCCAAGATGTATAAAACTGAATAGATAAGACGAACTCATTTCACTCTGTGAAAGCCATATGTGTGTTTCTTTAAGAACACTTTACAATTTGGCTGTTTCATCTTTACAGGTGACTTTTCATTTCCAGGAGCCAGGACATTGGGTCACAATCACATAGTAAGTGTATAAAATGGGGGAGCCAAAATTTATAACCAAACCTGACTGATTCCAAGACCCATGCTTCCCCTTAAAATCACTGTAGTAAACCACTCAAAACTCCTCTGGAAGGGCATTAGGCAAGGGAAAGGAAGAAAAGGGGGTGTGGCCCAGCGTAGAAAGAAAAATGTGATCTCTATTCACAGATGCCATATTGGATATTGGTTACTCTAGGGAACACACAAGAGGTATCTGACCTAACAATTTCAAGAAGGTTGCAGGATATAAGAGCAATATGTGACAATAGAAAAGAGGCAGATAGACTTGGTGCAAATGGAAAAGACTCTAGAGATGTGCAGAGGTGAGGAAAGGAAGTTTAAAAATTAAGATGTGTGATATATATGTACACCAATTGCTTCAGTTGAGTGTAATGACCGTGTCACAAACACTAACAAAAATAATGATTATGGGCAAAATAGCAATATGCAAAACCAATTATGTTCCTGCATCATAGCAATCAGCAATTAAAAACAACTTTAAAATACTTAAGATAGCTTCAAGAAGAATTATAGTAATCAATTTTTCATGGCTAGGACAAAATACTTGATACCTGCCACTCAAAGGAGAAGTTGATTTAGGCTCATGGTTTCAGAGGGTTCAGTCCATGATCGTTTGGCTCCCAAATAGAAATGTCATAACACAGGGATTTGACAGAAGAAATCTGATCTAATCATGGTGTGCAGAAAGCAGAGAACAGGTGATGAGCCAGAGACAACGTCATAAACCACCCACAGCCATATTCTCCCACCTGGACACACCAAAAAGTATGCTTTCCTAATCTTCTGGATGCCTCTCAAGCCAATTAAATTACTACCAAGATTTACTATGTTCATATCAGCAGCACATGTGCTAAAACTGAAACAATACAGAGAAAATTAGCATAGCCCCTGCACAAGGACGACCAGCACATTTGTGAAGCAGTCCATATTTTAGGGGGCTGGAGGAATGGCTCTGTGGTTAAAGTGCTTGCCTAGCAAGCACTAGCAAGTGCTAAGTACCTGAGTTCGATTCCCCAGCACCACATAAGCTGGGTGAGGTGGCACACACCTGTAATCCCAGCACTCAGGAGGCTGAGGCAGGGATTGCCGTGAATCCTAGGACAGCCTGGTCCTGTGAGTTCAGGATCAGGCTGGGCTACCATGAACCAAAAAAAAAAAAAAAAAGAAAAAGATTTACCATCAGAGGAATAAATTCAAGAAGAACAGGACTTGTATATTACTGCAAAATATTATTAAAAGAATCTTATTAAAAAGCTAATAAACAGAAAGGCATTCTATGCTCATGGATTTCGAAGATTTAATATTAGTATGACAACAATATTCCTGAAACTGATCTGTAAATTCAGTGTAATCCCCTTCAAAATTTTCGGCAGTTCCTTCTTTGCAGAAATGAACAAGCTAAACTTAAAATTCAGATAGAAATTTAAGGAGCTCAGAATATAGTCAAAATCTTGAAAAAGAACAAAAAAAATCGGAATACTTACATACTCCCAATTTAAACCTAGTGCTAAGTTACAGTATAAAGACAGTGCGGTACCAAAACAAAGATAAACACACACATCAATAGGACAAGATTGAGATGCCAGATGTAAGTCTCATATTTATAGTGAATTTATTTTCAAAAAGGGTACCAAGAAAAATTGATTAAGAAAAAATAGTGTCTCAATAAATACTTCCAGGCAACTAAATGTTCCCACACAAAAGAAAGAATTTGGACTCCTAGTTCATATCATATACAAAACAAATTCAAGATTAACAATTCCTAAATGCTAAAGCTAAAACTATAAAACTTCTAGAAGAAAATGTAAGAATAAATCCCTATGACTTTGGGTTAGGTAGTGGTTTCTTTTTTTCTTTCTTTCTTTCTTTAATTTTTTTCCTCTGTAGCACTAAGGACAAAGCCAAGGGCCTTCACACTGAGCTACACCCTCTATTCATTTTTATTTTTTATTTTAAGACAGCCCTGTTAAGTCACTAAGTTCCACAGGCAGAGTTTGAACTTGTAACTCTCCTGCCTCAGCCTTCCAGAATGCTGAGATAATAGGCCTGCGCCACTGGGCCTGGCCAAGCCATGGTTTCTTACATATGACACCAGGTTGTGGGTTCAGCTCAGTGGCTAAAGTATTTGCCTAACATAAACAAGGCCCTGGATTCCAATTCCCAGCACCACATAAAGCTTAGCTGAGCATGACGGCTCACATCTGTAATCCCAGCACACAGCAGGCTGAGGCAAGAGAATTGCATGAGTTCAAGGCCGGCTGAGGCTGCAGAGCGAGATTCTGCCTCAAAAAAAGAAGTGCGTAGAAAGTATATTTATCAAACATCAAAAAAATAGATTACATCTTAAATGACACTACAAAGAAAGTAAAAAGACAACCCACAGAAAAGGAGAAAATATCTTTAAATCATCTATGTGATAAGTCACTTGTATTCAGACTATATAAAGAACTATTACGACTTAATAAAAGGGAAAGATAATCTAATTGCCTAAAACAGGCAAAGGATCTGCATGAAATTTCTCCAAATAAGACATAGAAATGACTTTTAAGCATATAAAAAGATGTTCGACACCATTAGTCATTAGGGCGATGCAAATCAAAATTACAGCGAGATACCACTTGACACCCACTAGGAGGACTGAAATGTAAAAGACGGACAACAGCAAGGGACCTGAGCCTCGGGGGGTCTTCATGTCTGCGGAGATCCAGAACCAGGCAATGAACTCCCAAGAAGGTACCACTCTAATTACAAGTGTTAGAAAGGGTGTGGAGAAATTAGAACCTTTATACACCACTGATAGGATCATAAAATGGGATAACCACCTCAGAAAACAGTTCTGACAGCTTCTCAAAAAGTCATCTGTAAGACCTAACAATTTAATAGCAACTCAGAAAGGTATGATTTTAAGTTATTGCATGATCTAGCAGTTATACTTTTAGATATATCCCCCCCCAAAAAAAAACCCTGAATACTTGTACACAAACAGGTATAGCAGCATTATTCCGAATAGCCCAAAATTGGGGAAAACCCAAATGTTCGCAGTCGGTGAATGGAAAAATTATATATATACAATAGAATATTATGCTGTCATTAAAGGAAGTATTGATACATGCTCCAACCTCAACCAACTTTGAAAATATTATGATAAGGGAAAAAATGCTGGATTACAAGACTACGTGATTCCATTTATATGAAATGCCCAGAACAGGGAACTCTTAGGGTGAGGAAGTTGCTTAGTGGTTACAGGGTAGAGAGGAGGGAATTAGAAGGGGGATAGCTATTGGGTTCTGGGCTTCTTTTTAGAGTGATAAAAATGTTCTAAAATTAAATAGTGGTGATGAATATATGACGTCGACAATAGACAAAAATTGGGTAACCATTTAACCAGACACTTTAAAGAAGTGTGTTTTAGATTACAAGAATTATACCTCAATATAGCTGTTATTTACAAATCCGTCTTCCACAAAGAGCCAGGCATGGGGATGGGATAGTGTGCACTGCAGGCTTGAAGCGACCAGTTAGGTTTGAAATTGATGGCAGTGGGTGTGTAATAGCATCACTGAGCAGTGATGAGGCTCCGTCTGCCACACAAGACCACAAAATTGTAACGGCCCCCATCTGCATGGTTGGAGCATTTTGTGTAGATACCTTCTGGTCTACAGGCCGCAAGCCGGGGGATACCTGCATCTTCCTCCAGCCCACATCCCCCAAATTCCGGGTTTCACACCTGAACAAAAAAAAGCTAAAGAGTTGGCTAACTGTATCTCAAGGAGAATTTCTGGAACAAAAAAAAAAAAAAAAAAAAATCTACTAAACCTGCTGCCTAAGCATCAGGCAAGGGAAAGAATAAAAGAGAAGAAAAAAAAGAAAGACATTTCCTAGTAATTAAATCTGAATTATTCACAACCTGTTAGACACATTTTTCCCTCTGATGTAGGAGCATACATTTTCATTTTCCCCCTAAGTCCTAAATGCCTTTGCAATCAAAGTTGAATTTTCAGCTGAAAATCTTCCCTTCTCATGAGAATCAGAAGCACAGGCTATACTTTACCAGGATCATCAGCCCACCCGTCCCCACTGAACCCTGAGCTGCTCACACAGACTGGTGTCACCCAGTGCTTTAATCCTTCCCTCGGCATTAACTCCCCCCAGCGCTGCATATGATGAAAGCTCTTTAAATTGTTGCAGTGGCCTAGTTTCAACTAACCGAAGCAAAGGAGGGAATTTATTGACCAAGATATCTAAACCTTGGGAAGACTAGGATGCAGCTACCTTTGGGGACAATAAATCTAGGGGTTCGGGGGCTGCCACTAGCACAAGACACTTTCTTCCTTCCCCTCTTCATAACATATTTCCTTCCTCTTCTTCTCCAGTAAGCAGAAGGAAGCTTGGCGGCCGGTGGTGGCCAAGGTCACGTCTTTTCCTTTGTTTCTAATTCAGAAAGTCTCAAGGAAAACTCTGATTTTCTTGGCTCAGGTCATACCCTCTGTAGCCTGAGGTACAGGGTATATGATGGTTGGCAAGCCCCATTAAAGTCGTATTGTTAGGGTTACAGCAGGAGGGGGTCCCCTAAATATGAGATATGATGTTCCCAGACAGAAGGGAGGCCAGGGTGAGTAAGGCTTCAGAGGAGTGTGTTCCTGGGCACCGTAACCTGGCGGGAGGCATCTGTAATCAGAAGCCACCTTGAATGTGCCCGGCTTTGAATACAACAGTATTGATTCAAAGGTGTGTGATCTTAAGTTCAGTGTTCTTGTCTACGGGATGGGCATAATAACTTGAGAGAACAAATAAAAACTCCACCTCTTAGAGGGAAGAGCTTAACTTCAAGTATGGTGTTTGGTTTTGAGATCTACCAAAGCTGAAGGTGTGTTCAGGATGGATGGGGGGACTGAGGAGGAGAGGGCGCTGGCCAATTTTTCATTGCTGGAACAAAGCACCCAACACCAATTTAAAGGAGGAGAGATTTGTTTTGGCTCATGGTTTCAAACGTTTCAGTCCACGGCGGCTGGTTCCAAGGCAGAAGCATCATGGCAGAGGGCGTTATTGTGGTTCGGATCTGGAATGTCCTCCAAAAGTCTCACGTATTGGGATGTTATGGATTGTCGGTGGAACCATATGCTATTGGAAGATTGGTGCCTGGTATGAAGGGACGGATTGCAGGCATCTAATTGGATTACAGACATGTGGTGGAGGCATACCACGCCTGGAAGGGGTGGGACACCAAGCTGGGTGTCACTGGGATGGGCCTGGAAGGACATGTAAACCGCTTCCTGCCTTCCTTATGGGAGACTCAACTGGCCTTGGCTTGGCTTTCTGTTAGCAATGTCGTGAGGGGCTACCTCCACCTCTGCCTCTGCCATGTACTTTCACTGTCGCCGGCCACCCCTGAGCGGACTGTGTCCTTCTAAAACTGTGAGCTAAAATAAGCTTTTTCTCCCCTAATTTGTGTAGTTCGGGTCTTAAGTCACAGCAATGAAAAAGTAACTAAGACAGGCATGGTGGAGCAAAATAACTCCTAGCATCCAAGAAGCAGAAGCCAGAGAGCTCAAAAAAGAAGCAACCAGGGACCGGATATAACTCCCAAGAGCACATCCCTATGACCCACTCTCTCCAACTAGGCCCCACCTCCTAATAGCCTAGTCAGCTATGAGCTCATCAATGAGTTAAACCATTACTGAGTTTAGTGCTTGCATAATCCAGTCACGTCCGCAGGAGTCTCTTAATCCAGCCTAGCTGACAATCAAGATTAACAGTCAAGAGGAGGAAACAGACTCAGAATAAGGACTGGGAATGGGCATGGAAAGAGACAGACAGTAACATATGGAATAATTGGCCTCTAAGTGAAAGACAGGAAAGTAAGCAGAAATTGACCAGATGAAAGAAAAAAAAAGGTCTATTTCAGGCAGAAGTAACAGCATATGCAGACATGTAAAAGTGAGGAAACGAACACACAGAGGGGCTAAGCACATTTCCTGAAGCCAGGGCATGAAATGCGGTAGCAACGAAGGCTGGCATGTAAGCGGGTACCATTACAATCACTCCCCACCCAGGAACTCGTTCTTTCAAGTCGAGCTAACCAGTAAAGGCTTGACCTTCAAAGCAATAGGAAATTGCAGAAAGTTTTCAACAGGAAAGGTACATGAACAATTTGCTACTTATGTAAATGAGGCATTTCTCTACACCCAATGCAATCCCTAAAATTAAAAACAAACAATGGTGGGTGTTGGCAAGGATGCAGAGCTACTGGAACTCCTCACGAGCTGCTGATATAAGTGTGAAAGAGTAGGGCCACCTTGGAAAACAATTTGGTAGTGCCTTTTGAAGTTAAACCTACTTACCATGTGACCCAGCAATCCTGATCCTATATATGTACTCAAGGGAAATGACACTGTATGTTCACATAAAAACCTGTACGTGAATGTTTATAGCAGCAGATCTCTTCATAACCCAAAACCAGAACCAACGCAAATGTCCTCCAACTGGCAAATGGCTAAACAAAATGTGGATACTGCACTCAATGGAATAGTAATCAGCAATAAAAAAGGAGCCAGCTATTGATATAGACAATAACTTCAAGCAATATCAAACGCAATATACTAAGTGCAGAAACCAAACTCAAAACTCTATGTACAGCATGATTACATTCATTATAACCATTGGGGTAGAAAATGTAGCCATGGCTGTCTTGAATTAGGAATAGGAACTGGCCTTAAAGTGGTAGCATAATGAGCATTAGGCCCATGAAGAAACCACTCTGCATCCTGATTTAGGTGATCATTTCATGACTAAATATCTTCGTCAAAATTCATACACCTGTAGAACAGGAGAGTGAGCGTTGTGCGTCATTTTCAAAAAGTCAAGTTTAGTAATTGCACTCTGGACAGGTCACTGAGGCTGCAACAGGGACTCACAGAGGTGTGGTCAGACTCGGAGAAGCTATTTGAGATACTGAAGGCGGCATCTCAGGTGCTGTTGGGGAAGTAGCAGTGGGAACAGAGAGATGTGGTCCCATCTGAGCAATAGTGAAGAGGAAGACTCAACAGGATTTGGTGAACATGAACGTGGATTAGAATGGCAGGAGGCTGAGGAGATGAAGGAATTGGAGGCTTGGCAAAAGTGTCATGGAGGTGATTGGCTGTCGGATCCAGTCAGGGAGGAAGTTGGTTGTGAAAGATTAGGGACCGTAGGGACACTGGGATGGATTTTGTAGGATTCTGTAGTCAGCAGGACAGAGATGTTGTCAAAATAGGCCATCGCAATTTGAGCTTTCAGAGCTAGAACAAAGTTCAAGAAAAAGAGTGATCTGGGTTAACTTCTGTGTACGACACCTTCTCGACCTAGTGAGATTTCTGAGGGTGTGCGCTGGAGTTTGGGTGTAGTTTGTCCCTAAGAGCTCCCATGTTAGAGGCCTTTCCTCAGCATGGCAACGGTGGGAGGTGCAACCTTTCAGAGGTGTAAACTAATGGGAGATGTTTAGGTTATTGGGAGCATCACCCCTGGAAGGAATTAAGAAGTTCTTAGGGGACCCCACTAGTTCCCATGAAGCCAGGGCATGAACTAAAAATAGTGCCAGAGAATGTAAAAACATGCAAACGGTGAATAGTTGCTATCCCAGTCTCTGACTATTGAGAACTACCCAGCTTCACCCATGGAAAGCATTTCAACAAATGTATACACGGTGACTTGAAGATTGTGTGTGTGTGTGTGTGTGTGTGTGTGTGTGTGTGTGTGTGTGTGTGTTCGGGTCTTTTATGGCAAGGAACATGGGGGAGAGAATGTGATGTCCATGCCCAGGAATGTTTCATGCCTTCCTTGAGGATTTCTTTCCTGTTCTCTCTTTTGGGCCGCCAGCCTACCAACCTAGTGACCTGATGTGCACATCCCCCTAGCTGTCTCCAAAATGCCTCCAACTCAATATATCTAAAACAAAACTCAATCTCCCAAAACCCCTTTGTAGCCAGCGAGGGATCTCGACCTTTCACTGGGACAGAGATTGTGGAGCAAGACCTCTTTTCTTAAAACTAAAGTTATCATGTGTTCATCAGCGGACACTAAAAATGGAAATGCCCCCCTTCCCCTGGAGTTCAGCATCTGAGTCTCTCCTAGTCTCATGAATTCCTGCAGGACTCCACCAAAATGTCATCTTTACCCTGATCACCCTCTCCCTGCTTTCCTCCTCCTCCCTAGTCTTCTGTGTCCACAGGTCTCACACCAATGGATGTAACCAACTATGGATCAAAAAATAGTCAAAAGCCATCGTGTCCCCACTGAACATATGTGGACATTCTGTCTGACAGTTATTCCCTGCAAAATATAATGTGTCAACTATTCACACAGTACTTACATTGTGTTAGTCCTAGTACTAATGGTAACCTAGAAAAGACTGAAGATATAAACGAGGATATGCATAGTCTATATGAAAATACTAAATCATTTTATAAGGGACTTAAGCATCCCTGGCTTTTGAGTCCTGGAATGACGTAGACACTAAAGGACAGCTATATTTTCCTTTAAAATCTTGTCTATGAGGCGTTTCCCCCACTAGCCATAACCTTCGTGTAGACAGAGATTTTTTTTCTGCTTTGTTCCCTCATACTCAGATCCTAGAAAGGCAACTTGGCAGACAAATTAATAAATAAATGCACATGACAGGTCAAAATTGCAGATTTCCTCCTGATATTAGACCCACTAGGGCCTGGGTAGTGTCCAGTAATGAAGACGTTTGTGAGTTGGCTCTAAAGGACACAGTTGGAGGCCACCCAATAAGAAATATCTCTCAGAGAAGGTTTTTCCCAGAGAGAAAGTCCCTTTGATACCATTCCCTCGACATCTGGGAAGAAAGCAGGAGGCTGCAGATGAGGGAGCTTGGGATCCCAGCCATCTTAACTGGCTTCTTGCCTGCACAGTCTCATCTCGTATCAGGTGATCTGGCAGAGGGAATGAGTGTGCACAAAACAGGCGTGTGGGTGGCCAGCTCCTGGGAGGACGCCTCCTGTGACAGCCGTGCGGCATTCTGGGCAACGTCCCATGTGAAAGACGTGCAGATCCTGCTGTGGGTAGGAGGCCTTGCCACCTGGGAACCCGAGCACTGCGGGAAGTTGAGGCAGAGTCTCCCAGCGACACTCACTCCAAGCCAACATCCCGCTTGGACAGCCAGGCTCAGGGGTGCTGGTCACAGCTGACAGGGGGAGCGCAGGGGGAACAGCATATCCGTGCAGGGCATGCGTGTACTTACACACTGATACTACATGGTATGGGCATCAAGAATGGTGAAAAGACACGCGCCACCGGGCCCACCATCTGGTCGAGTCTCATCGAATGCTGTAGTCGAGTTTTACCACGCTCTTGTATCCACGGCTCACCTATGGCTCCGATCCAGTCTTGCTTGATTCAATCAACAATGTTTTCTGCAATTCACAATTTAACCACTACAGATGCAACACAAATGGACAATCTGCTAAGGCGTTTCTCCATCGCTTTCTAAAGTCTACACATCGAATCAAACTGACACTAAATCAGTCCTGGATTTAAAACATTGGATGATTGCTATGGCGTGATCAAGTCACTGTCACTGAATATGGGGTTATAAGTTGAGAAAGGATGTTCAGTAGCACCCATCAGATAGGATTCCCACAATATTTATGTGAACATATGATAGATAACACAGCATATGGGCTTTGTACATATACACAGACATACCGTAGTTTCCTCTTTTATTTTTCAGTATATCTCCAGTCCCTTTTTAAAATTTTTTCATTTAAATTTCTTATTTTGAGATGGAGTCTTGCTAAGATAGTAGCTTACCCAGATTGAGTTCAAACTTGCCATCCTCCTGCCTCAGCTTCCCAGAGTACTGGGATTACGTGTGTTCACCACCATATCCAACTAGCTCCTCCTTACACCTGGGGAATATATTTCAAGAGCCCCAGTGAATACCTGAAATCATAGCACCATGCTTCCCTCAGGTACTAAGTTGTTCCCTAGGCACACATATCTCTGTACATTCAGATAGAGTAAGAGATTAATTTATAATCTCTGAAATTGTAGCCTAATTGATGAAAGTATAGTCTGTAATTATACATTTATAAGCCAGCTTAATTTATAAATTTAAAAGATTAGAAACAACTAAAACCAAAAATAGAACAAGTATTACAATGCACATTTACTCTCCCAAAACATGAAATTTTCTATTAAGTGTGTTCAGAACACAGTGGCCTCTGAGTAACTGAAAGAGTTGGAAGTAAGACCTTGGATAAGAGGGTCTACTGTGTATATTTCTAAACTTTAAGAGCACAGAGAATACTAAAATGTAAAATTATTAAGGAGCCATGAGTTTTGACTCTTTTAAAATATGATTTCGTTAATCATATGTTTATATCATTTAATTTTTAATAATGGCTGTGCTTAACAACCAGCTCACAAAAAATATCCTGAAAATTTAATAAGTGTCTCTCCAAGCCAGCTCTGGCGCACTACTGGACAAATCTCAGTGTTAGGAAGTGACTGGGTCGCACATTGAGAGGCTCCAGATTTGACTCACTCATGGGACCAGACAGGCCCACCTCCCAGCTGGCTGTGGCCGGTAGGCACATGTGGGTTTGGCAAACCATTTGGTGTTCTATACTCACAGTCTTTCCATTCCGCCTCCCACTCAGACTTGGCTGTTCCCAAGCCCAGACAATGGCCATAGGCTTAGAGACCCCACGACTGGATTCAAACATTCACAGACAGATAAGAATGGAGATAACAAGTGGTTATGGTTTTTATAAAAAGAAATAAAATGCTCGGAGAAAAGCAGGATTGGGGACAGACTATTCTTTCTAGCCTCCCAAGGTCACAACAGCTTTAGGCGCAGGAATGGTTGGGAGATGGGAGGTCTCCTACGCAGACAACTGTTGAGACAGGGAAGGCCCTTGGAGGCAGAGCTCACGGGCCTCGGACGGGTACAGCAGGAAACAGCTGCATTAGGCCCACTGGGAATCCCAGTAAACATGGAAAAGTAAGATGATAAATATTTCAGATTGGATCTTTGGAGCAATTAGAGCCCCACAGGAAAGCATAAAGGTTTATAAATGCAAAGAGTATGTCTCCCCCCGAAAGGCAGTTCACATGGTTGGGGGACCATTTTCCATTTTCCCTTAAAGTAATTTCCTTTCACAGCACATTTGTTCCAGTCGTCTGTCTCTCTTTGTCTCTCTAGTACTTGTGATCGAATCCACAGCTCTCACGCCTGTCGTGGTTTTCATCTGGAGTGTCCCCCAAAAGCTTCATGTTCCTATGGATACTGTGAAAGGTTGGGAGGTGGCGCTTGGCTAGAAGGGGCAGATACTTAGGGCTTAACCGGAAGGGATGTGTGCTGGTTCCGCCCTTCCTCCCAGTCTCTCTGTACCACCGTACCGTAAGGATCTCTGCCTCAGGAACACTGGCTCCACCTCTAGCTGCAGACCTACCATGTGGTTCCACCATTTTCCAGCCACCCACCCGTGAATGGACTGTGACCTTCTGAAACTGTGAGCTACAATAAATCTTTCTTCCCTAAGTTGTAGATGTCAGGTATTGAGTCAGAGACAACTAAGACACCACCAACTAGGTCCCCAGCTTTATTTATTTGTTTATTTATTTATTGAAACAGAGTTTCACTAAGCTGTCCAGACTGAGCTCCAACTTCAGATCCTCCAGGCTCAGCCTCCCGGAGTGTTAGAATAACTTATAGGCATGCACCATCACAAATGAGCACTCGTCTCTTTTCGTTCCCTCTGCTTTCTATGGTGAGTGCACAAAGGAAATTAAGTCCTCCTGTGTTCTAGAGCCACTAGTTCTTTTTCTGCAAGATTATGAGAGTGAGTACGTGGATATTTATATTGCAAACTTAAGGAGATCGCATTGGTTCCTAAAGTATGTTTGTACTTTGAACCAGACCATGATTGTTTTATTACCTTCTCCATCCTTACAACCTGTGCTGTGTAATGTAGTAACTGCCACCATCAATGGGTGCATAAAGTGAAATTAATGGAAATTCAACTTAATTTAAATTCCAGTGTCTTGATTCCACTTGCTACGTTTCTAATGCTCCACAGCACTTAGCTTCAATGTTCTCTATCACGCTTCCTCTCCTTCTTTATCCTTATTGCTCCTCTAAAGCACCTGTTTTAGATTGAATCTTAACCATCATGCACTATGAATTTTCATAACGCAGGTGGAATACGTATCTCTGCATGTACTGTGTTTCTATGCTTCATACATAAACACAGTAAGGCTTTTTATGGTCCCTCCCCACAACACACACAGCAGCAGCCGATTTTCACCCCACTGGAGACAGTATTAATCACACTAGGAGAACACACATCACAGGAACAAAAGTCACGAGGCAAGTGAGTCAGCCAGGGCTCAAAAATTTAAGGAGGCCGTCATCTAGGATCATGCAACTGGAAAGGCTGGAATCTGAAAGCAAGCACTTCCTTAAATTTTGCTCCCTACACACCTCACCCTAGCCTCCATCCTGGTATGAGTATTGTTTTTATCATAGAAAATTCTCTAGATTAGAACTTGGGAAAGCTGGAGCCAAGAGAGACTTGAAACTAGAGAAGATCCACCTGGAACAGCTGCTGTTTAGTCTAGAAACGTGCTCAGGCCAGAGAGGCCTGTTGTCCTTAAAGCCCATGCCCATTGGGCTCTTCTGAGAATCATTAAAACTTCTAAGACCTGGGCGCTACCCCAGGCTGCTCAGCCTGAGTCTCCAGAGTAGAGGCCTGAAGTTGGGCCCTTTGTCAAGCTCCCAGGTGAGTCTAAGTACAGCCTGGGTTGAGAATCCCTGGTCTACATACAGGAGAAAAAATCCGAATGTTAAGATTTAGATCTGGAATGCCTCCCCCAGTGCCTCGTGTATTAAGTGATTGGCTCTCATGGAAGTCAATTTTATCATTAAATTAATTCATTGATAGTTTTATATGTTTTAAAGAGATGGATCCTGGTTGAAAGGGGTGGATCCCTTGGGTGCACAACATAGATGGTATATATTCTTGTCCTGGGTTTCTCTTTGCTCTCTGCTTCCTGGTCATGTGACATGAACATCTTTTCTCCCTGTCTGCTTCCTGTCTTATGATGCTGTAAACAGCTTTTCTCTGGCTAGGTCCTCTGCCATTTAAAGGAAAACAAAAGATTGAGGACATGTGTGAATTCTGAATGCCAACAGCCATCACTCTTGTCCCGGTCCCGTGTGCAGTGCCCACAGTTTTGGTTTTAATCTAAAATAAGCCCCAAATGTGTCATGTGCTCCGAAGCAGAGCTTCTAGGTAGTGACTGCACCACTGCCAGCCAACCATAAATGGACCAGTTCCCAGAACTCTGAGCCAACACCAATCTTAATTCCTCGGAGCTGTGGGTGTTGGATATCGCGTCCTAGCAATGAGAAGAAAGTGATTAAGATAGCAGATCCCAGCCGTAGGTTCATTTGAGAGTGACCCTCACCCTCAGCTGCATCCAAGTTAGAAAAGAGAAAAAGGGCTTGAATAACTCTATGGGGATAAGGGGTTAAATTGGTAAGGGAAGATTTGTACTGTGAAAATGCAAAGTGGTGCTGTGTCTAGGGAACATTATGACACAGTATTACGTGGTTGAGATTTGTTTATCATCGTAAAGTCTCTCTGTAGGACTTTATTGGACATTGTTACTGAAAGCCATTGATATGGTAATTAATTCAGGAAGGGTCCTAGGTCCAATGAAGACTGTGGCTTTGGGGTTAACTTGCTAACATCCTTTCTGACCTTTAGCAGTTTCTGGGGCTAGCACCAAAGAGACATTCTCAGAGTCCCCTTGTTAAATCTAGTGATCACTTTTCATTGGTTCCAGATGAATAGTGGGATGAAATTGCAGTGACCAAAAGCATTGGGGGGATTTTATCTGCTCTGACGGTGACTGGAGTGATACCAGCTGTCCACAGTCTGACAAACCAACTCCAGTTTAAAAGAGGATAAAAGATCAATGGGATGTTTGAATTCTAAATGCCACCAACTGTCACTCTCACCCGGTTCCATGTGTAACACCTTCAGTTATGGTTTGAATCTAAATGACCCCCCACAGTGTCATGTGTTTGGAGGTGGGGCTTCCAGAAGGTGGCTGGTTCCTGTCAGGACTACATTCATCAGTGGACTGACTCATTGATGAGTTCGCTGCTGAATGAACTGCTAGAAAGTGGGACCCAGTCAAGGGAGGTGGACCGCTGAGGGTGTCTGGCTCTTCCTTGCTCTCTCCGCTTCCTGGAGGTCACAAGCCGAGCATCTTTCTGCATGCTGTGTCTGCCTTGGAGCCAGCTGACTGTGCACTGAACCCTCTGAAAGCACGAGCCAATTAAACCTCCCCTCCTTAAGTGGTATATGTCAGATATTTTCTCCCAGGAACGATAAACTGACCAATGGACTCACAACTCCTAAACACGAATGATCTGAGAGGAATAGTTTTGTGCACCAAGGTCAGGGTAATACAGATCCTGGATGCTGTTGGGTGGTTTTCTGGCGTAAAGAAGAAAGAGGCAAGAATCTCTAGCAACATTCTCTTGGTGTTTGCCCTTTCCCTTAGGATTCTTATTATAGATCCCAGCTTCAGTTTATTTTTCTCTGACAGTAGGCAGGGAAAGAAAGGGTCCAAGCTTTCTCCTAAAAAGAGAAGAGCAAAAAGTATCCAGAGCACGATGGAGTTGGAGGCCTGAAATGAGTTAATCGCGTGTTTTACCAACTTCAGGCAAGTGACATGGTTCAGGCTTCTAAGAACATCAGAAAACTAGACAAGAGGAATGCAGTGGAGTGGTGGCCTCAGTGAAGTGATAGACAATTCCCCTGACGTTTCCCTCCGAACCTGGAGGAAGCACGTGCTAAAGTGGGCGTGCCCAAGCCACGTCTCGTTTCTTTCCACCCCCCTTTCAGGCCTGCTGCCATTTAACTTGGAGGGATTAAGAGCCAAACTTGGCCTGTTGAGACTCCCAGAGTCCAGCTCCCTGGCCTAGAACTCTGACAACAGCCCCTCTTCTTCCCATCCCCTTGTTTACCTCCGGCTGTCATATTATTTTTAACCACCATCATCTCTGTTCTGTACGCACAATAGATTATTTTATTTATTCCCTGAAAAAAATTTTAATTGCACAAAATATGAATAAATTATCATGTTTTAAAATTCAAACAATACAGATGATCAAAAATTCAAGACTTTATGATGGTAATCTGTTGGCAGTGTTCCAGATGTCTTCTGTGAACGTCTATGTAGAAAAAATTTTTTTCATTTTATTTTGTGAGGATTATTTTTTCCCTAACATAAATAGTGCTTTAAATGGTTTTGTTCCCGCCCCCCTTTCTTTTTTCACTGAGTAGTATCTTTTGGAGATATTCCATGCTGGTACAAATAAAATGACCTTCTTGGTCTGCTACATAGTATTTCAAGATGTGAAAGGCATCTCTAAACGAGTCCTGGTTCCTATTTCCCGGTATTCACAGCCTTGTGTAATCCCTTCTGGGTGTGTCTGTGAGGGTGTTTCTGGCATAAATTAGCATTTGAATCAGTAGACTGAGTAAGGAAGATCCGCCCTCACTCCTGTGGGTGGGATCCTCCCATCCGCTGAGAGCCTGAACAGCACAAAAAAGGGGGAGGAAGAGTGAATTCTCTCTCTGTGTTCTTGGGCTGAGACGTCTCAAACTTTTAAAATTTCAAATGAAAAAAAAAAAGTACCTGAAGACAGTTAAGAAAATATCAGTGCTTAGAGTGTGTAAGGCCCTGCACCAAAAGTGAGAGAAAAAAGAGACAGAGAAAGTGTGAAAAGTATGGAGTACTGAGATTTGTCTTACCAGTTATAAATATTTAAAATAAAATTATAATCAAAAGATTCCCATATTCCCGCAGAAGACCCTGACACACACTGGGGGAAGACCATGCACAGACAGTGAAACTAAGATGACCTACTCGCCAGGGAAACTGGCCTAGGCAGGAACCAGTTCCACCTCACCTTGATCTCAGCTTTCCAGCCTCCAGGACTGGGAGATAATAAATCTGTGCCAGGTCCTCCAGCAAAGGATAAAGGTGACTCCGATACTGTGTGCTTATATAGAGTGCACGAGACTCTCTGTACCATTTTCACACATTCCTGTTAGCCTTCATTATATTGATTTTGTGGTACTGGGGAGGTATGTTAGTTTGGGTTCTTTCAAAAGACAGAATTTACAGATTTTTACCACAAAAGGGTCGATTAGGAAGGCTTACAAATCTAAGCATAGAGGTGGTCCAAGATGGCTGCTCAGCTGTGAAGTAGATCTCCCCTCCGGGACTGCAGGACAGCCGGTGAGTGAGGTGAGAGTCTGCTGTAGATCTTGGGCGAAGACCAAAGCCTGAAGATCGGCGACTGAAGAGCAGCAACGGGCAGACAGGCGCAAGTTGAGACTGGAGTGAATCTCCGCTGACGATCTGCGGAATGTAGCAAGTCGGCGTCTGTAGGTAATTTCAAAGGCGAGAGCTTTCCCAGAGGAAGAAGCTGTGACAATCTTCCCTCTTCCTTCCTTTTATACCCTTGGAGTTCCAGTTGGCCCTCCCACATCTGGGTGGGTGCTCTTCACTCATTGGCCAGCCCACAAATGACTCACACTCTAATCCAGACCAGTTGGTGATCCCCAGTCTAGGAGTGGTTGACAAATCCTAATCCTAATGGAGGTGTGGTTCCTGATTCTCCCACGTTGATATAATCTCCTCAACGGTCACAGGAGGGAACCATGGGCACTGTCTCACTGAGTTACTTTTCCAGCCCTTTTTAAATTTCTCCTTTTGAGATAGATTCTCTCTAGGTACACCAGCCTGGCCTTGAATTTATAATTCTCCTACCACAGCCTCCTGTATAACTGGGTTATACACCATACCTGACTTCATGTTATTTCTTAATAAGATGGATCCTTAAAAATTAGAAGACGGGGACTAGAGGAGTAGCACCACAGTCAGTGCCTTGTCTAGCAAACACAAGGCCCTGAGTTCAATTCCCCAGCACCACGTAAGAACGCTGTGGTGGCACATACCTATAATCCCAGCATTCAGCAGGCTGAGGCAAGAGGATTGCTGTGAGTTTGGGGCCAGCCTGAACTATATAGTGAGTTCAGGACCAGCCTAAACTACAGAGTGAGAACTTTTCTCAAAAAAAAAAAAAGGGGGGGCGGGGGTATTAGAAGACAATGGATAACGTAATGAGGGAAGGGAAACCTTGGAAATTACACAGATAAAGATTAACACGAATAGTCCAAAGGTGTTCTTTCCAAGAAAAAGAAAACTGAACATAAAAAGGAGCGGAAGATTCACATAAGGAAACTTACAAATTGTTGATAATCATAGAATAAGATATGCAACATCTGTGGAAGTCAATGAAAGGCACATTAAACCAGTTTTTTCTTTTAAATCATGCTATTTGCCAAGATGTACAAGTAAAGAGGGACAACATCCAGGTGTGGCCAGTGATGTAAGTAATATGAACTTCTACAACTTGTTAGAAAAGTGATCTGGAGACACCTATTACAACTAGGAATGCAACCGTCATCAACCCAGAAGTCCTGCCTTTGAATTTCTGTTTCATTGCAGTGCAAGCTCCATCACACCCCAAATGACCCTTAATGTTTACAACTGCACTTGTTTCATTATTGCTGAAGAGAGAAAACAAAGGGAATGTCTACTGGCCAGAGAACGATGGAATAAACAAACGAGTTGAATCTAGTTCACCCGGAGGAATTTCCATATAACGTTAAGGTGCAGAGTAATAAACATAATATGCCATTCTTGTACTATAAGCCAAATCAAATGAGTTAGCCAATCAACTCTGCCTAAGAAAAGTAGGTTGGGGTAGTCTCCTGATTACTAGCCTTGGACACCTTTTGACACAAGAGACAGAAATCCTGACTTTTTTTTTTTACCTTTTTCATTATTTTTAACTCTTTAAAATATACATGCATTAATTTGATTCTTAAAAATCTAATACATTTTTAGTAAAAGTCAATGTCTCCCAGTTGCCTTATTGAAACCTCAGCTGGTCCTTGCCATATCTGTGGCCTCCTCTCTCTGTCCGTAATCCCTTCTGTATTTGTCACTTTATTTTGGCTCACAGTTTTCAGAGGCTCCAATACATGATCATCTGACTTCAAAGCACTGGTGATATGAGAATACACCTTTACAAGTCACACCTACTGATCTGCCCCATCCAACCAAGCCCCACCTCAGAAGGGGAGGCTTCTGAGGAAATTTACATCTAAACCATAACACTCTGACCCTGACCCCCAATAGATTCATCTCTATTTCATTATGCAAAATGCATTTAGCCCATCTCTAAGGAATAACCAAGTCTTAATAATTTTAGCATGGTTAAAAAGTCCAATTCCTCTGAAACTCAAGACTCTTAGCTGTGTGCCCCTATCAAGATAAAACACTTTTGACATATAATGGCACAGAGCAATCATTCCCATTCCAAAAGGGAAGAACAAGGGAACACATAGAAATCAGACCAAATCAAGACTGAAATCCAGCATGGAAAACATTAAATTCTTCAGTACCAAAGGCAGGTTATGTTGAGATGTGATTTCTATGCCCTTGCTGGTTGCAGCCCACTGGGCCTCTCTGTAAACTTAATGTCACTCACAGCCTGTATCCTTTCTCAGAAGATATTCCATGTTCATCCTCAACTTACCAGAATCTTGGCGGCAACTCTGGTTTCTCTGTCACACCTTCACATACTTCCCTCTGAGAGAGGCTCATTGCCTGTCCGCTCAGGCCTTCTGAAATTTGGGTAGAATACTCCATGATCCCCTAACTCGTGCATTCTGCATGCCTATGAAACCAGTACCACGTGGCTGATGCCAATATACGTTGCCAAATTAAGGAATAGCCAGGTCCATCTTAGATCATAAGTGCTGAGGCCTCTGAGTGCCTGAGCTCTGCAAAGCAGAGCCCAGGGAACCAACTCCCCCAAGCAGCCTTTCTTGAGCCATAGACCCAGGGTCTATAAGCTTTCAAATGAAAGCTTTTGAGGTACTGGAGATTGAACCGGGGCATTCACTCAGAGCCCATTGTACTTTTATCAGATTTTCATTGTGAAAAATTTCAAACATACCCCGAAGTGCAGAGAACAGTGTAATGAGCCCCTAAGTATTCCTGGAAGTGAAATTGCTGAGTCAAAGTATCAGTGCACATGTACCAATTTTCTCTTCATGAGTTTGTATAGTTTCCTTTTTTTAAACTTGAATGTAAATGAACTAGGAATTCAGCACATGTTAATTACATCCAAGTTGAGGAATTCATGCCCGTATATACCACTTGGGGCCACTTTTTTTCTCCCTCTTACCCGTTCCCTCAGCTTCCCTCTCTCAGTGTCCCCTTTTTATTTACTAACAGCTCATCACCCTTCTTTCTACCTTCTCTTTTACATTAAGATGTTTTATACATGTATTTGTGGCAATCTCATATGAGAAACCCCCATGATACTTAACCTTCTATGATCCAGCGCCATTTTTATTTGAGACAAGGTCTCACTAAGTTGCTAAAGTGGCTGTGCTGGGCTCTTGTTTGCAATCCTCCTGCCTCAGCCACCCAGAATGCCAGCCTTACGGGCCTGTGCTACCCTGCCTGGCTAGTTGTGTGCCCTTGAGCTTATGAAGAGTGGGGTCTTGCTGATTCCTGAGATGCCTTCAAGCCATCATTCTTATTGTCCTAACGTGAAGGACTTGACCTCCTCTTAATACTAATCTCTACACAACCACCCACATTTCCCATGGCGCCAACCTTGTAGATGCTTCTTTCTGGTGAAATGTAAATTTTGCACATCTGTTTTTCGCTCCTAATTTTCACTCTAGATCTGTCTAATAATAGCCAGCAGTACCTATGCCATAGGCTGAACATTTGAATGTTTTGAAATTTTCTCCTCTGAATTCATCACACCTTCTTTTCATGTAAGTCTCCCACAAAGTCTCAGGATATGGACAAAATGAAGACAAAATTCCCCCCAGGATGTAATACATATGGCCTCTATTTCAACTGTCAATAAAGTCCTTGTTCTCAAGTGAAAACTCCTGAGTCTAGCCTTTGCTGTGTTTTTATCAGTGTTTTGATCTTCCGAGCTCTGAGTAGAGCTTCCCATCAAGCTTGGCTTACAGCCTTTTACGGATTCTCTAGCTCGCATTTCCAAAGCTTTTGAAACTCCCCCCATACACTAGTTTGAAAGGTTTCTAAACCACCCAGTAAGGTAGTCACAGCAACAACCCCACTTCTGGTACTACTTTTCTATATTTCCTCACTTTCCTGTTACAGAAACAAATCTCAACCTCTGCAACTCGAAAGAAGAGAGGCTTCTTTTATCTCCTTCTGTGGCCCAGGCTGGTCTTTTAACTCACTATATAGCACAGGCTGGCTTCAAACACATGGCAATTCTCCTCCCAGGTGTTGGGATTATAATCCACCGCCACACCTGTTTTATGTGGTACTAGGCAGATGCTCTAACCACCGTGTTATTTCTCCATCCCTATCCCACCATTTCTAGAGGCTTCAATCCACAGTTGGCTACCCACAAGGCAAAGCCACCTAGCGGAAGGGTAAACTGCTCAAGTCTTAGCAGCCAGAAAGCAGACAGGGGAAAGGAGGATCGGAGGATGAGAACACACCATCCAGCTGATGTTCTAGTGACTCCCCCTTTCCAACCAGGTCCCACTTCCAAACATGAGACTTTTTAAGGACATTT
This sequence comes from Ctenodactylus gundi, assembly GCA_004027205.1. NCBI lineage: Eukaryota > Metazoa > Chordata > Mammalia > Rodentia > Ctenodactylidae > Ctenodactylus > Ctenodactylus gundi. The sequence goes on along the minus strand of PVKB01000402.1, from coordinate 318,389 downwards.
TAATCTGAACTATAATATCTTCTATACTCAGTGTTTCAGCCACACCAAATTGCAGTGCTTACGGTTTCTTAAATAGGACATCTGCATATTACCCTTGAGCCCTTGCACACTCCCCTTGAAAATAATATTTTCCCTTAGTAGCTAGTAAATTCTCACGCATTCTTCAAAACATAGTTTAAATGACCCCACCTGCTCTTGAAATCTGGATGATATTTGTACTATATTGTCATTATTTGTGAATATATAGATGTTTGTATAACTTTGGGGTCATCACTCATTGTGCTTGGTTGATGTACAGAAAGATTTTAATGCCTCCTAGATGAATCAAAAGTAATCAAACTTGTGTTTTATGACTTCCACATTGTTGGACCTATGAACAGCACTGTTCTCATAATGTTTTAATTATTTGTGTATCTGATGGTCCAAGGCAGATGCAATATTGTTGTAGATACGTTATTACAGCTTGATTGAGCATTTTCCCAAAAGTTAAGACACTTTGCAGTCACAGTTTTCCAATAGCTGGGATGCATTTTTAGTTTGGGCTAAATTCCTGGAAATAAAATATGAATAAGAGAATACAATTTGCTGTTTTGAAAGTTTCATCAATATCCCCCCCTTTCCTTTCTCCATATTCATCCTCCGTATTAGTCACTTTCCTGTCACAAGGACAAAATTCTCGACCCCTGAAGCTCAAAGAAGCAGAGGTTTATTTTGTCTCGTGGTTTCTGTGTAACAGGACCCCACCCCTAGGGTCTTGCTGGCTGTGGGCCTTTGTGCACTCCTGGCCCTTTCCCGTCTCTGCTCTGTGCTGCAGAAGAGCTCCCGGCTTCTATTCCAACTGGTGGCCAGCTGAGCTCCACTGACTGCAAGTGTGGGTGGGAGATTGGAAGGCAGACAGAAAGGAGAAGCCAAGATAAGTCCCCCTGTGTTTGATTCAGTTAACAGCCTCTCCTTCGTCTCCTCCATGCATCTAGGTCTTTGTGGAATGATCCTGCCCTTATTTCTCTTTTCCTGGGCCCTCTGATTATACACCAGGCTGCAAGCTTCCTCTCAGTCTGTACAGTCTAAGACAGTGTTGGCTCCCTGCTATTGCTAATCTCTGGGGTTTCATGTATCAGTTTGCTTTTGCTGTGAAACAAACTACCCCAAAATCTATAATAGCTTAAATGCTCCACTGGCTTTTTGCTCACAATTAATGAGATGGCAGTTTAGGCGGGGATCAGCTGGGCAATTCTTCCGTTGTTCCTAGCTAGGCTTGTGCATGTTCAGGTAGCTGCCAAGTCAGCGGGAGGGTCTACTTTCAGAACCGGCTGGCCGCTGCCATCTGGGGCAATGGAGGGCCCATGTGCCTCTCTCCATTCAACAGTCTGGCCCAAGCATATTTGGTTGGCAGCTGGTTTCATAAAGAGAAGGGGAAGTTCTTAAACTTGGAAACTGTACATAACTTCTTTCCAAAGGAAGTCATGAGACTGCCCAGATTCAAGGGGTAAAGAAATGGGCTCCATGTCTTGTTGTGAGAGAAAACGTCTGTGGCTATCTTTGCAGTCTTCCATATGTCTCACTGCCTCCTTCATTACTTCTTCAACCAACTACCCGCGTAAGTTTCCTCTGTGGTAAGTACTTGACGTCATTTCTCTTTTCCTCGTTAGACGCCATGTGTAGGTTTGAAGGTGTCATATCATGCAATGGCCATCAGTGAATCCATCTTGCTTTGTTCCTGTTCCCTCTCTTCTTCCTAGGGTACGGTCCTTCATCCTGTGACCCCGTGATCATTTTTGTTTTCTTGAGCTGATTTCAGACGCCAGCTGTTCACCACAAAACCAACCCAAAGCTGGAATGTCCTGACCTCAAGATGAGAAAATGTCACCACACGGAATTCTCTACCTCTGGTCATCACCAAAACACCAAAACTGCTCCAGGAAAACACTGACTCCTGCATGTGACCCCTAATTGGATCTCTGTACAAGTATTCCCCACTTCCTCAGAGACTCTGTAGACATTAAAATGTCTGCCTCTCCCAGGTTACCAGCATCTTCGCTGAATCGTACTTTGATTATCCCCAACATTCGTCCCTCAGACATTTGTTTTTATGGGGTGAGCCTCTTTAGTTTCGTTCGGAAACAGCGGGGTTTCAAGAAAACAGGAAAGATACATTCCTATTAGCATTCCCAGCAATTCAAGTCTTTCTGTGAAAAAAATGTCACTAGTTTTGGCTTTTTTGGAATTAGTCAACAGGACAAGACATGCATTTATCAAAGATGAACAGAATGGGAACTATGTGGAGGGCATGATGCCAGGTTTGGGGGGATGCATGGGGGTTGGGAGCGTGTAGTGAAGGGAGTTGAAGAAGACATGGTATCTGCTTTAAAGTAATGCCCACAATACCTGCAGAGCCAGGCACGTAGGGAGTGCCAGACAGGATGTGCTAAGATAAAGAGGAGGAAGCAATGACCATGCTAAGTAAGTATGAGGACCAGGGTGTGTGTATGTCTGGGTTTGTGTGGGAGCGCAGGAGTGCACGCATGCATATGTGTGGGTGTGTACCAAAGACTGAATCCAAGATCGTATGTGTGCTAGGCAAGCACTCGACCACTGAGCTACGTCCTGACTTCTTTTTAAGTTGTATTTTGAGAAAAGTCTAAGTCGCCCTGGCTGGCCCTGAACTTGCCACCCTCCCGTGTCAGCTCCCCACCCCCAGGAGCTGGGATTGAAGGCTCCACATCCAGTGGAGCTTTTGGTCTATCTGTAATGTGCAAAGTAAGTGCCAGAGAAGTTAAAGTCTTATCTATGCCACTCACCACTCTACCTCCACCGCGTGACAAAAGACCAGCACACAATAACTGGTAAATAAATATTCATTAGGTGCATGAATAAAAGATGTGTACACAATGCTAACAGAGTGCAGATGAGAAGGAAGTTAATTCTGAGAACAGGAGAGAGCGTCATAAAAACAGGTGAGCTCTAAATTTTATCCTGAGAAAGAGTTGTCATATTTTGGCAGGGAGAGAAAAACAATGGAGGGCTGAGGGTGTAGCTCAATGGTTAGAGCGCTTGCCTAGGAAGCTCAAGACCCCGGGTTCAATCCCCTAGCACTGCATAATAACCAGGCATGGTGGCACCATCTGTAATTCCAGCACTCTGGAGGCTGAAGAGGAGGATTCCTGGGCATTCTAGACTGGCCTGAGAAACATAATGAGTTCAGGACCAGCCTGAACTTCAGAGAGATTACCCAACTTTGAAGAATCAAGGAGCTGCACCTCTTGGAGTCATCCTGGATAACCATCACCTACACATACACATTCCTGGCCTCTTAGGATTATTTCTTTAAGCACATTTCATTGATGATTGGCAAAGGACAATTGTATCCACCTTCAAGCTGGGGCATCACAGTGTGGCCAGATACAAGACAAGTTTGGGCAAATGCGTTCTTGTGGTTTGAGTGCTCTTAAATGTATGTCCAAAGATTGCTACAATAAATTCCTTTTTTTAGACTCTAAACAAACACGGAGAAGAAGCCAGAAGTAATAGAAAGTCTTCAGGGGTGCTTCATAGATGAGGAAAACTCTGGACCAGGGGAAAGAGGGGACGCTGGTAAGAGTCTATGCATGGAGGGACCTTCACCAAATCACCTTGCTGCTTTTCAAGAAGAATTAGCCAAACATCTCCTCTGACTTCTAAGATCACAGAAGGTCAAAGAAAGCTCCACAGGTCAGTGCTACCCAATGGAACAGCCTCCTCCCTAGGAGTCAAGAAGGTAAGAGGAGTGGTCATTCAGAGGAAGCAGAACCTCGCCTTCCTGGACGATACACTTCCATCACAGACTCAACGGGATTCCCAGCCTTAGATTCTTAACCCTGATGCTTGATCTTGGAGTGATGTAGAACTTCTCCTCTGTCCCCGAGGGGCAAAAAGAAAGACTTCCCTCCGCCATCTGAACTCTCTCTGGAGTGAGCTGACACAAACAGATTTTTAATAGGAGAAAAATGTGTAACATATCCATTAATGCCCACAAGGGCACAAATCACAACTTGGATGTCACATACACATTATTGTGAGACTCAAAGAAAAGATGAGATAGCTGAAATTTAAAAACTCTCTGAAATGAAAGAGCAATGGCAATTTTTTGAGGGGTTAGTAAATTAAACTCAAAGTAATTATTTCCTTCCTCAGCCAATCTGGGCTATCAGCAGATAAGAAGATATCAGAGAAAAGCCTCTTCCCACATCTGCTGCTCTACAAATGTCTTTAATTTAAAATAATAAACACATCAGGGCACTGTATTTCGGGGTAACAGTCCCTGGACTCCTTTATCCAAAGCTACCAAACTTTACCTTTTTCTTTTATTGTAGTCAAATGTGTATTATATAAAATCTACCATCCAAAAAGAATATAAGAGAAAACGAAAACAAAAAATAGGAAAAACAAAATTTACCATATTAATTTTTAAGTGTAAAGTTCACTAGTATTAAACACATTTATCATGTGTAACCACCACCATCATCCATCCCCAAACTTTTCCTTACCTGAATTCAATAGAGATTAAACAAAAATTCCCCATCCTCCCTTCCTCCAGCCACTGGCAGCCACCATCCTACTTTCTAAATGTCTTGAGTTGGGGTACTTTAAGCACCTCACATAAGTGGAATCGTGCAGCTTTTCTTTTTATGGCTGTCATATTTCACTTACCATAATGTCCTCCGGGCTTACCCTGTGGTGGCTACATCATAATTTCCTTTCTTCCTAAAAGTTGAGCTCTTTTCCATTATATGATATGCCATATCTTGTTCATCCATTCACTCACCAGTTGACACTTGGGTTGTGTTCACCTTTCAGCTGCTGTGAACATGGCTACTGTGAACATACTTGTAAAGACTTCTCATAAAGACCCTGGTTTTGATGCTTATAGTTGTATTAGTCAGCTTTTTTGCCACTAACACACAAGATCTGACACCTACAACTTAAATCAAGAAAGTTTAACTTAGCTCACAGTTTCAGGAGATTCAGTATATGTTCAATAAACTCCCCGGCAGAAACGTCGTGGCGGAAGGGCATGGCAGAGTGAAGCTATTCAGTTCATGGCAGCCGGGAAGCAAGATAGAGGAAGAAAGAGAGGAATGAGCCAGGTACCACATACAGACCCATGGGCATGCCTTCATGAGCAACCCAGGAATACCCAGGAATGTGCTTTACCAATCCTTTAGGTATTTCTTAATACAATAAGGTTGACGCATCAGAATTAAAAGTCACAACCATATATACTCAAAAGTCAAATCCTACTGATTCTCACTAGTGGTCTCAACCCACAGCCCTTAAGGGATGAGAGACATTCCAAAGTTTAGAAGAGATTCATACTTTGGGGAAAAGCTGAAGTGTTCTGGCCTTAGACCAAGCAGTTGAAAACCAAAAAACTGGAAAGGTGAGAAAGCTTATGAAAAGGAAAGAAAACGTAACAGAGTAAGTATGATTTCAATGGCCAACATGGCCTTGTCTTGAATGTGAGGAGGCTCCCTTGGACACACAGGGAGCTCCTGCAAGTTAAGCCAACGGGGTTTTTTTGTTTGTTTGTTTGTTTGTTTTGGTTGATTTGGTTTGGTTTGGGTTTTTCTTTTCATACAAGATGATTCCTATAACAGATTGTCATACTTTCAGAAGGCCCGATTATACAATTTTTTTTGTTTCTTTCTATGGTTCCCATAACAGATTGTCATACTTTCCTCTCAGAAGGCCCGATTATACAATTTTTTTTGTTTCTTTCTATGGTTCCCAGCTGATGCCCACTTCCTTGTTGCAAAAGGCATTTCAAAAGCAAAAAGGAGCTGAAATAGAGAAGAAATCCCACGAATAGGAATATAACCTTCAAAAGACACGTCCTCATTCATTGAGTTTTAGTGTAAACAAAAGCAGAAAAGCACAGATTGGTTATAGGGGGGAAATAAATAAATGACTTAAAGGCCAAGCTGAAGAAAATCTCGCAGAATCTCTCTTTTGATGCTTTTTAGGATAAAGAGATAAAAGTTATGAGAAAAGAGATGAGACATAAAAGATAGGTATGTGACACCCAAAAACAAATATTATACCTGCAGCTATTTTGTAAGGAAAGAACAGAAAATCCGAAATTATAGTCTTCAGTAAGTTGGCATAGATTTTCTGAAAGCAGACTTCAGATTCAGAGATACTCAGGCTTGAATCTGCACTCTGACATTTGTAACTCTGTAATTTAGACAATATCCTTGACACTTTTCTCTCCATTTCTTGATTCTATGAGGTAGATTATAATAGTAGTGCTGACCTTTTAAAGTAGGTGGGAGATCATGTGATATCTGTCAAACACTTTGTGTATAGTTTTAACACATATAAACATTCAATAAATGGCGCCTGTTATGGGCCAAACTGTGTCCCTCCAAAATGCGTTATGTTATGTTGAAATTCTAACATCTAATATCTTAGAATGTGACTATATTTTGAATAGGATTTTTCCAGAGGTGACTAAGTTAAAGCGAAGCTATTATCCTGAGTCCTGATCCAATCTGACTAATGTCCTTGTAAGAAGAGAAAATGAGGACACACAAGAGACAAGAATGCCCATGCTTAGAAGAAAGCTTTCAGAGCTATGAGAAAATAAAGCTTTGTTGTTTCAATCATCTAGTTTGTGGTGTTTTGTTATGTCAGACTTAGTAAACTAATATATCACTTACTATAGCCATTATTTTTAAATCCAAGTGTGTTATTGCCTTCATTACACTTTTACTGCCAGGACAAAATACTTGACATCCACAACTTAAGACAGAAAAGACTGATTTTAGCTCACAGTTTCAGAAGGTTTTGATCCATTCATAGGTGACTGGCAATGGCAGGGAAGGTTTGGCAAAGAACAGGTGCTCACAACACTACAAGAGGAAGGACCAGGGGCCTCCTCAAGAATCCGGGGTAGCAGTTTATATCCTTTCAGTCCGCACACCTGTAATCTAACCTACCACATGACTGTCCTCCACCACACACTTGTAATACACCCCATCTGACCAAGCCCCATCTCCTAAAAGCTCATGAAATCCAAAACATTTGTATTAGTTTGGGTTCTTTCAAAGACAGAATTTACAGATTTGTATGAAAAAAGGATCTATTAGGAAGGCTTACAAATCCAACGATAGAGATAGTCCAAGATGGCTGCTCAGCCGTGAAGTAGATCTCCCGTCCGGAACTGCAGAACAGCCGTTGAGGTGAGAGTCTGCTATAGATCTTGGGCAAAGACCAAAGCCTGAAGATCAGCGACTGCAGAGCAGCAATGGGCAGACAGGCACCAGTCGAGACTGGAGTGAATCTGTACTGAAGATCTGTGGTGTGTAGCAAGTCAGTATCTGTAGACAATTGCGAAGGTGAGAGGTTTCCCAGAGGAAGAAGCTGTAACAATATTCCCTCTTCCTTCCTTTTATACCCTTGGAGTTCCAGTTGGCCCTCCCACATCTGGGTGGGTGCTCTTCTCTCATTGGCCAGCCCACAAATCACCGACACTCTAATCTAGGCCGGTCATTGATGCTCAGTCTAAGCGTGGTTCATAAACCCTAATCCAGGTGTGGTTCCTGATTCCCTCAAGTTGATATAATTCCTTCAATGGTCACAACATTCAAATACATAAGGCTTTTGGGGGACACTCCACATCCAAACCATAACATTCTGCCCCTGGCTCCCAAAAAACTTAAGTCCACTTCCTTATGAAAAGTGCATTTAGTCCATCTCTAAGAGTCGCCAAAGTCTTAACAGTTCCAGCACTGGGGGAAAAAAGAAGTCCAGAGTCTTCTCTGATATTTAAGGCAAAGTCTTTGCTGTGAGATCTTGTGAAAACAAAAGAAAAGTTAAACACTTTCAACACACAATGGCATGGAGTGAACATTCCCATTCCAAAAGGGAGAAATTGGAGGACAGAAAGCAATGAGACCAAATCAAGACCTAAACCCAGCAAGGCAAAAGTTAAATCTTATAGCTCCCTTAAATCCTGTAGTTCTGTGTCCAGCACTAGGGGTAAACTGTAGCAAGGTGTGAGCTTCCAAGGGGTTCAGTGGTCACACACCTGTGGCATTTTCTTCAGCTGCAGCCTCCAATGCACCTCTTTTGGGCTGGCTCTGCCCACAGCCTGTGGCCTTCCTCAGCAGATGATCCACACTTCTGGCATCTCCAAACTTCTGAGGTCTCCAATAGCCCTCAGGCTTCTCCTTCACAACTTCATGCACTGCTCTCTCAGGGGCACACTGCCTAACCTCTAAGGCCTTCTTCTGAAATGTGGTAGAAGCTTTCATGACCCCACAGCTCTTGCATTCTACATTCCTGTGAAACCAGAGCCACGTGGATGATGTCAAGGTCTGCTGCTAGCTTGAGCAGTAATCAGGCCCTCTTGAACCAAGGCTGCAGAGGCTCCTGAGTTCTTCAATGACTAAACTTCTTGGGGGTTCATTTTTCTAGCTTGCCCTGCAGGGTGCCCTGGCTTTGTCTTTACCCTTGCACCCTTGAACGAGTAAAGGGTGGTATCTTGCCGATTCCTGAGATTCCTTCAATGCATCTTTCCTGTAGTTCTGATTCAAAGTACTTGGCTTCTTTTGAATGTTAATCTCTTCAGCACTGATGCTCTGTTTTGCTCCAACTCTGCAGTCACTTTATTTCTGGCAAACTGGAAAGATGTTACATCTTTTTCCTCTGCTGTTTCCTCTTGCTCTTCAGTGTAGAGCTGACTAACAGTCACAAGCAGTATCCGTGTAAAAGCCTGATCACAGAGCTGCCGTGAAATTTCCTTTACCAGATTAAGCAGTCCACTGTTCTTATCTCAGTTTCAGCAGCCTCAGGACAGGGACAAAATGCTGACGCACTTTTTGCCAGAGCACATAGCACATACAGTTTTAAGACCAATTGCCAGTAGAATCCTCCTTCCCATATGAAACCTCTTGAGCTTGGCCTTTACAAGCCCTATGTCAGTGAACTCTGGTCTTCTGAGCTCTGACCAGGATCTCCAATAAAGCTTGGCTCATAGCATTCTAAGGCTTCTCCAGCTGGCATCTTCAAACCAAACTACCACGGCAAACTAGTTCCAAAGGCTTCTAAACTACCACTGCAAACCAGTTCCAAAGGCTTCTAACCATGTGTTCAGGTAGAAATCACAGCAACAACCTACTTCTATTTCTGTCTTAGTTGTGTTTTCTTTGCTGGGGACAAAATATCTGGCATCCACAACACAAGAGAGGAAAGATTTATTTTAGCTGACGGTTTCAGAAGGCTTCAGTCCATTCAGGGGTGGCTGAAAATGGTGGTAAGGATCTCACAAAGAACAGCCACTCACAGCATTGCAAGAAGAAGAATCAGAGGCCTTCTGAAGAAGCTTCCAGGCCACACACCTATAATCTAATCTGCCACACTTCTGTCCTCCAGCACACACCCATAATTCATCCCTTCTAACCATGATGACCCACCTCCTCACAGGACGTGGAATCCATAACATCCAAATATATGAGGCTTTGGGGGAACATTACAGATACAAACCATAACAGTCATGATTTACACCTAAACTTCACTCCAAAAATCTCATATGTTTGGGAATTAATTGGATCATGAAGGTGCGAAACTCACCAGTGGATCATCCATCGATGCTTTTGTGTGTTGTTAGGAGGCGGGGCCTGCTTGGAGGGATGGGCCAATGGGGGCATGGCCTGGAAGGGCATATTCTTGGTCCTGGCTCCTCCCTATTCTCTCTGCTTCCTGACTGCCATGTGGTAAAGAGCTTTCCTCCACCCCAGGCCTTTTACCCACAGCCAGCTAAGCATGTATGGGCTGAAGTCTCTGAATCTGTGAGCTGAGATAACCTTTCCTTTTTGAGTTGTGGGTGGTAAGCATTGTGTCCATGATGAAAAAGTAATTAAGACAAGATGCAAAGCTGAAAATTAAGATACAGGTAAAGGTTCCCAGACCAATTGTGCAGAGGAAACCAAAACTCACACTCTTTTCCAGTCCTGCCAATTGGCTGACTTGCTGCAGAGACCACTGCTATATGACTCATACTGTGTCTGGTTTCAGTGTAGGTTGCAGAGCTCGGGAGAAGCTATCTGACAATTTTCCCAAGTTAACAGCAGGGAAGTCCTTGAGATTCTAAGACCTCCTCTGTTCTCCACCCCTCAGCCCCTCTGGGCATGCCAAGAGCATGCCCCCTCAAAATAATGAGATTCTTCTTGGTTTCCAAGGCATCAAGATTGCCTTCCCATCATCCACTTGAATGTCAGAAGGTCAAATTCAACCAAAGGCTACTCCAGATGCGCTTTTAAAATAGTTCTTTCAGAAGCCCATAATTAAACCCTAATTACATATTCTTACCAATTAGAGAAGGAGTTGCCCTATCTAGAAATATTGGAGTCCCCAAAAATTCATATCATGGGAAAAGGACATCTGTGCTCTCCTCCCCAGCTACCCACTCTGCCTCCAATGATGAATTGCCCACAAACCTCTGCCGTTATTTGGAATCTCTGAAAAGTTATATACCCCCCTGGCCCTGGTATATTATCTGCAAAGTAGTGCTAATAACACCTGTTATTTGAAGGATTAAATGAGATCATTCACTCAACCAATATTTATTGAGTTTTCTCCTATGTACAAATTCCTTCATTCAATAGGTGTTTTTGTTCAACATCTGCTACATTTCAACCCCCTGACCTTGAATGATTTCCACAGTCTCAGCTCTCATGGAGCTCACCTTCGCGGAGGTAGACAAAGACCAAGGAGACAAGTTAACTTCCGGCAAGGATGTGCTGTACAGGAAACAAAACACAGGGATAAGAGAGATAGTAGTAAGGAGGAGGCAAAGGAGCCGTGGATGCGAAGGTTCTGGAAGGACAGGTGAGTTCAAAGAATAGAAAGAAAAGCAACTGAGAATAAGATAAAGAGGTCAAGGTTAGGTCAGAGAGGAAGTAAAGGCTAGACCCCTAGGCATAAGAATCTCACAGAATCGGGGGCCTCACAGGGTACGGAAAGTACACCACGCAAACCAAAGGACTAAAAGACTGGAAACTTAACCTCATGCCTGTAATCTCTGCATTCAGGAGGCCAAAGCAGGAGGATCGTGAGTTCAAGTCCCACCTGGACTGCATAGTAAGACTGTCTCAAAAGAAAAAATAAAAAGGATATTTAGAGATGACGTCTGAGAAAATGAGAGAAAAAAGGGGCCAGATCAAACAGTCTCTCTCTCTCTCTCTCTCTCTCTCTCTCTCTCTCTCTCTGATGGTGGTCAGATTTGGAATTTAATTCAGGGTAAGATGTAACGGTTCTTAAGATTGATCGCACACTAGAATCACCCAGGAAATTTTTTAAAATATTGATGTCTCAACCACAAACCCAAGGATTCTGGTATGACTACAGGCTGGGGTGCAGCCTGGGCACTTGGGGTGGCAGGGACCGGTTAACACTCTCCAGTGGATAGCCCGATTGCACGTATGAAAGCAGATTGAGAATGCTCAAAGACATCAGAGGTGGCTCTAAAGCAATAGGACATGATCTGAATTTTCTTTAAGAGCGGTCACTATGGCTGCCACGTAGGCACAAGCAGTTCCCGCCACAGTGCCCGCTGTTTGGTTGACACCCAGTGTTTTTGTCCTTCCCTCTCTGCATCTTGATAATCCTCGGGCATTTAAAATTGCTGAATATTGCAGGGAAAAGAAAAAAAACAACCAGTTATTGAGAGGTAAGCATCTCTCTGGCTCTGCCTCCATCTAGTGACTTTTTTTCTTTCTTTCTTTCTCTATTCCTGGAATTATCCATCCATGCACCCAGCCCCCACACACTTACTCCAGAACTTGAAACCTTGCGTCCTGTGTTTTGGTCCAAACTTTGTGCTTTCTCTGACAGCCCTGAGGACACCCCCAGCCCCCAGGGGAGCAGTTCCATGGAATATTCAGAGGCAACTTGGTGAGTTTATTTTGATGAAATACAATAATTATCATGCTTAGCAGATGTTGCTATTTAAAATAAGAAAAACCTGGGCTTGAATTTAAACTGTTTGGTAAAGCATGTGCCCCACCAATCTGGCCCAACAAAATCAGACATTATGAAATCCACAGAACTAGAGCTTGTTACAGGAAGTTAAGATGCAAATCATATTTTGTTTCAAATGAGCCCAATGAATGCGTAATTTTCCACAAAGAAACACTTTTGTGTCAGGATCCTTTTGCCAAGAACTGAAGTTCTGGGGATGCAGCTGTTAGAAGCGTGTGATTGTCCATTTCAAACCGTAAGGAGTTCTGCTTTTCTAGGGAGATTTAGAGCAAAGGCAGGAAGAGGACAGAGCCGCTCTCATCAATTGTGTTCCAGAATATTCCCGAGGAGATCCGTCTGTGCTTCCCGACTGCTGGGCTTGTCTTTCTGGTTTGTAGAGACTTGGCCTCCCGGTCAAAGCAACTAACTATGCATTCAGACGGTATTTTATGGTGCGGATTTGAACGCTCTCCCAAAGCCTCATGTAGATGGAAGGTGATTGGATCACGTGCCTCTGTACTCGTCCAATGATGAGTTCACATACTGTGGGAGGTGGGGCCTGCTTGAAGCGGTGGGTCACTGGAGATATGACCTCCAAGGATACATTCTCGCCTTACATCCACCCTCCTCTCCCTCTCTCTGCTTCGTGTCACCATGCCATGAGCAACTTTCTTCTGCCGGATCTTTCCATGCTCCTCCACCATGGCTGGTGACCACGAATGGACTGAGACCTCTGAAACTATGAGCTAAAATAAACTTCTCCTCCTTTAAGCTGTGGGTGTCGGCCATTGTGTTCCAGGAACAAGAACATGGGTAAGGGGCTATGGGCTTGAGTCAGGGGTTAAAGCACTTGCCTTGCGAGCTCAAGGCCCTGAATTCAATTCCCCAGCCGCACATAGCCAGGCTTGGTGATGCACGTGTGTAATCCCAGAACACTGGGGGCTGAGGCAGGAGGATTGGTGTGAGTTCTAGGCCACCCTTGGCTACGTAGTCCAGGACCAGGCTGGACTACAAAGACCCTGACTCAAAAGGAAAGACAGACAGACAGAAAGAAGAAAGAAAGAAAGAAAGAAAGAAAGAAAGAAAGAAAGAAAGAAAGAAAGACACTCAGGAAAAATCTTACTGCTATGGCTAGGATGAGGTTAGTCTTCTCTAAAACTCAAGCTGAAGTAGTGTCGAAAGGTGGTGGGACCCCGGGATGGATTTGAGCCAGGCAGGGACTGATGCTACTCCTGCGGTGACTGAGTTAATTCTCATAGGAACGAGCTCTTGCTGTGGCCAAAATGGAACAGAATTAGTTATCACGAGAGGAGGCTGCTGTAAAGTAGGGCCACCCTTGTGTTTGGTCTCTTCTTCAGGACAGGGTGCCCCCGCTGTCCTGCGTTTCTACCTAGTTATGATGCCCCATAAGGCTCTCACCAGATGCAGCTGCCTGACCTTGGACTTCCAGCCCCCAGAACAAGGAACCATACAAACTTCTTTTCCTTATAAACAACCCAGCCTCAGGTAGTACATTGTAGCAGCAAAACAACAACTAAGACTCCCACACAAGGGCATTTTTTTAAACTGCAGCTTTTGCATTAGGCAAATACAAGAAATAAAAAAGTTGGGAAGAGGTAACCGAAGGGAATCGTGAGTCTGATAGGAGATATCTGAGTTACTTTTTCTCACTGTGACTCAATACCTGACATCTTCAAATTTAGGGGAGGAAAGGTTTATTTTAGCTCACAGTTTTGGAAGATCTCAGTCCGTTTATGTGTGAGTGGCTGGGAAATGGGATCACATGGTGAGTCCACAGCTAAAACCAGAGCCCAGACAAAGATAGTCGAAATCGGCCATGTGCACGTGGAAGAGCAGGCTGCTATACAGTAGGACCACCCTTGTGGGTGGGACATGCCTATAATCCTAACACTGAGATTACAGTGGTCCAGTAGCTCCTCAGGCTCATACCAGAAGACACTATTTCCAGACTGCCCGGCAGCTGGTGTGAGCCTGGCATGGATAGTTTTCCAAGAAAACAAGGGGAAGGCAGAAGATTGATGTGAACCTACTAAGAATATCAAATGAAGACCGAAGCAAGCTAAGAGCTAGCAGAAGTCTCTGAGGGCAAGAACAACACATACCAGAAAGCTGTTCCCTGGACATTCCCCATGGACAAGTTGACACAATTTCTCCAGCTGCCACAGGAGAACTAGGTGAACTGAAAGATTTGAGCTGGATAGAAAGATGAGCGATAAAGAACTTCCAGAAGGAAAGCTGGGCGTGGTGGTGCACGCCTGTCATTCCAGCACTCGGGAGACGGAGGCAGGTGGATTGTCCTGAGTCCAAGGCCAGCCTGGGCTACACCAGTGAGTTCAGGACCAGCCTGGGGTGCAAAGCGAGACTCTGTCTTGAAATAAATAAAGAAAAAACAAAAAAGGAAGAAAGAGAGAAAGAAAGAGAAAAAAGAAAGGAAGGAAGGAAGGAAGGAAGGAAGGAAGGAAGGAAGAAAGAAAGAAAGAAAGAAAGAAAGAAAGAAGAAAGAAAGAAAGAGAAATAAAGTAGAAGGAGTAGGATTTAGGTACTCAAGATGAGGAAAGGTCATTTTAGGGATATCTTCTTGAATATTGAGTGGTACAGGCACATCCCTTTTTTATCTTACCACTCTATAAGGAGTCAAAGTGTCTTCCAGTTCTTAGAGGGTAAAGTTCTATTTCTTTTACTTGTAACCATATACTGAGAAACAGGCTTAAAGAAGCCTGACACCACTGTGATTAGAAGGACGTGTGCATCATTAAGGTTTTTAGATGGAGTCCGTTTGGGCCCAGGATGTAGCTGTGGAAAAGAATAACGCAGAGCAGAGGAGAAAGTCAAAAGAATCAAGGTTAAAAGAGGAGTAGGTTAAAGCGTTAGATGAATAGTACAGGTGATTGTCAATATTCGACCAGAAAATGAACACTGTGAACCAGGTTCCAAAATCCTCAATGAATAACGACAAGTGTCCAGAAGGAAAGCAAATGACGGCAGTGAGAAGGCGGATGTGGTGTAATCATATGGCAGGCATCTCAAAGGAGTGGGGATATTTACATGTCCGTGGAAGGAGCCCTGAGAATAAGGATCACATGTTCCTCGCTCCTAACCAGGAGTAAGATGGAGTGTGGAACATGGGCAACCGTGTTGTCATGATCTACAAGGGGAAGCAATCTTCAAGGAAAGTCAAGTTTAGAACAAGTTCCATGGAGGGCTTGAGGATGAGTGCCTTGGGACTGGGCACAGGAAGAGGGATTAGGAGGGAAGAAACTGTGAGAATTTGGGTCAGAAAAGAAGATGCAGAGAGCTTGGGTCTTCAGCTGGTGGGCTCCTTCTCAGAGCCTATAGTACCTCTTCAATCTCACCATCTCAAGCAGTTCTGCTTTCCTGGGTCCTAAACTGCATTTCTCTCGCCTTATTCCCGTCAAGGAACAAAATGACAATTTTTAATCATCATTACCATCACAATGTAACCTTCATGAAATCACGTACCATGTCTTTTTTTTTCTTTCTTTCAGTCCTGGAGAGCAAACCCACAGTCAATCTACCACTAAGATACCTCCCAGATCCCATCCCCTTTTTAAGGTTGAGGTAGAGTCTCACTGAGTTGCTCAAACTAGGGTTGGACTTGGAATCCCCCTGCCTGAGCCTCCCCAGCACTGGGATTACACGCATGCCCCACCACACCAGCCAAGTGTCATGTCTGTTTGTTAACTGCCCTATCTCCAGCATGTAGCATATAGCAAGGGCTCCATACTTACATGTTAGCTAGATGCCTTAATGAACAGACGAATGAAAGAGGAATGGCAGGAGGATAAGAAGGTGGAAGGAAGAGCACAGACATGGCTGACAAGAGAGAGCTTTCTCTTTACTCTCGGAGAGTTTGATACTTGAATTTGTGAAATGAACTAGAAGTAGACAGATTAACAGGAGGACCGCTACACACATTGATTACATGGATGGGCATCACAGAAAAGAAAGTTGATACCCCTGAAACCCAGAGAGATCAAGAAATATGTAGATCCTCTTGAATTGGGGGTTATAGGCAGCTTAGGGAAGATAATGATTTGAGGGAAAGATGGACTCTCAGAAGGACAGATGAGAGGCTGTGATGGAGTCTGGATGCGGGGTCAACCCCCAGTGTCATCTCCTGCAACAAGAGTTCAATGCTCCTGGTTGATGAGGTTCCTGGAAAGAGGATTCATAATCACTGAGTTTCTCTTACAGGACCTGTCTATAGCCCGATAAGGAAAGTTTAGAGAAGTCCTCTCCCTCTTGGCTGTCCCCCAAATGTCTTCAGTCTGAAATCCAAAGCAACATATTTTGGGTGGCACTTCCTAAACCCCCTTAATGTCCACAAAGATTCCCCATTCACTGAGGTTTCCTGGGATCAGATTAACTCCCCCACAAGATTAAGATTTAGGACACAGAGTCTCCCAGTTTGACTCCTATGGGTGAAGTCTTCCTGGCCCTTTTGCTGTGTCCTGGGAAGTAAGACTTAAGGACAGACACTTGCTTAATTTCGCACTCTCGCCCTGGGTTTGTTAGCTCCAAGTTCTAGCCTAAAAATACCCCTCTCTGATATCAAGGACAAAACTTATAAACATGAAAGTGGTTATTACAGTTTAATCACAGGCTTGTTGGTAGTGACTCTTGGCAATCTCTCTGGGGCATTAACAAGAGCAGAGTAAATATGTCATGTAGGTGGTATTTTTAGCTTCACCCACTCTTCCAACCCAGACGGGAACATCCCTGCAGAAGAAGGTCCTTGTGACTTCACGCGCCCTACCCCAACCCTTGCTGCTCAGAATCTGCAGTCATGGGAGCTAGGGTGGCTGCAGCTAAGGAAAATAGAGAAGCGATGGGTGGATACCATACCACCTGAAACTGGTCTCATTTCTTGTCAGGAAGGCACCTGAGTCCTGGCCTGGAGCCAACAGGCAAATCTACACTTTCTGACTTCCAGGCCAGGGCTAAGTGCACATCCATTACCAGCACAAGGATTGGCTCAAAGCTAAATATACCTCACAAGCCCTATCCCCAAAGAATCTTTTTTTAACAATCTTCTCCCCCAAGATTCCCAGCTTTGAAGAAAGAAGAGGTAGCACATACCTATCATACCAGCTACTTGAAAGGCTAAGACACCAAGTTTTCTTCAGCCCTGTGATACTTAATCTCCATTGTCGATTGGACTGAAAGAGGAGTCTGTGAAATTAATGAACCACACTTCTGGGAGCATCTTTGAGGATGTTTTCAAAGATAACTAGCATGTGGGACAGAAAATTGAGGGGAGACACCCACCCTGAACGTGGGTGGCACCATTCAACAGGTTGCGAGTGCAGGTGAAACAAAAGCAGAAGAAGGCTCACCACGATCTCTCTCTCTCTCTCTCTCTCTCTCTCTCTCTCTCTCTCTCTCTCTCTCTCTCTCTCTCTCTGCTTCCTGACTGCCATGAAGTGAGCAACTTTCCTTTGCCATGTTCCTTCAGCCGTGATGCCTCACCATAGGCTTAAAGCATGGAAGTCAACTTACCACAGACTGAAACTTCTGAAACCGTGAGCCAATTTAATCTTTCCTCCATTAAGTTGATTTTCTCAGGTATACTGTCACAGCAACAGAAAACTAACTCAGCCCAGAAGTTGAGACTCAATTTGGCAACACAGCAAGACCCTGTCTCTTAAGAAAAAGAAGAGGCAGAAAGACAAAAAAAAGGACAAATAATCTTGAAAGTTCAAAGTACTTCAGGACTAAACTTTGGAACCATAAACCAATCAAGAATTTCTGAAACTTCATCTTTTCTATTCCGTGGGGAAAGTTACATACGAAAGTTACATACAAAATTCACAGGTGATGCTGAAGGCTGAATTTTAGTATAGGAATTAAGGTGGTTAGAGCTGAAGTCTGGAATTCGGTTGCCACTTCCCAAGGGCTGGGATGAGGAGGGAAAGTTCCGTGAACAATTGTCACGTACCAGATGCCGTGCTAAGTGCTTTATAGGGGTAATCTTATCCAGTCTTCATAATGACCCTATGAAGTAGGTACTGATAGTCTTCCCTTTTGATAGCTATAGTCACAAAACTGTGTCAGCGTCCCATACACAGCAAGAGAGATTTTGAACCTGGACAAGCTCCCTCTGAGCCTCTACTCTTACCTACGATGTAGTTTTTCCCAAACGGCCCATTATGCTCTTTCCTAGCACTGTGTGATTTATAGAGTACGTTGTTTCAGGCCTACACCTACCGTTTACTCCCCTTTGATCTGTTTTCATTTGATTAACTGCAATATCGCGACATAATAAGATTTTTATACTTGGTCTTCATTTACAGTTCCTGGCCCAAGGGCTACCAAAAAACTTCAGAGTTTCTTAAATGGTAGAAATGATAAGGGCACATTTTAGTACTCATAATAAGCATCTTGCGACCACAATTAAGTTTATGTTAATAAGATGACTCTTGGAGGGTTTTTAGATAGATTCAGGAAGGAAGCCCATTGCTACCATGTGACCAGTGGCTTGAAATTTTCAGACCCTCCAGGGAGGACAGAAGGGCTAGACATTAGACTAATCATAAGTGCTCAATCCTTGGACCAGCCATGCTACATAACAAAACATCCCTAATAACTTCTAAATCACATTGTGGTGACCCAGAGAAGCCGTAAAAGCCACACTCATCCTCTATAGGATACCCTGTCCAATGCATTTCTTCTATCTGACAGCTCCTGAAAGATATCCTAAGAAAACTGTTTTCCTGATCTCTGTGAGTCAGTCTAGAAAACACTGAATCCAAGGTGAGTAACCTGGAAGCCCCTACTTATAGCTGATGGATCAGAAGGTCCAGGCACTCAGGACTTGCGACTGGCATGTAAAGTGGGATCAGTCTTGCGGGACTGAGTTCTTACCTTATGATACTCGATATTAACTCCTGATATGTTATATCCTTAATTAAATTACAGGACACCCAGTTGGTGTTTAGAGAACTGATTTGCATGGGAAGAAGCCAGAAACTTGGTGTCAGAGTCTTCTGTGGGTGCAACACAGTTCACAGTTAGTAGAAGGAACAGACTTCTCTTTAAAAAGAAATGTGGTTCTACTGGTGAGACTGCAAACTGGCACACCACTATGGAATGCAGTACGGAGATTCCTCAAAAAAACTGAAAATAGATACCCAATTTGATCTTGCTGTATCTCTTCTGGGTATCCTCTAAAAAGAGTTAAAGAAGTCATCATACAAGAGTGATACATGCACGCCCACGTTTTTAGCAGTGGAACTTTTAATAGCCAAGTCTTGGAAAAAGCCAATATGTCCATCAACAGATGAATGATTAAAGAAGATGTGATATATTTGCACCATGGGGTACTGATCTGCCATAAAGAAAGACAATTTTGAGTCGTTTGGAGGAAAATGGATGCACCGTGAGACTATTATGCTTAGCAAAATGAGTCAGACACAGAAGGTTAAATATTGTATGGTTTCTCTAATAGAAGAAAACCAAACCATAAAAAGGTAAATGAGAGAAGTAGGGAGACAGACCTTGTGGAGAGGGAAAGAGGATGTGGAGGGCGAGTGCTGTAGGGTAGAAAGAGAAAAAGGATGCAATATGTAAATTTTAAAATTCCTTAATGTTATAATTATTTATATGAGAGGACATTTTCAAGGAGCAGCCCTCTCAGGACCGGGTAGTGGAAGCTTTTTCTCTTCTGTCCTTTGATTCTAAATAAAGACCTACTCTACAACTTGAAAAAAAATGTGGCTCTGACAGAGCTGGCATCACCCTCAGCTCCAGAGGTGGCCTGCAACTCAGTCCCACCCTGTTAGAGCTTGTGGTGCTCTAGACGCTAGGAGATCTGATACACTGGCTCAGAGATGAGTGTGTGGTCCTATAAAAGCCAAAACAAACCCCTGGGTCCATCTCTTCTACTGACTTGCTGTATAACCTAGGGCGAGTCATTGACCCTGGGGGTGTCTGCGGAAAGAATGTTGGATTGCTTCAGGGTGACTCACACTGTGAAGGAGGGTGACAATTGTGCCATCGAGGAGTGTGAGGGTTTCTGGGGAGATAGCCCAGACATCCTCTACCCTTACAAACTCTCCAAGAGATTCTGATACGTGGTGCGGTTTGAGAAGCACTGGGTTGCTGATGTCCAAGTACCTGGGTCCCTCCTCCACTGCACAGACCATCAGGTAGATCAAGCGCTGACAACTAGCCTTCTCGCCCCTCTCCCTTTCCTTTTTCATTTTCCCTTTCATCCACCCCCTGCTTGCTTCTCCAAGGCTCTCCCAAGCCCGTGTGGGGCAGCAGGTAATGTGGAGACAGGCTGCTGTTCCTCTGCATGGCCACCACTAAGCTACCACCCCTCGATGATTGCTGTCACATGGTGCTAGACACTGTCCACTGGTTCTCAGCAGTGGCCACAACTCCTCAAACAGTGCCTGACATAGAGTTAGCTCTCATTAAGCATTTACTGAGTGAATAAGGGAGGCCTGCCTTCATTAGCAAGGTCCCCAGGAGTGACAGAGAAATCCCCAAGCATGTCTTGAAGTCTGTATTAATCTACCCAGGCTGCTATAACAAAATACTACAGGCTATGTGGTTTAAATAACCCATTTATTTTCTCACAGTTCTGGAGACTAAGACGTCCAAGATCAAAGGCTAGCAAGGGTTAGGTTCTGTTCTCTCTCTCTCTCTCTCTCTCTCTCTCTCTCTCTCTCTCTCTCTCTCTCTCTCTCTCTCTTTCTCTCCCACTCTCTCCCTTCTCAGGTTCTTTGAGACAAGGCCTTTCTACATAGCCCAGGCTGAACTTTAACTCACTATGTAGTCTAGGCTGCCCTTGCACTCATGATCCTCCTGTCTCAGCCTCCCAAGTGCTGGGATTGCAGGTGTGCACCCCCACACCCAGCTCTCAGGTAACTTTCTCTCAGGTTATTTATTTAGACTAACTAGAAAAACCAAGTCAATACACTTGCTATTTTTCAACTTTACAATGATATAAAAGTGTACCCATACAATCATTCCATTTTTCCTCTTAGTACAGCATTCAATAAATTACATGAGATAACACTTTACTATAAAATCAGCTTTGTGTTCGATGATTTTGTCCAACCTGTAAGCTAAGGCAAGGGTGCTGAGTGCATTTTAGCTATGACCTTAAACACATTAGTGTGTCAAGTATATTTTCAACTTAATATATTTTCAACTTACACTGGATTCATATAGTTGTAACCCCTCCCACCATATGTTATGGAAGACCTGTAAATATTATATTTCTATCATCAGGAGTCTACTAGAGAAGAAATCAAAATGAACCCAAGCCAGTCTATCTGAAAAATATAATACTCAATGCCTACAATACACAGTACATGAGATGGCCATGCCTTCTCAAATAAGGACACTAGTTCTATTGGATAGAGGCCCTACTCACAACTTCATCGAACCGTAATCACTTTCTGTTCCAAATACAGCCACACTAGGAGTTGGACCTTCAATATAAGACCGGGGTAAGGTTGTGTGACAAACATTCAGACCACAACACAATTCATACTAATTTTCCTCTCTATCTCAAA
The DNA here is from genome assembly GCA_004027205.1 of Ctenodactylus gundi. Taxonomy (NCBI): domain Eukaryota; kingdom Metazoa; phylum Chordata; class Mammalia; order Rodentia; family Ctenodactylidae; genus Ctenodactylus; species Ctenodactylus gundi. The sequence goes on along the minus strand of PVKB01000402.1, from coordinate 296,823 downwards.
GGCCCACATTGCTAACACATTCTCATGTTTCCAGCCCAGGAAACTACGCAGCATGAAAATCTGGGTAAACAAATTGTATGGTACCCACCACCTCGGCTGCAGGCACTCAAAAGAATTTCTAAGCTGACTGTTCGTTTTGAAAGCAACAGATACTTCATTTGTGTTCACAAAAAAAATGGAAGATTGCTATAATTCCAGCACTCTGGGAAATTGAGGCAGGAGCATCACAAGCTCAAGCTTCTTGGACAACTTAACAACTCAGTGAGAAGATATGAAGAAATTTTTAAAAATGGAAAATGGGCTGAAATGTAGCTCAGTGTGAAGGCCCTGGGCTCCATCCCCAAAACAAAACCAGAAGAGGGTCATTGGTTAAAGGGAAATTGGAAGAAATGACAGAAAAAACAAATAATACCAATTGACCAAGTATTACCCTTCTACATAAACAATGGAAACATAAAATATGGAGTAAGTAATAAAAGTAATGAGCTGGTGGTAAAGAACTTCAAAAATCATCAAGATTATTATATATGTATGTAATGTGATTTATATGTACCAATTCTCCCAAACAGATTAATTATTAAGTATCACAAACAGATACTAATTTTAAAAATTAACTGCTGCTATAGGCCAAAAAAGAGGAATCCTAAGGGGAAAAAAAGATCTTGGGTTCTGGATTCTATCCATAACGTACACACACACACACACATGTGCGAGCGCGCGCGCGCGCGAACACTTACAGAGTGGTGGCTTTTATTCTGTCTTAGTTATAGAAGAAAAAACAATGGAGATAAAGTTTAAAATAAGAAGAATGCGTAAGAAAAAGTAAGCTGCCTAGCAATGAGGGTAGTATGATCTCATTTTTATACAAAAATAAATGTATTTATTTATTTATCCTTAAAAACACATTAGATGGCTTATAGGTTTACAGAGAAATTCTGAATGGATAGCAGCTATTCACCATAGTTACCTCTAAGGCATGGGATTGGAGAAGGAGATTTTACTTTATACACATCTGTATTTAAAATAAATCTATTAAAAGTTGAGCAATGAGACGCCACAATCTGTTAGGGAAAGAGGCTTAAAAGACTATACCCCTAAGATGACATGTTTCTTTTGCTGAAATTTCAGTGAAACAAGGCTGACATAAAAAAGGCAAAAATAGATGCGATTTCAAATAAAAGAATGAAAATCAATATGAACACGTTATAACAATCACACACTCAAAGATTGAAAAAGAACCACAAGGTAAAAAGTGAAAGACATAACAATGACAAAGTATAAACTATATTAGAAAAAAATCTGTAGAAGAAGAAAGACCAATATTTAAAGACATTAAAATATATTTTTTATAACAGAGTAGCAGCTAAGCTTGAAGCTTGATTAACGCGTTTGACTTCCCTGGAGGGATGGCTTCCCTTCTCCTTTGCTCAGAACGACTCTTTATCCTGAAAACACCCTCAGCCCTTCCTTCCCTGACCTCACATCCCCTGTGATCCGCTTGCTGTCCCCGAGGGACCTTGTGGAGCACGGATTTGTGAACATAGGGTACAGCTCTTTCAATCAACAAAGACACACTCGGCCAGTCTCGCCCAGGTGAGCTGAGGGCTTTGAGCCAGAGTGATGCAAACCTGCCTTTTGTAGTCAACCCAGCTTGGGAGAGTTTCTGAAATCTGAGCTCTCAGAAGAGCTGTATTCCAATCCTAGGCAAGATACCCCTGTGAACCTCTATGCCCCCTTTGACAAGGGAGTAGACTGGTCTGAAGACACGGTCCACTATCACAGAGCTAATACAGGGAAGCAGCTACATTTAACCCTCTTCTGGGCTGTTGCTTTTTGTTTGTTGGTTCTGTTTTGTTTTTATTTTGCTGGGTTTGGCTTGGGGATCATACATTTTGTTAGTGTGGGATATTTTGGGTTGCATGTCTTTCAAGTTTTTGAGGAGATTTTCACAGAAAGGCTGTCACCTGCCCCCTAAGAGCTATACTAAGCGTTAGCAGAGTTCCCTGAAGCTGGGATTGAAGTTCAGCCTCATTCAAACGAATCTCTGCAGCATCGGAACAGAGAAAGACTCCAATGTCTTCTCCTGAGGTAGGGTGGGGACAGCCATTCATGTTATTTTCATTCTTTTTCCTTATTTAAAGACGTAGACTAACCCATTAAAAGGGCAATGTAATAGAACCATCATTATGAAAAATGAATTTAAAATGATATAGAAGCTAAAAATAGTGACTACCACCTCTCACTCCTTCCTCAGCCCAAGGGTGCTTTAAACCCTCTCTTGGTGGGCCTCAAAACTGTGGATGGAATGAGTGGGCAAGCAATGGGGAAAGGGTGGGCCTGAGACGTGCTGATGTCCCGTCTGAGACATGTTCCCCCAAAGTCTTTGATCACGCAAGCTATTATCTTGTCCTTAGCAGCCCAGGCTGGCCTCAAGCTGGGAATTCGTTGCCTGGGCCTCCTGAGTATTACAGTAGACACCACTGTGGCCAAGAACAGTTCAGTTCACTATGTGTGTGCCCCAATGTATTTTTCACCGTTATTGGCTATGCAAGTTGTTTCTTGTTTTTTCTTGTTCTTATAAGAGCTCTATTGATGAACAGCCACGCATTATCTCCTACTGTAGCACTGTTTATTTCCTCAGGGTAGATTTCTGGGAAATAAAATGCCTCTTGGGACACACTGCCAAATTGTTTTCCAAAATTCCTCCATGTCCTATCCTTCATCAAGAATACGAAAGGAAGAGCCAGGCGTGGGGGTACGTACCTATCTTTCCAGCACCTGAGAGGTGGAAGCAGGAGGATTGCAAGTTCAAGCCCAGCCTGGGCAACTTAGAAACTCAGCAAGACCCTATCTCACAATTTAAAAAGACTGAAAACGTACCTCAATGGGATGGCCCTGGGTTTGATTCCCAGTACTGGGGAAAAAACAGAATATGAAAGAGCAGGTCTTATTTCTAATTCTTCAGAACTGATTGTTACATGGCTAGTTTTTCTTTAGTCTTTGGTTAATAGAAAAAGATGGTTTCTTGTTGTTCTACATTTCTTTTATTACTAGCGGGGTTAAAAGAGCTTGTTGAGATAATTACCTACCTGTGTGCACACCAAAAAGCTGTGTCCTTTGCTCATTTTTCATATTGGATCCCTATTGAAATTTTCCCTGTTGAATTCAAACACTAGATTCAAGACTACATTTTATATTGAAGGGTTTTTTCCCACAAAACCTTTCGATTTTTGAATTTTTAGCAAAATCAACGCACAGGCACTTGAAGAACGTAGTAAAATCAGTCATTTCCTTTATGTGCTCTCCTATTATTTTATGTTTAACAGGGATCTCCTTGTTCCCTTGTCATTTTTTTTAAACACTGGTTTGAATTTTTATATAGTAAAACCTATCAGCATCCTTCTTCACAGGAGTTTTCCCTACCTTTATGCTTAAAAAGTCTTTTCCTGCTCCAGGATCTAATAAAATAATTACACACATATTATTATTGTTATTTTAAGGCTTTGTGTTAGTACAAGATTTTCCTTAATAAATTAAAATTTATAACATTTCATTATAAAAATAGTATCTGTGAATATATACATACCCATTATACATCTAAGACGGGTATGTCAGTAAACAAATAAATGTTCAATTCCAATAATGAGATTATTTAAGTAACCCTTTAGCGTTGTGTAGTTAAGAGTGCATATTATTTTAATTTTGAAAAGACAATTTTCTTGGATCCTCTTCAGGCCCTCGAGCATTCTTATCTTAGCATACCAAGTCCTGTTGAGGCTTAGCCCCTTCTAATTTCTTTACTGCAACTCTCTCCACTCGGTACCTCTGCGTCAGTTTTCTGACGTACTAATGCTCCCTGATACTTAATCCCTTTACAGAGGCATGTCCTTTCTCCTGGTGCAGTTTCCCAACCTTGGAACTATTGACGTCAGCCCAGACAGTGGCTGAGGAGTGAGAGCCACCCTGTCCATCCTACGATGTGTAACAGCATCCCAGATCTTTCCCTGAGAGATAGCAGTGGCCCCTCCTCCAGAGTTCTGAAAACTAAAAATGTCTGCAGACTTTGCCAAGTGTCTGGGGGTGTTTTGAATTCCTATAACAAAATACCTAAGGCAATTAACTTGTAAAAAGGGGAGATTTACTTTGGTTCGCAGTACTGGAGATTTCAGTCCCAGATTGGGTGAATCCATTGTTTTGGGCCAATCCATCGTTTTGGGCCTCCAACAAAGGCTGCATATCCTGGTGGAAGTATGTGGCAGAGCAAACAGCTTATATCATGAGTCAAGAAGCAGAAAAATACAGGACAGAGCTTCTGGGGTCCCCTATCTTCTTTGAGAGTACAGCCCCAGTGACCTAAGAACTGCCCACAAGACCCGCCTCCTAAAGGCTGATAGCATCTCCCAATAACGCCACCCTGAATATCAAGGTTTTTGGGAGGTGGGGGAAGGTTTGAACCTAATGCTATGCCCTTGCCAGGCAAGTGCTCTGCCACTGAGCTACATTCCCAGGGCAAAACAAAGCTTTTAACACATGAACCTTTTGGGAACACTACCCATACTCAATCCCCAGCAGAAGGGAAAGGTGGAGGGTGGGTTTCAGCCCCCACTGGTGTGAGCGTCACTTAGCGGCAATGGTGGCACATTGTTCAAGATGGCGGATCTTTACATTTTCGCGCCATACCCGATCAGGTGACCAGACAGAGGCAGGAAGGAGGGAGGCGGGATTAGGATGTGACGTTGTGATAAACTTGGCCCTGAGTAATGAATGACGTTGTGACGAACGTGGCCCTGAGCCAATGCCTTAGACCTTCCCGGGAAGACTGTGAATCCCACCTATGGGAAACGGCGGGGGGAGTGCCTTGCGAGCTAGGAATATAGGTCCCTCCGGACCATGCTTTGGTGTCTTCCTCCACTTGCACATGGGAGGGACACCCTTTTGCAAAAGAAAATTAAAGCCTCATACCCTGTTGTCCATGCCTCCCAAGTCCATCCTTTGTTTGGACAGGAAGATTTCTACGAGCTGTTTCTAACACTGGGAACTACTACAGCACAATGACCTATGTGTTTATACCTACCCTTCCTTGAGGATTTCTTCCCCCAAATCACTCCTACTCATCCTATGGGACTCAGGTAAAGCCTTACCTCTGGCTAAAAGTGTTCTGTGGTCTTCCCGGGTAAGCAAGGTGTATAAACATTACCACAACACTGGTTGTTGGTCTCCTCCCCCTTTATTCCCTCATAATCTTGGACACTGTCTCCCCACTGGACTCTGAACTCCCCTAAGTGTCTGAAACCCCCATGAAGGGTACCTAAAGTTTTTTTTTCATGCCCCCTCCAAAATCCATGTTGAAATGTAATTGCTATTAGGATAGTATTAAAAGGTGCTCTTTTGAAGAAGTGGTCAGGCTATGGGAATAAGGGAGTGAGTTCATTATCACAGGAGTGGGTCTTTCTTTTCTCTCTTTTGCCATAATTTGATGCAGTAACAAGGCCTTCAGGAAATGTTGCACTTTGACCTTCCCAGCTTTGAGAATCTGACCAGCCTCGGGGTCACAAAAGGAGAATTTTACATCTGCCTTGTATTTTTGTGAGGACAATAGCCAATGAAGATCTATGAATTGGATCTATCCATCAATACTAATCCTTCCTATCCAGGCCATCCCCTTTTCACCCAGCTCCAGCCATAAGACCAGGAGGTGGCAAGGTTTGCCCTCCCCCTTGAGTGATGAAAAGGAGATGGCCTACCAGTGGCTCAGTGAAAAAACACTCAGGGGACAACTTCAAAACTTACTTGCGAAAGTGCATTTTCCCTTAGCAGGTATTGTGGTTTGGCTCTTAAATGGTCCCCAAAGGCCCATATGCTAAAGGTTTGGTCACCCGCCTCTGACACTGTTAAGTGGTGGAATCTGTGACAGGTAGGCCTAGTGCAAGGAAGCTAGTCACCAGAGACATGCCCACAGGGGAACCCTGGGACTCTACTCCTTTCCTTCTCAGCTTTGCTTCTAGCTGCCATGAGATGAACAGATCCCCTTTGCCACATTCGTCACAGTGATATACCGTGTCACCACAGGCCCAAAATGATGAGACTAAGTGACCATGGACTAGAACCTCTGAAATCATAAGCCAAAACAAATCTTTCCTTCTTATAAGATGATTATATCAGGTATATTTTCATAGGAACAGGAAGCCGACTAACTCAACAGAGCAGTGAAACGTCATTCTTCAACACCGGCACAGTGGCCTTCCATGAAATGAGATGCCATCAAAGATTCCTGGAATGCATGCACATTCCTTCTTGTACCCAGTGTGAGCAATTGTCTGGAACTTCATGCTATATGTGGATTTCTGGGAAGCTGACACACTTCTGGGAAGTCGACCACACTTTACTGTTTGAAGATACCCACCAGGTGTCACTGATGCCAAATAAGTAGACGTCATGCTCCAAAACACCCAGGGAGCCTAACACATGCTTGGAGACCATGTGTGTATGTCATATTTCCATTACTGTAAAAAAAAATACCTGAAATGATCAACTTGACAAGAGTAAAGGATGTGGCTCTACTCCCAGTATTCCGGAAGTCTGAGGCAGGAGGATCACAAGTTGCAGCTGAACCTAGGCAATTTAGTGAGTTAGAAAGACCCCCACCTCAAAATATAAAAAGGGGTTGGAGGTATAGCTCAGTGAGAAGGCCCTGGGTTCATGCCTAGTACACACACACACACACACACACACACACACATACACACACACACACAAGAAGGGCTTATTTTGGCTCACAGACTTGAAGGCTCCAGTTCGTGGTTGGTTTGCCCATGGCCTGTGGGCCTCTGGGGGGACAGGGCATCTTGGAAGGAGTATGTAGTAGATGAAGCCACTTCATGGTGGCTGAGATGCAAAGAGAATGGAGGAAAAAGAGAGCAAAGTCCCACAATCCCCTTTGTGGCTATCCCCCTCCAATAACCTAGCTCTTCTTTCCGCTGGCCCTACCTCTCAGTTGCTCTCCGCATTTTAATAGTGCAATTGACTGGAGACCAAGCCTTAAACACACGTGCACTCAGGGAGCCGTTATCCAGGCCATCAGACCATGCTGAAGTTCCGGCAAGCCAGAGACATTTCCTTCATGGGCCCATAAAAATACCTCTATTTTTTGGCTGATATTGGAAATCTAGATTTAATACTATTTTCCCCTTAAAAAAGGTAAAAGCAATCTATCTCACTAGATGACAGAGAGCAGAAAAACAAGGAGTCGGAAAAAGATACTGACAAGATTGTGCGATTTTCATTTTTCCTTCTATGGAGATTTTTAATGCAAAAAGAGGCATAAAGCACTTGTGCGAGTCAAAATGTTTAGTGATGAACTCTATAAACATCATAAATAGAACAGTTAAGTCTTTTTTCTAGACCAAGTCAGCATTTGGACTTTTCTAAAGAAGGACTTTTTTTTATTGATGGCAACTAAGCAATGTTTTTAGCATGTTAATTGTGTAATAGGTTCCATCTATTCACCTTTTTTGTTTGTTTGTTTGTTTGTTAAGACAGGGTCTTGCTCCGTAGCCCAGGCTGGTCCTGAACTTACTAAATAGCCCAGGCTGGCCTTGGACTCACAGCAATTCTCCTGCCTCAGCCTCCTGAGTGCTGGACTACAGGCATGCGCCACCACACCTGGTTTATGTGGTGCAGTGATTCAAACTCAGGGCCTTGCACTTGCTAGGCAAGCGCTCTAATCGCTGTGCCATTCCTCCAGCCTGTCTTCGTCTTTCTTAAAACAAGGTATTCTACATGTATGTTCTTTATATGTTTCTCTGCCATTTCCATACATTTGGTATTAAAATGCATTGAGCTGTTTATTTGGTTTTGTTGTTATTTGTTTTGCAGCACCGAGAATGGAACCTAGGGCCTCCTTCATGCTCAGCAGGTGCTCTACCCATGAGCTCCACCCCAGGCCTAAACTGTCTATTTTTAAGGCTATGGAAAGACTGGGACATCTTTATTTTATTAATAAACTGAAGACCACGAGTTTTGGGACAGTACTTTGCACACTGTAATGTGTGTGCCGATTACCTAGGAGTTTGGTTAAAATGCAGTGTTAGGGATTAAATCTACGATGTCCGGCCAAAGGTCTACTGAGTGTGAAGGATGGCCGCATCCCCAAGGCACTGCATTCTTCACTGGATTAATCCACCAGAGGACCCAGTGTGCTGTGGGAGGGATGGACCACTGGCTGTGTGCCCTGGAAGGGCTGATTCTTGGCCCTGGCTCCCCTCTGCTTCCTAGCTGCTCTGCTGTGGAAGGCTTCCTCTGCTGTGTGCTTCCGCCATTGGAGTCGGCCAACCAGGCACGGACTGAGACCTCAAAGACCATGAGCCAAAACATACCTGTTCTCCCTTCAGGTGCAGGTGCAAGCAATTTTGTCCCAGGAAAGAGAAAGCAATAACACACGCAGATGCTAGTTAGGCAGGGACCTGAGATCCTGCATTTTTGACAAGTCCGCGGGTCAAGATTGAGTCTGGAACCCGATGGTCTGTAACCATGGAGCCCACGGAGCTGGCATGTGACCTCAGGAATGTGAAACCACGTCTCCAAGCCAACGAGTGATGGCGCAGCTGCATGGTGCAAACCTCAATAAGGTACACCTAAAACTCTTCACCCAGGGCTGAAACTTTTTTTTTTACGTGAGAAACAATGCCATTAATGATTCCCAGGCATAAAGCGGCCAGGCCAAGGCCCATAGAAACCTATACTTCCACTGGGTTTCACAAAAGTTAAGATAACTTCTAAAGGAAAAAAATTATTTTTTCGTTTATTTATGTTTTTTAAAAACACCTATTGGGAGAAAGTGCAGCGCTCACACCAAGAGGAAGTTAATCGTGCATATTTTGCAGTTGCTAGAGATGTCTGGAAAGCAGTAAATAAAGAAAGAGGATAAGAGGGATAGATTTAATTTATGTAGTTGCTCAAAAGGCTATTGATAAGGTTCTCCAGGAGTAGCTGATAAAGATGAGTCACCAGAGGAAGAGGGGATGTTTCCCGGTGATAGGGAACTGACTCGGAGCAGGGAAACAAAGGCGAGGGATAAACAGGCTCTTATCTCCACTGGGGTGGGTGGCAAGCCTGCACGGCTCAGGGGAGAAGCGAGAAAGGAGGAACACGGGCCTCCAGAAGTCCAGAATGCGCGCGCTTGCCTTAACAGACAGGAAATGAGTGCGCGCGGAAAAGCAGCTTCGGGGTGGGTGGAAAGGGCTGGGTGAACTGGGGGGCTAGAATCAATGCCAGATGAGATGGGAAATCTTGAATAGGACTGAACTTTTCTCCACAAAGGACAACTAACTTTAAGGCAAATACAATTAAAAATGAAATGCTTAGGTTGTGGGTTTGGGTGCCTACTGGGGCAGGGTGGGTAAGGGAGAAAGACGCCCTCTGCAGAAGTTGCAACCGAATTGCACCTTGCAAAACAGGGGCTGCCCATCACCAGCCGCCTAGGGAGTGTCTGCAAATGGCCAACACCTGCTGAACGCCAAGTCCAGGGAGGAAGGGCTCCGGCGCCATGCTGGGGGAGGAGGGGAGGAGCCCTCTGCTGGAGATTCTGCTACACAGGGACGCTTGAATACCAATGAGCCAACTCCTAAGAACAATGCAGAAATCAGGGTTAAGGGCTGGAGTACAGCCAGTGATAGAGAGCGGGCTTCGCTTGTGCAAACTCACGGTGCGATAAATCCCCAGTATGCATAATTAAATAAATGCTAATGAACGTGAGCCAAAGCAAAGGACTTTCAATTAGTCCACAGAACTTCATAGGGCGTTGCATGAGTCTCAATCGTTAACGCTTTATTGAGAAACAGAATGGAAATGCAAATGACAGCGTAACACACAAACGTGAAACTTCATAAAGTATACGAAGTGCACACCCATGCAACTTCAATCTAAACCCAGAATTAACCCCGTCGCCAGGACCCCAGGAGACCCACGACCGCCCCTTTCCGTCTACACCCCAGCCCAGAGCAACCACAATCCTAGCTTTAAAAGAATGCACTCCTTGCATTTACCTTACAGTTTCATTATCTCAAGAGGCCCCCAAAACAGTATACTTTCATTTTCCATCTCTTGAACTTCGTTTAAATGGAATTTGCAGATTGATAGGAGCAAGCATCCTCTTATATCCAACTTCTTTTATTCAGTTTTTGTTGATGCCCTCAGCTGTGACTTTTCATTTTCAATTCAGTGGAGAAAGGGTCAGAAAACTGTGGTCCTGGGCCAAATCCAGCCCACCACCTGTGTCATAAAAATGCTTAAACAGCTGGGCCTGGTGGCACAGGCCTGTAATCCCAGCATTCTGGGAGGCTGAGGCAGAAGGATCACATATTTCAGCCCAGCCTACCCAACTTCCACTTAAGTGAGACCCTCTGTTAAAATCAAAAATGAGCTGAGTTTATGGCCAGCTGTGACGACCCTGGGCTTGATTCCAGGACAAAACATATACGTATCTCTCGTGCTTGCATGGGGCACAGTTACACCCATTTATTTCCACATTTTCTGACCTAAGTAGTTGTGCTGTATGACTCTTCAAGCCTAAAATATATGCTGTCTGGCCCTTTATAGAAAAGGTATTTGCCTAGACCTGCTGAATGGTATTTACTTGTACAAATACACCAACGTTGATTTATCCATTCTCTTATTAATGGACGTCTAAAAAACACTATACACAAAAAAAGTTATAGATCTCACCACCTGTTTTTGTAAAATGATTTCACCACTATTGCTTCTCAGCCTATTGGTTAAGATCAAGGGTGATTTTACCAATTTCCATTTTTGTTAGCAGAATGTGAAAGTTCCTGTGGCTTCACATCTTTTGGGGCACTGTGCTTCACGTTTAGTGCTATCTCATTGGATTTAGTGTTTCTGGGTGTGCTGGCTAGTGCTGCAGAATAGATTGCCTCAGAACCTGATGGCTTAAAATCACAGGCACGTGATCTCACAGCCCGTTGGGCCAGCAATTTAGGAGCAGCTGATGGGTTGGTTCTAGCTTGGGGTTTCTCAATAACTCAAAGGTAAATGCTGGCCAGGGTCATGGCCACCTGGAGGATTCACTGGGCTGGAGGATCTGCTTCCCAGGTCATTGATGTGGCTCCTGGATGGGGTGGAGACCTCAATTACTTGGCCCGAAGTGCTCTCCATAAGATCACATGTAACACAATAGCTGGCTTCTATATCCTATTAATCGCGCAGATGAACCCTGGTGCAATATGGGAACATGTAACTATCAGGGAGTGGGGGCCATCTTGAATATAACTGCCACGTTCATTGTGATTTTAGTTGGGTTTTTTTCCCATATGCTGAATATCTTTCCATTTGCATTGGCCTTTAGAATTTCATCACTTGTAAGTAGATCAGTTTTATTAGGCTGTATTTTTATTAATTTATAGAAATATTTTAATATTAAGAATATAAAACTTGTTGATTTGTGTTGCAAACATGTTCTCTCATTATGTAGCCTATCTTTTCATCTCCTTCGTAATGTCTTTTAATAAGCAGAACTCCTTAATTTGAATGTAGCCAAATTCATGGTTAGCGATCTGTATCTTAGTTAACATATTTTTCTTTACTCTGGGGTCAGGAAGATATTCCTTCAAGTCTTCTAAAAGCCTTATTGTTTTGCCTGCTGAAAATTAAGTCTCTGATCCTTCTGGAATGGATTTTTATGTAGGTGTGATGGAGGGTTCTAATTTTCTTCCTTTGCCATATTGATACCCAATTATCCCAAAGTCATTTATGAAAAAGATTGTCCATGCTTCAGTTATGCCAAGTCACCCTTGTGATAAATCATGTGTCCACGTCTGTGTGCCTGCTTCAGGACTCCCTCTTTTGATCCAACACTCATTTGTTTATTCTGGTTCTAATACCTCACTTTGTTTTATCATAGCTTTGCTTAAAAGAAATAGGTCTCAGTGTTTCATTCAACAAAATCTCCAACCTTGTTTCTGTGAAGCAGAGAGAAAAATAACACAATTCTTGCCTTTAGAAAGGCTAATACCAAGAATGTATGGTCTCTACCCCTACCACTTACCGCCTAGCTCTCCTTCCTTCACCCGACCACCTCTGAGAACATGAGATCTGCCTCCGTTAGGTGGTAAGCCACGTGTGTTGCCTTACAATTTATTAATCCCAATTGCTACTCTATATTCCATTCTAGAATGCAAGTGCCTCCAGGGCAGGATGGGGACTTATTTGAGGATTTCATCTCATTCATCTTTGTGCATCTAACACAGGACCTGCGCATAGTAGGTGCTTAATAAATATAGTTTCATAATTTGAATTGCTATTTATTGTCACCACTGAGCACGAAAATGGACATTTTAATAACTGGACATTTATTTCCCAAATAAGTAAAATCTTCCACACAAACCCGAGATCCCAGTCAGGATTACCCGACAGAGTTAAACCTAAATAACAAGGGCTAAAACTATAATGCAGTATTCAACTAGCTCTAAGCATGTGCTTCAGTAGCCCTGAATACCCTTCAAATCCAACAACTGTAGTTCTATTTGTGATCAAGAGCAATCAAAGAAACGTAAGATCCTTGAGTGCTGTGCACATATATCTCTCTCAGTTCTCTCCCTCCCCACCACGTCTCTTCCTCCCTCCCTCTTCCTCTCTCTCTCTTGCTCTCTCTCCTCTTTTCTTCCTGCTCTCTACATTTCCCTCTTTTTTCTCCATCTAGTAAATTAACCAGAAATAATTCATAGAGTAAGTAGGCACGTGTGATATGAACTCCGAGAAATGTAATTTGATTGGGGGGAAAATTAGCTCGCCCAAGTGGATGCAATCTTAGAGAATCAGAGAGAGCTAAGAATGTTGAGAAGACAGCCAAATTGCACAGCCTCCGTCAGTGTAAGCCTTGTATTTCTGGCCATCTCAGCAGTTAAAATCCAGTGCTTTTTGAAATACTTAGAAGTTCTAAGACTTCCTTTTTTGCATACGAAGAGGCAAAGGTGATCCTAGTTAGATCCGAAGCGTAGCCACAAGTTTGACGTCTAACAGTTCCCCTCTTACTTTCAGGCAACTCTAGAAGAAGTGTATTCTTCTTACATTTTAATAATACATTTTTTTAAAAAAATGAAAAAGGATCTCTTTGTTCAGCTTCAAGAAGAATTAACAGAAGTGTCTTCATCCCTTCCCTTAGGGAACGTTTTGAAGGCGAGTAAGTGGAGATGCAGAGTGTGAAGAAGACACTGCTGTCACACCCTGAGGGCTCGATGCTCTGGGAATAGCGCTTGCCCGAAGGAAACAATTCCAACATGAAGGACTATTAGCTGTGGCCGGCCACGTTCCCTTTCCTAACTCGGTGAATACAATTCTGAAGCAAACGTTGCCAGGTTGAAATTCTACCCAACACTCTGCCTTGTTTAGGATGGCTTTTGGCTGCAAGTAACAGACACTCATCTCAAGTAGGTTTAAATTTGGGACATTAATCTCTCAAACTTAACAAAGGGTAGAGGTAGGATGGTGTGATGGTAAAATAGCCCCCACAAGTTTCACGTGTTTGGGAGGTGACTGTATCATGGGGGTGCTTTATTCACCAGGGGATCTGCCTATTGATGATTCTACACGTTGGTAGGAGGTGAGGCCTGCTTGGAGAGACAGGCCACTGGGGCACGACCTGGAAGGCTGTGTTCTTGTCCTTGGCTCCTTCCTTTCCTCGCTGCTTTCTGGCCACCACGGTATAAGAAGTTGTCTTGCACCAAAGGTCCTTCTGCTACACCCTTTCTGTCTTACCACTAGCTGACTACGGACTGAACCCTCTACAACTCACCAGCCAAAATTACCATCTCCTCCTTTAAGGCATGAATGACCAGCCTGTTGTCCCAGTCGTGGGGAGTGATTGACAAATGGTCGATTCAGCAGTCTAGCAAATCACCAAAGGTGCAGCTTTCTTCTAGCTTCCTGAACAGTTTTCAGCAACTTCTCATGACTCCAAGTTGTCACTCAGTTTTCATCATCACCCAAGTCAAGAGAGAGCATTTTTCTTCCCTGTGTACCTCTTCATTTCCATGAGAAAAATCATCCTGCCTCTCAGTAGACGTCCTAGTGTCTCATACAGAACTGCTGTACAATCTCTTGCCTAAGCCAATCAATGACGAGGGAATGGGGCACAATGACCAGTTGGAGGAGCAAGGTGCTTCTCAATGGGATTGTGTCCAGTAAACCCATCATAAATTGAAATAGCATAAGTTGAAGATACATTTAATACACCTACTCTATTGAAGATTGTAGCTTAGCAACACAGTAGAGCGTCAGTTGTTTCCTTTGGGACCATGGGGTGGACTAGGAGAGGATGCTCACTGCCGCCAGCCAGCATCACGAGACAAATGGAGCGAGAATCATACCATACTCCGCTGTCCCAGGAAGACATCAAAATGCATGGTATGGTATTTATTGAAAACATACTGCTTTTGCCCCACTGGAGATTCAAAAAACCCTAAGTCAAAAGGTCATCGAGGACAGCCTATATATTTGCTTTGAGTCATGCAGGACATGACTATGCTCCTTGAACAACTGAGTGACTGCACAGAGGAAAGAGTGAACACCTAAAATCAGAGTAACCAACAGGATCTGCGACATGCTACAGTAACACAAGGGGGCAAAACACGGGCTTTTTCACTTGTCTATAATCCCCTTGCTTGTGAGCTCCTAGTCCATTGATGGCAAAATTAGATAAGCTTTTGCTTCCAACTAAGGTAACTTGGTCAATTTTAGTGTAAAACAGTCTCTCTCAAATTGGTTCAATTCCCTTTGAAAAAATTTTTTGAGTACTGGGAATAGAACTCAGGGTACTCTACCACTGAGATACAACCCCGTTTCTTTAAAAAAAAAAAATTAACTTTGAGACAGAATCTCTCTAAGATTACTAAATTGCCCAGTTGGCCTCAAACTTGCCTCTGACTCTCTTGAATAAATATTTAATCCAATTCAAGACTCTCATCCATTACCAGGAATATCTCTCTTTTCACAAGGATTAAGAAGAGATGGCAAGAGATTAAGATGGAAGCCAGGTCCATGGGAAAGCCGAATGACCTCCTCATATTGGGGACCAGCCCACCTGCTCCTCATGTCTGTCTTTCAATTCTTCACTTCTTCCACAGGGATGACCTTGGTCCAACCTGACCTAGCTTCTGCTGCTGATTGCCACAGCTGGTAGAGTTCACGGCCAGCCCTCCTACTGGATTGGATTATACTCCAGGATGGCCGAGCCAGTGCTGAGAAGATGCCACCTTAGCATTCACTGCTGAGACTTCATTGTGATTTCCATTCAATCCCCCTGGCCTGGCTAAATCACCCTGGAGTTCCTGGCTACCAAGTCGTCTTGCCTTTTGAATAAAAAGACAGCTGGTACATGCAATCACTTTTGATGTCCTTCTTAGTGATGGTGCAGGGTGGAGTGCTGAGAGATTCCCAGGAACAGCAGAATTGGCAGAGATTCAAGTGACCAGGTCACACCCTCTATGTTCTTCATGATACCACCAGTGTCTTTCTAATGCGGTCATCCCATTTTGGGGCCCCATAGTCATTTCCTCCCAGTGTCATTTCTACCCCAGAGTCCTTAGGGGGAATTTTGTCTTATTTTTGCCCCAGAATGTCTCTATGGCTCATATTTACCCCAGATTCATTTCTTTCCCAGAGTCCCTACCAGGAATGAAACCCCAAAACCCCTTCCTCTGTCTTTTCTCCCTAGTTCCTCTGTTTCAATATACTCCTCCCAATCTTCCCAGGAGTTTGGTCCAGAGGGATGGAGACAGGACACATTTGTCTGACCCCCTTTACCCCCTAACCCCACAGACCAAAAGAGGGGTACTGTTGTTTTTCCTTCCTGTCCTCTCAGAACCCCCTGCCTTGTATCCCCCTTTTTCTCTATTCTATGGCCTTCATTGTTCTAACAGGTTATTTCCTCCTTTCTGCAGAAATGAATTCTATGAGCCTGGCTTAATAGAACAAAAAATGGTTTACTTTAATAGGAAAAATTAATCAGATTGCTAAAAGAGGAAAAACACTTTGACAAAACAGCATTCAGTGGCAGGAGTGTTTTTTCACAGCTCACCCCACTCTGTCACTTCAATTCTCTAAGCCAAATGCGTATTTTTCAATTTGAAAGAGGCAGGTTTGCTAAAGACAATTACTTTCACAAACATACTTATTTATGATGAGCACTCAAAGTGATGACCCAGGGACTCATCCACGGATTTCTTGTGCTCCTGCTAGTAGCTGATTCTTTTAATTCATGTAGTGTAGTGGATCATTACAACCCACATCCTTTCTTGAGTACCAACTCTGTGCCAATACTTTACATCCACTAATTCTACTGATTCAATTCTAATCTAACCCCTAACCCATAAGGTAGTTATTATCATCTTCATCTTGAAGCTGAATAAAACTCACAGTGGTTAAAGAACTCTTCCAAAGTCACAAAGTACTAAATCTGGAATTCAAGTCCAAGTTCTTCTAACTCCCAAATCCAAGTTCTTTCTCCCCCCAACAGAGATCACAGTTGAGCACAGCATAACCAAGAACAGACTTTAGAAGTACCAGCAACCTGGACTCCAGTCCCAGTTGCAACCTACTGTGTGGCCTTGATCAAGTCATGGAACCTTCTTAATCCACAATTTCCTCATCTTCAACAGGGGGTAATAATGGTTTGCACATCATACAATTGTTGTCAAGACTGAATGAGATAAAATATTATAGGTACGATGTTTAGGGCCAGTGTCCAGAGCGTGCATAATAATCAATTTGGGCTATTATTGTCATTGTCATACTATAGTGCCACCTCTAACATAACACATTCAGATGCTGTAACAAAATAGTATAAGCTGGATACTGTACAAACAACCAAAATTTATTTCTCATAGTTCTGGAGGCTGGAAAGTTCAAGATCAAGACATTGGCAGATTGAGTATCTGGTGAGGGCCTGCTTTGTGGTGCATGGGTGACCGTGACCAACTTCATGGTGTGTCCTCACATGATAAAAGTAGCTACGTGTCTCTCTGTGATCTTTTTTATAAAGACACTAGACTCATTCACGAGGGTCCACCTAATCATCTTGAGAAGGCTCCAATTTCAAACACCAAACATGGGTGTTAGGACTACAACATTTAAGTTGACGGGGTACATAAGCACTTGGTCCATTACACTGTCTAAATTAGGATCTTCATGGTAAAAGAAATTTAGAGAGCATCGATTTTTTACTGAAAAATAAATTTACAAATGAAGGAACTGGGATGGAACAAATTTATTCTACTTCTTTCTTGCCTTCTCCTCCCCCATTTTTATACATTTATTGCTCTTTCAAAGACAAATTTTGCAACTTTAAAAATACATGGGTCCCTAGAGGACTCCTCGTCAATCTGTCTGTCATTGTAATGAGAGTGATCTGGTCACCACAGGTACTGTCTACACCGACAACATGAACCTATGGGTCAGAAAGACACTCATAACAAGATAATAAGCTGGATGTGATCCCAGCACTTAGAGTCTGAGGCAGAAGGATTGCTATGAGTTTTGAGGCCAGCCTGGACTACATAGTAAGTTCAGGACCAGCCTGGACACAGAGCTAGAGACCCAGTCTGAAAAAAAAAAATTTTCTGAAGATGCCGTGGTCTGGGGAAACTCTCAATGATATGAGCAAAGCAAAGAAACAAAACTCTAGGAGTCAACCAAGAATGAAATGAAATAAACTACCCGAGATGATAATTAGTTCATCTACCATCAGAAAGAATCAGCTCATTTCAAAAAAACAAATAAAAATTGGGCCATAATTAGGTCCAATTAACTCATCCTGCAAGCACATTCTCCATAGTGGACATCTGTTGTTTTGGCTGCCTTTTTGGTAATTATAACCCAGTTTTCCCCTAGAGGAGCATCCCTCCCCCAAATGATTGCCATATAGTTATTTGGGAGCGACCCCATCCATTTGTTCTAAGACTGAATCTCAAGTGGCTTAAGTCAGTTAGCGAATCTGATCCCTGAAACTATATTTTAAGGACACACATGTAGCCAATCAGAGCCCCTGAGACCGGAGAAGGCATCTGGAGGAGAGGCTTTACCCTTCCTCTAAGTGTGGAGCAGCCTCCTTGACTTCATGGCAGATCCAGCCTGAGGGTGAAGGTGACCTCCAGGAGGAGCAGAGAGGCGTGACGCTCACTTCAGTTGAGCCTGAGGTAGCTTACTTCCTCGACGTTCCCGTAATGTGTGCCATTACAGACCAAAGTGCTCCGGACACACATCACTTACATAACCCAGTGAGAGGGAGGGTGTCTACACTCTATTCTACACAAAACTGGGTGATCAGATCAATTAAAAGAAATGTCAAGTATCAGAGAAACCAGGACACGCACTCAGTGCTCACAGACACTAACGTCCTGGTTCTGTACATTATCCTCACAGCAAACTAAAACTCAAAGAGTTTAGGTAACATGACCAAAATCCCACAGAGGGTAGGCCAATGATGGAGTTTTGCTTCTTGTTCAGAATTGTTTTGTCTCCAAAGCCTGTGCATTTCCTTCTGACCTTGAGCTTGTTTGGGGATCAGGTGAAGAAAAGAGAAAACTAACTCATACTTTCAGGAGTAAGTTTTGATAGCTCATTAGATTTCTTTTCTCAGATCCGACGAATTTCCGCTTATACTTAAATTCACTCAATGAAATGATACAAGAAAGTAAAGAAAGACATGTGAACTTGATAATAAAAATAAAAAGGTCAGCTTGGTTTCTGCTCTGCTTGGAGGGTCCACTGGTACCAATAGCTTTCATCCAAATCCATTCTCTCCTTTCTGGCTACATGGCAGAACTACATTTCCCAGCCTCCCTTGAAGTTAGGTGTTACAAGTGATCGAATGTTGGCAAGCGGAGCTAAAGTGGAAGTGATAGGTGCCTAGGTCTACTGTGTGCCCCCTCAACCCTGGGTTGATTTTTATATAGACACAAAGCCAGCAACATGATGGAAGGAATCTAGGCCGTTGAAAGTCCATGCGGATCCTAGCACTCAGGAGGCTGAGGCAGGAGCATTGCCCTGAGTTTGAAATCAACCTGACTGCAGAGTGAGAGCCTGCCTAAAAGAAAAAAACTAAGTCCAAGGGGATTGGAAACAGTATGTCCAACTGCTTACCCAGGACTTACATGACAGAGAGCAAACTGCTTTGTTCTTTAAGCTATGTATTGTCGGATACTTTTGTTACGGCAGGTTAGCCATTTTTTTTCTACTGAGACAAAGGCCTAGAGGTGTTGGAGAAGCATCAGTCATCCCACAGGAGACCTCAGGGAGAGCAGCTGTGCTCAGTTCTCTTCCTCTACAAAAGTAAGAGCTACAGAATCTCACGCTCTTTGTCAGCCTCTCAGTGTGAATGCTCACGCAGTGAGGGAATAAAGCAGCTTTGGACCAGGGCTCAGGCAGGACGCAGAGACCAGAGGGCACAGGGCCAGCGGCGAATTAGAGAGCCGGGAGCGAGCCACAAAGCTTAGGGTTGCTGCTGGACTCCTGGTGCTGGGAGTGCAGCTGGGGGATGGCCTGGAGCCCCAGAAACACCTGCTACAAGCAGGCCAAACAGGAGGGGACGCTTCTGCCTGGAAAAGACTCAGAAAACTGTCGTCTGGTAGGTATCTTAGACTATTCTGGCTGTTGTGATATGGTATCATGGACCTGGTGCCTTAACTTCTATTTCTCCCAGTTTGGGGAGCTGGAAAGTCTAAAATCAAGGTGCAAAGAGGTGTAGTGTGGACCCTGCGGGCTCTTCCTGTTTCACAGGTGGCAGTCTTCCTTTATTCTCACATAGAAGAGAGAAGAGAAAGCAACATGCTCTCTTGCACCTCTTACATTAGAATCCTATCAGCAGGACTTCAACCTTATTGACTAACCATCTCCCCAAGCTCTTCCTCCAAATATCATTACGTGAGAAACTAGGGCTTCAGCCTAAGAATTTTGAGGGATCACAAGCACGCACTCCATAACAATGGTGCTTCAAAAAAAAATCAATCAGACCAGTTACTTAGCTAAGGATTATAACTTGTTTTTTTTTTCTCTCTCCCATGCTCCCTGATCTCAGAAACCCGGTTTTAGTGAACTGACTTCTCGAGTAGAAATATTCAAGTCCCAATCCCTTTGAGCAGGTAGATTTCACTTATTGTGGACAAGGATACCGGGAAATAAGCACTCCCCACTCAGGCTCAGAATGCCGTGGAAGCAGCACGGTGCAGGGGTTAAGGAAGAAAACGAGGAAGCCAGCTCCTTCTCTCAAAGTAAGAATAGTCATAGTATCAAATCAGACTATTGTCACCCCCACGAATAAGAGTTCCTAGAATAGGGCCTCCCACTTAGTAAGTGCTATGTAAATATTTGTTAAATAAATGTTGATACCACCATCCAGAATAGGATTGTGATAACACGCATGAAAAGTATTGACCCAGCAGTTCCACATCTAAGAAATTTCTCTAAAGAGATTATCGAGGATGTGTGTAAAGATTTATCTTCAAAGAAGCTCACTGCGGCACTAAGTGACCATCAACAGGGGACCAGCTTAATAAACGGTCGTAGAAGACACATTTTCTTGTGCGAAGGATTAAGTCGCTGGAGACCTTACACAATGCAGCAAAGCTCGTATTATGCAAGAGTAAATTTCCTGTAAAAAGTAAAATGCAAAACAGAATTCGTCTGATTTCAAATTTGGCCCACAAAGGGCGATTTAATTAATATTTTATATCCTACTATTTCAAACTGTGTAATTCAAATTTACATTAAATGTAACCTGACTGTATATTTATTACAGAGCCATGGAAAAATTTATGATTCAGGAGGAAGAGTAGTGGCTAAGGGAGACATCTGTGATAAATCAATTTTAAAAGTGTGACCCTCTTTTTATCAGATAGACATTTTTAAAACAGTGGAAAAATATACATCAAAATTTCAAGTGTGCTAGTGGAATTACTAATAATTATTTTGTTCCTTCTCTTTCTTTACCTACAGTTCTAAATGTTCTACAAGGACCATATTTTTTTTGAAAGAAGAAATAACAAAGGAAATTTTCAAGGAATAGATGAATCATTGATAAGAATTTAACTTTGGAAAAAGTTATGCAAACAATAGTTACATAAAAGGAGATAACTCCAACTTATTAAGTAATAGCTACAGCTTTAATAAACTGAGTACTTTTCTAATATTTGGACCCAAAGATAAATCTAGACAGGAAATGCCCATATGGTAGAGTTGACCAGAGCTCAAACTGAGGTCCCATCAGCCCAAGCCAGAGCCAGTTAAATCTTTCAGAAGGCAACAAAGAAAGCATTCAAAGCCTAATTAGACTGAATCATTTACTTAACATGCCTGTGTGTGTTCTTTCGAGATTTGACAGTATCTTTAAACAAAACAGAGAGGATGCCGTCTTGGAGAGTCTGGCAAGAAGAAAGAACACTAAAGAGCCTCAACCAACTCATAGCTCATCTTCCCAACCAGCCCTGGTACGCTCCATGGAAACAGAAAGGAGGCAATCAGCTGCGACTTCTCACTCACTTCCTCCCCTCCAGGAAAATGCAGGTGGAGATGTGGGAGAAGCTAAAACCCAGGGACACAAGAGACCTAAAGGAAGCCTTTCTGTCCCACAGCTGGTGGTGGTAATTCTCATCTGTGGCCTTATAGATCCTACCTCTCCCCACACCAGATCTTCTGAATTCACCTTAAGTTTTTTTTTAAACAACCTATGCTAAGTATACACATTCATACAGATTATCTTATGTAGCCATAACAAAAACCCCGTGAGGCAATGCTATAATTTTCCCAATGCTGTGGAGTTTATAGAGATCCAGGAGGGGACAGAGGGCTCTGGTTTGAGGGCTGGATCCAACGCGCTTCTGAGCTGTATGACCATCCGTCAGCTACTTCAGATCTCTGTGTTCATCTCTCAGTGTCCTTACCTGTAGAATGGACATGACAATGATAATGCGCACAGAGTTTTGTTGTGTGGAGTTCTTGTAACTACCCTGCACAGAATATCACGGCAGATGAGAAAAAGACTGGATAGGTGTTGTGACCTTCCCACATGGACAAGGGTAATACTGGATCCAAGATTTGCCTGGGTTTTGAAACTCTGAGATTCTCATATCTGTTGGTTTAGTTTTTGTTTGTTTGTTTGTTTATCTGTTGTTCTGGGAATTGAACTTAGGGCTTCACACATGCTCTGCAAGTACTCCAGCACTGTGCCACATCCCAAAAAAAATTTTTTTTTCAGACATCGTCTCACTAAATTGCCCAGGCTACCTCAAAACCTGCGATCTCTTGGCCTCGGCCTCTGGAGTACCTGGGATTACAGGTGTGCACGGCCACACCCAGAAAATTTATAATTTTTTTGTCAAATCTGGAAATTGTCCCATTATACTTCTCACTTCTTCCTGGAGTTCTCCAATTATACGTCTACTAGGGCACATGAACTGGATGGTGACCACAATTCATTGAGTCCATCAAGTTCATTGTTTTGGTTTTTATTTAAAACTTTTCTCTCCAGGGTTTGGACACTTCCTATTGCCTGTGTCTCCAAGTTCACTGATCTTTCTAATGTCAAACCTGCCATCCAGTCTCCCACCATCCTTTTCCATCTTCTGAAGCTCAGTTTGGTATTTTCCTATCTCCTGTGTCTGTCATGAGCATGCCCACACTTTCCTGTCCCTTTTGAGCACTCCAATTTTATTTCTAACAGCTATTTCAATCTTACCTACCCATCCTATCATCTGTGATATTGCCAGATCTATTCCTCCTGTTGAATTTTCCCCCTCATAACAGCTCATATTTTTCTAGTTCTTTACATACCTGATAATTTGGCCAAATGTGGTTAATGTGACTGAAGACTTGGGGGAGCCCTGTGAAGATCTGCAATGTGCTCCATCTCCCTGTAGCTCCCCATGGCTCACTTCTCTGTCTAGGCCTCGAACCCTCAACTCAGGAATGCTGTTGGGCTGTTTGGGTTTCACCTGTCAACATCAAGGCCTTTATCAATCATAGGACTTCTCAAAGCCATGTTCCTTCACTCAGGGACCTTTGGTTGTGCTGCACGTTGCTCAGTGTCCAGAAACCCACTGTTTCTCAATAACATCAGCTATTTGAGTTGTTAAAACAAGCAGGTAAAGCTGACCTCTCTTATTCTGCCATGGTTGAAAACAGAAGTCTCTGGAGTCAGGATCTCAACCCAGGTCACCTGACTCCTGAGTACCCCTTGTGTTGTATTAATTCTTCAATTCCTCCTTGTCTTTCCTCAGTTGTCACCTTGACACTGTGGGGCCTTTGCAGTCCACTCCCAGCCTCCATTGCATTCCCTGTCTTCCCTGCCTGTCTCGCTCTGCAAGGTTTCGAGTAGGGTTTGACCCAAGGTCCCATTGTGACTGAAATTTTGGTCCCAAGCATAGCACTGCTGGGAGGTAGGGGAACCTTTTGGAGGTGAGGCCTAGCAGAAGGTCCTCAGGTCACTGGGATCTGCCTTCAGACAGTAATTCTCTGAAGGAAGTTATTACAAAAACTTGAGTGTGACCCACTTTGTGTCTTTGCTTCCTGGTTCAAGTTGTGACCGTTCGCTCCCATGTGAGTTTCTCCGTGATATTCCACCATCTGCTATTCTCACCAAGATCACACTCTGTGGGTTCACGCTATCTTGGACTCTAAGCCTCCAAAACTGTGATCTCAATAAATCTCTTCTTTGTCATAGTATCCTGTGTCAGATGACTTAGAACAGTGACACAAAATTGATCAACACATTCTCCTTGGAATGGAAACTCCATGAGGACAGGAAATATGACAGCTTCACTTTGGCTTTTGATCTGAAAAACTGAAACTTTTTTCCCAAGACCCCAGGACTTTGTATAGATAGCACTTGGACAAAATCTTGAACTTGTAAAGGATTCAGCACATAGTCCTAAATGAATGTGCACAGGGTGTATGTCTAGCAAACTTGGATCAGGACTTCTGCAGTATCTACCTTTTAGAACAGGGATCCGTGGTCCCCTAGGCTACAGATTAACCCCAGTCCATGGCCTTAAAAGAACCAGGTGATGGGGCAGAGGAGCGGAAGACAGGTAAGCAGTGAGGAAAGCCCCATCTCCTGATGGTACTCCTGTTAGGTTCTAATGCTTCTGCTGATTGGCAGGAGGCAGAGCTTCATCCCTCCCCCACCTCCACTCACCACTCCTCTTCTGCTGCTGTTCTCCACCTCAAAGCTATGGGTCCAACAGCCCACTGCATAACAAGTACACGCCACTCTGTCCTTGGGAGAATGGTCTTCAACTAAACCAGTCTCTGGCACCAAAAACGCTGGGGACCACTGCTTCGGAAGACATCCTGCAATGTCAAACCAAGAGTCTCCCCTGAAACGAAGTGAAACTCATTTCTCCAGGAGAGATGTAGCTGGGGCTGGAGCCTACAGCCGTCCTCTGACATGAGCCACAGGAGCAAGGCCACTCGGAACACAGGCACGACTCAGCCTCCAGCGCCGCACATCCAACATGGCGACTCCCAGGCACATGTGGCTATGAAGGATTCAAAATTGTGGCTCTTCTGATTTAAGACGTATTTGTAGACATAAAATACACAAGAATATTTTCCAATATTTAGGATGAAAAAAAGAAAACAATCATTTTTATACCAACAAAACATTAAGTAGTAGTAATAGTTTTGGCATGTTGAATTAAATAAAACATTATTAAAACTCATGTTATTAGGGGTTTTTTTAACCTTTTTACTACATCTAGCATAAAAATTAAAATTACATGTGTGGCTCATATTATATTTTAGTCAACTAGCACTGCCCTAAATTAAGGTTGGGCTGGCCAACAGTACCAAAACACCTTCCCTAATACTAGGGATGACCGGAAGTGGAACAAAGTAAAGGCAGAAATTGCTGATAGAACACACAGAAACATGCAATATAGTCCATCTTTTATTATTATTGTGGCAAGAATACTTAATGTGAGATTTATTCTCCTGGCTGCTGCTGGTGGTGGTGCTGATAGAGGAACTGAATCCAGAGCTTTTACACTAACTTACTACCCATATTTTCTTAATCGTCTTTGTTTTGGGAAAGGATCTCATGAAGTTGCTAAGTCGCCCAGGCTGAACTCAAACTTGCCATGCTACGATTATAGACATGCGTCACCATGCTGGCACCTCTTAGCAAATTCTTAAGAGTATATCATTGTTGACCACAGGGACAGTGTTAGGCTGGAGATTGCTAGAACCTTCTCACCAGGCTTCACTGAAACTTTATGCCTGTTGATTAGCAAGACTCTCCATTTCTCTCTGCCCCCATTCCTTGGCAACCACCATTCCATTCTTTGGATTTGCCTATTTTGGGTACCTCGTCATGCTCCGTACTCTGAAGCCTACATGCTACTTCCCCACCCCAATCCCCCAGGCAACTAAACATGACTCATCCGCCCATTGCCTGCGGGAGAAAGTTGTCACCATAAAATGAGAAAAAATGAATGGAAACCAATTCTCTGTTTTTAAGATCAAAAGTCAAAGAAAAAGTCATTAGAACTACTACAGGTTTTTCCCTTTTGTGATACCAAGAGGGGACCCAGAACAAAATTGGGCTGAAGATAAGTTGACACCTGGTCAGCATCACATCTCTGTGTGCCCCTGACTCCCTGGGAAGGTCATATAGGGTGGGAGTGAAGGGTTCCACTTACAGCCAGGTGACCTAGACTCCAGTCAAAGCTCTGCCACTTATTAGCCATGTGAACTTAAGACTCCTGACTTGGACTTTTGCACCTCAGTTTCCCCCTTTGTAAAATAAAACTGATGATGTAGATTATGTCCACAAGGATAATGTGAGAATTAGTTCGTATAATAACTTGAAACTATGAAGGACCCCCAGCAAATACAACCTGAAAGTTTGTTGTCACTGGTGAATGACCCCTGTGTAGTGTCAGGGTTCAGAGGCCCCAGGGTTGGTTGAACAGAAACAGGAATGCTACCATGTTACTGGCTGGTTATAGAGAGGTTGATGCCAGTGTGTGCACCCCAAGCAATGCTCAAAGTCCATCTGATCTACCCCGTAATGTCAAAACAGCCCACCTTACAAGGGACCAGAAGGCACAGAATGCTCTCAAGGAATGGCCAGGCCCTGCATTCCTGCAGTACAAGTTCAGCAGGTGATCTCCTCCATGACCTCAAGAAAGACCTCTTCGTACTGAGTCTTGTTCTCTTTGGCCACCAGACTTGACTCTCCCCCTGATGAGATAAAGCGTGTAGGCCACAGGTGCCCAAACATGTGGCTTGCCTCAGCCACAATGAGCAAAGAAGAATTGCTTCATATGAGACATGTAATCCAGTTGATCTACCGAAGTGCTTTTCAATATCAACATTTTTACAAAGAGAGCAACACAAACATAACACTAGTATGATGCGGGATCTTGTTTTTGTGAAATTTGTGCATCAAAAAAATACATACAAATCTTCTTTTAAAAATAGTCTTAAAACGTCTTCTTTTAAAAATAATAATGTTTTAAGAAAGTTGACAAATCTATTTTTGGACCCCATTGAAAGCTGTCCTGGATTACATGCAGCCACAGGCTGTGGGTTGGACAAGCCTGCAGTATAGGCCACAAAACATGCAGATGCAGTTGCATTATAATGAGTGCGTTTGCATTGAGGATCTAAGGGTACTGAGATGGAGACTTTTAGGTGTCACTATGGACTGGGTTGAGGAATTCCTGAAAATCTGGGCACATCTATAAGGATGGTTCCAGAGAAGATTGGCATGTGGATCTGCAAACTGAATAGGGAAGACGCACCCTCCGTGTGGGCAGCAACATCCAATCAGCTGTGATATCACCGGACCGATCCAGAAGAACTTCTTGAGCAGAGCCATTTTTTTGCTGCTGCTTCCGCCCTTAGACACCAAACTCCACATTCTTCAACTTCTGACTGTATGCCTCACACTAGCAGCCCTTGAGGGACCTGCCAACCTTGGGGCTACAGCGTGGGCCTCTGTGGTTCTGAGGCTCCAGCTTCATGGACCACACCATGATCCCAGCCTCTCTGGCTCTCTGATTTGCAGACAGCCTATGGTAGAAATTTCAGCTATGACTGTGTGAGCCAATCTCCTAGTAAATCTCTTCTTACATATATACCTTCTCCTGGTTCTGTTTCTCTGCCTTCATCTTCACCTAGTACAGCTACATGGAAACTGTCTCAGTGTTGCTGGTTTTCACCAGCTGTCTCTAAGAGAGGATCAACTTGTCCCCAGGTAGGCTGGCACCTGCTGGTCTGTCCGTTCAAATAGAAGCTCAGATATACCAACCTACTCGTGGCATCTCTCCCAATAAGCCCCAGCAATGCTTCCCAACTCTTGCCCTTGCCAGTTTTGTTCCTGCTGAGTAGACCTTCCAGCCCAAGTGGCACCCTTCCTGTAACAGAGGGGCCAGGCCCAGCGCCACAGGCTGGGCAGCATGGCACGACTCCAGGGGTGCACGGTGCATGTTGCCCTCACATTGCATTTTCAGACTTCCGCTCCACATGGATGTACAATAGAATTTAAATGATGCCCCCATAGATCTGGGCAGTGTGGCAGTGCTGTGTTCCTTGGAGATCCTCAGACTCTGTCCTAGTTATTTTCTTGTGGCTGTGACAGAATTCCTGACATCTGCAACATGAGGGACAGAAGATACACTTTAGCTTACAGTTTCAGAGGCTGCAGTCCATTCACAGGTGGCTGGCAACGGTGAAAGCACATGGTGGTGGCCCAGTTGGAGGAAGCTGTCCACAGCATTGCAGACAGAAAGCCAAGTGTGGTAGGAAGGGGATCTGCCCCTTCTGCGTCAAACCTCAGAGTTCTGCCCCTTCCAGGTTAAATCCTGCTAATTCAGCACACACCTGTAACCCACCACGTGTTCATAATCCACAACATCAGAATACATGAGGCTTTAAGCGACATTCCAGACCCAAAGCATCACAGGCTCCTAGATTGATGCCCACTGCCTTCCTCTGTCACCATCACATGCTGCTCGGTGGCTCAAGTGGCGTATTTTAGTAGTTCTCAAGAGTTGGAATGCATCCAAATCACACAGATTGCACCACCCCCAGAGTTTCTGATACTCTGCCTTCCTAGTAAGTTCCCAGGGAGGGCTGCTGGTCCAGAGATCACACTTTGAGAACTGGTGAAGGAGATGCTGCTGGTACCTTCCTCAGGCCCTGCTTCCCAGCCAGGACACCCATCCCCCGGCCGCCATGACAGTGGCTCCCAGATGCCTCTTCCCTGGAGAACTACTGATACAGATTGCATCATTCTCCCTTCCCAAATTCACATTTTGAAGTCATTACTCCCAATGCCTTTGAACGTGACCTTACTTGGAGACAAATACTTTATAAGAGGTAGTAGTAGTGGTATCATTTGGAGTCTAATCAAATGTGACCATTGTGTTCATAAAAAAGGGGAAGCTTGGACACAGAAATTCCAGGTAAAGACAGGGTGTAGATCGAGAATGCCACCATGGCCAGCAACCTCCTGGAGCCGCAGCAGAAGCGCAGGACAGATCCCTCCTCCCAGGCCTCAGAAAGAACCATTCAGGCTTCCAGCCACAAGGAGTGAGACAATAAATTTCTGCAGCTTGAGCTGCTCAGGCTGCAGCACTTTGCTTCTGTGCCTCCAGCAAATCTACATGCTGTCCTTGGCCAAAAAGAAGCCATTTTACCTAGGAGACTGTGGCCCCACACATACTGGGTTCAGACTTTAGGTGATGACACAATGGCATGAGGCCAGCTCCTTGCCCTTCGGGTGCATCTAGCTCTGTGTCATGCTTTTGCCTTGGTGGTGTTGGTCAACTTTCCTGTGATGTCCTGGCTTCCTCCTTCACCTGCTCCAAAGACTTCTTCCCAGGCAATCCTTCAGTTTCCCTCTTAGGATCTGCTCCTGAGTGACTCAGTTCAAGTCAAGTGGTGAGAATTTGCACTGTCTATTCTCTTGTGAATGGATAATAGATTATTTCTTTCTATCTCTGCTGGATCAAAGAAAGCTATCATCCTTCTGTGGCTATGGCCTTTGTTCAAGGTCCCCTTGCTTATAGGGAAAAGCACCTGCCACTCAGTCAGTCTACCACTGCAGTTGAAAATGGGCACCATTCGCTAAGGCCAGGGTTGTGCAAGAAAAATGTCCTCAGCTGGTCAAGCTAGCTCTAGGCCCAGGGGATCCAAGTTTCTTCCATGGAGTAGAAACTTAGGTAGGTATCGGCACTCTGTCCCCAATCTGGCACACACAGACACACACACACACACACTTTCAAAATGATCAGGCAGTGGTTAACAGTTTGTAAAGAGAAACTAGGTCCACTGAGGGCCCGGAAATACTGCTTCTCCGTGGTCCTCAAATCAAAGACTGGCTGGTCCTCCTTGCAATGGACTAAGACCCAGTTGGCCTCCAGCATCTGCCCAGAAATGACCCGCAGCAGCACAGCCTGCTGTGGACAGGGGCAAGCCTGCGGGCCTCGGCCTCCCTCGCCCTCACCTGCAGGACTCTGTTCCTTGGTTCATTACTCCTCAGCTTCCCTGTGGTCTGAGCCGGAAGGTTGGGAGAGCCGGTATGTACCCCAGAGCCACACACTTCTCAGCTGTGTGTCTGTGTGCGAGTGTGCGACCACGTGGGAGGAAGGACAGAAAAACCCACCTCTGGGAGGGGAACACCTGTATATTGTTTAAAAATCTGTTATTGTGTAAAAACACCTTGGGAAGCCGTCTGCCCTTCAGTCTCATGTAGCAGATAGGAAAGGGAGACAGCGAGAGAGAAGACTGACCCGAGGGCGGTCATGCTGGGATTTCACCCAAATAAGGAAGGAGCCTGCCTGCGTGGGGTAGACTGGACTGTGAAAATGTGTTTTCAAAAAAGAGAGAGATTTAAAATATACATACGCATGGACAACCTGCAGCCCGCGAGTCTGAATTTAATGCACACGACCCTTGGTCCACAGGATCAGAGTGAGCGTGGCTGACTGACCACGTGGGACTTCTGATGCGATGAGGGCAAGGATCAAACACACAGCAAATGCCCACAGGGAAAGGGATCAGCAGGGGACAGGCCTGCTGAGGCCCCAAGGGAGTGACGCTCTCAAGAGTAGCTCCTTTATGATTTATTTATTTTTTTTTTTTTGACAGCATCTCACCACGTACCCCAGGCTGGGCCTTGAACTCAGGATCCTTTGGCCTCAGGCCCCTAAGTGCTGAGATTACTACGTACACCGCCACACCTGGCCTCCCTTGTGTGGCTACATCAGCCCAGACTCCCCCAGAGGAAAAGCGGGAATGTTTGGGGCAGAGAGAGGGGAACGTAAACCGGACGAGAAGGAGGAGGAAGGCCTGAAGCAGTGCGCTTTGCTGTGGTCTGCTGCATCCCTCAACGTTCACATGTTAGAAACTTAATTCACAAACTAGTGCTGAACAATGGCGTTGGGATGTGGCGCCTTTGGGAGGTAACTGGGGTTTGATAGGATCACCAGGGTGGGCCCCAACACGGCTTCATTACAAGAGGAAGACAGAGCCGAGGCGGGTCACCTGCTGTCTCATCACAGGATGCCTCTGCCGTGTTACATACCACCCAGCAGAAAGCTCCTCACCAGATGCTGAGCAGAGGCGGGTACCAAGCTCATGGATTTTTGCAGCCCCCAGATCCCAGAACTAAACATGGCTTTGTCCTTTATAAATTATCCAGCCTCAGGCACTTTGTCGTAGCAACAGAAAACAACCTGAGACCCGCTTTGCATGGAAATATACCAGGGGGCGCAGTTCCACTTAAAGGACAGTCAGTGGGAAGAACCAGGCAGCCAGCAATCAATACGTTTTCAGCATCCACTGTATGCCAAGTGCTATTCTGATCATCAGAAATGATGTAGGAAACAAGGCCGAGTCTTCATTCCCGGGAATTCACGTTCTTAGAAGAGGCAGGAGGAGCACCAGAGAAGCAGAGAATGAGCTGTCCATCGGAAGAAACTAAGGCTCAGTGAGGTACGTCCTCACCCAGGCTACACAGCTAGCAAACAACACTATCAGGATTGGAACCCGGGTCTGGGTGATTGAAGGACTGTCTGCGAAGAAGTCTCTGGAAAAGCCAAAGACGGGGAAAGAGGGAGGAGGACGGGACAGTCTTTCCCCTGGTGCAACAAGCCCCAAAGAGCAAGTCAGTGTGGGAGCAGCAGCCTGGCCCAGGCGAACTGCACAGGGTAGCCATTTTCCATGCCGGATTTTCATCTGTAAAACGAACCTAAAACCAGCTGCCCGGCTGAGTTTCATAAGCATCAAGTCAGACGTGTGTGTAAAATTCTTTTAAAAGTTCCCAACACACAACTGGTACTCAGAAACTCTTACTTCTACTTTCTCTTGCTTTACATAGAGAAAATGGAAGTAATAATAACAATTATGTTATTTTGTCTTACATTAAATAACTAAATAC
Source organism: Ctenodactylus gundi (assembly GCA_004027205.1). Classification (NCBI taxonomy): domain Eukaryota; kingdom Metazoa; phylum Chordata; class Mammalia; order Rodentia; family Ctenodactylidae; genus Ctenodactylus; species Ctenodactylus gundi. The sequence goes on along the minus strand of PVKB01000402.1, from coordinate 265,370 downwards.
TCGTGCTCTCGGGCAGTATCTCCACCTCTTTGTTTACTGAGAACTCGAGTGGGAGTTGAGAAGGGTAGAGTAACCCTGGGAGGTGGGTGTGTACAGCTCCCCACAGATTCACAGGGTTAATCCTCTTTGTCTCTGAACTCTTTGGAAAGGGATTTCTGGCCTGCATTAGAAGAGCTGAATTTTGGGGTTAGCCTGACCTCTAGTGGTCAAACGGAAATCATCAGAAAGAGGGCAGACACTCAAAGGTCATGAAAGGATGCTTGAAGAGGTAGCTTATATTAAGATTTATTAGATGATGAATTGTACTAATGCAAAGAGAATTTAAACATTTGGTAAAATTCATCCATATTGTACATGCCAGATTAGGAGTTTATTGCAGAACAGGGGTTTGAACCCAAGACCTTCACGAGGCTACAGCCCAGCTTTTTTTTGTTTGTTTTTTTGTTTTGTTTTGTTTTGTTTTGTTTTTGATTTGGGATCTCCATAAGGAGCCAAATTGGCCAAGCTGGGCTCAAACTTGGGATTCTCCTGCCTCAGCCGCCTAGACTGCTGAGATTAAAGGAATGTGCCACCACGCCCAACTCTGATTAGAGTTTTTACCCAACCCTATGTGGCTTCCAAGTCTTCTTATTCACGCACAAGGAGAAAGCCATCATGTCATATTCAGAGAGATAATCGGGTCACAAACTCCTCAGTCACATCCCTGGGGCAACACACGTGCGGTGACAAAGGTTATTGCATTCATTTTTCACACCTAGAAAGCACAGCTCTGAGTGGCCTCACCCCAAGTCAGACCCGGCTCTTCAACGGCTGGATGCTTACCCACCGTCTCCAGCCCTGCGCTAGACTCTGGGCATCAACCGGAAGCAATGCACCTGAGTTGTCTGTCCTCGGAAACTGGGAACTAATGAGTTAGTGCCAGGATCGCAGCCTTCAGCTTCCCATGGAAATGCTCTTTAAGGCCTCCCCCCAGCCGGCTGCAGGGGAGCTGCTCCTTCCAAACTCGGCAAGACGGGAAGACCATGGCTTTTGTCCCTGTACTTCTTTGACAGGGTCTTGCCAATGGTCAAGATGACCGTGGCTTTACGGGGTGAGTAGAACGGATGTTTCATAACCACTTCTGAGATTAACTATCATTGATTTACTGTGCCCCAAGCCCCAGTCCAAGCTAAGGACAGGGGGTCTCCCAGTTACAATGTTTGCACTGAACTATTTTCCCGTTACAATGATGTGAAGATGAAATAGATTCAGTAGAAACCCTGCTTCAATTTTTGAATTTAGATTTTTCTCTCCCCCTGAACTAACACAATGCACAGGACAATCCTCTCTCAGGATATGCTGCTAGCCACAGGCCCCATGCAACCGCCCAACCCCAAGGATAAAAACCCAAAACCTGCAGCGGTCTGTGTCACTAAGCTATATTCTGTGGACCCGGCATATGTAAATGCACTTGCAACTTATGATAATTACAACTTATGATAGGTGAAGAGATCAAAATTTACTAAGTACCTAGGCCCAGGGGTGCAGGCCTACAGTTCCCACACTCTGGGAGGCTGAAGTAGGATAATCAGAAGTTCAAGCCCAGCCTGGGCAACTTAGTGACTTAGCTAGGCTCTATCCCAAAATCAAAACCAAGAACAGGCTGGGAATACAGCTCAATGCGAAGGCCCTGGGTTTGATTCCCAGTGTGAATTTTCTCTGTCTTTTCACTCAGTCGATACAGAGAATCAACATCTATTGTGCTTTATATATGAAACATCTCCCAAAGACTCTGATTCCCAAGGAATGTTCATGGATGGAGCCTAGAGAGATGATTGGATCGTAGGGTGCTATTGGATCAGCCCACTGATTATAAGTTCCTCAATGGATTAATGGGCTCTTAGGAGGTGGGCCAGGTTGGCCGATCACTGGAGAATGCCTTTAGAAGGGACATCTTGGTCAATCCCTTTATATCCGAACTTCTTCCTGTCCCCAGTGCCCTGAGGTAGGCGCTTTCCTTTTCTATCCCTTCCCATTATAATACTCTGCCTCACCTCAGGCCCTCAGTAATGAAGCCAGCTGACCATGAGTTAAAACCTCTGAAACTGAGAGCCAAAATAAACCCTTTCTGAGTTTTTTTTTGTATACATTTTGTAACAGCAGCACAAAGCTGCCTAACCTGTCCATCTTCACTTCAGCCACCGCCAAGAGAAATAGATTATTATGACTAATGAAGATGATTTCCTGGGAGATCAAAGTTGTGGCCACCAGGAGATATGCCTTGTGTCTTTCAAACTCTTTCCATTGCAACATACAGCAATAAATATACTGTACATCATGACTCAGTATACATTAATTAGCATGCTAATGTTTAATTAATATGCATTCACATAAAACTATGTGTCACTTAATGACAGAGACATGCTCTGAGCAATGCATTATTAGGCAATTTCTTTCTGAAAACATTACAAAATACACTTAGACAAGCTAAAATAGCTACAATATCACTAGGTGATTTATTCTTGTGAGACCATTGCATATTTGTGCTATCATTGATTGAAATATTGCTACCAAGTGCATGTGTAGCTCTTCGTTACCACAACAATTCTACTCATATATGATGTTACCCACTATTTCTACTCGATATTGTGTTGGGAGTGTTCTGTATTGATTGATTGCAATTACTAAATTGTTTAAAAACCCATTACTGGGTCACAATTCATGACCTGAAAAATAGTGTACAAAGACAAATGCATTAGAAAGAGGGTATTTACCTAATAGTTTCAGCAAAAAAAAAAAAAAATCCAAGTCTGATTCTTATTGGCTCAAAGTGAGTCACGCATCCCTACCTCAGCTAGCACAGTGACCCTGATTGGCCAGCCTGGGGTCACATGCTTAGCCCTGGAGGCAGAGGATAGTGTCTAGTGCTCTTAAAACTACATAGACTAAGAATTGGTACAGATTAACTCTTCGCCAAAAACCTCTTCACCGGAAAAGTTGGAAATGGGTGCTGTTCAAGGAAGAATTAAATTCCACTATAACCTCACTCCATTCAAGTGGCCAATGAAGACCGTAGGTAGGTGGAAAGAAGATCTGACTCCAACAAACTGTGACCCTGCGTCCAGTACTCTGGGCTTCCGCTCTTCTCCTGACCTTGGATTTCAGTCCTGAAAGATGGACTTTTGCCTTCTCCTCTGCCCAGCTCCTGGCAGTCACCTGCACACAGTTAGAATCCTGCCTGTTTAGTATTCTTTCTCTGTATCTCAGAGATGACAGTTTCACCCTTGCACCCCTGTGTAGATCTCTGGGGCCATATTATCTGCTGACAACTTATCCATCCATCCACCAATCTTCCCAGGTCTCCAAATGTCACTTCCTGCATGCATTTCTTACTTGCCTGAGAGAACAGGAAGAGGGAACTATCTTTTGATGGTAATGTTAGCTTTTAGACCAATTCAGACTATCCTTTCTTCTGCTGAAATATAACCTGATTCTAGAAAGTTCCTAGGACACTACCAAGTATATTTAGGAGTAGCTATGTGGCTGAATGCTGCCAACAGAATTGGGCATAAGAAAGGTACTATTTCTAGGGCTAGCCCAGGGAAACCTTCCACATGCTTTCTTCCACTCTCTTTATCCATCACCAACTAGCCAGAATAAGTTTGGGAATTTGTAGGGGAACAAAGCCACAAGGTGAGATCACTGTTATTCAGCTCAAGCTGTCACAGCACAATCCCATAGGCTGGGTGGCCTAAATAACAGAAATATATTTTCTCAAAGATCAGATGCCAGACTGGTTATTTTTAGTGAGGGCCCTTTCCTTGGCTGGCAGACAGCTCTTTCTCATAGATGAGGAAGTGCCCAGGTGCCTCTCCTTACAAGGACATTAACCCTATCATAAGGATTCCAACCTCATGACCTCATCGCAGCCTACTTAGTTATCGAAGGCTCCAACTCTAAACACCATCACACTGGGGGTTAGGGCTTCCATAGATGAAGAGAAGGCACAGCTTAGTCGTAACATCCAGTGCCTGCAGTTGCCCTCTTCTCCAACCTATGCCCCATACAAAATTCCAAGTCACTCTTTACAGGGCAATATATCACTCCACTAAGCAAAAGCTGCAGCAGCTGCCTCTTGCCCTTTGGAAATCTTCACCAGAGCAGGTCAACACAGCCTCTGCCCTTGGCAGCTGTTGACCTGGAATCTGACTTCTTTTCACTTCTCATCAGAAAGGAGAAGTGAAACAGTTCTACTCACTTGGAGCAGACAGCTATCACATGGGCAGTCTTGCCCACGCTATGCCAGCTCCCCTGCTTGGTCACATTATGGTCTGAAGAGACCTTGACCTTCTGGGCATCTGAAAGAATGTCACTCCAGTCCACTTACCCACAATGCCATTAACCCTTCACCAAAATGCCATACCCATCAGAGGTGGTGCCCAAGAAGTACTTGACCTTCTGGGGTGCCAGAAGTGGTAGATACACCTCTGAAAGTTCAGGAGGGCACAGTATGGCTAAAGTTTCCTTTCCAGGCTGGTGGTTGGGGTCATGCCCACAAGACAAAGGAAAAACTATTGCAAGTCACTTCCTGTCGCTAACGCATAGCACTAGGCTTAACCCTTAGGATTTTGGAGCCAATTCACATCCCCAACCTTCAGGGCACTGCTTTCTGCTAACTCATAAAGCTACTGGTTTTGAATTAGGCTTACAGAAGAACAGAGCTTTGCATAGGTTCTAGCTGCAGTACTAATATTCCTACAATTTGGGCCATATGACATGGTAGGTGTTATGGTATAGAGGTGTCCATGGTAGAAGCCCCAAGAGGCTGAATTAAGAATATATGCAGATTTCTTATCAGTGTCTTGCAGCTTAAATTATTAGTCAGGACCCTTGAAGCAGCAAGAGTAGAAGATCTTGATGGATAGATTTGCAGGAGGAGGGGCATGAAGTATGTGGATCTTCATGTTTGTGTCAAGGCCCATCAAAGAACACTAACTACTGGGTGGACAGAGTGACCTGTACAACGGAAAACAGCCAACTGTGTACTTAGCTGTGACTGCACTGGCATGCTGAGTCCCAGAAGAGAGTCACCATGAGGACAGAGACAAGAGACTCTGCAAGGGCCTGACAATATGGGTCACCTCCCACCAGGACAGACCCAGCTATGTGATCTAGCTATGGCCTGTCCACATCACATATGATAGTAAGTTCTTCCTATGCACCATCCTGGAGTTTCCCAACCTTCTCACTGGCAGCAAGTCAAGTGTATCGAGCCACTTTTACCCCAGAGGAGGCAACGATTTGCACTTACAGGGATTCGTGCAAATCTCAAATGTGGATTTGTTTACCTTCCCTGTCCATCGTACCTCAGCCAGCACCACTCTCTGAAGACACGCTCAGTACCTCTGCTAGCCAGCTTTTTGTCACTGCGACAAACACCTGAGGTACACAAGGATGCGATGGATTTTTATCTCACTGTTTCGGAGGTTTCAGTCCATGGTTGGCTGTTTCCAAGGCAGAAACATTATGGTAGAAACAGTTATGGTCAGAGGAAAGCTGCTCCCCTCGTGGCAGCCAGAAATCAGAGAAAGAGAGAAAGGATCCAAAGAGGAAGAAACCAGGGGCTAGATAGGGACCCCAGCATCATTCTCCCATTACCCGTTCCTTTCAACTAGGCCTCATCTTCTGATTCTCCATTGCACCCAGTAATGGCATCAAACTATGATCTCATCCATGGATTAAGCCACTGAGGAAACACGCACTCATGCACACAGCCAGAAGTGTGGTCCAGTAATTTCCTAGAGGTTTCTCAATCCACTCAAGCTGGCAACCAAGAGTAACCATCCCAATGACTAATGGCTTCCTTAAGCCAACGAACTCATTTAATGGGAGAAGGAAGGTGACCACAAACAGGATATTTCACCTGACACGGAAGCTGCCTGTTCCAAAGAAGACTTGACACGGACCCTTAAAGACAAGACACCAGCTTAGAAACGAAATCTTACAGATTAGAGTCCTGACCATCGAGGCGTCATGACACTTTGAACTGACAGCTGTTGTGCGGTGTTATGCCCTAGCAGAATGTGGGATCCAAGAACCAAAGTGGAGCAGAGGCCTTTCCACCACCACTCCCAGCGACTCACTTAGAGAATCTGTTTCTTTCTCTTCCTTTAAGTTTAGTTCCTGCAGAGCTGGAGGCCCTGTATCCTAAGGGAGAGACACTCCTACCTGGTGTCAGAGTGATTGTTCCACCAACCTGAGGCAAGGCTGCCACCCGGTCATATAAAGCTCCTGTGTCAATAGCCTAGCAGGCAAAAGAAGAAGTTGTTATTTTAGTACAACTAATCAGCTCCCATTATTTTTTTTTAATGTGTACAAGGTCACCACGGAAGGAAAACAGAGAGGAGGATGTCTGCCATTTGGAAGATTCACTGGAATATCTGGAGGTGTTCTCATACCAATTTGAACTGTGAAGAGGCAATTACAGGAACCCAGCCTGCTTCAGGCATGAGGGCTCTGAGTCCTCAGGGATAAAATTCTGGGTTAAATAAAGCAGCAAACAAGTGAAAGTGATGACCAAACCAAGCAGATGGAAAGATGCTCCACATTATCAGTCATTAGGGGACATGCAAATCAAAGCCAATGGATCACTTCACACCCCCATGATGGCTGCCACAGTCAAAAAGAAGAACAAATATTGGCCAGGATGGGAAGAACTTGGAATAGAACCCTCCTTCACTGCTGGTGGGAATGTAAAATGGTACAGGAGGTTGGAGAAAAACTTCAGCGGTTTACAATGGTTGTCACAAAACTCTAAAATTCTACTTCTAGCTCTATCCCCAAGATGTCCATCCTGAATGCACAAATAACATATCCACTTGTGGCCTGGATCTGGAGTGTCCCTCAAAAGCCTCATGTACCCATGGATACTGTGTACTGTTGGGAGGTGGGACCTGGCTGGAAGGGGAGGGTACCTGAGGCTTAACCTGGGTCTGTTCTCCCTCTCAGACTTGGCTCTGTTCTGCCATGCTGGGAGGGGCTCTTTCTCCAGCTCTGCCCCACCATGTGTTTCTACCACCCCCAGCTGCCCATAAATAAGCTGAGACCCTCTGAGACTATGAGCTAAAATAAATCTTTCCTCCGTAAAGCTGTGGGTGTTGGGTATTCTGTCCCAGCAACAAGAAAGTAAGAGACCACTCAGTCGGATAATTTGGCCACCGGAAAGGAATGGAGTACTTACATATTCTATAACACAGATAAACCTAGGCAAAAAGCGAAAGATGCCATAGACCAGGTACTGTATGATTGCATTTATGTGAAATTTCTAGAGTGAGTACCTCCATAAAGACAGCAAGTCAGTCAGTGGTTGCCAAGGGGTGGGTGGTGAGGTAGGGCAGAAACTGCTAATGGGTACAAGGTGACGAGCATGTTCTGAAATTAGACAGTGGCGCAACCATGTGAATGCACGAAAACCCACAGAACTGCGCTTCAAATTTTTTTGTGTTAAAAATTTTTTCTGGATACAAGTTGAGAATGGAAGCAGTGAGTAAAAATAAATTACAGTCTCAGGACCAATGGGAACAGCAGAGATGTAGCTTATCCCACTAACTCTGCCCTTCTTTGGTTTCCTCTTAGAATTTATTTTAAGAAATTGCAGTGGTAGGTCCCGCCTGGATGGAAGAGAAAGTGAAGACTTAACGAAGGATGAGGTAATCCTAAGTGCACAGCTTTTACAATCGGTTTTATCTGCAAGCAGCTGCATCTCCTTGCCTGAAGTCTCTCTCTCTGGCCACTGGAGGCCTCTTAGTACTGCTGCAAGGAATGCTGGGAGTGCCCTTCACGAGTGCTGATAAGGGCTGATTGGTCTGTGTGCTTTCTCTCTCTGTCGTGCTTTCTCTCTCCCCCTTCCTTTATTTCTCTCTCTTTCCCTTCCTTTATCCCTCCCTCCCTCTCTCTTCTCTCCTCTCTCCTCTCTCTCTCTCTCTCTCTCTCTCTCTCTCTCTCTCTCTCTCTCTCACACACACATTCTTGGCTGTGGTAACACTGAGAGGAACAGTCTACATCTCTGAGAGTTCCCTGGTGGGAGGTCTGAGCCCCAACTGTTCCTGTAACCAACTCTGTGAGATACTCCTAATTGACCTCCTTTCCTCCCTGTCTTACATCTCCAGTCCCTTACTGAGACTTCCTGGGATCCACAGCCAAATGAATGAATTGCTCTGCCATCTTTCTTGCAGGGTCTTTCTAGACATCTCCATTACTGCAGGGCCTCCCCCAGTGGCCACCAATGAATTCAATGTTGCAGAGAGGAAAAGAAAAAAATTCTCTCTCGGAATTACTGCACGGCCCTGTGATGGAGGTTGACTAAGGACCTAGGAGGGCACTTGACATTTTCATCTCTTGGGGACTTCCAGAATTTCATTGGCTGCCAATACATTTACAACAGCTGCCAACATACTCTAGACTGCTTTGCCTTAGAAAAAGCCACCAGTGCCTTGAAGGAATTTTGGTGCCTTGTTGGGTGGGATTATGGCTTCCAGAATCTCCCCAGACTGTTGTCTTAAGATGAATATTTCAAGTATGCCTCTAGTACTCTGGCAAATGTTTCTCGATTCATTTTCAACGTTTTCTTCCACAGCCCTAACACAAGGCTTTCCAACACACAGGAACGTTTCCCTTAGGATGACATTTTCCCGCCTCTTCTGCAGCTGATTGTGTCCGGGTAACATGGATCTCAGCAATGGAAGGTGAGTAGAAATCACGTCTGCAACTTCTGGTTTCTTTCCTTCAGGGCCCAAGCGCCTCAGCATGGCTGACCTTGGCCAAGTTCCTTCCTTCCCACAAAGAAATGTTACTACTTGTAATTTAAGCCAGGTGTTGTTTTGCTTAAACACAGGAACTGCCGGTTAATTACGAGACTAAAAAACAACTGGACTATTCCATCCTCTACTCATTTCTTCCCCCTGGACGACCCCCGGTTGGTTGAGGCCTTGCTGATTGGCCCAAGATAGTTTCCTCAGTCTATTTAAGCCCTTGTCCTTCCCTGAATAAACTTAAGAGGCGTTTCACTGAAACGACTCCCGGAGTGTGTTACTCTGTCGTCCGATCCCTCCTTGGCTGTTCCAGGGGTGCCCGCGGGACGGAGACCCCTACATTAAGTAACAAGGTCACATTCCACATTAGTGACATAAAGGCAAAAAGGCGACATCATCTCTAGTGATGCAAAAAAAAAAGCATGTGATAAAATTGAATACCCATAGGTGAGGCATAGCTCAGTGATTAAAGCACTTGCCTAGCAAGGGCAAGGGCCTGGGTTCAATTACCCAGTACCACATAAGCCAAGTGTGATATGAGAGGCTAAGGCGGGGGAATTGCCATGTGTTCAAGGCCAGGCTGGGCTACATTGCAATTTCAGGAACAGCATGGACTACAGAGCAAGACCCAAGACCCTGTCTCAAAAAAAAATGAACCGAAAAAAATTTTTGACAGATTTGGAATAGAGAAAAGCTTCCTCAACATGTTAAAATTCATGTATTAAAAACACTCCTACCCTTATAGTCAACAGAAAGTTCTGGTTTGTCCCCTCAAGACCAGGAATGAGATCCAAAAGCCAGCTTTTGCCACTTCTATTCACCATGGTAGTGAAAATTCTAGCTGACACAATTAAAAGGGAAAGGAAAGGGCAACAAACAGAAATAAAAACAGAAGAAGAGAAATTATCTTAATTTATGGATGACGAGGCCTATCTGTAGACATCCCAAAGAATTCCCACACTCACGCTCACAAATTTATTAGAACTAATAAATAAATTCAGCAAGACTGTGGGATATTGGTGTGACACACAAAAATTATCAGCGGTATTTCTACACACTGATTATTATTCCATACACTGATACCGCTACGTAGCAGTCAGTCCAAAAACGCAATTAGAGAAGCAATTACACTTATAATAGTATCAAATTGAGAAAGGTACTTAGAAAATACATTTAGCCAAAGAAGCATAAGACTCATACACTTAAAATGAAAAAACATTGCTGAAAGAAATGAAATAGGGCCTGATTAAATGAGCATATATTCCAAGTTCATGAACTGAAAGAATTAATGTCATTAATATGATGATGCTACTACAAGTGAAAGACTCTCTACAGTCCCTGTCAAATCCCATCAAATCCCAATGACTTTTTTTTTTTTTTTTTTTTTTGAGACAAAGTCTCACTCTGTAGCCCAGGCTGGTCCTGAACTCACTATGGAGCCCAGGCTGGGCTTGGACTCACAGCAATCCTTCAGCCTCAGCCTCCCGAGTGCTGGGATTAAGGGTGTGAGCCACTACACCTGGCTTTATGTGGTGCTGGGGAACCAAACTCAAGGTCTTACGCTTGCTGGGCAAGCGCTTTAACCACTGTGCCATTCCTCCAGCCACCAATGACCTTCTTAAACAAATTGAAAAGGTTGATTTTTAACAAGATTGGAAGTCCCTATTTCCATAAAGGGGTCTCAAATCACCAAAATATCTTTAAAAGAAAATAAAATAATCTGAATGATTCACACTTCTTAGTTTCAAAACTCACTCTAAAGTAAGTAATAACTGAAATAGTATGGCAGTGGCAGAAAGACGGAAGGCAGAGAACTGACAGTATGAAACCAAACGCACACCTCTGCCATTAGTTAATTTTCAACAAGTGTTCCCAGACTATTCGGTAAGGAAAGACTATTCTCTTCAATAAATGATGCTGATGTTGGGTACAGCGGCTCATGCTTTTAAGCCTAGCTACTCAGGAGGCTGAGGAAGCAGAATTATGAGTTCAAGGCCAGCCTGGGCGATTTAGTAAGACCCCTGTATTGGTTAAGGTTCTAAGAGAGGCAGAATTAACAGAAAGTATAAATAAAGGGGATTTATTTGGAGGGTTTACAAGTCTGAGGAAGAGAGAATCCAAAATGGCAGCCTGCATGTGTAAGAGCTGGAGAGCCCAGTGGCTGCTCAGCCGTGAGGTAGAAGAGCACCCCTCCCAGCCTGCAGAACAGCCGGTGTGACTCTGTTGCGATCGTCGCTGTTCAAAAAGCAATGGTGAAGACCAGACACTGGAGTGAATCTGGGGTGCCGGTCAGTGGGCCATTCAATTGTCTGGGGACCATCGCGAGGGTCTGTGCTTTCCTATAGAAGGCTACAACCATCTTTCTTCTTCCTTCTCTTTTATTTAGTTCAAGCTGCCAGCACCCCCTTTTGTAAATGAGAACATAAAGCCAGACTGGGTGCTATTATCCAGCACGATGTTAAGCTGAGGCAGGCAAGTGAGAGCCCGGCCTAGACAAATCAAACAACAATAACAATCAAACAAATAAATAAATATAAACTGTGGCCATAACTCAGTGTGGAGCTGAGGCCCCGAGCTCAATCTCTAGTACTGAGAGAGAGAGAAGTTGAGAGAGAGGGGAAAAGGCCTGAGATACAGCTGTGAGTGGTAAAGCGCCTCTGGGTTCAATCCCTAGTATCCCTAATAATTAATTAGTTGATCTGAGATGGTTCAATACCCACATGTTCAAGAATGAAACTGGACCCCCTCCTCCCTTTGCCACACAAAATATTAATTCAAGATGGATCAAAGAGCTAAAATCTTAGAACAAAGCATAATCTAAAAATGGCTAGTGGCCTCTTTAAAATGACACTTAAAGCACAAAGAACAAAAGAAAAATAGGTAAATAGAGAAATTAGCACTCATCAAGACTTAAAACATTTGTTCATCAAAATGCACTTCGAAAGAAAACCATTTACACAATGCAAGAAAATATGTACAAGTTGCCTCTGGTAAGGGTCTAGCATCCAGCGTGTATGAGAATCATCGTGATTCGATAACAAACTAAAATGGGCGAAGCACCTGAGAGGATATTTGGTGAAGAATATCTACAAATGGCTCACAACTACGAAAAAAAAAAAATGTCCTTCACACTGGTAGGCATGGGAAGTTGTAAATCAAACCATAAAGAAACACCACTTCACTCTACCACCTCCACTGACCACTGTAGGGCACTACAATGGACAAAACAGGACAATCCCAAGTGTCGGCAAGAACATGCAGAAGTTGGAAGTACATACATCACAGGTGAGGCTATGAAACAGTGCAACCGTCATGGGAAATTGCTTGGAGAGTTCTCAGAAAGTTACACAGAGCCACGCAGAGAGCGCTGGGTGTAGCTGACCATGCGGGACGGAGCGGGGAGGGTGGATGGGATGCTGATACTGTCTCAGCCCTCCAAGCACTGTGATTAGCCATCCTTGTGTGCTGTCCAATCTGGCCATACAGAAAGTGCCCCGCTCTCGCACTCGGTTGGAAGTTTCAGTACTGGAGAGGGCAGACACGGAAGAGTCTCATCATTCTACAATGTTCTCTCAGGACAGTCTTGCCTAGCCTCAAACATGGGCAGTGTGGTATTCGTGGAATAGAGACAAAAGGCCCTCTGTGACAGCATCTTCCCCTGGGTGCACTGCCAGCTGACAGTACTCTGTAGGAGTCCTTAGTTCACCCAGGTCCCTAGTGGCTCCTGAGAGAGGCTTTATTTCCCCACCTGCTACTGGACCAATGCATCCAGTACCTCAGCAGAGCAGTGATCACTAAAATAAAAGTTAGTCCTCTTGTTCTGGACACTCCCTCTCCCCGCTAAAACAATGCCCAGCACTTAATGACCCTTCCATAATCATGTGCTAGGTGATTAATAGCAATGCACAATGTTTCCCAGTGTTTCTCAAGCACATAGTCTGTACCATACTGTGTTAGTCCTTTTCATACTGCTGTAACAAAATTCCTGAAGCTGGGTAATGTATAAAGATAGAGACTTGGGTGGGTCACTTATTTTTTTTAGAGATTCAAGAGTGCAAAGCTGCCCAATGCTTGACTTCATGAGGACCTCGGGGAAAGCAACATCACCACACTGGAGAGACTCACGTAGAACACATCACAAAATAAGTCAGGGAGCCAAAGACCAGGGTCATCTCTCTCTCTCTCTCTCTCTCTCTCTCTCTCTCTCTCTCTCTCTCTCTCCCTCTCTCTCCCTCTCTCTCTCTCTCTCTTTCCTCTCTCCTCTCTCTCATTGAATTGAACACAGAAGTACTCTACCACATCCTCAATCCATTTTTTAAATTTTTGATTTTGAGATAGAGTCTCACCGAGTTGCCCAGGTTTGCCTCAAACTTTGATATCCTCCTGTCTCAGCCTCCTTAATAGCTGGGGTGAGAGGAACACCCACCTCTTAGAAGCTCTGGTACCTCCCCAACGTCACCACACTGAGGCCCAGCCTTCCCCCACCATATGGACCCCTGGGAAGTCACACTCAAAACACACCCAAAGCATAAAGAAGCGTATCATCATTTCCACACAGCGCTATCAGTAAGACTAGAACAACTTCTATTTTTCAAATACAGAAAAGGAAACAGGAAAGTTAAGGAAGTCCTAGCCCAGAGTCAGGTCCCCTAACCACAGCAGCGCGCGCACCACATAAGGCAGCACTGTAAGGGGAGGGGCAAGGGAGAGATCACAACCTCCCCAGGAAGCCTGGTTTTTTGATGGCCCTATGGGATCATGGGGATCTAGGGGTCAGAGGGACCAGCTTCGGGTGGAGATTGCAAAGCCTCACTCTGCACGCACCGGCAAACTCAGAGGCCCGCAGTATTCTCATTTGGGAGTGACACAGAGGTGGGTCGGGGAGGCGCGGGAGCTGCATCTCTGCAGGGAGAGTGACTGTGAAAAGCTAGCCCCACCTGGTCCACGGGCTGCGGCGGAGGGAGGAAAGGGCTCTTCGCCTCTGAGACTGGGCTCTGGCAGCCCTACCTGGAATGGCCTCAGGCTTCTGAGTTTTCTCAGCACTGCTTCCTTGAAGGATAAAGAGTCAGGATACGCGCAAAACGCTACAGCTCTGCCTGCTGCTGTCCAGCCATAGCCCACACGGGCGCACTCTGAAATCTGCACGCAGCACAAAACACTGAAGACAGGTAAGTCGAGGCTGAGCAGCTGCGGTGCACGCCCGGAGGATGAGGGAGCAGGAGGACACCCAGGGGTGCAGCTGACCCTCCCGATGAAGCCGTCGGTGCTGAGCTTGCGTTTGCTTCCTTCCACAGCAGCACTGCTCAACTAGGGTGCCCCTGCAGGACACCGGGCGATGTCTGGAGATACTCCTGGTTGTCACAAGGAGGGGCAGGCATGCTGCTGTCATCTGGTGAGTGGAGACTGAAGGGAACCAAGAATTAAAGACACAGACCACCAAAGCTTAAATAATTAAACTAGTCTGGAGTTTGACTCTGTTCTCACAAAGGAGACAGATATCTTTGTCTTGCCCCTGGGATGAAGAGCCCTTGCCTGCGAACAGGAAGGGCTTGGAATCCCAGGTAGTCTTTTGTTTTACAGTCTGAGGTGATGGGCTCTTGCCTGCAAACAGGAAGGGCTTGGGGTCTCAGACAATCCTTGTTTTGCCACCCAAGGTGAGCCACTGCCTGCACATGGGAGGGGCTGGAGGTCTCTTGCAAATGAGGGCCTCTCTTGGCTTGTGGCAAACAAATACAAGCAGACTGTGGCAGACTTTGAGACTCCTTGACTAGATAACAAAGCTAGGTGGTCTAATAAGAGATGCAAGACAGAATTAGGGTAAAGGTCAGCTAGTAAGAGAGGGGGTTGGATTAGGGACCTATAAAAAATAAAGAGCGCAGTCTCTGGTTGCTGCAGTCTTCCCCTATATGCGTGTGTGTGTCTGCATCTTTTTGTTCATTCCTCCCTTCTAGGACAAGTGGACCGCAACAGGAGACCAAGGAAGAGACTGACTGAGCAGCCGTGATGCGCAGGACAGCTCTCTGCAAGAAAGACAAGCTCTAAAGAGAAGGTGGCCAGCCTCAAATACCAGTAGCAAAGCTGGATTCAATGAAAGCTCATCGGGCCCCTGCGAGATTGATGACCAATCCAAGCTTGTGTCAAGTGCTGTGATCTCAAGGCCAGTCTTGACCTTAGCCCCAAGAGTTTGTCCATGCTTCTCAGGAAGGGCACCATCCCTGGGCGGGAGACAAAGCTTGCTCTGGTAGACTTCTTGGCTGGCATGCATGACAACTTGGGTTCACTCCACAACACTGCAAAATATCTCATTCTTCTATACCCTCAGTGCACTGGGGATTACCTATGTCTTTGCTGCCCTGGAAGCAGGATGCTAACACAGATCGCTCAGGGAATTCCTAATTTCCCCCTCAGGGAATTGGTTCCAGAATCCCCGCTCCCTTACATGAATTGGCACAGAGTTCACAGAGAACCTACCCACATCCCCGTATGCACTATAATCATCTCTAGATTATTTATAACACCTAATGCAATGTAAATGCTGGGTAGATTATTTTTTTCAGACAGGGCCTCTCTCTGTAGTCCAGGCTGGTCCTGAACTCACTAAGTAGCCCAGCCTGGCCTCAAACACATGCAATTCTTCTGCCCCAGCCTCCCAATTACTGGGATTACAGTTGTGCCCACCATGCCCAGCTGAGGAAGTAGCTCAGTGCAAATGCCCTGGGTTCAGTCTGCAGCACAGTGAGTCAGAAAAAAAAAAAAAAAAAAAAAAAAAAAAAAAAAAAAAAAAAAAAAAAAAAAAAAAAAAAAAACTCTAGTAAGAGGAGCAGCCTCACCAGTGTCCACTAGAGGGCACCATGTAGCAGTTTCGGCTTGTGACGTTTGCTTAAAATCAAAACAAAGTAAGAGTTTTGGGGCATGTCACCGTGCCCTCGCAAGGGGAAGCGGAAGGAACTAGAAGTAAAGGGGAAGACGCTGGGCTTACCATTTACGTATATTTATCAGAAAAACACATGCGAGTGGATACCCATGCTGTACTCACAAGGAGTTTTTTCAAGAAAAATAAATACGTGAACACTTGCAACATAGTTACTTTAAGTGACTTTATAAAGAGGAATTTTCTTTTCAGATATATATAGTGCAGTTCTTATGCTTGAATAAAAGCATAGAATCAAATTTGAAATATGCAAAAATAAAAAGTCACTAGGGAAAGTGGGTCCCCATAAAACATCCATGTAAGTGCCAAAACCCAAAAAGTAGAGTTTTGTGATTCTGTGTCAGCAAGAATATAGAGGCACAGTAGCCCAGCTATTGCGCTGGAGGAGTAGTTCTTGGTTAGAGAGCTTGCCTAGCAAGCGTAAGGCGCTGAGTTCAATTCCCCAGTACCACATAAGAGACTAGCCTGGGCTGCATAGTGAGTTCCAGACTGGACTACAGAACATGGCTTTATTTGAGAGAGAGAGAGAGAGAGAGAGAGAGAGAGAGAGAGAGATCCCAACTACTGACTACAGACAGAAGTCTGAATGGCTACAATCACTTGGAAAAGCAGCATGACATTATTAAAATTCAAGATTTCCAATTCCTCTCCTTTTACATATGTGTATCAGGAAACAGAATGCTTGTAAGCATATTATTCATTGTGTCTTGTTTTGTTTTTGAGACAGGATCTCAGTCCGTAATCCAGGCTGGTCCTGAGTCTCCCTATATAGCCCCGGCTGGCCTCAAGCACAGGGTAATCCTCTCGCCTTAGCACCCTAAGCGCTGGGATTACAGTCGTGCACCACCACATCCAGCTTCTGTGGTGCTGGGGAAGCCAACCTAAGGCCTTGAACCTACCAGGCAAGAGCTTTAAGCTCTGAGCTACGCCCCCAGCCTGTTCAGAGTGTTAGGGGAAGCGTCTCTCAGGCCCAGTATAGTAGAACAAACACCTACCTTTCAGCATGCTCTTTCAATGGATACTATACATCAGTGACTCTTAATTTTTTTGATCCCAGAATTCCCTTATATTCTTAAAAACTATTGAGTACCCCAAAAAGCACTGGTTTATGTGGCTATGCCTATGTTTTTCACACACAGAGAATTTAAACTGAGCACATTTTGAAATGTTTATTCATCTAAAGCCAAGTCAATAACATGTTAACGTATATAATCCTGTTATGAAAAATAAATTAGTTTTTCTAAAACAGAAGCAGTGAGAAGAAGGCCATTACTTCAGAATTTTGTAGATATCTTTACTGCCTGCCTTGCTAGAAGACAACTGAATTTTTATTTCTGCTTCTGGGTTCTATCTATTGCAATCTCACCCATCATGTGGTGTCTGGGAAGCTGCATGAAACACTCATGAGGTAACCAAGATTAAAAAACCAAATAGCGTAGTATTATGTACTACAGAAATATGCTTAGTACTGTGAAAACAGTTTCGACTTTTTTTTTTTTTTTTTTTTTTTTTTTTGAGACACGGTCTTGCTCCAGGCTGGTCCTGAACTCACTATGAATCCCAGGCTGGCCTGAAACCCACTGCAATCCTCCTGCTTCCGCCTTCTGAGTGCTGGGATTGTAGGTGTGCAACACCGTGCCTGGCTTATGTGGTGCTGGGGAATCGAATTCAGGGCCTCGAGATTGCTAGGAAAGCCTATTAACCACTGAGCTACATCCCCAGCCCAGTTCTGATTTCTTAAATGCTCTGATTTTGAAAGGCCCTTGCTAGGGTTTTGATCAGGAATGTCCCCCAAAAGCCCCATGCATTTGAGTGTTGTAGAATACCTATACAACCATTTGCTATTAAGAGGTGGGGCCTGATCAGGAAGGGCAGATCATTGGGATTTGACCCGCATGGAGAAGAACACTTGGGCTTGACCCAGAAGGGGCAGGTCACAGAAACGTGACCTGAAAGGACATAAGCTAGCTCCGCCCCTCCTTGCTCACTCGGCTTCCTATTTGCCATGCTGTGAACAGCTTCTCGTCCTTGGGCCTCTGCCATGTGCTTACACCACAGTGGCCATCCATGAGAGGACTGAGACTTGCTGAAACTGTGAGCAAAGATAAACTTTTCCTCCCTTAAGCTGTGGATGTCAAGTATCGTGTCACAGCAACAGAAAAGTAACTAAACCCTGGTATTTAGTAATGGACATGCGTGATCTACACCATTTTGGACAAGGTAATGAAGAACTCTCATAAACAGCATATTGAAAAAGAAGGGAAAAAGCAAAAGAATACATTCTGTGGAGGGGAGTGGAAAGTTATTATTTTATGGGTACAGAGTTTCAGGTTTATAATACGAAAACAGTTGTGAAGATGGATGTTGTTTACACAACATTGTATTTATGACAGTATATTACTATGCACTCAAAAATGGTTATGACAGTAAATTCTATGGAGTATATATTTTACCACAATTGGAAAAATTTTTGCAAAGAATATATTCTACATGACTCCATTCATATGATGCTCAAAAAATTAAACTATGATGCTTAAAGTTGCCTAAAGTATGGTAAATCTTTAAATAAGAGTGAGAGGATTCACTTCAGAAACCAGGAATCTGAGTGATCTAGGAGAGAAAAATGGGGTTGTGATTGGCAGTTGACTCAGATGACACTGATTATTCTTTAAGGGGACCATTGTGTTTTATGTGGTTTTTAATATAAATATTTTATCCAAAATAAAAAGAATATTACATGTATGCTATTGATTGCTCTCAACAAAATTGAAAAGGCATTCAAGAGAGAAAAGATAACCTACTGGTTGACCACATGATGCTGAGACAATTGCAAATCCGTGTGGAAAAAAGTACCAAGAGCAAGGTTTGGCCTATCGTCAAAAAATTAGCTGAAGGGACACTATCCCTCCATGTAAAGCCTAAAACTATAAAAGTTCTCAAAGAAAACATAAGAGAAAATCTTTGTTACCTTTACTTACTTTAGCAAAAATTTCTTAGATAAGACAAAAAAAATATATGAGCCATAAAAGAAAAAAAGATTCTTTTGTGACAGGGTCTCACTCCTGACCTCACTTATGTAGCCCAGGCTGACCTCAAACTCACAGCAATCCTCCTACCTCAGCCTCCAAGGTGCTAGATCACAGGTGTACACCATCACACCCAGCTCCCATGTGCTGGGCAATTGAACCCCAGGCCTTGCATTTGCTAGGCAAGCACTCTAAATGTAAAGTGCTAATCCTCTGAAAGATACTGTTCAAAAAAATGAAATGGAAAGATAATCACAGATTAGCAGAGAATATTTGCAAAACTCATGTTACCGCTACAAAAAAAAGATGCAAAGAAAGTTAATAATAAGAAAACAATCCAGTTTTAAAATGGGCAAAATATTTGAACATACACTTCTTCCCCAAAGAAGATAAACTATCAAGGAACAATCTGAACATGAAATTAAGAAAGCAATTCCATTTACAATAGCACAACAACAAATGAAATTCTTAGGAATAAATTTAACAATGCAAGAGCAAGACTAGCACAGTGAATCCCATAAAATGTTACTGAACGTGGCCAGGGGCATATCTGAGCAATTTAATTTTGCCTATTATTGAATGCTTTTGCCTAGCAAGCACAAGGCTCTGGCTTCAATTCCCCAGCACCACATAAATTGAGTGTGGTGGTGCACGCCGGTAACCCCAGAATTTGGGAGGCTGAGTATTGTGGTTTGGATCTAGAATGTTCCCCAGAAGTCTCATGTGTTTGGGTGTTGTGGATTTTCTGTGGAACCGTGTGCTGTTAGGAGATTGGGGCCTGGTCTGGAGGGGTGGATTATGGGTGTGTGGTGGAACACAAGTGTGTGTGGATTAGATTCCGGGTGTGTGGGGGATTATAGATTACAGGCTTCTGGTGGTTTACAAGCTGGAAGAGGCAGATCACTGAGGCTGCATCCAGAAGTGGCAGATCACTAGGGCAGGATCTGGAAGGATAAATGCAACTTCCTTCCTTCCGGGACTCAGCATCCTGTTTACAATGCTCTGAGGAGCTGCCTCAAACTCTGTCTCCACCAATGTGCTTTCACCATTTACCAGCCACCTACCCATGAATAGGCTATCATCTTCTGAAACTGAGCTAAAATAAACTTTTCTTCCCCTAAACTGGTGGATGTCATATATTGAGTAACAGCAACAAAACAGTATCTAAGAAACTAAGGCAGGATTATTGTGAGTTCGAGGCCAATCTGGGCTACATAGTGAGTACAGGACCAGCCTGGACTATGGGGTGAGAACCTTTCTCAAGAAAAAAAAAATATTCGATATTATTGAATGTGATTTAAGGAGACTTAGGAGCTAAGTTGGAACTTGGAGGTGCAGCATGTGGTTCACAAGTAGCATCAGCCCCAGAAGGAAGACAAGGAAGAACAGAGAAAAAGGAGGAGAAGAGATCCTGACTGCATAGGAAGACATTCCAGAGTCAAGGATCAGAAGATTTAACATAATTAAGGTGGCAACACCCTCACAGATCAACAAGTTTAATACAACTTCTTTCAACATTCCACCTGGATTTTTGCAAAAAAAGAAAAACTTGATGAATTTGACTTAAAATTCACATTGAAAATACACAGGGCCCCAGACAGCTAAAACATCTTGAAATAAAACATTTGCTAATTTAAAAATTCACTCCCAACCTTCAGTGGTCAAGACACTGTTAATACTGGGTTACAGACTGACTTACAGATCCACAGGGAAGATTTGACAGTTGAGAAACCAACTCCGTGTGCATGGCTGATTGATTTTGACAACAGCACCAAGCCAAGCTTATTGCATGAGGAAAGAATTGACCTTTCCACCAATGGCTCCTTTCCTCTCATGAAATCAAAAACTTACCGGAAGTGAGTCATAAATGGGAACATAAAAACTAAAACTATTAAGCTGCTAGAAAAAAGAGAAATAAATTTTTGTAGCAACAGATTGGACAATAGTTTCTTAATATGAAAAAGAAAAATAGATACATTGAAGTCCTTCCTAGGTTTTTGGAGGGCATCATTAAGAAAGTGAAATGCCAAGCCACAGACAGGGAGGGACTATTTGCAAATTCTGTGTCTGGCACAGGGCCTGGATGCAGACTCCATTAAGCCCTCTTATAATTCAACAACATGAAAGCAATAATCCAGGTTTAAATTTTCTTTAGATTTGAGTGGACATTTCTCCAAACACACACAAATCACCGGTCAACCCGTGGGAAAAGATGGTCAGCATCGTTGGGAGTGGCTGCTAATGATTTAGGGTTTCTTTGGGGATTGATGAAAATCTTTTGAAGTTAGGTGGGGCTAAGGATTGCACCGTTCTGTGAATAGTCTTAAGAATTATGTACATTACAAGGGCAAATTCTGTGCTATGTGTGTTATATCTCAAACTATATTTATAGTTTTAGAAAGAGTTCTCCCCCTTATTTATTATATACAGAGAAAAATTTTAAGAATACAGTGGGAAATAAATAACAAAAGAATGTTTGACATTATTAACTACTAGAGAAATGTATATTCAAACCACAGTGAAGCAGAGTGTGGTGACACACATCTGTAATCCCAGCACTCGGAAGGCTGAAGCAGGAGGATTGCTAGGAGACCAAGGCCGGCCTGGGCTCCATAGTGAGTTTAGGACCAACCTGGGCTATAGAGCGGGACCCTATATCAAGGAATAAATACATAAAAACCAAACAACAATGAGACATCCTTATATATCTGTTACTTTTTCTTTTCTTTTTGTTTTTTTTTTTCTTTATTTATTTATTTCTTTTTTTTTTTCTTTTAAGACAGGGTCTTGCTCTGTAGCTCACTGTAGCTCAACCTGGTCCTGAACTCACTGGTGTAGACCAGGCTGACCTTGGACACAGGATAATCTGCCTGCCTCAGCCTCCTGGGTGCTGGGATTATAGGCATATGCAACCATGCCCAACTTTATGTGGTTCTGGGGAACCGAAGTCAGGGCCTTGCGCTTGGCTTTAACCCCTGATTGCACGTGTTAGCCCAAACTCAGGCAACTACAAAATAATTACAAAGAATGAAAAAGTAGGACTTTAAAAAAAAAAAAAGATGAAGACCAAACGAAAAAAAGGTAAAGGAAAAAAATAGAAGGGTCAGGTTGTCACATGACTGTGTACTGGTCTCCCAAGATGATGTAATTATGTATTTCAAACCTATATTAATCATAAAAAAGAAAGGTACTCCTGCTAATTTTGCTCAACAGAACATCTACTTATCTGTTCCATTTTCCATTTTCATCCCTTTTAGCCTTTCAGAAATAGTCTGGATATTTATGTGTATAAATCCATATGTTTAAGTGTGTACATATAATTTATATACATCTAATTTTGATAGCATGATATAGACTGTTTATTACTGTCTCTTATTTTTCCCACTATTTTATTAATATACATATGTAATACATAGTGTTTACAATAAACTTGGGCATTTCATGCACATATGTATCATATCAATTTTACAATCCCTTCCCATTTTGACCCTCCCACCCCCTCCTTATTTCTTCCCTCAACTCTGGCTATCACTTCATGTGGTTCTATAGAATGCCTGTGTTCTGGGGTTTCCAAGTCAGAGAGACTGTACAGCACTTAACATAGTAATCTTCCGCACCTAAGTCATTTCACTTAAGTCACCACTCTACCCCAGCTTCCTATTCCTCAAATGGGTCACAGCAGTTAAATCTTGATGCCTTTTCTCTGAATCCAACCAATCCCTTTATTGGGATATTTACCAAAAGTTCTTTTTTCTATTTTTTGCTGTATCTTTGCTGCTATTCTTAAACCTGGCCTTACCCACCAGTTCACATTAGAAAATAACTACAAGCATGTAGTTCAAAAGACTAGTAAATTTGGGAAAGAAAAAAAAAGTTAAATTTCAAATGCCTTAGCTGAATACTGGAAGGTACATATTTGTCCATTCACCGGGTTATCTTTACATCAATCAGTTTTCTTAGGATAAATTTTCATCAGTGACCTAGTAAGTGAATTGTCACAATAAAACAAAGTTAGAACTATATCACATTGCCACATTAAGTGAAGTTAAATCTATACCATATAAATATACTTAAAGTAACAGATATGAAGGCAAATTTAGTTATTTCAGAAGTTTTTAACTTTCATATCTTATTTACTCATATTTCACTGGTTACTAACATTCTGCTAGATTTGGTTTATAATTTTATCTGTCTACCCATTCATATATTCGTGTATTTGTATTCTTAAGAGATTTTATGTCAATTTCCCATGTTGCATTATTAATCAGTAATTATGTTATTTTATACGCTACTATACTATTACTAATAATAATAATGTTGTGAGGAGATTTCACAGATTTTATAGATTTTATACTGTTTTAAAAGTATATCAATCAGATGATTTAATTACCAATCAATTTTTTATTACATTTTCTCTTTAGATGTTACCCTTCCTCCAAGCTGTTTTGGTGCTACTTATGTTTCCGCCTCTCAAAGAGGATAACCTCACAATCAACACCACAAAAGTGAATTGCTTCATTCAACAAGCTTAAGACTTTATCAATTTGCTGCATTAAATAGACAAATCTGTAACACATAAGTATGCTACAGTTAAAGCAATAGATAAATAGCTATGCTCAGTTATTTCAGGTTTTTTTATACATTGTTTACTCATATTTCACTAATAATTAACATTTTGCCCTATTTGGTTTTTCCTTTTACCTATCAATTCATCATTAATTTCATGCATAGCCTTATTTTTCCTCAGCTCATTCTCCTCCAGCTGTTGTCTCTGGGGTCATTGGTGTCACTGGCCTCCCTTTCACTTTCTAAGTTTCCTTGAAGTATTCTCTGCAATACTGGCTTAGTGGCTACAAATTCCCTTAAGCTTTTTATATCATGGAAAGTTTTAATTTCTCCCTTTAAATTAAAAGATAATTTTGCTGGATATAGCAATCTTGGTTGGCATTTATGTTCTTTTAGTGCTTGGATGACATTGCTCCATGATCTCCTTGCTTTTAGAGTTTGGATTGAGAAGTTTGCAGTTATCCTGATGGGCTTATCTTTGTAGGTCACCTTCTGTTTTTCTTTTACCGCTTTTAGGATTTTCTCTTTGTGTTGGGTTTCTAGTATTTTAATTTTGATGTGTCATGATGAGGATCTCTTCTGATCAAAGTTGTTTGGTGTTCTATATGCCTGCAATAGTTCCATGTTCATTTCTTTTCTTAGATTTGGGAAAATTTCTTCCATAATTTTATTAAACATGTCCTTTAAGCCTTTTGTTTTAAGTACATATTTTTAAACAACGAATTTACTTATTTATTTTGAGACAAAGTCTCCTACTGTAGCCCAGGCTGGTCCTTAACTCACTATGGAGCCCAGGCTGGCCTTGAACTCACAGCAATCCTCCTGCCTCAACCTCCTGAGTGCTGGGATTATAGGAGTGTGCCACCACACCCAGTGTATGTGGTACTGAGGAATCGAACTCAGGTACTTAGCTCTTGCTGAGTAATCAATCACTTTAACCACTGTGCTTACCCTCCAACCCCTTCAGTACATATTTTAGATACTTTTCCATATTAACACATAGCCACATAGCAGGCTGTCTTGTTTCTTCTTCTTCTTTTTTTTTTTTCTCTGTTTCATGAAGTAGGCAGTTAACTTTGCTGAACTCAACCTATAGCTTGCGTCTCTGGGTGGAGGCAGAAGCTGGAAGATAGTTCGGTTTATTTAGCCTTAGCTCGAGCTGCTGTGCGCCCAAATGTTTGACTTGGCGGTTTGATCAGACAGAGTTCATACACAGAACTTGGGCCTCCGCTTTTTCTCTTCCAGGATTCACCCCCACATTTTCCAGAGGGCTTGTCCATGCTTACCCATCTCCCTGGTTCTTCCAGCCAGTAAGATCAGCTTTCTAGCTCAGTTTAAGCCACCTCTGCCTCTTGGCACAAATGTGTTCTGCTCTCAAACGTGGCACACTGTCCCTGCTTTCCAAGGAACACCTGCCCTCCCACACCTGCCTATGGGTGTCTCGTGTCTCTCCCAATCTCTCTCTCTCTCTCTCTCTCTCTCTCTCTCTCTCTCTCTCTCTTTCTCTCTCTTTCTTTTTTTGAGACATGGTCCTGGTCTGTAGCCCAGGCTGGTCCTGAACTCACTATGGAGTCCAGGCTGGCCTTGGGCTCACAGCAATTCTCCTGCCTCAGCCTCCCGAGTGCTGGGATTACAGACAGGTGCCATCACACCCAGCTTATTGCTGCTGGGGAATCGAACCCAGGTACTCAGCACTTGACTTAGCACTTGCTAGGCAAGCGCTTTAGCCACTGAGCCATTCCTCCAGCCCCCTCTTGTACTTTTTGAGCAGAGTTTATGATTGTTGCCTGCCCGGGGTCAATTCCGGGGGCTGGGAGTTGAACTGTGCCTGGCTCTCTCTCAACTGCTGCTTTTCACCTTTAGGAAAACACAGCAGCAAAAGTCTTGCAGGATTATGGGTCTCCTGTGGCAGACAGCAAGGGGCCGCATGGCTCCATCTGCCCTAGATCACTTCGGTATTTGGGAGTGGAATGTATTGTTTCGTCTTCTTGTGTGTTTGTGCGTGTTGACAAATAAAATCTTCTCAGTGTGACCTTGGGCCAGTCACTTAACTGCACCAAGTCTGCACCACAGTGTATTTTCCTTGCCCAATGTCCTAAAGTTCAACAACATCCACAGTCGTGGCCCGTGTGTCGTGACCCCCAGTGCAGGTGCTGTTTCTCAGCTGTGTGTTCTATGCCCAGCCAATGCACAAGGCTCTGTGGTACCACCTCCATATGACAGTGATGTCCCTATGGCCACAGGGGATTTCCCTGACTTGCTCGGCCACTTCTGCACCATACGTAGCAGAGCCGGGCTTAGAACCATGGCTGTGTGGTACCTCCGTGGGCGCCAGAACCGTGTGCAACCCCTGAGGTAGTCGTTTATACGTTGGTTGTACATCTGAATCACCCAGCATCCACCAAAGGCCTGTTCAGTCAGAATCTCCGAAAAACCTACGGGTTTAAAAAAAAAAAAGCTGCTCAGCCTGGCTGAAACCAGAGCCTTCTCTTCCCTCCCAGTGTCCTTTCCCCTCCTGACTCACTAGGAAAGCTGCAGCCCCTGGGGCCCCTGAGCTGGTCGCAGGCCCAGGTGTTTGGGCGTCTGACCTGTTCCTGGCAGATCTGTGTCAGCTGCCTGCACAGCCAGTGGAACAGGATCCAGGAGCCACAGGAGGCAACAGGTCCCTTTGGATCCTTCTTCCCCACAGGTGGAAAGCCATAAACCTGGTCACATGACCTCCCAGCAGATGCGTCACACAGTTTCTGTCGCTGTAATGCCCCAGCTGGCTCACGGGTGCTACCCGGGCTCTGAGAGTTCCTGGAGCGCAACACTACCCGCGAGATCGCTATAGCTCGGCGGCAGCTGGAACATCTCAGGAACAGGTGGGACCGACCCTACTCAGAATACCCTGGGCATTCAAATGGAGAAGTCCTGAGTTTTCACACACCCCTTACAACCATCTACTCTCAGATCTAGACACGATCAGACAATTGTCACGGTCCTACATAATCTGGGCCCTGCTTATAGCTGATGCCTAAGCTCCCTAAGCTCTATCCCTCTCCCCGTTAACACACTCGAGCTACACCAACCTTTTTGCCTTTCCCTTGGTCATAACTCAGGGCCTTTGCACTTGCTGTTCACACTACCTAGGAAAAAAAATTGCCCTAAAACTTCACATGACAGATTCTTATCATTTGAACGTCAACTCAGACGTCACCTCCTCCCAGAGATGTGTCCTAACAACCTGATGCCAAATCGCCAGGCTTGTTTCTCCCTTGTCTGTCCATCTCGCTACTCTGATTTATTTTCTTCCCAGCGCGTATCACATCACATCTTAAAGTCAGTGTCTTCGCTTTGCCTGCCTGGTTGCTTATGGTGTCTCTCCCACAGCGGGATGGAGACTGCAAAACAGCATGCCATCTGCTGGGTCCTGCGGGCCTAGAGCCACGCCTGGGAAGGCCGCTGGCACTTGGTTAAGGCACCTCTAAGATGAACCAACGTCTCCTTCTCCTTCCTTCCTTTCCTCCCCACTTCCCGAGCCCCAGGTAATCCAGAGTTCTCCGAAAGAGAAGCCAGCAAGCTTTTGGGCCCAGAAAGGCAGCGGTAAGGCCCGCAGGCAGCCCCTCTATAGGGCGGGGTGATCCCCAGTCATCTGTGCCCCCCTCAACCCCGCAACTCAGCGCTCTTCCTCTGTGACACACGGAGAAGAATCAGGCCTCCCTCCGCAGTCCTAATGAGGACCCAGGAGGTGTAGCCGTCCCCCCGCGTCCACTGAGGACCCCCCTCAGGCAGCAAAGTCTCCAGCTGCAGGAAGGGCGCAGAATTCGCAACATAACCCTTGCGGTACTAACATAAACCTCAAATCCTTGCTGCGTTACATACACTTTCTCATACGGTGTAAACACTATGGGAACCACTGTCACACACTGTATTGTTTCAAAGATACTGACAATAGAAGTAGTTATTTTACAGAATATTTTCACTCTGCAAGGTGGTGGAACTGGCAGGTGCAGGGGACTGGTGTTGGGCTGGTACACAGCCCTGGGGCTGCAGGATAGGCCATCTGGGTGCAGAGTTGTGGGGTGTCGGGGCAAGTGTTCTTGGGGAGCCTCACATGGTCGGTAGTGCCACAGAACCCGGAGTGGGCATGTGCTAAAGGTTCCCCCATCTGCACTGCCTCCAGGAAGCTCAAGGTCACGGCCTTCCTGTGGCTCCCAAGCTCCTCACCTGCTGGAGAAGCCACGCACAGACACTTAACAGGAGTCATTTCGGGACTCCACAATTATTACCCCACTGTCGCCTGCCAGGTGCCTCAAGGAAGATGCTGAGGGGTGGAGAAGTGCCCTTGGGAAGTTAACGTGGAATAGAGAAAGGCCAGAGGCCTAATAAGACAACCGAGGCTGAGCCAGCAGGAGGCCCGGTTGGCAGAGGCCCAGGGGGCTGGTGGCTCAGGGAAGACTCGTCCTAGGGCTCTTCCCCAGAACACCTTGGCCGGGTTCCTCCAAGGAAGTGGACAAGCCTGGAGTCAGTGGTTAGCCAGACACACCCCGTTAGACGCAGAGAGCCTGCGAGTGACCTCACCTCTCCGAACCTCACGACCTCGTTTGTAAGAATATGGATATTATTGGGATCTGTTCATGGGATTGTTGGGAGGAATTAAAGACCAAAGGGGATTAAAGTGCTTGACGGAGGATGAGGTGGGTATAGACAGTCCTGAGTAATTTATCCACGTTGGAAATACTTCAAAGCAACCTCTCCAGCATTTGCCCCTTGACTTCCCCTACCATGCAACACCAGGCCCACCGTGGTGGTTACATCTCAGTAACAACCCTTTGAGTAAGGTGCTGTTATGGTCTGGGGCTGTATTTTTTTTAATCATTTGAATATTTTTTTACACAAGACGTAAAATGTGTCTTCTGAATCATATTTAAGCATGCAGTTGGGTCGGGTCTTGCACATCTCTGGGAGTGCAAGGCAGAAATCCTTATCCACGGAAAACCACCTCCTAATTTTCTGTTCCCTGCCCTGGCCCCAGTCTCCGGTAACCACCGTTCTAATTTCTGTTTTTTAAAAGGTACTCCCGTAATTCCCTTTTTTACAGAGAAGAAAAACAAAATACTACTTCACAACCACCTAATTGGCGGGATTCAGGGAACACAAAAATGTGAAATTCCATGTCCAGAGAGTGTCAAGACACTGGGGATAGGAGAGTATTAAACCGTGCACAGGTCCCACCCATGCCACTGGGTTCAGTCACTCTTACAAGGTCACACAGCCCTTGAAATGACACGACTTCCCTTGCTTGTTGAAAGCCCTCTGCATCAAGGAGCTGTGGTTTCATGACCACACGCTGGTGTACATCACCCATTTCAAACAAAATGAATGCATAAAACTGAGTCAACACAGAAAGAGGCTTCTTCAATCCTGCGCGCGGCTCAGACTCAGAAACAGCATTCCTGTTTACCTTTGAGTTCCGAGGAAAAGCAAGCAAGCCTGGCGCGTCTGTGAAGATTGCCCACACGCCGGGCACTTTTACGAGGCTCTATTTCTCCTTGGTTTTGTTTCCCATTTTTATGGGGTGGAGGAGACACTATGAGGCGAAGTCACAAGTCACCGCCTGCAGGTTCCTGCTCCAGGTCCCCAAGTTCACTCAGAGTCTTTGAGCCGAGCTCCCTCTCTGACCTCAGCACAAGAAAAACGAAAGCCACCGTGGCGGAGTCGTGCACACTTGTAATCCTAGCGCTCTGGGGGCTGAGGCAGGAGGATCACCTGGGCGACAAATTCAAGGCCCTGGGTTTGATTCCCCTGCATCATATAAACTGGGTGTGTTGGCGCACGACTGTGATCTCCTCACTTGGGAAGCTGAGGCAGGAAGATTGCTGTCAGTTCCAGGCCAGTCTGGGCTCCATAGTGAGTTCAGGACCCGTCTGAGCTACAGAGCGAGACCCTGTCTCAAAAAATAAATAAATAAAATTTTAAAAGCCCCACTGTGGTTGTAGCTCAGAGCACAGGTCCTGGGATCGCTCCCTCACCAGAAAACAAAAACAAACTAAAGTATAATTTTAAAACCGAGTTTGAGTTATGGCGTGAAACACAACATTAAGCAGGTTAAATTAACGTACAGCAATCTCATTAGGCTAATCTAACATTAACGAGCTTTAGGAAGCTAGCCCAATTTTGATTTCTTTGAAGGGCATGACATTTTTCTCTCTGATGGTGAGCGTCTCCGTGGTCCAGGAGGGAGAGACGGACCTGTGGCATTTCTGACGTCATAACATGAGGCCGTCCGCGTTCCCCACATGGCTTCCTTTCAACTGAATCATTCATTCTGTGTTTATTTCCGGTAAAATAATGAATACCTGTGAAACAATGGACTCGCAGGAGAGCAAGCTCCTTAACAGCAGCTGCCGTCCCCCGGGTTGGGGGGGGGGGGGGGGGGAGGCTTCCCTAGCTCAGCAGAGATAAACACGAGCCTAAACTTGCGCTTCCAGTTCTGTTTGAAAGATAAATTTCACACGTGTACTCTTGTGGTGTGGATCTGGAGTGTGCCCCAAAAGACTCATGCATTTGAATGTTTTGGATCGTGTATGAAACCCTGTGTTGTTGGGAGATCCGGGTCGGGTCCTGAGGGGTGGATTGCAGGTATGTGGATTGGAATACAGGCTGAGTCATGGATTAGAATCACACCTGGGAGGGGCGGGATGCTGACGCTGGACCCAGAAAGGGCAGATCACCGGGACAGAACCTGGGAGGATATATATGCTGCGACCTTCCTCTGGGACTTGACTAGCCTTGGCTTCCTGTTTGTGGTGTTGTGAGGAGCTGCTTCCACCTCTGCCCTGTCCTTCCACTGTTGCCGGCCACCCACAGGTTGACTGTGACCCTCTGAAACTGAGCTAAAGTTAACTTTCCCTTCTCAGATTTTGTGGATGTCAGGGAATGAGTCACAGCAATGAAAAAGTAACTAAGACGTATACCTACCTAAATAACCCTTGGCACACTTTACGTGTCTTTAAAATTCATAAAACAGGTTGTTTCACAATATGGCCTTTTTTTTTTTTACATAATATTTTGCTATGTAATCCAGGCCAACCTTGGACTCGGTATGTGTCTTAAACTCGTGATCCTCTTGCCTCAGCCTCCCAACTTCTGGTGTGACAGGCCAGCACCACCACACCCAGCTCACAATAGGTCCCCTTCTGAAACTTGCCCTTTTTTCTTTCAAAAAAACTAAAAATGATTCCCCACCATATTGCTGTATGTAGCTGTAATTTTTATCATCTTCATTGCTATATAATATTTTGGATCACAGGTGGTGGGGGCTTAAACCTAGAGGGGTGGAACATTGAGGCTGGACCCAGCAGGGGTGAATCACTGAGACAGACCTGGAAGGCTTCCTGCCTTCCTTCTGGGACTTGGCTGAGCTTCCTGTTTGCAGTGCTGTGAGGAGCTGCCTCCACCTCTGCCTCTGTCCTGTCCTTCCACTGTGGCTGGGCCCCAGAATGGACTGTGACCTTCTGAAACTGTGAGCGACAATAAACTTTTCCTCCCCTTATTTGTACATGTTGGGTGTTGAGTCATAGTGATGAAAAGGTAACTAAGACATTACTCAACGCAAAACTTAACTCAAGTCTTTGCGTAAGAATTTCACAGAAGGGGCTAGAGGAATAGCACAGTGGTTAAATAAAACACTTGTCTAGCAAGCACAAGGCTCTGGGTGGGTTAAATATCCCAGTACCACAAAAGCTGGTGATGCATGAAGATAATCCTAGCATTCAGGAAGCAGAGGCAGGAGGATTTCTGTGAGTTCAAGGCCAGCCTGGGCTACATAACAAGCACAGGATCAGCTTGGACTACAGAGACTCTGCCTCAAAAAAAATTTTTTTTCACAGAAGTTCCCTTCTCAATAGCAAAAGGATGAAACAACTCCAAGACCATTGACAACAGAGTGTGTAAATTATTATAGCCTATCCACTATAGAATAGAATATAGCAGTAGAAAACAGATATTCCATTTGACCCACCTATACCTCCTCTGGTATCTTCCCAAAAGAGTTAAAGCCATCATACGAGAGTGATACGTGCATATCCGTATTTATATCAGCACAATTTATAACAGCCAAATCTTAGAAGAAGGCAATATGCCCAGCCACAGATGAATTGATAAAGAAGATGTGGTATATATACAGAAATGAGTACTATTTTGCTACAAAGAAGGACAAATTTGAGTCCTTTGTAGGAAAATGAATGCACCTTGAGATCATTATGCTTACCAAAATGAATCAGACACAGAAAGTTAACTATTATATGGTTTCCCTAATATAAGGAAACCAGGAAAAAAAGTCAAAGAGAGATGGAAAAAGTAAGAAGATGGACATTGTGGTGAGGGAAAGGGAAAGTGATGAATAGGTGGGAAGGGGAAGGGGACGTGATATATAAATTTTAAAAAGATTTTAAAAAAAAAGAAAAAGAAAAAAAAGCAGCCACCCTGGAGTGAACCTGACATCAAGTCAACTTTCCTGAGTTACTAGAAAAGACAAAAAATAAGAGAAACATGTTACCGATGGAAAGCTCTCATGTATCATGTGGTGAAGTTATACCTGTATCTCTGGGGCCATCTTTGGTTGCAGCCAAAATCTTATTGCCAAGACATTTCTACAGACTACAAAGGCTATATATCCAGAGGTGGGAGTATAGCTCATACGTTAGAGCACTTGCCTAGGAATCCCAAGGCCCTGATGTGATCCCACAGCACCGTATAGACTGGGCATGGTGGTGCGCCTCTGTCATCCCAGCCTATGGGAAGCTGAGGCAGGAGGATTGCTGTGATCTCTGAACTACACAGCAAGACTCTGTCTCAAAACAAAAAAAATGTATATAAAATTGTCCAACAGCTATTCATTGTGCACCTATTCTGTGTATCTATCATCTTAAGAGCTGGAAATACACCAAAAATCAACTGTTCTCCGCTGCTGAGATAAGGTAATAAGAAGCAACTCAGGTCAACTGTCAATAAAGGGTCGAAAACAATCCCATTCTTTTTTTCTTTCTTTTTTCTTTTCATTTTCATCTTAAATAAGATAGTCTTAGGAAGGCTTTTCCAACAAGGTGAGGTTGATGATTGGTTCAAATCAAATCGAGTTAGAATTCGGGGCCCGACATCCAGGAAAGTCCCTGGGGACTCTGCCACTGCTCAGCAGTATGTACGATCTTGTTCTGGGTTGCCCAACTTTCCTGCTCCAAGCCTGTAAAATTCAGAGAGGTTGAAGAACATGCATTGTAAATCCTATTGGCTATTACAATTTATTAAAGTAACGTTATTATAGTATGACTTTTATAGATGTAATTTCACCAAGCTGCAAGAAAAAAATATTTCAACCCCCTGCAGTGGTTCTTGGTAAAGTTTCTGGCTCTGGGCTTCAGGGATTTCTGTTTGTTTGTTTGTTTTTCTTTTTTTGAGACAGGGTCTCCCTCTGCATCCCAGGTCCTGAACTCTTTATGTATGCCGAGACTGGCCTCAGACTCAAGGCCAAGCCTCCTGCCTCAGCCTCCCGAGTGCTGGGATTACAGGCGTGTGCTATCACTCCCAGTTCATGTGGTGCTGGGGAATCAAACTCCCTTATTTCGCACTTACTGCTGAGCCATTAATTTAGTCCACAGGAAACCAGCAATTAAATGTTTTTTGTTTTGTTTTGCTTTAAGTTTTTTATTTTTTATTTTTATTTATTTATTTATTTATTACAAGATCTTGCTCTGTAGTTCAGGCTGGTCCTGAACTCATTATGTAGCCCAGGCTTTCCTCCATCTCACAGCAATCTTCCAACCTCAGCCTCCTGAGTGCTGGGATTTCACGCACAGGCCACCGTTCCCAGTTTGCGTGGTGCTGGGGAATCAAATTCAGGGCCTTGTGCTTGCTAGAGCAGCACTTTAACAACGGAGCTACACCCCCAGCTCTGTAAGTGCTATTTTGAACAGTATTTTAAAACGAAGGAAATCTCAGGCAGGAAAGGAGTTAAATCCAGCGGCCCACAGTGAGGGTTATGACCAGGACAACTTGGCTGCAGAACCTGGTGTGACCGTTGAAGAGATTATGCCAACTTGAGGGGATTACGAACCACACCTCCATTAGGATTAGGATTTGGGAACCACACCTAGACTGGGGATTGAAAACCAGCCTGCAACCTGGGGTGGCAGGTTGATTATGTTGGCACACTGCCACCATGGAAACGACAGCGATTTGCCCTTACTGGGATAGATACTTACTCAGGCTATGGATTTGCCTTTCCTGCATGTAATGCTTCTGCCAAAACTACCATTCGTGGACTTACAGAGTGCCTCATCCATCACCATGATATCCCGCATAGCATTGCATCTGACCAGGGAACACATTTTACGGCTAAGGAAGTGCAGCAATGGGCTCAAGCCCATGGAATTCACTGGTCTCGCCATGTTCCCCATCATTCAGAAGCAGCTGGACTGATAGAACGATGGAATGGCCTTCTGAAGACACAATTACGGCGTCAGCTAGGTGGTAATACCTTGCAGGGTTGGGGCGAGGTTCTTCAGAAGGCTGTGTATGCTCTGAATCAGCGACCCATATATGGTACTGTTTCTCCCATAGCCAGGATTCATGGGTCCAGGAATCAAGGGGTGGAGACAGGGATGGTAACACTCACCATCACCCCCAGTGACCCATTTATGAAATTTCTGCTTCCTGTCCCTGCAACCTCATGCTGTGCTGGTCTAGACGTCTTAGGTCCAGAAGGGGAAAGGCTTGTACCAGGAGGCACAGCAACAATTCCACTAAACTGGAAGCTGAGACTTCCCCCTGGTCATTTTGGCCTCCTTGTACCATGCAACCAGCAAGCCAAAAAGGGAGTTATAGTGTTAACAGGGGTGATTGATCCAGACTACCAAGGGGAAGTTGGATTAATACTCCATAATGGAGGCAAGGAGGACTAGGGACTGCAGGAGACCCTTTAGGGTGCCTCCCAGTCTCACCATGTCCTGTTATTAAAGTCACTGGGAAACTGACATAACCCAATCTAGACAAGATGACAGATGGCTCAGAACATTCAGGAATGAAGGTATGTGTCACCCCACCAGGGAAGGAACCAAGACCTGCTGAAGTACCTGCTCTGAGGGACAAGGAACTACAGAATGGGTAGTAGAAGAAGGTAGCTATAAATACCAGCTATAACCACGTGATCAGTTGCTGAACCGAGGACTGTTATCAGATTTCCTTTCATTATTCTTGTACATGTGTATGTATGTATATATATATATATATATATATATATATATATATACACATATATATATGTGTGTGGGTGTGGGTGGGTGGGTGTGTGTCTGGATGGATATATGTATATTGTTACACTCTAATGTTAAGCAATTGAGTGTCATGAGAATAGATATTCTCCAAAGAGGTAATTTGTTCTCTATCGTGGGGAGGAATTCATTGTTTTTCTGTTTGTATGCCGTGCAGTTGTGCTATGTTAGGCATAATTAGTACATTGGCTATTGTACTTGGGAATTAAGTATGGTTCAAGGAGATGTGTTTGACTGTCAAATTGATAAGGGGGTAGATTGTGACCATTGAAGAGATTATGTCAATTTGAGGGGATTAGGAACCACACCTCCATTAGGATTAGGATTTGGGAACCACACCTAGACTGGGAATTGAGAATCAGCCTGGATTTGAGTTTGAGGGATTTATGGGCCAGCCAATGAGGGAAGAGCACCCACCCAGATGTGGGAGGCCCAACTGGAACCCCCAAGGGTATAAACGGAAGGAAGAATCGTTACAGATTCTTCCTCTGGGAAAGCTTCACAATTGTCGACAGATGCCGACTTGCTACACATCACACATCTTGATCACAGATTCACTCCAGTCTCGACTTGCGCCTGTCTGCCCATCGCTGATCTTCAGTCACCGATCTTCAGAATCCAGTCTTCACCATCGTCCTTGGAACCACTGAGATCCGCAGTAAACTCTCACCTCACCAGCTGTTTTGCACTCCCAGACAGAAGATCTACTTCGCGGCTGAGCAGCCATTTTAGAATATCTCTATCTTTGGAATTGTAGGCCTTCCTAATATATCCTTGTTGTTATAAAATCTGTAAATTCTGCCTTTCGAAGAACCCAGACTAATACACCTGGCAGTGTGTTTATGCAACTGACCACTGCCTGGCATATAGTAACACCTCAATACACTGATACAACACTGATCAATTCTAGATTGCTACTGTTTCAGATTAGCTAGTTTGTAGCTAGTTTGTTGCAAGAGGAAGTTCAGGAGAGCTTGCGCAGTCGCGATAGTTGACTCCATAGCAAATGTAATGTTTACTATTTATTGGAGAAGTTAGGAAAACCAATGGGAACTGTGGGGAAAAGAGATTAACCCGGTAGGCCACCTAGCAGAAGGAACCAGTCTGACCGCAGCTGCGATACGAAATCCCTGCCAGGCACGCCCTAAGAACGGAACTGTTTAAACCATAGCCTCCCCTCGTTTTTTCAGCAGATGGTTTCTCCCGTTCTTCCGGCTGGCTCAGGTTCCGCCCTCCAAGTCACAAAGCCCAGGTCACGTGGGGGGCGAGGCCGGTGCGCTTTGTGACGTCACGGCCCCCGCCCCCGGGCCCGCCTATCCGCGCACGCCAAGCCCCGCCTCGAGCGCGCCGCCCGTGCAGTCTCTGCCTAGAGACCCCGGAGTGGGGCGCTCGCCCAGAGCCAGGCCGCGTCCGCCATAGTGCCTGGCTTGGAGGTGTCGCCGACGCTGGGTGAGGGCCTGAGAGCGGCAGGGGGGCCAGCCCAAACAGGGAGCCAGCGAAGCCCTCGCCCCCCTCGCCTGGCCGATTCTGGGCTTCCTGTCACGGTTCTGGGCTTAGAGGCGGCGGGAGAGACAGGCGAGAGGAGCGCGGAGGAGCCGACGAGAGGAAGCGGCAGGGAGCTCGGCGTTGTCCCCGCGGCCCCGCAGCGCCGCCAGCCCGCCGGCCGGGGCCCGGGGTGGTGAGGAAGCGCTCCGAGGCCTGGCCGAGGCCCCGCCGCGGCTTTGTGTCCGGGCGGCGCGGCGGCGGCGGCGGGGGGAGGCGGAGCCGGCGCGGCGGCCTGCGGGAAGGCCTCTCCTCGCCGCCCGCGCGGGCTCGGCCTAGGCCGCGGGCGCCGGCGCCTCCGGGACCAGGCGGCGGGGCGTGCGTGTGGTGGGGGCCTGGGCCTGGGCCTGGGGACGCCGACGCCGGTCGTCCGGAAGCCGGGAGGAGGCGAGAGGCCGCTCGTGGACGCCTAGGCCCTGTCCCCCCGCCTTCCCCCGGGGCCGGGGTCACCCCCATCCGCGGAGAGAGACCAGCCGGGAGGCGCGGCCGCGCTATGGACCCCTGACCCCGCGGGGTCGCTCGGACTCTCACGTGTGGACTGAGCGCTACTGACTGCACCGCCTGCCCCCCGTCGCCTGCCGGCCCTTAGCATGAGCGAGGGGGACCGAGCCGGGTGACATTGTGCCCACTGGCGGATTCTCGATTTCCCCTTTTCCGGGTCCTCGTCCTACGCCTCCTCCCAGATGAAGCGGTTCTGAGTATCGGGGGTTCTGGATTATTGTTCTTATGAACCCCTGCTTGTGGTGGGGGGTATTTAATCTGAGGCCTTAGGGTCCTTCGGTGTCTTTTGAGTGTTTTGTGTGTGTACATATTTTGCTCTTAAGTTTATAAATATACGTATATTGAGAGTGTCCACGTCTCCTCGCTGAACCTTAGGAATCCTTTGGCACAATGTCCTGTGTGCATTATAAATTTTCCTCTAAACTCAACTATGATACCGTCACCTTTGATGGGCTCCACATCTCCCTCTGCGATTTAAAGAAGCAGATTATGGGGAGAGAGAAGCTGAAAGCTGCCGACTGCGACTTGCAGATCACCAACGCGCAGACGAAAGAAGGTAAGAGCCAGCCACAGGGGCGCCAGATACTTGCTGGGTGGAGATGGATACAAGTTGTCAAGTGCCAGGCACGAATGTAACCGCCATTATTCGTTCTAATGCTCTGGATACAACGTATCATTGATAGCGGAGGGTTGCAGCAGCCGACGTTTAACAGGCTTATTTGATTTTTCGGTACGCTTTGGTTGTCGGTAATCGGCTAATGGCAAAAACATGGAAGTCTCGTTATTGTAGTGTGTTGGGTATTTTTCATTTTTAATGAGGGGGAGGACAAGAGAAGAGGTTGTTATCCACGTCCTACGCGTGTCTGCTCTGTGACATTTTGTAATTTGGTTTTCACCAGGAGAGTCGAGTCTGTGCGCGGTTTCTTATTGGTTAAACATGTTTCTTTCTAACCTAGCGTTATTTTGGAGTTGAAAAACAATTTGTAAATGTTCACCACCACCCCGTCCGTATTTATTTGGAGTTGCTTGTGTTGTGGAGAAGTGATCCTCACTTTAATATTTTTCAGAAGTTAACCAGTGTCGGAATTGTTTCTGGAATCTGAAATGTTCCCATGTCGTGGCTTTTGTCTTGTATGTGAATTTCCAGAACTAGTATGGTAATACGATAGTTGATCTCTTAGTCCATTGCATTACTCTTAAAAATTTAGCAATGCAGTAAAGGACAAGAATACTGTTACTTCTTTTTTAAAGTAGTAATTGCAAGACTTATAATGGACTGCTACCATATGTGTACAGGAAGCCACTGATTAGAATCTTTTTGTTCTATCTCCATTTTAGATGTGCTGAGGAGTTGTTTCTGACTCTGACCCTGTTTTGGTTTCCTTTTCTCGAAGTAATGCTGATGTGTAGTTTTAAGTAGATCAGTCTTCTGAAGTTGAGTGATAGGCTTCAAAGAAATACAAGATGGCCAAGAGAATGTTGAAATTCGAAAAATTATTACAGTAAAAGATACATTGCCATTAGTCCTTCTCAGGGTACTCCCCGTCCCTGACACATGCTTATCCTGCTATTCTTGTCTCTTCCTGAAGCCATTCTGGCGGCCCTTTTTCCTGAGTTTCCTTAGTTTCACTGCATGGCTGCCATGAAGTCCTGAACGAGATTCCAAAATGGTTACTGCTTTTCATGGTCATTTTGACATTGGGGAAAAGCAAGAAGGTACCAGTATCCAAAGAATAAGGTGAATGAGGACATGCCATAATGATTAAAGTAGATGAGGTTGCGTGGCGTATCAGTCTGCCTGTACATCGGTTGGTACTCAGCAGTAGAATTTACCGTTTTTATCACACGTCCTAAAGACACAAAAAGGGACATAAAAGAGTGCCTCAGAAAGTAGCAAGATACGTGTTTTTAAGTGAGGGGGAGAGGAATTTTTTTTGGGGGGGCAGTGGCAATGTCACTTTACAGTAGTAAATATTTTTAATTTAAAAATCATATTTTGATTACACTTCATAGAATGAAGTTCTCATTAGTTAGGGTAAATTTTGATCACTAAGTTAGCATAATGTGTGACATGAAGTTCTAGTTGAGGTTTTGTCTCGTATTGCCCAGTTTTTCATCCACACTGCAGATATACCATAATTGTATTAGGCTAAGGAACAGCAGTACTGTCATATCATGACTCAAAAATATTTGTTAACAGAAAACTTTATCTAGATATATGAAAAAATACTGACTGCCTTCTGAATTTTAAAAAAAACAACAGTCATACCTTTTGTAATTATAATTATCTGAAATAGCTTTTTAGGTCTACCAGAAACGTCCCTTGGTTGCGTTAAGAATTTTAGACATACTTGATATATTGATGAGTATTGATGAATGAGAGAAAAGACAGTATATGTGAAACCTAGAGCATGTTAACAATTTTAATAGTCATATCTGTGCAGGTTTCTTTTTTACCATAACAACTCAACCATTAGGTGTAGGCTCTGTCCATCTTGTCCATCAAGCAGCTAATAAACTTTTTAGACCAAAATAAGTTATGGTTGAAA
This sequence comes from Ctenodactylus gundi, assembly GCA_004027205.1. Lineage (NCBI taxonomy): Eukaryota > Metazoa > Chordata > Mammalia > Rodentia > Ctenodactylidae > Ctenodactylus > Ctenodactylus gundi. The sequence continues at coordinate 226,154 of PVKB01000402.1, read as the reverse complement.
GAAACTTGCTTGTAAATTGAAGAGTTTTATGAATTTTGTTATTTTGTCTCATCCAGGAAATATGTGATATTATAATGTAGTAGGGACGATTTTGCCAAGCAGCATATTCTTTTTAAATATTGTGTGAGCTGCCCTTTATGGGGAACAGTTAATGTTAGGTTGGTTAAGAAAAGAGAACTTTGGGAGGCAACATGTGTATTTAATGTAACCCTAAAACAGGGAGAAAAAAAAGTATATTGGTGGTAGCTGCTTACTAAGATAGCTTTAATGAGTTTCATGGAAAATAGTATTGAGTTTTTACAAGGCAGTTGGATTAAGAAAGCAACTTGGCTTTAACACTATCTAATAGATTAAAAGTTGCAAGATGATTGTTTTGCATTTCATAGAACATTGCTTAAGAGAGAATGTTGAACTGATCATTTTAGTTTGAACTACCTAATCTGCCATGTTTCTACAAAACATCCTTACAGGACTCTTAAATCATGATTAAAACTAAAATGCTTGGATCAGAATTGTTTTAGATTACAAATGCTGCTTGTATATTTGTAGACTTTTGTAATGAATCCCAAATAATCTTTATTACATTGAAAAAGTTTTCTTACAAATTTTGGATGCTGAATATGATATGAATATTTTAAACACAGATCTTTATTTTCTTTCTGACTCTGCATTTCCCTGATTCATCTTGTTTTCATTCCGTCCATGCCTTTTGTATTTTTGGATCAAACTTAACATTGGCAGGTCTTTTGGAGCTAGTAGGACTACTTGTTAAGGAGATATTTTAAGTGTAAGATATGTTCAGGGGTAAGAAGGCCTTGTAATCCAGGGAAACGTAAGTGTTCAGAAGATTCTTTGAGGGATGTTTCGATCTACTGTTTCAGTACTGCTTAGTATGATGCTGTGCTGATCTAATTGATACTTGTCTTTGAAAGCTGTTGTGAGTGCATGTAAGAGCTATTGTATATTCAGAAACATCTTGTCAAACTTTCGAGTTCTGGATCTAGAATTAACTTTGTAAACTTATTAATATCTCGTCTGCTCTGCTCCCAATTTTTCAAACTTAGAGCTTGCTTGGAATTTGGGATTGTCATGAACTAACAAAGATAATGATGATAGTCTCACTTTGGCATTCCTAAATCTAGCAAGTTATCTTACTAAATTAGATACTTGTGAGCTATATAGCTAGCCAATTACTTGAAATAAACCCATGTCTGAACGACTTACTTTTTAGAGCAGGAGATATTAAGAACATTATGGTTAAAAATCACTTGATTTACATGCCAAGCCTAAAATACCTACACATGTAGTAAGCTTGTAGTAATGAAACAGTGGAGCAGTCAGGATAGTCAGCCACTTTGTGCCAAGTAATGTAAGTAAAGCAACAAACATAGTAGTGAATCCTGGCATCTAGTTGTGGGATGAAGGGAGAGAAATCTCTTGTGAGTTTTGGATCTCTTAAGTAATAAGGTTTTTTTTTGGTAGTTTTACACATTCCTTTCTTAGCAAATTTTTTTGTGCTAAAAGTTATTTCTTAATTTCATTTGTGTGGGAGTACTGTATATATAGGTTTTTAAAGTGTAGACAGTCCGAGGAGTTTCAGAAAAATAGCATCATTCATCCCTCTTAGTCTTCTCAAAAAGTGACATCACTGTTGGCCACTTACTAGAGCCAGAAACCTAGGAATTCATGGTGGATTCTTACCTCCTTTATCTTTCCAGTATTCAAACCATGAGCAGGCCTTGTGGATTCTGCCCCTTTAACATTCTTCTCCATTTCTTTGCATTCGCCACATCCTGACCTGGAATCATTTTTACCTAGACTGAGTAGCAGCCTCCTTATAAGGCACCTCATCTCTATTCTTGTTCCCCCTGTAGTTTGTTGATCACACAGATGCCAGAGTTATCCTTTTTCTTTTATGGCATAAATTGTTATTATGACTTCCTTTTGTAGTTAGAAACAGTAGAAACAAAGTGTAAGTCTGTGTATGATGTATGCTTTTCTACCTCTATACCTTTTTTTGTAGCTGGCTGACTTCTCGGTCCTTTTAAGTCTCAGTATTTAAAGTTTTGTCTGTATTCATTCTTTGTTAGAAAACCTTTTACTCTTTATTTGTAACATGTCATAACTTAATGTTTAATCTTCTCCCGTAATTAGCTACGTGAGAGCAGTGATTATAGTAGTCAGCTCACGTATATGAGTCAGGGGAGGCAGGCTACCTTCTATCTAAATAAGAGTTTTTTCCATAGTTTATACTTACGGCTAAACTATGGAATTGACTTAGCCTTATTGAGATTTGGAATTTTAAGAAGTAGAAGTGCTAGAGCCAAAAACTTGCTAATGAAATTTGAAGTCCTGTGAAAGGAAGTCCCGTGATGGCTGTGCATATTTTTTCTTTTAAAAAGTGTGTGTGTGTGTGTGTGTGTGTGTGTGTGTGTGTGTGTGTAGACACAGAAACATAGAGCTCTTTTATTTCTATGCTCATTTCCCACAAAATACAGATTTGGTTGACTTGTTTTCTAATTCTTACGTACTTACTCAAATCCTTAAATAGAATTTTGACTCCTTTTATATATTTGTTTCCAGAATATACCGATGACAATGCCCTAATTCCTAAGAATTCATCTGTAATTGTCAGAAGAATTCCTATAGGAGGTGTTAAATCTACAAGCAAGACATATGTTATGTGAGTATAAAATCTCATTCTCAAAATAGACTTGTTTAAATTCTTAAGGATATATATATACATATATATATGTATATGTATATGTATATGCTGTTTTCTTAACTGCAAAACTGTACATGTTGAGCTGGACTGGTGGTATTTTCTCATTAATTCCTGCTACTCAGAGCGCTGAAATTGGAAGATTGTGAGTTTGAGGCCAGCCCGGGAAACAAAGCAAGACTGTCTCAAAAAAAGTACATGTAGAGTTTTATCAATAAAGAGTCTTAGTTGGGGAGGCTATAAGTGTTACAGGATTTAGGAACATAACACTGCAGTCATGCTTCTGCATTATGCCAGTTGTGTGACTTTGAATAAGTTAAGTCTGTATGTTTCAGATTTCTCAAAAAAAGGGATGTGAGTACTGTTGACACTCTGTATCCTAGAGTTCTGTGTCTGCAGTGACCACAAATTAACAAAAGTTGAGGAGGAAATAAGTGTTATGTTGTTGCTGCTGTGTGCTGTATAGTTAGGCTTAAAACAATGCAGCCTAATGACTATTTATGTAGCATTTACGTTGTGTTAGGTGTGATCAGTGACCTGGAGAGGATTTAAAGTATATGGAAGATTACATAAATTATATGCAGATATATGCCATTTATGTAAGAGCTTTGTGGAGCTATACATTCTGGTGTCTGCAGGGGGTGGGTGAGGCTGAGAGTCCTGGACCCAGTCTCCTGTGGACTGCTGGGGACAGCTGTCACTCCAGCTCATAGAGGGTTGTAAGATTTAAGTTGCACTTGGTACATGGTAAATGCCCATTGTTGGAGTAACCTCAGGACTAGTCTAGAGCATATATACGCTAAAGGGACAAAATAAAAATTTTATATCCATAACTTTCTCTGCTTTCTTGCAATTTTGATAGTTATAGTAGACTTAAATATGTAAAAGGGCAGCATCTTAGGCTATTTAAAGGGTAATGACCACTGCTAAGATGTAGATATCTTTGTTTGAGATTTTGGCAAATTCTGCTTCGGGGCAAGTGAAAATTTTTGAATTTACCAGTCCTAAAATATTGTTTTCATCATTCTGTGGTAAAGTTACTTTTTAACACGTTGAAGGTTCTTTGTTATTATCTCTTTAATAGTAATTTTATAAAGCTGAGCATTTTTCTTGTTGTAATTACTAAGTGAATTTAGTGCTGTGTACCTTTAGTGTTGATGGAAGGAGGAGATATTAGAGATTGGTTGATACCCTATGGCCTTCATACTGAGCTACAGCTCTTGGTTGTTTTTTTTGAGACAGGCTCTTCCCTAAGTTGCTGGAGCTGGCCTGGTGCTTGTGGTCCTCCTGCCTCTCCCTCCCATTCTGCTAGGGTTGGAGGCAGGTGCCACTGCCCAGATTGCTTTTAGTCTTAAGTAACTTTAAGACTTATAAACAGTAAGAGACTCAACATCTACATTCTAGTACAAAGTTAAACCTTGTCGTAAATTTTTTTAAAATATTAAACATGTCTTTGGATTTTTTGATAGTAAATTTTTGAGGCAAGAATTCTTTGAAGTATATCACAATATAATTTGCCCTTCACACAAAATTTAATTTTAATTCACAATATGTAAGATTTTGTTTCTAATAAATTTGCCTCATAAAATGCCTCTGAGCAAGTACTAGAAGAGCTGTTTTTCTTTTTCCAAAACATCAAGACTGCCAAATCATACATCAACATACAAACTCTTTTTAGATACTGACATTTCTTTATAGTCGAACATACTGTAAGCTTAAAACTAACCATTTAAGCACTATAGTAATGTCTGTCCCCTTTTTGATACGGACTAAAGAAATTTTCTTTTGACCTTATTTGTATATCCTTCTAAATACTAGATTGTCCAGTTCTGTATAAATGTTTCATTCTGTTAAGATAGTTTTTGGGTTGAATATTTTTGCTTGTTTGAAGTTTTGTTCAGACCTTGATCGTCGTTTTGAAATATTTTTAAAAATAACTATCAAATATATGTAAAAATTTACATCTGGATCTATTCAAAAGCCAGTGAATAATTTTTCAGTGTGCTAAGACTGAGCTATATAGGGTTGTGTTGTGTTTTGGTTTGAGACAGGGTTGTGCTCTGTAGTCCAGGCCGGTCACTGTATATCCCAAAGTGGCCTCACACTCGGGGCAATTCTGCCTCAGCTTCCCGAATGACTGGGATTACAGGCATGTACCACCATACCCAGTTTATATGGTGTGGGGGAATCGAACCCAGAGCCTTATACTTGCTAGGCAAGAGCTTTAACCACCGAACTATGACCCTAGCCCTTATATTGGTTTTTTTTTTAATCCCCATATAGCCCTTCAGAAAACATTTAAGTAGCAAAGTACATCATTTTAGATAGAGTTCCTGGTGTGGAAATTTTATAACTGCAAATAATATCTTAACCTGTTAAGATGTGGTAAAGATTAATCAAAATAGTTTATCCACTACTTCGTCAGAAGTTGACTATATTAAATCTTTCTACCAAAAGAAATTTGTTTTCATAAAAAAGTATGATTTGAGACATGTATTAAGATATTAGCAGAAAAAATTATAAATCGCTAATGTAATTTTTTTTCTTGTGTTTTAGAAGTCGAACTGAACCAGTGATGGGAACTACAAAAGCAGTATGTAAAAACACAATCTCCCACTTTTTTCTACACATTGCTTTTCCCTTTATAACGTTGCAGTGAAGTAAATCATTTTAGAATTTAATATCCTACTGATCATAGTACGTACTGTAAATAAAATGTATTTTGATGACAGCTCAGTTACATATGGATATATATGGCATAATTTGCACACTTTGTAGAAATGGGTAATTGGTGCCCATAACACTGTTTCATATTAAATATGGTAGCATTCTTTCTGTATGACACTGTGTTGTACAGTAATGTATGATCCTTTGTAGGTCGTGTAGGTTTTACACTAATGAACATGATAACATGTTCTACATCTGTCTGTCTATAGTTAGTATTTTGTATGTATGTACAGGCTGTTGTGTGCTTTTTGTTTCTTGCAATAAAAAATGTTTGGAGTGTATATTTTGCCATTTCCACGTTGTATCACTTAGTTTTTGTTAGTTTTTTTTTTTTCTGCCTGATGATTGGCTTTCAAAATGCATTAGCAACATGCAGCGCTTACATTGAAGTTTGACGCTTTCTCCACGTTCAAACACTCATAAGAAAGAGCTTTCCGGAGACCATTGATGCAGCTTTATTATTTAGCCTTGCTGTACTTGCCATTTTTGAGCTCCTATCTTTTGTTTACAACTGTACTATAAAGTGAAAATTAAAATTGCCCCAACATCTCATGAGTATATAAATGTGCTGGTGATTTTGATGTTTTTATACCATTGAGTATATTGCTTTCAAAATTTAATACATTGTCTTACACTTCTTTCTAATCTGTTCAAATGCCCAAATTAGAGTATTTCTATTTTTCTCATAAAATGCTACATTCTTGTAGGCTGTTGAAAGCAGTAGCCAATCAGAGGTAACTCCCCTTATCTGGAGTAAGATCTTGATTTTTATAACCACATATTGATGTTAAGTGTGACACTATTTTGAGTTTGAGCTCTTAAGCAAAAGGTAGCAGCATTCCTAAATTGTGGGGTGAAACATCTGTTTCAGAACATAGGTTTATCTTAATTGGGTTCTGTAAACTTGATGGTTCTCTAAACATTTCACTGCCCAGGCTTGGTATTGTACTCATTGGACAATGCAAGATGTCTGAATTCTTCATTTAGAAGTCAAGATTATTGCTTGCTATTTCATTTTATACTTTTTAAATACTATCGATCTTTGTGTATGAGGCATTTCACTAACCTTGGATCATTGAATCTTAAACATGATAACATAGAATATCTGAACTTTGGACTTGTTCTCTAAAATATATGGCTTTTAGTTCTTGTGGAACTAAATATAGTGATTCAAAGATCAAAAGTCTTAGTGTTTTGGTTTTTCCCCCCTCTTTAGGTTATATGGGTTTTTTTTTTTTTAAGCATAATGCTGTATAAACTGTCCAAGTTTCTGTTTTGCTGGTGATGGTTTAAAGCTGGTTTTTGATGTATCCAAATGCTAGCGCAAATTAGATTGACTATCCTGGTGACTGTAGTAGTAAATGTAACACATTTTGTATAAAGTACATTTTTTATATAGTATTTAAACTAATTCAGATGAAGTTTTATTTCTTGGCAATTATTTCCTTTTTGTTTATTAGCATGTGTATAAACACAAATCACATGTTCATAAATAAAGTTAACATTCTTTTAGCCTTGTGTGTTCCCTGGCATGTCTGTACTACATTTGTAAGAAGCAGTTTATTTTCAGCTTACTTAGGTTTCTCCTTTTTTTTTTATTGCTTTTAAAGTGACTTTAATTTTTAGGTAGACTGTCTAAAGTGGAGACATTAGATACCTTGTTATCCCCATCGTTATTTGCGTGGGATGCATTTACTGGCACTTTGGATGAGAGACATTATTTTCATCAAACATAATTAGTGTTCACCTTAGGAGGCTTAAAAATTGTGTGGAGTGTATATATATACATTCACAAAATCAAAGTAAGTAGAGGCACGGGGCCAATTTTTAATTTTTTTGAGTAAACCAAATGCAAGCACATTTTTTGGTAATTAAGCCAGCCCTCATCAAGGATGGCTGTTTCTGTATTCAGCAGCCTTGCCTTTCTTAGTCATCCCCCATACTGGTACTCCAGAGCTGGATGTTGATACTGCTATCTACACTTTAGAATTGGTGGGATCCTTTAATTTTAGTGCTGTAAATTGGCAACAGAGATTGAGATCCTAACTCCTAGAAACAAGACCCCCTAATTAGATGTAGAGAGGTGGGTTTATTTTAATTATGTCTGCAATGTGCCGAAGACAATTTTTTAAAATGTGGTGGTTTCTTTTAATATTGATATCTTCCCTGGTATCTTACCAAGAAGTCACTGTTTTTACTGACCTTTCATTACATATATTCCTAATATTTTAAACCACTTTCGTTAAAAATTTTCTCTCATTTCTTGATACCTTGCTTTTTAGAAGACAAAACTGAATGCCTTTCTAAAACTGGCAAATCTGCCCAAATGTAGATTTTAAGGTACTCGGGTGCTGCAGTAGTCATTTGGAGGGGAAGACCTGATGGAGATGGAATTGTATATCTGAAACCACTCTGAACTCAATAAATTTATAAGTGGCAGAAAGCTAAAATGAAAGAATAAGAAAGCCAAGCATAAACACATCCCAAAAGGTAGATATACCTTAAGTGTCAGAAGAGTGAAATAAATTTTTTGTCAGTTTTTCAGTTCCGTGGTAAGAAGTTAATATAATGGGTTGCTTTCTTTCTAAGGAAATAACCAGTATTCCAATTTTAGATAATGTGCTATTTTCAGAGGTTATTCATTTGTTCAGTTGGTTAGGAACGTAGTATATACGCCAGTATAGATAGTATACAGAGTATACGTGACAGTCATTTATCCAGTCCTTGTTATTTAAATTTACATAACTCCTGGTTTGTGTAAAATATCCTTTTAAAACTAGATTGAGTAGGTCAGAATTTATTCTGAATAAAAATAGGATATTTGTGTACTTTTTTTCATTTCTCTTTTTCTACTTACCTTTTGAGATTAGTTCTTAAAGGAAAAAATACTTCCAAGCTGAACAAGATTGATGGAACAAGAATTGATGGATTATGTGGTTATACCATGGGCATGTGGGAGTAGTACATTCTGAACTCTTTACAGTCTTTCAGCATGGAGCAAGGGACCAATTTTCTAATTGAACATCTCAATAGTAATATCTGTCTAACTCTTAAAAAACCATGTGTGTAAGACATAACTTAGCCAACATTGGTCATTGGCTAAGAACTTCACGTTGAAACAGGTTAAATTTCTGTTTGGGGTCTTGAGTCATGAATTTATTCTAATGCTCTTAGAAAAATGTCTTATGAAGACTCTTCCTTTGATGCAGACATCTTATTATATTCTCTGTCTTCTAAACAACAGTTCTGACCAGCAATGCTTGAAAAGCTTATAAAACATTGGATAAGCAACCCAGTTAACTAAATAGGAAGCTGTAGGCAAGCCATGTTAACTTTTTAAAGATGTAGTTGTATGTGTGTATAAATCACACCCATACATATTTTAGTAACTGAAATTATTTTGTAGAATTGAGTAAAAAGTTTTTAGTGTTACCTTTTAAAGTACATTTTTAAAGCCGTCTTGATGAAGTAATTTTTTATAAATGTTAGAATCCACCATATTTGGCAGCTGTTAACCCATTCTCTGGGTGACTGTTTCTTTTTTTTTCCCCAGTAACAGTTTGCTCTGATAAAGCTGTGTTTTCTTTGTCAAGAAGCTATTATTCTTTTTTGTAAGGGAACATAAACAAACTTATTCAGACTGAGAAATACATGTTCACAAAAGAAAAAGAGTAGCAATTATGTGGGAGCTGTTATTTATTAATTATCTGAGCCACTAAAAGCTGCTTGCTTTTTCAATGTTATATAAGGGCATAGGGGTAATTAGAAAGATTTTTTTTATTCTCTTTCTCCATGTACTTTGTCTTGAGAATTATCAAATTTAGAGACCACTGAAAGACATAGGATTTTTATTTAGTATTAGGCACAATTGAACAGATTTCCTGTGTAATTGATATATTTTCTTTACCCTGTTATTTTTAAAGTCCCTCTCAACTAATAATCCCTTATAGTCGGGTGTGAAATTTGTAGAGAGAGATAAGTAAGTTGAATTACACTTTGAAACAGAACAATCTTTGCTAAGAAAATGCCCAATATTTGAACATAAAGTGACATTAGGGGCTAAATGATCACTTTCGGATGTTTTCAGTGTGGAACTTGAATGTGTGTTTAATTTTTTGTGAACAGATTGATGACTCTTCTGCATCTATTACTCTGGCCCAGCTTACAAAGGTATATATACATATATATTCTTGAAAAATATGTCTTTTCCTAACATCATATTCTTTTATATGGAAAAAAATTTTAAAGAGGGTTGGGGAGGAAGTATTCTGCAAAAGCATTGTACATGTTACTACCCTATAAAGAGTAGTTTTCATTTTGAAAAGATAGGAGAACACTTTGTCAGCCTCAGTGTAATATTGGAATGTTGTTCACCTTCAAGACGGAAGAAACACATGAAGCTACACTTATTTTCCCCCCTCATACATTTTATTTAAAAAAAACATTGGAAACAGTTCTGGAGGAATTCCCTGGTTTTGGCTATAAGTTATATGGACGTTTCTTTAAGCAGCCAAAACAGAAGATTTCCTTTATATGGACCGCTGTGCAATTACTTTTGAATATTTGAGTTGATCCCTTGAAGATCAATATTTTAAATGTTATGCAGTTTCTTTATGCTGTAGACTTGTAGTCTGTCTGCTTTAGAAAAAGTTTAAACAACCTAATTTGTTTGAACACAGACTACGTACATTGTATAAGTGTATAAAGCTGTTTGCAGAAGTATGCTAATATGTATGTTTGGCAGAGGGACAAATTGTTACCTCCTGAAACCATTGTATATGTCATGTTTTGCGACAAGATTGCTTGCATTTTCTGATCAACACCATGTATCTTGCGTTTGGGAAAGCCAGTGGTGATAGATTTTTTTAAAGACATTTAGCTTACAAATTGTGCCTTAAAGAATAGGTAAGCTTTTGAGAGTTAAAAAGGAAGTTGTCTATTTTTCCAAAAATTCTTTTTTTCCCTGCCATCAGAAATGTGAAAACAAATTCAGCAACCACAGCCAAGGTGGATGAAAAGATGGGTTTTCCATTCGTGCTGTCCCTTTGTTATCCTTGACTTTGCTAGACTGTGTTCCTTTCTCCTAGGATATGTCTTGCAAAAATGACCTACTCACTAATAATGGCTTTATTAGCCCCTTTCCTGAAGGAAAACTAAACCTTAGAATTGATAATTCTAAAAGTGAACTAAGATTATATTGCTTTATAATTTTCTAATGCAAAGTGCCTTAGCATAGACTTAGCATCGTTAGCAATCTATAGTGTATTGGTTTTCTTCTTATGTACTCTAAGGACCAGATTTGAGTTTCGGTCTGTTCCTACCATTGTTTCTTTGTGGGGAGGAATTGGGAAGTTTCAGAGGTTGAAGGTATTTTTTAAATCTATTTGTAATAATAAAATTTGGGTTCAAACAAATTAGTTGTTAAACTCTGTAACCCAGTTTTCTGTAAACGTTGCTGTTCTAAGCTCTGTTAATGTTAAGCATTCTTTGTATATAAACTTACAATAAAACATTAAAACTGGTTGCTTGTTTTGTGGATGAGTGTACAGATAAAACCCAATGAACGATTGATAATGAGTGCTAGCTGCTTGAAGATTTGGATTGTTAGAAGTCCCTCCCTTAGACCCTGCTTGTATCTAGAGTATTGTATATAGTACCATAACGATGACGCTCATAAAGCTTCTCTGGAGAGTTGAATTTAAAGTTTCAGATGGTTGATGTACAACCTTCATTCTCAATTTGAAACGAAGACCACTACCTAAAGTGCTTTCTGACTTCTAGTTGGTATTTAATATCCTTATGCAGCTACCCTCATCCCTACTTTCAAGTTGAAAGTATAAAAAAAAATTAGTCTTAATGCTATAACACTTGAGACGTTTTTAAGGTTTAAGAACATCAAGTGTTTCTCTTTTGACTTAATTTCATCTTTAACTCCTAGAATAATACTACCTAAATCTTAATGGAAGGTACAAACAGGGTCTAAGGTTTGAGTGGCCCCCAGAAAGACTTCTTCCTAGACGCCCAGGCAGTTCTCACTGCCTCTTGCAGGTTATACATGTCGATAGCTGTTTTTATACAAGATTAGTTTAGATATTGCGCTTTACAGGGTGAGTGGTGCTGTCTTTGGCTGCGTGGTCTTAAATGTGTTTCTAATGTGTGTGTCACATAATTACCTGTTAAACAGACTGCCAATCTGGCTGAAGCCAATGCTTCCGAAGAAGATAAAATTAAAGCAATGATGTCACAGTCTGGCCATGAATACGACCCAATCAAGTAAGTTTAGAAATACTTTATGCTAATAGAAACTTTGGGGGTTTAGTCCCCCAGTCAGAAGCATTTTTAAAAATGTCTGTGTGTACATACAATTTTTTTCCCCTTTCAGTTACATGAAGAAACCTCTAGGTCCACCACCTCCGTCTTATACTTGTTTTCGTTGTGGTAAACCTGGCCATTACATTAAGAATTGTCCAACCAATGGGGTAAGTCCAAAATAGGAACTAGTAGTACGTCTTCTTTTCTATAGACATACTGTTTGGCCATCTTTTTTTCTTGTTAAAAATCACTTTATCAACTTGGCAAATAAGCTCTACCTCTGGAGCCAGATTTACCAGGCCTCTAGCCTCGATTCTGCCGTTTATTATCTGAATGAGTTTAGACAAGTTACTTGATTCTCCAAGCCTGTTTCCTTCTCTGCAGTAAAAAATGGTAGTAGGACTTAAATCATGTGGCAGTTTTATCAGACGAGATCATGTGTTGTATGAAAAAAACGTTTAAAAAAGTACTTACTAAGCACTTCATAATGTTAACCAGTCATATTAAATAAGGATTTCTGCTTTTCTCTTCCTCTCCTCTCTTTCCCTCTAAACAGGATAAGAACTTTGAATCTGGTCCTAGGATCAAAAAGAGCACTGGAATTCCCCGAAGCTTTATGATGGAAGTGAAAGACCCCAACATGAAAGGTGCAATGCTTACCAACACTGGAAAATACGCAATACCGACGATAGATGCGTGAGTATGCTGACGAGTTACGGCCTGTGGAGACCTCCGTCAGTCCCAGGGTCTTGTGTTTGAATCTCAGGCCTGTAATTTGGCTACTTGGGTTTCTTGGGAACTTAGTGTCCTAAGATCTTTCGTTTCCACCTGTTGCCTTTCTTTGTTAAGGATGAGAGGTGCAGTCTGCTCCATTTAGAACAAATTTCAAATGGATTTGGGGTTTTTGTCATCAGTGAGTGCCACTTCCCTTGTAGTCTTCTGATTTTTTTTTCCTTTTTCTGTCATTCTCTGCTTTCTTCCTCATTCACATACATGCTCCCACATTATCTTTTATATATGCTATTTCTAATGTAAACAAGACATAACCATTTTGAGAAGTAAGCGTGAAAATAAAAGTTCTCTTAAGATACTGAGGCAAATTTAAGGGCCAAGTCTCAATGAAATGCTGAAGAATCTTAAATAGGTTGGCTGATACCATATAGTCTTGACTAACTATAAAATAATTTACATACATGACGTTAGTTTACATAAGCTATGGCTTTCTTAAATACCTTAATGTGTACTTTAATGTGTTTTCCAGACTTCATATTATGATGTTTTTTAGTGAAGGAAGAGACGTGAAAATCTAGTGGCATGGCTAAACTGAGCAGCTTCCTGTTTTATCTCTTACTAACCAGTGTATCTAATTGTCTTTGTGACTTCCATGCACAGTTAGGACTCAAATAATATGTGGTACACTTTTAAGTAGTGATCCTTCAGTCCAGTAGTGGGACCATTTTTCTCCCAAGAGCCATTTGGATATTTGTGGTACTTTTCCTGAGCCATTAAAAATTATATTTGGGAAACATCTAATTATTAGGTAATTAAGTCACCTCCCACCCCCACCCCAGCATGACAGTTGCCTTGGTGGGACTGGACCAGATGATGTTGGCCTGTGGGCCAGATGTCCCTGACTTCAGCTTTAGGCCGTGGTTCTGCCCCAAGGTCCAATTTTGTCAGAGGTTATGCAGTAAGATCCTGGTTCTACAGTTTTCACAAGTCTTCTCAGCAATTACAAAGTTAAGAGATCTTTAGGACACACTTAGAGAAACATCAGTTTAAAGACTAGATGTCCAGGTTCTCAATGATCAAAAAAGAAAACTATAAAAGGCCAGTTTCCCCCGGCTTCATGCTGTAAATACTGTTGAAGTGTGCTATACTGAGCCAGTGGAAATGATGAAAATGGTCACACTGTGGATGATGCTGAAAAGAGTATTTTAAGTGTATACCTTAGTATAAAACAATTTTCAGATAACACTTGTCCTAAACTCCCAACCTTGCTCACTTCCTCAACTTCACTCCCATCTGTTTTTTTTTTCCAGTAACCATCCTGTGTGTTTTGTAGTTCATCTTAGAGCAGTCTGTTGTTCTGTTTCCAATTCAGAGACATTTCATAAAAGCTTACCAACAATTTTCAGGTTGAAATTGATGATACTGTCCGTTTAAGAGCAGACCGCCATGTTTGTGTCTTGTGAGTGTCCTTAAAGAATAGAAATTTGTGTTGGAAAAGTTAACCTGACCTGTGACCCCTAACTAATAATTAACTTCACTGCTGTTGACTGCTAAAGTGCAAAGCCCACTTGTGTCAGACACACGACAAAGCTGGGGAGAGATGGGAGCCCAAATATTTTAAATGAAACCTTCACCCTCTCCACTGACACCGCTGATAAGCAACTCAGACTCTTCTGTTTCTTTTTCTATCCTCTCTTTTCTTCTTTTTTTTTTTTCTCTTTTCTTTTCTCTCTTGGGCAGTGGGAGACTCCTCTTTCACAAATTGGGAACAATGGGGCATAAGCAAATTGATACTTATTTCTGGAATCGTGGTGATGTCTATGGAGCAGCTGCAACACAAATAACACACCTAAGGTACCCTGCTCATACAGCTGAGATTCTTTCATTTTCAGCATTGAGATAAACACACTCTTGTTTCTAAAGGAAGTAGATTTTTCTAGGAAGTCCTGTGTTTTACAGATTTGCTGGATTGCAGAGGAGATAGGGGTGTAGAAGTAGTGGTGACAAATCTGAGAAAACTTCTGTTTGGCTTTTAATATATTTAATACTCAACATTTCTGCATAGTGCATTTCTCCAAAAAGCTGGACTCTGTATTCTAATGAGGTGTAACGCCGTATTTTTGTAACACAATCTGATCATTTAAATCATATTTTAAAATTAAATAGGTTAATTTTTTATAATCATAGGTAACCATGGATTTTGAAGTCTTACTAGTTTTGTGGTGATACCTGTTCCTTGAGCTCTCTCCATTTAATTGTATAATATCAATACTAATTTTAATTTCCCTTGGTGGCATTCACTCCAGTGCTGTCACAGTTTTTGGAGACTATGGAGGAGATACATTTGTTACTTGTTTCTCAAAAACATGGCAGGATAGGGAAAAGTTGTGATAAAGGTATTTTCTTGAGTTCAGATTCTGTCCCTGATGCTTAATTAGAACTTGTTGGAACTACGTGCTGCTTTACCCCTCTAGCCTGCAGTGCGTACAGTTAAGGATTTTAAGACCCTTATAGCTATTTCTTTATCCCTTTTGTTACAGTTGTTTAGAGTTCTGTGTCTTTGTTTAGGATATGCATAACTGCTCCCTTATTTTGCAAGATTTGTTTATGTAACTGGCATTGTACGAAATTCTGTGTTCCAACTATATTACAGTATAGCGTATAACATGAACACTTTGCCATCTTTACACTTTTAAAACACTAAAACTTTCTTTTATAGAGAAGCGTATGCAATTGGGAAGAAAGAAAAACCACCTTTCTTACCAGAGGAGCCATCTTCTTCATCAGAAGAAGATGATCCTATCCCAGATGAATTGTTGTGTGTTATCTGCAAGGACATTATGACTGATGCCGTCGTCATTCCCTGCTGTGGAAACAGTTACTGTGATGAATGTAAGAAACACTGAACCCTTATAGACCTATATTTTATAATACTTGGTTTTGCTTGAAAAGACTTTTAACCAATGTTTTATATTTTAATAACGAAATATAAAATGTTCATAGTAAGTGTCAATGGGTGAACATTTAGTAGTGAGAAAGCTTTTATAACAGTGGCGTTTACCTTTTTGAACAGTAAAATAGAAGGGCTGGAGGAATAGCTTAGTGGTTAGAGCACTTGAACTTGATTCTGTAGCATCACGTAAGCTGGGAGTTGTGGTGCACGCCTATAATCACAACACTTGGGAGGCTAAAGCAGGAGGATTGCTGAGAATTCAAGGCCAGCCTGGGCTACATCGTGAGTTCAGGATGAGCCTGGACTACAGAATGAGACCCTGTCTGAAATAAACAACCTTCTAGAAGGGTATGGGGTAACCATAATATATTTTTTAAATGTAGAATATTTGTTTCCTGTGTGTTTTATGTGTTATACAGAATTCTCAAAAACCTTGGGGCCTTAAGTAATTCTGGAAATACTTTAAGTGGGGCTTAATTCCTTTTTCTGGATTGTGAATAAAATCTTACTCTGAAATTCCCAACTATGACCATCTTCCTGAAAACATATTTACCCAGCATTGCTGTGTGATTTTCACTTTTTTTTAATTGCTTATATTACCTCTCTAGTTTTCCACTTCCCTAGGTTTATTTCTTCTTGTCTGGAAGGAAATGATGTTACCTAAGAATTTCAGTGTTTAATCCTAATATGGCATTTTGCGTTTCTAAAGATTGTTTTGGAGTATAAATCTGTATTTTAAGGTCTCTTCATTGAATGGTGAAGAAATCATTTAAGATATTTCAGAGCAGGCTGAAGGAATATCACAGTGGTTAGAGCGCTTGCCTAGCAAGCTGAAGACCCCAAGTACAGTTCCCAAGTACCTCATAAAATGGGCATGGTGGGCCATGCCTATAATTTCCTGCACTTGGGAGGCTGAGGCAGGAGGATTGCTATGAGTTGGAGACAAGCCTGGGACTGTAGAACAAGACCCTGTCTCAGAAAAAAAAAAAGATTTCAAAGTGTATCTTGTAATTAAAGTCTACTTACTGGACTATAATCATTTAGTGTGCCATTTAGTCTTCTGTTTCTTTGTCTGAATAAATACTTTTTAAAGTGCCCCATTGTTACACTTTTGTCAATATTTTATGCCAAGTAAAAGTTTTCATCACTTTGTAGACTTCTTTTATTTTTATTTTTATTTATTTTTTTTATTTATTTATTTTTTTTGAGATAGATCTTGCTGTGTAATCCAGACTGGTCTGAAACTCTGTGTAGTCCAGGCTGACATGGAGCTCAGAGCAGTCTTCCTGTCTCAGGCTCCCTGAGGTGTACCGCCACACCCAGGTCATGTCGTGGAAACGAACTTAGCCTTGCTCTTGCCAAGCAAGCATTTGAACCACTGTGCTATTCCTCTAGCCCTTATAGACTTACCTTGTTTCTTTTTTTTTTTTTTTTTTTTGTCTACAGTACTCTTAATTACTAGCTAAACAAAGAATAATATTTGGAAGTGGTTTTTTCCCAAGCATAAACATTTGTTTAATATCTCTCTCTAATGTAGCTGAAGTCACAGAGAAAAGTTAGAGCAGTGTAGAGCTATGAGACCAGATTTTATTTTAAGAAGTAGTTAGGTTTGTGTGCTTAAAAAACAGTAGTAATGGCTGAAAAGATGTGGGCCATCTTCTTAATTCATTCTGTACACACTGTCCTACTGTGCTCTTACTAACATGTAAAAATCTTATACATAGGTATAAGAACAGCACTTCTGGAATCAGAGGACCATACATGTCCAACATGTCATCAGAATGATGTGTCTCCTGATGCTTTAATTGCCAACAAATTTTTACGTCAGGTAGCTATCTTTGTATCTCTTTCATGAAATGAAGTTCATTTTTAAATGTTTTTAATGTTGTTTAAGCGAATACTATATTGTTTCTGCTTTTTTTGTTTGGTATCTGTAGACTGTTAATAACTTCAAAAATGAAACTGGCTATACAAAAAGACTACGAAAACAGTTACCTCCACCACCACCCCCAGTACCACCTCCACGACCGCTCATTCAGCGGAACCTGCAGCCTCTGATGAGGTCCCCGATATCACGACAACAGGATCCTCTGATGATGCCAGTGACATCCACATCTACTCACTCCGTTCCCTCTGGATCTTCACTAGCTTCTAATCAGTCCTCCTTGGCCCCTTCTGTACCTGGAAACCCGTCTTCTACCCCAGCTCCTGTACCTGACATAACTGCAACAGTTTCTATATCTGTTCATTCAGAAAAAGCAGATGGCCCTTTTCGGTAAGTCTGTATTTCTCATCATTAGAAAACAAATTAGGTCAATAGTGTATTTTTTGTTTTGCATTGCTTTAATATTTTTTGTGGATCACTATTCTCAGTAAGTTGGGATGACTTACAAAAAACGCCTTAATTCAGATGCAGGTGATTGTTTTGATAAATGATTAAACTGTCTAAGGTCAGGTTCTCTGCAGGTTGCCAACAACCTCTGTTACATGTTGACTCATACGAGTAGTTCAGCAGTTCAGAGGCAGAGTTCACTTCGTAATGGTCATAGTGACGCTATTAGGAAAGGGTTGGGGCCAAACAATTTGAGTGGAGAGAAAACAGGAGTTTGGATGGAAATGAAGAGGTTGGGGCTCAAAGGTTTTTTTAAAGGATTATTATGGAGGAAAATAGTGAAAACTGACTTAGATCACATCATTCTTTTTTTTTTTTTTAAAGTGGACAGACTTAAAAATTTAAGTATCAGGCCTGTTGCAGACAGAAGCAAACTCAATTAGGTTTGGACTTTTAAATGTGTATTTGGGAAATCCCACTGGTCTAGTTGAGCTCCCCCAGTCTCTTTGATTGATAGTGGAAATAAGGCCAGAGACTTGTATGGCTTATTCAAGATCACCCATTCATTTTGGTGGTTTGAGAACTAAAAGTTACTTTTAATATTATTTTCTTTAGGTGTTGAAATAGCCCACACTTTGACCTTTTTCGTTTTAAGTTTTATTATTAGAATTGCTTTCTATCATATATAGTACTTAAAGCAGCTCATTTTTAGCTTAGTGGGTAAACAATGACAGAATTGCTTGTACTCTTAATCTACTATATCTGCTGACTTTCTAAGGTGTTGTAAAAAATGTTATTTTCTAGAGATTCTGATAATAAAATACTGCCAGCTGCAGCCCTCGCATCAGAGCATCCAAAGGGAACTTCCTCACTTGCAATTTCTGCTCTTATGGAAGAGAAGGTAAATTTCAATGGCTTTTGTGGTTGATTTCTTTTTACTTTATTTTTAGCTATTCACCGTGTTTTCCTTTTTAACTCTACATGTTTATTTGTGATTATTTCTAAAGGGGTACCAGGTGCCTGTTCTTGGAACCCCATCTTTGCTTGGACAGTCATTACTACATGGACAGCTGATCCCCACCACCGGTAAATAAAATTTTGATTTGGATTTTTATTCATACCCTTTGAAAAATGATTTTAGTTGTAGTTAACATACGGTTTTTATTTTTACTTAACTGTTCTGATTTTTTGTTGCTAAGGTCCAGTAAGAATAAATGCTGCTCGTCCAGGTGGTGGTCGGCCAGGCTGGGAACAGTGAGTATATGTATAAAATAAACCATATCATTGCTCTTGAAGTAGATAATGGAAACTACCAACTAGATAGGATACTTTTTATTGTAGTTCTCTTCTATATGCCAGATTAGTACAGTTTCTTTGTCATCTGTCACAAAGTTAAGCTTACATATGAGGAATTTCTGAAAGGATATGTACAGTTGACCTTAAACTACTTGGGGATAGGGGTACCAGCCTTTGTGCAATGGGAAATCTGTAAATTTTTATTTTTTGACTTGCTGAGTATTGAACCTAGTGTTCATGATATGTACTAGGAAAGTGCTTTCCCATTGAGCTACACCCCTAACCTGTAACTTTTGACTGCTCTAAAATGTTGTTAACACATACTGACCAGCACGTTACAGTAACTTAAGTTCATTGATATATACTTTGTGTTATATGTACTATAAGTAGGTGAAAAATAACTGAGAACTGTGAGTTATCTCTTATTTCTGCAATGCTTAATACACAGTTTACTCCCAGACAGATTGCAGATGATTAGCAGCATCACATGATATTCTAAGTGGACAACAGCTCTTGAGCAGTAGCTGCAGGAGATGCTGTGTGGTGGTATTAGTACACTGTGTGCTGCTCACTTCACATAATTAGGATGGACATGCCGTCTTTACATTTGCTCACTTTTCTCTTGACTAGATAATTCTTGTGCAGTCTGGGCATAAGTTTTGGTAAATTTAAATTTTGTGAAGTATCTGTACATTTTATGTTAGTTAACAATAAACTAATGTATGCGTAATATATATTACATTATACATTCGTGACACATCTTTTCTTAACTTTGATATTTTTAGGCTATGCACTTTGCAAGTTTTTTCACTGTCCCAAATCTCAAAAAAAAAAAAAAGAAAAGAAAAAGAGACTTCACATATAAGTTGATCCATGAAACTCAAACCCACATTGTTCAAGGGTTAATTCTTTTTCAGAATAGTTCAAGGGTCAGTTCATTGTTTTTCAAAATAGTAAAATAAAAAAATGAGTTATTTTTTGTGTTCATGTCTTAACAAATAATGATCTTGACCGCAGTTAGTGGGCAAATAATCTCTTGAAAATTTATTTTAAATATGGAATCATGTATTTTCCTAAAAGATTAAATTTTTTTCTATCCTTAATTTAGATGATCAAATTCAATTTTGTATACATAAGTACATTCAGGTTAAAGTCTACAAAATAGGTTGCTTATTTTGAGTATCATATTTGTTAATAAACTCTTCATTTTAAAATCTGTAGGATGTGGTTTTACAAAGCACTTTGTTCTTGGGAATGCTTAATTACATTGAAAAATCAGAATTATCTAGTGTCTAGTTTGTGCAATCGTTTCCATGAGATTCATAGTGTAAAACTTTGATCTTATGTTTGAAAGATAATGAATTTCTCATAGAGAAAATATTGCTAAGTAAGAGACTAATAGAACATGAGCTTTAGACCTGGCTTTAAATCCCTGATCTTCAGTTTACTGACCCATGACTGTGGGGGTATCTTTTGACACCTCCAACCTCCATTCTCATTTATGGAATTGGAATGCTGTTACCTACCTTAACATGTAGAACGCCTACATAGTGCCCTGCAGATAAGAGGGCTCTTTGTTCTTTCTGTAACTGATTCAAAAAGTAATTCATAGAATTGTAGTTAAAATGTAGTAAGAAAGTATTCCACATTGAAGTTTAATTATTGTTATAATACAGCTACTAAGAAAAATAACTCATTTATTTAAAAATAACTCATTTATTTGCTCAGCTCTCTGGAACAAGTTTAAGAATCACAGCATATGAAAAAGTTTCCAGCATAAATAATACAGATATCTTAAATACCTTAAAGTCTACACAATGAAAGAAAAGTCACGTGTCACCCTCATGGAGAACTACTTAACCCTGTCTTACCTTTTTCCCCTCACACACAGTTCCAATAAGCTGGGATATCTGGTTTCTCCACCACAGCAAATTAGAAGAGGGGAGAGAAGCTGCTACAGGTAGGTGCACTGAAAATGTACAAAGAAATTATAGCACAGCGGTGGCGGAAGGGAGAATTGCTTTGTTTGTACTTCTCTTGCCTTTAGTGATTGTCCTTTAAAAGCCTAGAAAAGCAGCATTTTAAATGAAAAATTTAAAGCTATTGTTTGGTACTCATTCTCAACGATTTTATTCTCCTGTCAAAACACAGCAGAATGTTGATGGGAGTTAGCCAGCTCAGCTCCCAGGTGAAAAACCATGTTTGTTTTTCTTTTGACTCAACTGTCCCAGTCATTGTCCTTGCCTTATATTTTCCAAAAGAAGACATAAGAAGATTTATAGGTGTTCTTGCCCTGAAAAGGCAGTGTAAAACTTAAGCCATAGATTTTGCTGAATAGGTCATAGTTAAAGGAGCGCTCAGTTTTTAACAAGAATATTAGTTATCTTCTGCCGTTCCATTGGGAGTTGCTAAGCTTCTGGAAGTTAACTACTACTAATTCATTATTAGATCATATGTTAAAAGAATTAGTTATTGATTACTCTGAAAAGAAGCTTAAAAGCTAAACCTTTCCTCCTGCTTTTCTATACCATTTGCCCATAATCTTAAAGACCCATTAAACAGAAGCCCAGTCAGTTTCTGTGATGAGGCACAGTTCAGAAACCTTAGCTAGCAGGAGGAATCACTTGCCTAGTAAGTTCAAGGCCCTGGGTTTAACTCCCCAGTACTACATAAATTTGGGTGTTGTGGTGTACACCTATAATCCTAGCACTTGGGAGACTGAGGCAAGAGGATTGCTCTGAGTTCCAGGCCTGCCTGGGCTACATAGTGAGTTCAGGACCAGCCTGGACTAGAGAGTGAGACCCTGTCTCAGAAAAAAAAACAAAACAAAAACAAAACTTTTAGCTAGCATTGGCATTACTTAATCCTCTGAGAGAAAACATTTATGATTTCTCAGTTAAGATTTTTTAGGTGATTACAAATATTAAAACTAACGTTTATTTTACTTTGTGTGGTCTTTACCTACTTCCTCAAAAACATTACAGGAAGTAGATTCTTTTCATTGAAACTTCTAGTTAGAAAAGTCATGTTGGGGAGGACTATGTCACATGAGCATATGAAGTTCTTCAAAACACCTATTAGGAAGTAACAGGCGGTGGTGAACAAAGTGACAATCAATCTCAACTTCACAAAAGAGAATATTTAAATTTAGTATCTCCAGTAGTAAAGATCTTGTCAATTTGCCATCTCAGGACCTTAAAAATGTCATGATTTTGCTAGTTTTTTGTTTTTTGTTTTTTTTTTTTTTGAGATTAGATCTTGCTTTGTTTCCCAGGCTGATCTCAAACTAAGTTGAAGTGATTATCCCACATTAGCCTCTGAGTGCTGCCATGCCAGCCTATACAGTTATATTTGCAAGTAAATGGTGTTAGTATTTCTGTATTAGTTAAATAGCTGACTATTGCATTGTTTGTGTGTTTGAAAATAGTTATGAATAGAGAAAATAAGCGTGCTTGTCTCAGATGAAGTAAATTGAAAGAAATATCTTGACATTTATTTCTCCAGAAGTATAAACCGTGGGCGACACCACAGTGAAAGATCACAGAGGACTCAAGGCCCATCACTACCAGCAACTCCAGTCTTTGTACCTGTCCCTCCACCTCCTTTGTATCCTCCTCCACCCCATACGCTTCCTCTCCCTCCAGGTGTACCTCCCCCACAGTTCTCTCCTCAGTTTCCTCCTGGGCAGCCACCACCCGCTGGATACAGTGTCCCTCCTCCAGGGTTTCCTCCAGCTCCTGCAAACTTATCAACACCCTGGGTGTCATCAGGAGTGCAGACAGCTCACTCAAATACCATCCCAACTACACAAGCTCCACCTTTGTCCAGGGAGGAATTCTATCGAGAACAGCGACGACTGAAAGAAGAGTAAGTATTTTAATTTGAAATTATTATACACTTTTTCATTTTCTGGTATAACATTAAATAGGTATCTTTGGAAATATCTTTCAGTGTTTCTAATTAGTACAAGAAAATTCACCTAAATTTAAACCAAAGCCATGCAAGCAACTTCCTCAGGGATTCCTAGTTCTTTGTAGTTTTAAAGTGGAAAACTAATGGCAATTTCATTCATTTCATTCATGATCTAATTACATTTGTCTTGTTAGTTTTCTTAAATGGTTTTTGTTAACTTTCACTCTTTAACTTTATTTTACTAGGGAAAAGAAAAAGTCCAAGCTAG
This sequence comes from Ctenodactylus gundi, assembly GCA_004027205.1. Classification (NCBI taxonomy): domain Eukaryota; kingdom Metazoa; phylum Chordata; class Mammalia; order Rodentia; family Ctenodactylidae; genus Ctenodactylus; species Ctenodactylus gundi. The sequence continues at coordinate 202,900 of PVKB01000402.1, read as the reverse complement.
ATGAGTTTACAAATGATTTTGCTAAGGAATTGATGGAATACAAAAAGATTCAAAAGGAGCGTAGGCGCTCATTTTCCAGGTTAGTGTTTCGCAAGCCTTTACAACAGAATTACAAACGGGACTTGGATATCCAGGGATTAGCTATGGATATAAGTAACATTGCATTTACGAAATTTTTCTGATTCGGTCTAGTTTATAGAAATGGAGATGTAGCCTATTTCCCAATATCTGTTTATATCTCAGTGTAAATTCTATTTGTAGAATTAGCAGTTATGGGGATTAAACTGCCCTTGTCCCTTGTAGTTATTTATAGTTTGAAATAACCGGGAGATGTTTATGGAGGAAATAAATAGGGGAAAAGTCAAAAAATTTCTGAGGACCTTCTTACTGTAAGGCTACAGCTTCTTGCTGGAACATTAACCTGTGTAATTATCAAGTAGCGATTGCATATAGATTGCTTTATGAGTAGAAAAACTGAATTTGTGAAAATTCCCTGGAAGTTTGTTTAAGTCTTTCTTTTTTAGCTTTATACTTAAAATGTGGTTCCTTTTCAAAGTAGATTGTTGACTAATATAGGACCAAAAAAATGGATTGCTAATTAATCAAATAGGAAGTGAAATTTAAATTGGCATTTTGTTTACTATTAATGAGAGCTCATATAACTTGCAGTACATTTGTACACCATTCTGCTTAAGGCTTCACTTTTGTAACGGATGATTGCCCTGATTTTCTTCTTTACTCCACTAGAGGTCACTGTGCCTCTTTAAATGCCTGAAATGAAACTCGATGTACAGAAAAAGGAAACCAGAAGAGAATGATAGAATCTGAGCTGGTATTTTTTTTATATGTATATATTTCTCAACTATCGATTATTGTTTTGTTTTTGTTTTTAGGTCTAAATCTCCCTATAGTGGGTCATCATATTCAAGAAGTTCATATACTTACTCGAAATCAAGGTCTGGCTCAACACGATCACGCTCTTACTCTCGATCATTCAGCCGTTCCCATTCTCGTTCCTATTCGCGGTCACCTCCATACCCCAGAAGAGGCAGAGGCAAAAGTCGCAATTACCGTTCCCGATCTAGATCCCATGGGTACCATCGATCTAGGTCAAGATCACCCCCATATAGACGCTATCACTCACGATCAAGATCTCCTCAGGCATTTAGGGCACAGTCGCCCAGTAAACGTAATGTACCTCAAGGTGAAACAGAACGTGAATATTTTAATAGATACAGAGAAGTTCCACCACCTTATGACATGAAAGCATATTATGGGAGGAATGTGGACTTTAGAGATCCGTTTGAGAAAGAGCGCTATCGAGAATGGGAAAGAAAATACAGAGAGTGGTATGAAAAATATTATAAAGGTTTCGCTGCTGGGGCCCAGCCTAGACCCTCTGCAAACAGAGAGAACTTTTCTCCAGAGAGATTTTTACCACTGAATATCAGGAATTCACCTTTCACAAGAGGTCGTAGAGAAGATTATGTTGGACAGAGTCATAGAAGTCGAAATATAGGTGGCACCTATCCAGAGAAGCTTTCAGCAAGAGATAGTCATAATCAGAAGGATAATACAAAATCAAAAGAGAAGGAAAGTGAAAATACTCCAGGAGATGGGAAAGGAAATAAGCATAAGAAACATAGGAAAAGAAGAAAAGGGGAAGAGAGTGAAGGTTTTCTGAACCCAGAATTACTAGAGACTTCTAGAAAATCAAGAGAACCTACAGGTGTTGAAGAAAATAAGACAGACTCGTTGTTTGTTCTGCCAAGTAGAGATGATGCTACACCCGTTAGGGATGAGCCAATGGATGCAGAGTCTATCACTTTTAAGTCAGTATCTGAAAAAGACAAGAGAGAAAAGGATAAACCAAAAGCAAAGGGTGAAAAGACCAAGCGAAAAAATGATGGATCTGCTATATCTAAAAAAGAAAACGCTCTAAAACCTGCTAAGGGACCTCAAGAAAAACTAGATGGAGAACGTGAAAAATCTCCTCGGTCTGAACCTCCACTTAAAAAAGCCAAAGAGGAGACTCCAAAGACTGATCCTGCAAAGTCCTCATCTTCCTCTCAGAAGGATGAAAAGATCATTGGTACTCCCAGGAAAACTCACTCTAAGTCTGCAAAAGAACACACAGAGACAAAGCCTGTCAAGGAAGAAAAGGTGAAAAAGGACTACTCTAAAGATGTCAAACCAGAAAAGCTAACTAATAAGGAAGAAAAGGTCAAGAAGCCAAGTGAGAAGAACAAGCCACCTGATAGCAAGGGAGAAAAGAGAAAAAGGAAAACTGAGGAAAAAAACATAGATAAAGATTTTGAGTCATCTTCAATGAAAATCTCTAAATTAGAAGTAACTGAGATAGTGAAACCATCCCCAAAGCGCAAAATGGAGCCTGATATTGAAAAAGTGGATCGGTCCCCAGAAAAGGACAAAATTCCATCATCATCTGCCCCAGCCAAAAAAATCAAGCTCAACCGAGAAACTGGGAAGAAAATTGGAGGCACAGAAAATGTATCAGGTACAAAAGAGCCCTCTGAAAAACTGGAATCAACATCTAGCAAAATTAAACAGGAAAAAGTCAAAGGAAAGGCCAAACGGAAAGTAACTGGAACTGAAGGATCCAGCTCAACTCTTGTGGATTATACCAGGTACCTGTCTGGGGAAGGTGGATGTGGGTGTCTCTTTTGAGAAATTATTTCCCTTTAATTCGATCCCTGCTTATTCATTTTATGCTAAGTAGAATGTGGGGATTAGGCTGGTTTACACTGTTGTGGGTTTTAGAGAAAGGCATTGTTAAAGTACAAAGATGACCTGCTAGTTGAACCACATTTGTTTTTATACATTTATATCCATACGTCATGTTTATTAGAGTAGAATAATGTGGCTTTAAAAAGGACATTGATCCTCTTGAAGTTAGCTTTTTTATATTTATCAGTGCTTTATAATTTCTAATTAATCTCTTAATTAAAAATATTTTATCCTTTTTAGTACGAGCTCAACTGGAGGCAGTCCTGTGCGAAAACCCGAAGAAAAAACAGATACAAAGCGAACTGTCATCAAAACTATGGAAGAATACAATAATGACAACACAGCCCCTGCAGAAGATGTTATTATCATGATCCAGGTTCCTCAGTCCAAATGGGATAAAGATGACTTTGAATCTGAAGAAGAAGATGTTAAATCCATGCAGCCTCTAACAAGCATAGGAAAACCTTCTAGTGTTATAAAAAATGTGAGCACTAAGCCCTCAAACACAACCAAGTATCCTGAGAAAGAAAGTGAGCCATCAGAGAAAACTCAGAAACTCACCAAGGAGGTGAGCCACGAAATCATGCAACACGAGGCCAAAAGTTCGAAGAACTCTGCATCTACTGAAAAGGGGAAACCCAAAGACCGAGATCATTCAGTGTTAGAAAAGGAAAATCCTGATAAGAGGAAGAATAATATTCAGCCCGAAAAAGATAGTAATTTGGACCGCCTAAGTGAACAAGGAAGTTTTAAAAGCCAATCTCAATCTTCCAAAGAGACCAGAACTTCAGATAAGCATGATTCCATTCGTGGTTCCTCTAATAAAGACTTCACTCCTGGTAGAGACAAAAAAATAGACTATGACAACAGAGAATATTCAAGTTCCAAACGGAGAGATGAAAGAAATGAACTAACAAGAAGAAAAGACTCTCCTCCTCGAAATAAAGATTCTGCATCTGGACTGAAAAATAAGCCAAGGGAAGAGAGAGACTTGCCCAAAAAAGTAACGGGTGAATCCAAGAAAAGTAATTCTAGTCCCTCAAGAGAGAAAAAACCTCACGATCATAAAGCTGTCCCTTACGATATTAAACGCTCAAGTGAAGAGACAAAATCTGTAGATAAAAATCCTGGTAAGGACCGAGAGAAGGCTGTATTAGAGACACGGAACAATAAAGAGACAGGTGGCAGTAAGTTACCTTACGTACTTAATCCTCCAGACCCACAGATCGAAAAAGAACAGGTTACTACTGGGCAGATTGACAAGAATGCTCTCAAGCCTAAACCCCAGATAAGTCATTCCTCTAGACTTTCCTCTGATTTAACTAGAGAAACTGATGAGGCTGCATTTGAACCAGACTATAATGAAAGTGACAGTGAAAGTAATGTATCTGTGAAAGAAGAGGAAACTTCTGGAAACATTGCTAAGGAACTGAAAGATAAAACCGTGGAGAAGACTAAAGAGAACGTGGACACACCAGCCACTGACCAGGTGGGCGTAAGCAGGAGCCAGAGTCAAAGTAGCCCCAGCGTAAGCCCAAGTAGAAGTCACAGCCCCTCTGGAAGCCAGACCCGCAGTCACAGTAGCAGTGCCAGCTCGGCAGAAAGTCAAGACAGCAAGAAGAAGAAGAAGAAGAAGGAAAAGAAGAAGCACAAGAAACACAAGAAGCATAAGAAGCATAAGAAGCACGCCGGTGCTGAGGCAGAGCTGGAGAAAGGCCAGAGACACAGACACAAGAAGAAGAAGTCCAAGAAGAGCAGAGAGAAGGAGAAGGAGAAGGAGAAGGAGAAGGAGGACCAAAAAGCCAAACCTGTCACTGTGTGAGAGGACAGACTTTTTTAATTGACTTAATTACTAAGTCATCTGTATTAAATTTTGTTATAATGTAAAGAGATTCAAGCCTTGTAAATAATGACATGGAAGAAGACCCTGTGCTGCACTTAAAATATTGCTGCTTGATTATTTGATTTTTACATCAGAGCTTTATAACACGAACTTTTGTACAGAATTGTGAGTTGTGACCATGTAACATGAGAGGTTTTGCTAGGGCCTATTATTTTTAACCACCATTAATTAGTGGGGTGGAGTTTACTGTACTGTGAAATTTTCACATTTGAATTTTTTTAATTGCCTGGCAAAAGCTGATATAAGTTCTAAAATATCAGCAGAATGATTTGCTCTATTCATTACAACCCCGTTATGTCACTTTTTTGATTACAATAAAAGTTTTCAGTAAACTTTTCAAATGTTGAATATTTGATTATTTAAATAAAAATAGAATTGTGTTTCTTCCATTTCCGTAACTTAAGAATCCTTTGAGCCTTTAAGGTGAAAGGAGTATCCAAATTCTGAATGCTGGAGATAGACTAGGAAGGCTGGTGGTCAGTGGCCAAAAATAGGATTAATTAGAGATGTAACTGAACAGTGACGGTAACTTCTGAGAGAGTTTGATTTAAATCTTGGAGATGAGTCATCCTGACTTGCTCTGGGCCATATGTTGTCCTTGAAACTGATAAATGCTTAATCGCTTGAAAAAGTGATGATCACCAAGCCAAACAGGGAGTAGCTGTGGCCTGCTGAGCCTGCCCAGTTGAGAGAAGCAAGTGCAGGTTACTAGGTAAGACCTAAGACTGATGGTGCCTTCATTTCATTGCTGTGGCTCAGGAAGGACACTGTGGACAGTAAAGAGTTCTTGAAGGGGTTTGGGGGATGAAGCTAAGAATGGTTAAGAAGCATGGCTGTGTAAATAGGGATCAGGATAATCCCTGTTTAGAAAAAGGACACAAGACTGTTCCGGGTCTGTGGGGGCAATCCTGCTAGGCTACTGCGTCAGCGGGGTGGAGTTCGATAGTTAGCGATGAGAGGATTTACCTGGGTCGCAAGGTCAGTCTTGTTAACCTGCTTTGCCTTGCAACAGCATTTCCAGGGCGAGTCATGTGTGCAGTTGGTACTTGATGTTAAATGGTATGCAGACATACTTGTTGAAGTGTGTGTTTTTAGTGCAACTTTTAAAGGAAAAAAATGATTTAAAAGAAGTTGTGTAGGAAGGGCACAAGTACTGTAATGCAAAAGTGACTCAGGACTGAGTTAAATTAAGCCAATCTTCCTCTGGGGCCCTGCTTCTGTGACCACTTCATTTTTCTGTTCAGACTCCTCCATTGTGAGGATGGGATGTCTGTTAAAACGATTCTAGCCCTACCCCACATACAGTGCATACTGGCCCATCTTCCGTAATCCAGCCAAATTATACTCTTGAGTTGCTATTCATCGGAACTCAAAATTCCAATTCTGTCTCCCACATTCTCAGGATTGGTATCAGAACTGACTTGGTCATAAATTCCATCATGTGAGGTCAGTTATGTGACTCAGGCCCGTTGTTCATTGCTTTGGAGTTGAGGCGCCCTGCGCTTTGACAGTGCCCTCCTGTGACACTTAACCTAAGGAGCCATTTATGTCACTGTGCCTTCCTTACCTTTAAGCTCCCAGCTGTACATCCACGACTTGGCCGCCCCCTTCATCCTGTGTTGGTGTTACTTGGGTAAGGTTCTGACACATCTCCATCGCACTTTCTTCTGTCTTTCCCTGCTGTAGTGCTTTGTACACTTTCCGGTCACTTGCTAACTTCCCCAGAACGTGTACCCCTTTACCTATATTACCACACCTAACTTGCTAACTCCCCAACCTGAATTAACATGTTAACTACTGCATAACGAAGAGTTTTGAAAGAAATGTAAGAAACCTGTTTGCCGTGCACTGTGCCCAGTTCTTGTCCTTCATTTAATCCTTAGAAATACTGTGGCTGTTGAGGCCTCATGCCTGTATTTTAAGCAGGAAAACCTGCCTGTGAAGGTTCATTCCAACCTTGAATATTAAGACTCCATTTATGTTTTGCCAGCTGTCCAGAAGACTGTTCTATCTCTGCCCTTTGTGCTTGGCTGTTCATCTGGCTAGAATTTCCCTCCTTAGCAGGCATCGTAATTTCCTTCTCATTGTTTGAGAGTTAGGTTGCCTTTTTGAAACTGTCAACAGTTCATGCCTGCCCACCTCTATACGCACCTAAAGTACAATGTGTAACAACTGTATGACACTTCAAATTATTTTCAATGTCCTGTGTTTGGTTGTCTCACCACACGAAATAGAACCCCAAAAGGAATGTGTTTTGTTTGTATTTCAGAGGCCAAACCATGCCCTGGTCCTAGTAATCAATGCAAAATCTTTTTTTTTTAAAAAAAAGCAACTTTTTTTTTTAAACTTTGAGGTTAAAAAGCAAATTCTCACCTACATAGTGACTAGAAAAGTATTGGAAGCTGCCAATAAGAGCAGACATCACAGACAACCAGTGATACGTGAACTTTTTTAAAGGGAAGAAACTAAAGTTAGAGTTTATGTAGGTATAAGGAGTATCGTGTCAGTAACCAGGTGCTTCTTTGCACCCAGGGCATTCCAAGATGTTAAATCAGAAACTTAAAGCATGCCAAAGGACAGTAAACTTGCTCCAAAATATTTTTAAGCCAGCAACACCAGGCAGCTACCTAAGGGTTGATTCGTCTCCATGTGTGTAACTCCTGTACGCATTGCCCATTTTATGTTCTGCGTTTAGCTCTTAACAAATGCTGTTCTAACTGTGCAAAAACTATGTGAAACAAATCCTTTGGTTCTAGAATGGGCTGTTTGTAATCCCTTTTTAATACTGTTGCCATTTAGCTGCAGAAGTGTCTTTAACAAAAAGCCTTGTATGTGTTATGTGTGTGTGTCTATGTATATGTATATATAAATATTTACTATATATATTATGTACCCTGCTTTTCTATGTCATAAACATCCCTTTGGCATTAAATTTTTCAGAAAGCTTTCTTTTTTATTTTTTAGCTCATAGGTAACAAAAACTACACACCGGGTGGGGAGGGTGTTGGGGGTCCTGTTTTGTGTTTTGATACGTGTATGTACATTGTGTAAGGTTTCAACTAAGTCAAACTTCTCTGCAATAATTTATTACCTCTTAATAGTAAAAACTTTCAAAGCCCAGCTTTATGAAGTACATAGTACATTACTGATATACAATTACACTAACACACCAGAACTTCTTGCTTCAGTGTAACTAGTATCAGTGGGTCAAACTTTCCCCCTTACACACACGTGTGCACACACTCCTAACTGGCCTCTGGCAGCCACCACTCCTCTCCCCATTCACAAGGTGCAACCTTTCTGTATCACCGTGAGCGCGTTCATTGCGGTGATTGTCTTCACATCCTTTTGTTCATTTCACATTGAGATCTCCGATTCCACCCATGTTGCAAATAACAGAATTTCGTTCTTTTCATGGCTGAGTATTTCACCTGGTATTTTACCGCATTTTCTTTACAGTGAAGTGTATGGGCCCTTAGCTCTAACCTGTCTCCATTTTTCGACTATTGTGAATAGCGAAACGATGAACGTAAGAGCACAGATGTCGCTCTCACGTACTGATTTCATTGCTTTTGGCTCTTCACCCAGTAGTGGAATTTCTGATTTTTCGAGGAACCTCCATACAGTTTTCTGTAAAGGCTGCGCTAATTTCCAGCCTTACCAACAATTTGCAAAGATTCCATTTTCTCAACATCCTCGCCTTGGCATTTCTGATTTTAGGAATTAAGAGTGGCCATGAAAGAGTAACCATTTAAATCCTTGACTTAAAAAAATAGCATGGAGCTGCGATATGTAAGTAACAATTCAGCAAGCTAATACAAGAAATAAAAGTTAACAGAAATATGCCAAAGGCTTCAAGTGAATTCCTGTGGTTATATAATCTATAACATAAACAGTCTACTAAAGCTTCTCTTCCTTGTTAGCCTTTGAGGTTATTTTTAGGGTCATGTTAAAGGAAGTTTTAGAAATAACTTGATTTCTTTATGCATATTTACAGGTAAACAGTGATCTCATATTCAACACCAACGTGAATCTTGCTTTCCTACTTTGAAATGTGGCTGTTCATAATTTACCTTGAAGTAGGCTGGTCCACTGTGAATCTTTTTTCAATTTAGGTTCCTATTTTTAAAGTCTTTAATGGTAAAAGATTCTACTATGAGAACGGTCCTTTATTTAGGATTCAAAATAATCTGTAGAAACGTTGGCCTTAATAAAATCTTGATAATTGTCTAAATATGTTTTGACCTAAGTTAAACTGTTTTTCATGTTCTTAAAACTATTTTAAAAATGAGAATTGAGGCTAGGTAAAACTTTCAGTGCGAGAAACCAGGGAAAGGACAGGAAAATAGACAGAAATGTGGAATTTCTATACTTCATCTTAGAAAAGTGGGAAAAGACGAAAATAAGACATGCATCTCCTAATATCAATAATTCTTTCTTAGAAAGCAAGTGCCTTGTTGGGAAGCTTGAATAGAGGATTTCAGCATTCTAAACACTCCATATCTGAAGGAACGATGGTTAAATCATGGAGTAAATGGGAACTCCCTTCGAGGTCACTTTTAATATGAAAATTCAATAAAGGGAAAGGAAGCGTAGGCTACAGTGTTGATGGGAATGGAGGAAAGTTCAATCCTAAGACACTTGTTACACAGTGTAAGTCTCCCCTCGGCAGGAGGCTAGGCCTCATGGGGGTCTCATTCCCCTACTGTGGGTTGGGGAGAGACGAATACAATTTTTAAAGCATAATGGTATTACTAAGCAGAGAAGTCAGTGGAATGTAATGCCATAAACTGGGCTACATATAAAAAAAAAAAACTGCAGTAGTTTTAACATGCAAATACGATAGTTTTTTCACTAAGCTTTGAAAAATTTTACATTTAAGAATTGCAAACATTAAAAGTTTCTATCAAAATTTATTACATCAACCAAAAGTTGACTTTCCCTCCTATCTTCTAGGATCACCTCCTCTATAGTTTAGACCTTATTTTTTTTCAAACTGCCGAATCAACGGGGAACCCCGATCTTCCCCAGTATTTTTGGTGGTGGTTTCATTTATGTTAGCTTTCTCCTTTTTGATTTCTGGACGTGTGTTGTGACGCTGATCCTTCTTTTCTGATTAGAGTCTTCGTCTTCACAAATACAGTAACTTTTTTTTTCCTCTTTCATGGAACATGTCACATCCTCTCATTTGCACGTGCACACCGAGATCCTTTATTTTCCGACCTACATTGGTAGGCTTTTCATCTTTAAAGTTGAAATAAGTCATTGAGAATTTTTTTCTGAACCAAGAAGCAATTCCCTTGAGATAAATTTTGCCAGCAGAGGGCAGAATAACCTACTGTTACTTCCTCAAAATAGCAACTTTTTCTCTACCTACAATTTTTAAAAATCACAACCTCAGTTATTACACATACAAATGGCCATTGATTTTTTAAAAGGTAAGTGTCACTGGCAATGAGAAAATAAAAACGATAAAACAGATATTTCCATTGCCTTTTGGCTTTCAGAATTACCCCTGTATCAAAAACTAACTTGATTTTTTATCTACGGCCTTGGCATAGGTCCGTATCTCCTATCTGCTGTTGTCAAGAAAGTTTTACTAGTCAGTTAAAATGGTGGCATACATTCATACATTCATACATACATATGTGTGTATGTATATACAAATATAAATATATACATACATACATACATGTGCATATATATTAGAGAAGAATTCGTGTTATGATTCAGATCTGGAAAGTCCCCTAAAACAGCCTCCTTTATTTGGATGTTGTACAATACCTATGAAACTATGTGCTGTTAAGAGATGGGGGGGCCTGATCAGAAAGGGTGGATTATTGGGGCTTGACCCAGACGGTGCAGGTCACTGCGACATGGCCTGGAAGGATATATGTTAGCTCCATCCTTCCTTGCTCACTTGGCTTCCTCTCTACTATGCTGTAAACAGATTTCCTCTTGCTAGACCTCCACGGTGTGTTTCTGCCACTACCAGCTGCCAATGAATAGGCCAAGGCCTTCCGAAACTGTCAACTAAAATAAACTTTACCTCCCTTACAAGGTAGATATTGGCTATTTCTGTCCCAGCAATGTGAAATTAAAACAAATTGGTACCAGAGAAATAAGCTCATTACCATGACTTTACTAAAGTGGTTTGGAAGACTTTGGAATTAGTTTTGGGGAGGAGGTTGATAAAGCATGAAGGTACGAGCTAGGCAAGCCTTAGATTGTTGTGAGCCAAGCTTGACGGGAGATTCTGGTCAGAGCTCTCCCGAGACCGGAATGCCAAGAAAACTGAAGACTGGAAAGATTGGACTCTGAAAGTTTCAGAGGGGAAGGAGGACTCCATTGACAATTGATCTAAAATCCAAGTGTGCTATGCTTTGGCAAAAATGTGTCGGTTTTTCGCTCCTTTCCTAAAACCGCCTGAAACTGAGATTAAGGGTGGGTAGACAATGTAGTGGAGGAAATTTCAAGGCATCGCAATATTCAGGTTCTCATTGGCTACTGCTTGGGGCTTTTAGCCAGCTCTACAGTGAAAAGCAGGAAAAGACAGCAGGGCAAAAAGAGGTGAAAAGTCCTCAATTTTGTCAGAAAGAATGTGACTCCGAAGTGGCAGAAGAGCACCTGGTTGTTAAGAGATTATCATTAAAAAGAAGCCAAATACTTGGAATCTGGACTATAAAAAAAATACTTTGAGGGTGTCTCAGGAATCAGCAAGCCTCTACCCTTTATGGATTCAAGGGTGGAAAGGCAAAAGAATTTGCTCTGGAAAGAGTACCCCAAGGCAGGGTATAAGGTCAAAAATGGAAGTATTTGCCAGAGTTCAGCTGCCTGGAGTTCAGTCATCCAGGCACTTGGAGGCTGCTGCAGCTATTGTCCAAGGAGGCCAGACCACTGCTTGAGCCAGTGGCAGAATGTGGCATGAGCCACACGATGCAGAATGCCAGAGCCGTGGAGTGGTGGAGGCTTCCACGCAGATTTCAGAAGAAGGCTTTGGAGGCCCAGCAGTGTGCCTCTGGGAGGACAGTGGATGACGTTGTGAAGGAAAGGCCTAAGATGCAGCGGAGACTCTGGAATTTGGAGGTTCCAGGAACATGGGTAGCCTGCTGAGGAAGGCTATGGGATGTGAGTGGAGCCAGCCCAAAAGGAAAGCCACGGCGGTTTGCAGCCAGAGGCAACGCCATAGGAGCTGGGCTGCCTAAAGCCTTTGGAGCTCATGTCTTATCATAGCTGGCATGGGATGCTGGTCACAGAGCTACAGGATTTAATTTGTGCTTGCTGTGGTCCTCCATTCTCCTCTCTGAGAATGTTTATCTTGTCCCTTGTGTGATGGAAGTGTTTAACTGTTGATTTTCACAGGGATTCACAACTGAGGGTTTGCTTTGAGTCTCAGAGGAAAGTTTGGACTTCTTAGCGGTGTTAGAGCTATTAAGACTTCGGCAAATGTGAGAGAAGGACTAAGTGCATTTTGCATAAGGAGGTGGACACGAGTGTTTTGAGGGCCTGGGGTGGAATGTAACAGTTTGGATCTGGAATGTTCTCCAAAAGTCTCATATATTTGAAATGGTGTGGAATGCCTACAGAGCCATGTGGTGTTAACAGAATTGGCCTGGTCAGAAAGAGCAGATCATTGGGGTTTGCCCCGGAAGGGACAGAACACCGGGGATTGCCCTGGAAGGGGAGTGGCCTAGTTACTTCTTTGTTGCTGTGACAGAATGCCCAACATCCACAAATTAGAGAAGGAAAGATTTATTTTAGTTTACAGCTTCAGAAGGTCTCATGCTGTCTATCCACAGGCAGCTGGCAACAGTGGAAGCACGTGGCAGAGGCTGAAGAGCTGCTCACCAGTTGCTGGTGGCATTGCAGACAGAAGCCAAGTGAGGCAGAAGCAAGCCAATGTCTGGAGACTCAGGCAAAGCCGGAGCTTCCCAGGAAGAAGCTACAACAATGTTTCTCCTTCCTTCTTTCACTTAGCTCAAGCCACCCTCACTTCCTGGCCCACCAGTCAGAAAACAAACAAACAGAAACCACCTGAAACCTCTGCCCTGGGCATCTGCACAAGATGACACAATCTCTCCAAGCCAAGCCCCAAGCATCCGCCCCTTCCAGCCAGGCTTTATCTCCCAATAACACACAGTTCCACAGTTATCCCACTATATTGGTACGCACAAGGCTTTTAGGGGACATTCCGGGTCCAAGCCGTAGCAAGGCGGATCACTGGGAAATGCCCTGCAAAGATACACGCCAAGTGCTTCCAACATTGGCAGCCACCCGTGAATGCACTGAGACCTTCTGAAACTGTGAGATAAGACAAACTCTTCCTCCCTTAAGACGCAGACGTTGCCTATTTTGTCCCAGCAATGAGAAACTAACAAACAGTTCAAAATTCAATCGTTTGATATAGTAAGATGCATTTCTTGTAAAATTTCTTTATTTTTCCTGGAATTAATAACTTGTTGAAAGTGTTGAATTTTCCATGAACCACCAGAAACTATCATCCTTTCAGTGTATTCAAATGAATCAAGTGTTCCATCAGTTTTGCCTGTTTTCTTAGAATATTTCTCCTCAAACTTTTTTCAAGATGTCCAATAAAAATTGACTGGTCCCTCTAGGCCAGGCTCAAAAATCCTGCAGGTTCCTAGAAAAGCCCCTCACCTCTCTCCTGAATTGGGTCTTTAACCATTCTGTGTCTTTCTAGATTTGCTTCTGTATCTGAAGCAGAGGACATATGGTCTAGTAAATCCCTGAAGAAGAGTTTATGAGAGTTAAATTTTTTAAAGCCTATAATGTCACCAATTATTTATTCTACCCACACACTGATTTGGCTGGGCAGAGAATTCTAAGTTGGAAATTACTTTCACTCACATTTGGAGACATTTCTCTATCATAATCCAGCTTCTGCTGTTGATAAGGAGTTCAAAGCCATTCTGACTCAAATCCATTTATATGTAATTTTTTTCCCCTCTCTCCAGGGAAGTTTCTGGGAAGTTTTTATCCTAAATACTTTTTAAGAGTGTGATGATATGCCTTGATGTGAGTCTTTTAAAATTTATTTTGCTGAGTCCTGTATGAGCCCTTTCAAACTGCAAAATTAGCTCCAGAAAAATATTCTTTTGCTACTTATGAGATAAAATTACATTCTTTTTCTGGGACTAATTATTTGGATGTTAAATGTCCTGGAATGATCCTCTACTGTTCTTACCCACTCTTTCTATTTTCCATTCTGTCTGTGTGTGTGTGTGTGTGTGTGTGTGTGTTTCCTCAACATTTCCTGTTTTTGCTGGCATATTTATAATCTCTCTGTTTTCTGATTATTCTTTTTTCATAACATTCTGTTCTCTTTTCTTGGATATTAATGGACTTGTGAGGATGCAGTAGGTTTTGTTTAAGGTTTTCTAATTCTCCTTGCATTAAAATGCCAATGCAATGCCAATGTCCGTGCGCAAGGGCTTGTCAAATGAGTTCAGTAAGCTGATCTAGTTGGGTCATTCCATTGCAGATTTAGGCTTTTTTCTTGCTTATAGTTTCCCTGGAGAGGAATCCTCCACTCTTCAGAGTAGGATGCTGAGGGTGTTGCTCTGTTACACATTGCTAGCTACTGGGTTTTTTTTTTTTTTTTTTTTTGAGCCAGGTAAATTTTATTCAGTATTGTACTTGATCCCCCTATTTTCAATCAAGTGTCTCTCCTCACTGCTGTACCTCATTTTCTCTGCTCCAGAGTCCTCCATTAGGTGGTTCTCCAAAGGGATATATATATTTGGTTTACCTGGGGAAGTTAAAAAAAATAGTAAAAACTGGGTGGAAGCTTCCTCCAGAGTTTCTGACTGGAAAGTGGCTTGAACACCTGGCTTTTAAAAATTGCATCAGTAGATTCCAATGTCCAGCCAAGGCTGAACCCCACTACCCTAGCCGAGCCTGTCCGGACAGCTACCCTCCAGTCTTACGCCGGATGAGGTACTTTGTATCCACCGTGCGACTTTACCTGTAGTCCTGGTCTCAGAGTTCTTTCCTACCTACACACCTGAATACTGTGTTCTTTCTGGTTTCTGTGGTATGAATCATCTGATGCTGGGCTTGTGACCGACACTACTTGCCTTCTGGTCTGCTAAGTCAGTTACCCCTTGTTCACAGGAATTTCACCTTCCAAAACTGTGTTGTCCATTGTTTCTTTTCCAAGAACTCTCTTGTCCTTGTTTGTGTTTCAGCCCACACTGGAGATGGCCCAGCGGTAACTGTGTGTTCTCAGCCCACCATACTTCGCGGAAAGGCCTTAGTGTTACTCTGTCATCTATGGTATCGTTCAAAATGTCACCTGGGCTCGCTCAGTTAGATTTAGCAAAACTTGGATGTATAAAACACTAGTTTTCCCCAAAACTTGCTTTTTTATGTTTTTGAGACCATTCGAGACTGGTGCGTTCTGGGTACTTGGTCAAGTATACCAACGTAAGTTATTTCCTTAGATCAAGAGAGCTTTCTTTTATTATTTCTTTATTCCTCTTCTCATCCCCCTCCTCCTCTACTACCTGTCTGTTCTCTCTTTGAGTAGTTCTGACCGTTGGTAGAGTGTAGTTAAGGGAGTTGTCCTCCATGTACCTTTTACACAAACTTCTTTTTCAAAGTATTACTTATTTTCCTGTTGGGAAAAGTCATAATTTATCTGCCCAGATGAAATAATCTCCATATACACGCTGTCATTCTTTCTCGTTTGTGATTATTTTTTGTAATGACACTGCATTTCTTACATTTTAGTCTTTCTCAGCTACTGTTTTTCTATGACTAGATACAAAAATCCACTTAAGTTTTCTAGAAAATGAAAAAAAAGTTGTAATTTTATAGTTGTTTTTGAAAAATACTTTTCTTTTTGTGTTATTATTATTATTTATTTACTTATCACCGACTTTTCCCCTTCCTGCCCTCTCACCTCCCTTTTCCCTCTCCACAAAGTCCATCTTCTTTCTTTCTTGTATCTCTTGCTTTTTTTTGAGACAGGGTTTCACTCTGTAGCCCAGGCTGGTCCTGAACTCACTATGGAGCCCAGGCTGGCCTTGGACACACAGCAGTCCTCATGCCTCAGACTCCTGAGTGCTGGGATTATAGGCATGTGTCACCACCCCCAGTTTATGTGGTGCTGGGGAATCTAACTCAGGGCCTCGCACTTGCTAGGCAAGCATTTTAACCTCGGTACCATTCCTCCATCCCCTCCCTTGCATTTTTTTTTCCTATGATTTGGTTTTCTCATATTAGAGAAACCATGTGATTAAAAAATAAATTTCTGGGTTTTTTTGTTTTGTTTTATTTTTTGAGACAGGGTCTCACTCTGTGGCCCAGACTGGTCCTGAACTCACTACAAAGCCCAGGCTGGCCTTGGACTCATTACAATTCTCCTGTCTCAGCCTCATGAGTGCTGAGATTACAGGCCTTGGTTTAACCAAATATTTTATTATTTTTGATACAACTATACTATTGTAAAATGAGTGGCTTTCTTTCATAATTTTATTTTTGATGATTCATTACTAAGATATAGAAATACAAGAAACTTAAAACATTGGCTTTTAAACGTTCTACAGTGTTGCTGAATTTGCTTAACATGCTTGATAGTTTTTTGTGGGTTTCCTGTGATTTCTGTAGATAAGGTCATATCTTCTAAAAATAGAAACAGTTACACTTTTTCATTTCCCACCTGAGTTACCTAATTTTTCTGACCAGAACCTTCAATACAATGTTGAAAAAAAGTGGCAAATGCAAAAATTTTTGGAATCTTTTTCCTGATCTTACGTAAAAAGATTTCAGTTTTCCATAATCCTGGGTTTTTCAAAAATAACTTTTATTAAGTTGTGGAAGTTTCCTTCTATTCCTAGCTTGTTGGATATTTTTGTTATGAAAATATGTTGAGTTTTGTCAAATGCTCTTTTGTGTTCATTGAAATGATCATGTGAGTTTTGTCATTTATTAATATAGTGTATTACATTGATTTAATATGTTGAGCTAACTCTACATTCTTGAGATAATCCCACTTGATCATGGTGTATAATTCTCTTTGATATAGTACTGTATTCAGTTTGTTAGTATTTTACTTAGGATTTTTTTTTTTTCTTCTTCTAAGAAAATACTGGTCTACAATTTTCTGGTAAGGTCTCTGATTTTTATATCGGAATAATATTGGTCTCACAAAATGAGTTGATCCATATTGAATTAATTTTTATGTAATGTGAAGTATCGATCCAGTCTTCTTTTATGAATGTATATGAACTGTGTTAGCATCGTGTTGCTTTGTTTTTTAAAGACTATCCTCTAAAATGTTTTTTAAAGACTATCTTTTTGTCATTGAAATTAACTATTTGTGTGAGTTTATCTGTATACTTTATATCCATTATTTTTGCTTCTACATCTACATCAATATTATAACCATCTTTGTGCAGTAGCTTTATTCTCCAATGTTAGTCTTATTAAAATGTTTTCTCACTATTCCGTGCCCTTTACATTTGTATAAACCTTAGAACCAGCTTCTCAAAGATTTGCCCTTTTCAGTTCTTCAAAGCACTAGGTGAAGTTTAGGCACAGTGGGCAAGTTACGGTACTTTACTCAGCCTACCAGTGAAAATGTTAACCTCATCCAGAAACCTTTTCACAGACCTTGAAATAAAGTTTAACTGGGTACCCCAGGTGCAGCCAATATGAAATTAACTATCATCTTTTCACAGAGAATCCAGAACAGTAAAGGTCTTAAGTTGATGTGGAAATTTCATCTTCGCAGGCCCACGACTCTAACTCCTACATGGGATTATAATCCAACCTCCCAAGGCTGCTTTGGAGATACAGTATTAATTACTATGATGTTTCTTTTCTGTTGGTTTTTTTTCTTCCTCACTTTTCTAAAGCTCAGTTACACAAGGAATGTGTGTAATAACTATCCTGAATTTCACTATTATAACTGGGTCCATGATATATTTTCCCATCTATTTCTTAATTGACTTCTCTTCTCCAAAGGCCATTGACGACCAGGAGGGAACTGTTGATTTTTAGGATGTGTTACAGCCATAAGTACTAACATGACTACTAAAAATGGCTTCACCCCTGAAGTCCTTAATATTTCTAGGATAGGGAGTCTCAGGCTCAGTCTGTCAACCCAAGTGCGTTGAGGACTTTCTGCCGTTCCTCTCTTTCTACTCTGTAGCTACAGTCCATCATTAATGATCTTCACCTCAATGTCACGTGTTGGCTGCCTCCCATGAAGAGCCAAAGGTGGCAGACGAACCTAGGACTTCTTTTTCCCTACAGGCCTCTCTCATCAGGTAGGGAGATCTTTCTAGAAGCTCTATGCGGAAGACTCTTTTACCCCTGTGAGCTCAGTGCCTATCCCAGCAGCAATCCTGGGCAGAGGGGAGAACGGTGTCACCTGTGGGGCTGCTGTAACAAGGACAGGGTTCTTTAGACAAGGAGTATGGGTTGGGGAGGTGCCTGCGGCAAGAGCTCCGTTCTCCCAGGTGCGTATTTTCTGCAAGATGCAACAGAAATGCGAACCCCACCGTCACACCAACTCAGGTGTAAAAAACAACGAATCTTCTACCTACAGCCAGGTCTTATTTCTACAGCCGAGCCCTGTTTCCCCCACCCAGCACCCCCAGTGTACCCCTCCATGTTAGCCTCAGCAGCCAGCGGGGTCGGGCACTATTGTCCAGGATGGAGGTGGGAACAAAACTTCGGGGTTGGAACCGCTGCCTCCTCCTAGGGACGTTCTACACTGTCGCCACCTGGTCTTAATCCTCCGCGCCAGGCGTGCGAAGTGGGGCCATCGAACTGTCTCCTACGGAGCGTGGTCCACACGGCTTGTTTTCCTGCGTGGTGTTGGGTGAGCGTCGGAGCGTCCTAGGGCCGAGGGTGACAAGCGACACGCCTCGAATTGCAGGGGAAAATCACCGAGCCCCTGGGACGGCTCGAAGGTGACCGGATTACGTTTGCTGTAGGGCGCGCAGGGCGAGCCTAGGTGTTGACAAAGGACGCTTTCCCGTCGCTGCAGCTGCGCCCGTCTGAAACTGGCGCCTGCCACCTCCGTGAGCCGCCTTCCCGCCGCCCCGACAGGCGCGCGGCCCCTCGGGGCCCGCGATCCTGGCCTTCTGCGCTTCTGTGCCAGCCCCGCCCTCCCTTGCACCTTTTCCGCGCTCCTGGCACAGACCCGCGGCACGACACGGGCTCTGCCAGAATGCTTAATAAAAGAGGGGCGAGCGGGTGGGAAGTGACTCCGGCGGGAGGGGACAGGCCCGGCGGATTTTTAGACCACATCTACTTAATTGTGTCCTAATTAGGAGGAGGAACCGCAAAATGGTGTGTGTGTGTGGGGGGGTGGGGCGGTGGTGGCAGAGATTGAGAGAGAGAGAGCGAGAGCGCTGCAGACAGGCACCAAGTGAAAGGGCGACCGCTAAGCAGCGCGCCAGACGGGCCCACCTGTCCTAGGGCGGCGGGGACCGAGCGCGGCAGGCCCAGGCGGGACGGCGCGGGGCCGAGCGGCGGCGGCGACACTCGGGTTATGCACAAAGGCCGGCATGCAAATGAGGCTGGCGGGGCTCCAAGTCGCAGTGGCTCCCGAGCAGGGAAAAGGCGCATTAACCGTTCACTAAGATCCCGGCGCTGCCCGCGCGGCGAGGGGTCCCCCTCCGCACCCCGCCCTGCGCCGCCGCCCGGGGGGCGGGGGACCCTCGCCCCGCGGCCCCTCGTGGGCCCCTCACGAGCGCCGGGTGGGGGCGGGGCCGAGGCCGGGCCGATCGCCCTCGTCACGTGACGGTGGACCTGCATCATGTGACGGGCCCGGCGGTGTTGGAGGCGGCATGTGACTCCCAAGGCTACGTGGGCTCGAAAACAATTTAAATACAAAAACACAAGCAGGTCCCCTCCCGTCCTCGCCTCCGGGTCCGGGCTGCCCGCCCTTGGGTCGGCGCCTGACCGCGGGAGACGCGCGGCCCGCGGCCCCTGCCTGCCTGCGAGCGCCGGGAACCCGCAGCCCCGGCCCCGCCGTCTCGCCGACCCCCTGCCCGGTAAGTCGCTGAGCACGCGGAGCGCTGATCGGTGACGCCGCGCGGGGAGCGGCAGCCCGGCCCTGCCCAGCGGCGACAGGGCTCGAGTCCTGCTGGCCGCCCCGGCCCCACCTGCCTCGTCCTTCCCCGTCACCTTCCCCCTCTCCACTCGGGTCGCTCCCAGGTGCCCCCACTTCCTGTCCGTCTCCTCTCCCACGCAGCTTTCTTGGGGGTTCCTGTCTCACGTCGCCTTCTAAATTGATTTTTCTTGGGCTACCGAGATGGCATGATCTTTCTGTCATCCAGAATGGGAGGGCTGGCTTCTAAGGACACGGGGGTTGGAGATACACGAACTGTCCCTTCTAGTAGTTTTTCCTTCGTGAAGATCAGACAGACTGCCCAGGTCCTGTTATTGCGTTTGTGGGTGCCTCGGTGTGAAGGGACGTGGGTTCGTGGCTTGTGGCCGTCTGACCTGCGTCCAGGGAGGGCGGCTGCGGGGCCCAGGCGCAGCCCAGCTGCTCTCCGACCCCAGAACCATGGACGCTCTGGAGAAGGCAGGCCGGAAATCCAGCCTCTGGTCTTTGGGGGTTCACTCAGGGGTTGCAAGGCATCTCCAGACCTGGCTCGGGATTAGAACCGCCCTTCTGCAGAAAGAGGCAGAGCATTGGCCAAGGAACTAGCCACGGGGGAGCTGGACATAAATCCCAACATGACAGTGCCCTAGCCACTGAGGAAGGGACGGTGGCTGGGTGAGAAGCTTCTGGCTCACCATCACGCAGGCCAGCTGACAGCTGTGTGGCAAGAAACAGTTAACAACTGCAGGGTCTGATGACTCGAGGAGAGGCTGTCATTGTAGCTCCGCCTTAGAGAAAGGGAAACTGAGGCACCGAGCAGTTGTGCAGCTCACTTGCTTAAGGTTGCTCAGCTTGTGACAGTGCTAGAATTTGGGCCCAGACGGTTTCCTCCAGAAGCTACACAGTTAACTACCATAGTAATCGCTCTCAAAATCAGTGAGCCCGTAGTTGCTATGTGACAGGTGCTGTGCAAGGTTGAGGGTTACACTTGTGAGCAAAACAGACGTTCCGGGTAGGGTTTGCAGTCCAGTGGGAATGACATTGCTGCAAATCGGGGTGCTTGCTAAGAAGAAATATAACAGGGTGTCAGGAAAGTATTGATAAGAGGTGACATGCTTCAGCTGGAGCGAGGAGGGGGCTGGCCAAATGAGCCCTCTCTGCTGCGGTAATATTTAAGTTGAAATCTGGTGAAGGGTCGGCAAGAATTTTCTAGAAGGAGGGAATGGCACGGCCAAGAGGTGGGGTCCTCTGAGGGGCTATAGAACCCTGCAGGCCGGCAGGGCGTATGAGTAGGACTGAGCTGGACTGGCCATCCAGGTTTGGGGTACAGGGCTTTGCGGGTACCACACAGTGCCTGAGCCTTCGTCCCAGCATCGATGAACAACCAGCGAGAGCGTTTTATGCGAGGAAGCAGCAGAATTGGATTTGCAATATGAAAAAAAAAAAATACGCAAGAAGGCCTCCATTTGTGTTGTGTTACAAATGACCTCAAAGTCAGCAACAACCAGCTGACTTCCTGGTTGTACGTGTCGGTGACCAGAACTGGAGCCACCTAGACAGAACCGTTCCTACCTGGGATCACTCCTTCCTCGAGCTAGTCAAGCTGCAGGCTGCAACTGAAACTGTCAGGCTATGTATACCCCCATCTCGTGGGCTAGTCCGCTTGTCCTCACGAGTGGGAACCCCGGTACCTATGTTCTGTTTCGGGGGGAACAGAGTGGTGGTACGCAGGGTTGAACCCAGTAGAGCTCTACCACTAAACTGTATTGCTGGGTCTTTTTATTTTTAATCTTGAGGCCGAGTCTGACTAAGTTGCCCAGGCTCCTCAGATGTGTGATTCTCCAGCCTCAGCCTCCCATGCAGCTGGGATACAGGTGTTCACCACCTTGCCCAGCCACTTACTTCTAAGCACCAACTTGCCTTGTGTTACTCATGCCCCAAGTCAAGCCCACATTCATGGCTAGGAGAAATAAACCTCTCGACCTCCTGAGGGGAAAGCTACAAACTGCTGTGTCTATTTTTTCCAGGGGTATTACATGAATTCCAAGGGGTAAGCTGGAGTCTCTAAAATTGGTAGGAGCTGGAAGACAAGAGAAAACTTGGAACCAGCTGTGTGACCAGAGATAAACTTACTTGGAGTCATATACCAGATTGTGCTTTCTGCTTAGAGCATCTGATATAAATAAGGGTCAGAAGGGTGTCTGGAATGAGGTGGATGTAATTCCATAAGCCCTCCTTTCTTCATGGGATTATTTGAGGGCATCTTGGAGTCCAAGGAGACTTTTGAGATTGTTGCCCTGCTTAAAATTAACCTCGTGTGCTTAAATGTTCTAGGCAAGGTGTGTATGCAAAGGCCCAGAGGCATGAAGTGCGCAACTTTTGGGGGATGTTGTGGGGAGATAATTTGTAATTGCTAAAGTGATGAAAAGTAAATGAACAGACTGGAACAAGTTTAAGAGGCAGGAACAAAACATCTTGCTGATGGATTAAATACAGGAGTTGAAGATAAGGATATCCAAAAAGGACTCTAGTGATGACGCAGTTTACTAAGGTGGAAAAACGAGGGGAGGGTTGGGATGTTTGGGGTGGAGTCAGGAAGGAATCAGGACGTTCATATGGAACCCATTCAACTTGCCTTCCCTGTGAGATCAGTCAAGATATACAGTGGAGAGGAGGACATAGTGAAAGAGACGCGGACTTGATGCCTACGTGTGGGAGACGGGGTCGGGGGGGAGAGAGAGAGAGAAAAAGAAAGAGAGAGAGAGAGAGAGAGAAGAGAATGCAAGTAGGGCTGGACTGGAACCCTAACAGTTAGAGACCAGAGAAGGAAAGCGGATGTTGGGATCCGAGATGTCCAGAGTAGAAGCCGGAAGTGACCAACTGGGTCGCATGTTGCTAAGACACTAACCCAAAGAGTCACCTTGGAGCTGGATCAGTATCGCACCTGCGGGAGCAAGCAGCGGGGCCACGCAAAGCCCAGCACGCAGGAGCACGGCAGGGGGGGATTTCCAGTTGGGAACTTTTCTTAGTCTGGTTTCCTGCCTGGGTTCAAGTACCTGGGGCTGACAGGAGACTGAACCTCAGGAGGAAGTTTTGCTAGACCAGGAGTTCCAGAGAGGAAGAAAATGGCAGCAGAACCAGGAAGGAGTGGGAGAGAAGGAGGAGTGGGAGCTGTGTGGGGAGAGAGGTTATGAAGAACGACTGAAATGCATCCTCGGAGGTCCTGGCGGCAACAGCAGAACCCATATCTCCCTGAATCTCCTACAATGCGAACAATCGGCCCCACCGCGGGCACTCTGCATCTGGGTCTGTGGGCCTTCTGCTTCGGGGTCTGTGGGCCTTCTGCTTCCGGGTCTGTGGGCCTTCTGCATCCGGGTCAGCCTTTAACAAGGTCCTCAAGTGATTTGTATACCTGGTAAAATTTGAGACGCTCCGGTTATGGTTGTCTTATTTACAAAATGTTCTTCAAGGCAAGAGAAGAAAATGAACCCCAAAATATCTTTCCTGTTTTCTTGTCTCAAAGCTTGGTTTGGTCAAAGCTCTTCCTCTTTGCACCACACCCCATTGCCTGGTTTTTATTTTTATTTTTTTGGTTATGCAAAATTTTAAACATGTAAATGTAGACTAGTATACCATCATTAGCTTTGATAATTTTCTGGATTTGGAGGAGGGTTTTGCTTTGTTCTAGTACTGGGGGTGGAATCCAGAGCCTTCCTGCTGAGCTGCATTCCCAGCCCATTATGTCTGATCTCAATGCAGACTCTGGCTAAGTCACTAAGTTGCCAAGACTGGGCTCCAACCGCTGCAGTCCTCCTGCCTCAGCCTCCCAGAGTACTGGTGTTGCAGGTCTGCAGCACTGTGCTTGGCTTTTTGATAATTTTCACGTCTTTGTGCATTTTTTTTTGTCTCCATACGCTCCCTACCCCCCACCCCCCACCCCAGGATTATTTTTGAATCGCATCTTAGACATGATGTCATCTCACATATAAATTTTTAATTACTTCTAGAAGACAAGGACTCACTTTTAGCTTTAAAATGTTTTGTTTTTGTTTGCAGTGCTGGGGTGAAACCCAAGGCCTTATCCATTCTACACAAATACTCAAACCACAGGGCAACCCCCTCACCCCAAGGACCTGCCTTTTAAACACAAGTCCTACGCCATCGCTGCATCCTCGCGCCCAAGAACAAATCCTTAAATTTTACTCAGTTACTACTGTTCACATCTTGGCAACTGTCATGTTCTTTAATTTGTAATTTGAGTCTTTAAACAAGGTCCATAGGTGGCAATTAATCTTTTAAGTCTTTACCAATTTATTGGTTTCTCTTCATTTGTTTGCAACTTTGTATTAAAATTATTTCCTGTAAATTTTCTCAAAGTCTAGATGTTGCCAATTACTTACTCATGGGGTCATTTAACAGGTTTCTCTGTCCTTTGTACTTCTTTGTAAATTAGCAATTAGATCTAAAGGGAATTGCTTTTGGAAAAAGAAAAGCACTTTTTAAATGAGCTATATCCCATGTTAGGTATGTAAAAATTATGCATGTACTTCCTGAAGGAGCAAACGCCTTGGTACAAGCACCCCGCACCTCAGGAGCTCCCCAGTAGCCCCTCTCTTCACTCTCTCCAGGTTATAGCTCTATCTTGACTTTTGTGATAGTAATTTTTCTATCGCACATATCCATCCCTAAACAATATGTTACTCAACTCTTTCTAACATTTTGAGCTGTAAATGTAATTGTGCCATAGATATTCTTCTGTGATTTACTTTGCTAGTTTATTTCTGAGGTTCATTCATGTTTTATGGATGTAGCTATCTATAGTCCAATCATCGTTCACCTACGTGTAGTAACCCACTATATGCATACACACCATTTCATCATTCTTTGGTTGATTGGCTTCTCCCATTTCTGGTTATTTTCATATAATGAAATGTACAATGAACTTTCTTTTGTACATGTTCTGTCATATCTTTATTGGCTTGCTTGTTTTGGGGGTTGAACCCATGGCCTCGTGAATGCTGAACAAGTCCTCTACTACTGAGCTATATCCACTACCTCTTTGAAATGTTTACTTTGAAACAAGATCTTCTAAGTTGCCCAAGCCAGCCTTGAACTCGCAATCTTCCTGCCTCAGGCTCCTAAGGATTTGCACCTGGCCCTTACCTCTTTTTAATGATATTTTTCTTCCCTCTTTGTACCAGTGAGGGCATCTAATGTAATAAAATAGAAATGATGAAAACCATTAACCTGTCTCATTCTGGGCTCAAGGGAACAGATTTCAACATGATACATATAGATATTATGTTTGCCAAAGTGGTTTATTTAGAGTTTCACTGGGTTTTGTTTTGGTTTTTGTTTTCAAATTAGGAAAATTCTTCCGTAGTTCTCTTTTGCCCGGAGTTTAGTTTTCTTTTATTTTGTTTGGATTGTGGATATTTTTTCATTTTCATCAAATGTTCTTTTGGAATCCTAAAGTGATTTTTCTACTTTAGCCTTGTAAGGTAGTTGAATTATGTTGTTTAGAAGGGTAAGTCAAGCTTCCATCTTTGAAATGGTCCCAATTCAGCCACAGTGGATGCAGTGTCCTTCTTAGGGGCCTAGATTTAAGTTATCACCTGTATGTTATACTTTCAAATTTAAGTTGGCATATGTGTATTTATGGTTCCTACCTCTG
Source organism: Ctenodactylus gundi (assembly GCA_004027205.1). NCBI lineage: Eukaryota > Metazoa > Chordata > Mammalia > Rodentia > Ctenodactylidae > Ctenodactylus > Ctenodactylus gundi. The sequence goes on along the minus strand of PVKB01000402.1, from coordinate 177,490 downwards.
TTTTAGTTACTTTTTAGAAACCCAACATCCACAAATTGAGGGGAGGAAAAGTTTATTTTAGCTCGTAGTTTCAGAAGGTCACAGTCCACTCAGGGGCGGCCAGTAGCAGTGGAAGCGCATGGCAGAGGCAGAGATGGAGTTAGCTCCTCACAGCATTGCTAACAGGAAGCCAACTCAAGGCAAGTCGAGTCTCATCTTGTTCAAGAGGAAGGCAACAGCATATATAGCCTTCCAGGTCCCATCCCTGTGATCGGCCCCTCCTGGATCCAGGTGTGGAACCTGTGACAAGCCCCTACCACACGCCTGTAATCCAGCCTACATGCCTGAATTCCAATCTGCATGTTGGCAATCCACCCCTCAAGACCAGGCCCCAGTATCTTGATAGCCGTGGTTCCATAGATAGTCCATAACAACCAAGTACATAAGACTGTTGGGCGACATTCCAGATCCAAACCACAATACCTCTATTTTCTCATAATGATCTTTTCAGATTTTGGTAATAAGGTTGTGCTGTGCTCATAGAATATGGAAGTAGTTTGTTGTTGTTTCATTGTTTCTTTGAAGGAGTTCATGTAAGATTGGTATAATTTTTTTCCGTGAATGTTAAAGAGAATTCAAAGATGAAGCCATTTAGGTTTAGAATGTTCTTCATGCAAGTTTATACTTTCCTTTGAGGAAAAACTCTTCATATGGATTTATTCTCATTAGTAGATGGATGATTCAGTAGTTTTTCATTTCTTACCTGTGTAACTTTTTTGTAGGTATTTCCAATTAGTCCCATTCCAGATTCTCAAGTTTATTTTTCATAAAGTGACTCATAATATGATTTTTCAGTATCTATTGGTTTTATAGTGATGCCTCTTTTACCTATTCTAATTTTCTCATTGATCGGTTTTTGCCAGGATTTTATTCATTTTTTTATAATTTTTTCCCAAAGAAGCAACTTTTTGTTAATCTCTTGATTACATGTTTGCTTTCCATATTATTAATATTAATTGTTAGTCTTGTTATTTGCTTCCTTTGGGTGTAAGTTTAGTTTACTATTGTCATTTAAAACTTCTTGATCCAGATGCTTACTTAGCTCATTGGTTCTATCTCACCTTTCTTTTCTTTTCTTCCCCCCACCCCATCTTTCTTTTTTAATATCTAGCACTCAGAGCTGCACATTTCTCTCTAAGCATGACTTAGCTGGATCTCTTAGTTTGGTATCTAATATTTTTATTATCATTCATCTGAGAATATTTTATAATTTTGCTTAGGAAAATGATTACTTAAAAATTGTTTAACTTCTAAAATGTGTAGGAGAATACTTCTTTCTTGTTAATTTACAGACCAACTTCACTATAGTTAGAAAATACAATTTTATCCTTTGATATATATATATATGTATATATATATATATATATATATATATATATATATATATATATTTAACTAAGGACTTAACCCAGAGCTTTCATACTGAGCAACATTCTCAGCCCTTTTTATGTCTTATTTTGAGGTGGGGTCTCATTAAATCACTAAATTGCCCAGGCTGGGTTCAAACTTGTGATGTTCCTGCCTTAGCCTCCCTGACTGCCTGAACCATTAGGCCCCACTAGAACAACTTTTAAAAACCATATTAGCTAAATCTTCTATAGTGCTCTTGCTTTTTTCCTTTTAAAAAATTTCCTTTTATTGTCTGTTTATTTTCTCAGCAGTAGAGAGTAACATGCTAAAGTTTGTAGCCTTCCAAATGCTGGGATTACAGGCATGCGCCACCAAGCCTGGCTTAAGTGGTGCTGGGTAATCAAACAGAAGGCCTTGCACTTGCTAGACAAGTGCTCTAACCACTGTGCTATTACTCCAGCCCTTCTGCTCCTGATCTTAACACCACGATTCCCTTCTGCCTCACACCTCTCTGATGTAGGCAAGTGTGTGTATCTCTGTGGGTAATACCTTTTCTGGTTGTTCTATTGATTTTCAATAAGAGATTAACCTGAAACAAATAATTTAAAACTATGCATCTCTTTGTTATCAATAACCTTCCTGTGGATGGAGCAAAGTATCTGACGAATACAACCTAAAGGAGGCAAGGGCTGTCTTGGCTCAGAGTTTCAGCCCATGGTTGGCTGGCTCCGAGGCAGATATGGCATACAGAGGGGAGCTGGTCCCCACACAGCAGCCAGGAAGCAGAGAGGAAGGGGAGAGCCCTGGAGGAGGGTGCTGGGGACAAGATGAAACCTTCAGAGGCCCACCCTCAGTGACCAATTTCTCTGACTGTGCCCACCTCCTCACAGCCTGTTCAACTACACAAGTCTTTGGGTGACATTCATATTTAAACCATAGAAACATCCTAAAATTATTAAAGAGTGTCTGCATATAGAAAAGCAAACAAGTAATGATACAAAAATATACGTGTCAACCACTCTGTTTTTACATTTTTTTTTTTAGGGGCTAGGGATATATTGCAAGCTCGTTGATAAAGTGCTTGCCTAGTTTGAAGACTATGAGTTTGAATCCTGGCATGGTTAATAATAATGATGATAATGTACCTTAATAAAATTATAGCACTATATGCTCTCACGTGAGTTTGTGAAGGAGTATTTTGAAAATTTTAGAGAGATGAAAGGCATAAAGGAAATACTACACAGCAGGGAAAAAGAGCAACCTATTACTATACACGCCTAAAGAAATGAATCCCACAGGCGTGAGGTTGATTGGAAGAAGCGAGATGCAGAGAAATGTACATAATAGGGTCTACTTGTAAGATATTCTAGAATAGAAAATATTAGTCAAGACTGGGAAGTTGGGGCAGGAAGATCACAAGTTTAAGTCCAGCTTGGACAACTTGGCAACTTCGTAAGTCTGTCTCCAAATAAAAACAAACAAAAGGTGGGCTGGAGATGTGCCTCAGAGTGAAAGCCCTATATTCAAACCCCAGTATCAATCAATCAATAAAATCATAATCGAATTTAGAGTAATGGTTTACTTGGGGGTACTGACTAGAAAGACAGTCTTAGGGTACTGGTATTGTTTTGTGTCTTTATATAGACGTAGTTGCACACATTTAGACATTTGTAACAGTGCACCAAGTTGAACGTTTAAGATTTGCACAGGTTGCCTATTGCATATTAAGTTTCAAAGGAAAAAATAAAAAACCAGGTAACAGTCAAAGTGCCAGGATTCTGTTGCCCTTTTCCTTCTTCGTCTGGAGAAAGGCTAGATTCAGCAAAAGGCAGAAGGACGCACAAGAGCAACTCAGCTAGGGAGCCTCGAAGTCTGCTGACGCCACCGAAGTCGCCTTGAGTTAGGACATGGTTCAGCGTCAGAGGCTAGGGTGGTGGTGATTCTGCACGGTCGTCGGCATAAAGTCACCTTAGTGCGAATCACCAGATACAGAGACATAAACCAAATTGTCGTGAACTCGTTGAGAGTGAGAGATACATATGTCTACTGAACCTGGTTATTTGTGCCAGCCAATCAGCTCATTCCCAGGGCTCACGTGTTCCGCTCCCAGTTCTGCTGCCTGTCCTCGGTTCTCCAGGTGTTTCTGCGTGGAAGGTGAAGCCCTAGCCTCCATGCTGTTTTGGAAATGTCGTGAGGCACGTGATTCTCTCTACGCTTTTCCAAGCCTCTGTCCAATCTACTGCCTGTTAGGAATAATTCCAGAAACATTCATGGAGCCCTTGGCAGGTCCCAGCCACTAAGCTACTTGTGGTGTACTGAGCTGTGCATCCCAGCTCCTACCTGCTGCCCTCAATCATCGCTTGTTGAGTAAGTGTTGAATGAGCCAGGCAGGGCGGAGCGTGCCTGGTATCTTGGCACTTTGGGAGGCTGAGTCAAGAGGATCAAAAGTTCGAGTCTAGCCTGAGGAATTTAGCAACATTGTAAACACTTGTCCAAAAAATTTTTTTAAAAAAGACATTTGAAGGGCTGGGAATGCAATAGTATAGCTAAGTGCAAAGACTTTAATCCTCAGGGGGGCGCACACTGAACAAGGTGAACGACTTCAATCTCCACCACTTGACCATGTAAGTTTAGTTCTAATTCCCGTTTTACTGGCAAAGCCACTGAGGTTCCAGATGGTTGAATGACTTTCCCAGTGAGTGACAATTGGACAAGTGTAGTTTGACTATATTGAAGCCAGGACATAAAATGATACTGGTGTGAGGAAGAAAAACAACAGAACTTCTTCCTACACTGATTTCTTTTTTTCCCTAAAAATTATTATTCTTTCTATTAGTATATTGTTTGCATTATATAATAATTATATTCAACTTGGAGGATTGCTGTGCGTGAATATTACATCTGGACCTTTTTTTACTTCCCCTTCCCTTTCTTACTTTATTCTTTTTAATTTCCATTCCATGAATGGTTTGTAATACACTGAAGTTACCACAATACTCTGTAAGCTACAAAGAAATCCTGACATTTGTCAAGCAGAGCCTCAAACTTTCCAAGGGAGCCTGGAAAGCATTGTGCTAAACCATGATTTTCTCTTCAGAGACATTATCACAGATTTATTTATAGATTATTTATATATTCATTCACTGACTCATTTTTAGAGTGGTGCTAGGGATTGAACCCACAGCCTTGCACATGCCAGGCAAATGCTCTGTCGCTGAGCTACATCCCAGCCCTGTAGTTTTCTTAATTCCCACTAGACTTAACCATATAATCTTATAACCTTAATGGGGCTATGTTTCCTAATATCCATGAGCAATACCTCTACCATGGTCCAAAGTTAGTGACTTGGGAAACTTTGCCTGTTGTTGGGTTGTTGTTGTTGGTGGTGGTGGTGGTGAGTCTCACTTTCACGGAGTAAACTGGAGAGAAGCAAACAGAATATATTCTCTTTGTGTCGTGAAACTAATTGGCTGCTATTATAGGTGCAATAAGAATTAATTCTCCCACTGCCTGGGAATAGTATTAGAAGGTAAGGAATTGCCTATTCATTGAGGCATAAGTCAACAGAGTGAACTAATGACAGACCTGGGAACAATCAGATACGATGTAGTAAATTAGGTTCTGTCATATTGTAATTCTTAATAACTTGGCTGTCACTGCAGACACTTTTGTATTTTTTGTCTGGAGAATGGAAAGAAATACAATTTAAAGTGATAATGCAAGCAAAGTGAAAAGCCCAGGATGGGAGTGGAAGAAAAAACTTCGCAGGAGGACTCTTGAATTGGATGGTGAAGGATGAACTCAGGTTCACAGATGACAAGGGGAGAAACTCAGACAGTGATTTGGAAGAGACAAGAGGACCACAGAGAGGGAAGGCCAGCTCCCTGGGGAAAGGCAGGTCCTGTGGTGTGGCTGGGTACATGAGATGTGGGTGACGGAGAGGGCACAGGAAGGGGAGGTGACAGTAGCATGGTGGAAGCCAGCAACACCAGCATGAGGAGCTAGAAAGCCTGGTGCAAGGAATGGTGGTTGCGCATCTATAATTCTGGCTGCTTGGGAAGCCGAGGCAAGAAGATCATAAGTTCAAAGCCAGCCCAGGCAACTTAGATCCAACGAGACAAAAACACCTGCCTTGGAACTGAAAGACAGTTGGCAAACCAGAATATAATGCAGATGAGTCCAGCATGGTGAGCAAATAAGTGGATTGGGGACACCTTACAGAGCCATGGGCAACTGACAGGTTACAACACCACCATGTTGCCATATCCCTTAGAAATGTTTGAGTACTCTGGTCCTACCCCAACCTTATTGGGAAAACTCTGCCCGTCTTAGCAAGCAATCAAGAGAGAGACTTCACCTGAGAGCAAACCCTTGGTCAACTCTTTCTATCTACTAAAGCTGCAAGCCTCAGTTTCCCTGTCTGTAAATTCTTGATGGCAACAGTACCCAGTGCTAACTCCTAGATTCATTGTGAATTTAAAGGAATGAAATCCATTTGAAATACTGAGGATGGTGCCTGATACGGTTGTTAAGGACTCAGTGAATAGAAAATGTTGCAACTCTTGTGGAAACTATTCAAGGAACTGGATGCCGGAAGTGGCTTATTTGCCATGTCAGAGCTCGACCTCTCTCTTTTGGTCCACATTGCTAAAACAAAATCAGTTTGTGAAATATTTGTCAGGTAGTTTGTCTGCTTCTGTGACACCAACAATGAAAAAAACCATGGGCACGAATTTCACTGGTTTGAAATGGCAGAAAAATCCCCAGATCCTGTTCCATTCATGACTGTTGTCTTAGGTACTTATCTCATTGCTGTGACAAAATACCCAACATCTATACCTTAAGGGAGGAAAGCATTTATTTAGCTCACAATTAACAGAAGGTCTCCCACAGTCCATGTATGGGGCAGCCAGCAACAACGAAGGCCAGTGACAGAGGCTGGAAAGCTGCTTAAGGCATTGCAAACAGAAACCAAGAGAAGTAGTAGTCAAGACAGTGTCTGGAGACTCAGGCAAGGCTACAGCTTTCCCAAGAAGAAGCTGTAACAATGTTTCTTCTTCCTTCCTGTTTTTAGTTCAAGCTTCCAGTTGCCCTACCCTCAAGGGTAGGCTTATTCCATGGTCCACAAGTCAGCAACATAACATCTGAAAGCTCTGCCCTGGACAACTCAATAAGAATCTTTCCAGGTAAACCCTAAGCGTCTGCGCCTTCCAGCCAGCCCTACCTCCCAATAACACACAATTCCAAATACATGAGGCTCTGGGGGATTATTCAAGATCCAAACCATTGCCATAGTGGTTAAAGGACTCAGTAGTCCTCTACTTAGACCCTTCAACAAAGTTTCCTTAAAATTCCGTTTCCAGGATACAGTTTATCTTAGCTTTGGTTTGTATTACTATTGTTTGTGTGTGTAAAAGTTGCTTTTTTGTTACTATGAAGTGATGGCTCTGATTGACAAAAACAAATCAATGACTCAAGTGGTTCATTGAAGTGGGAAAACAATGATAAAAATAGGACAATTAACACAACTCAGAACCATAATGAGCGGACAGGATTCCCAGATCTGTTGGGACCAAGCATCTGTGGATGTGACGATTTCACCCACGCCACAGAGGAAAAGTGTGAATGGGAAACACGGCTGTGAATATCTGGAAACTGCATTTTTTTTCAACAAGAAATCTGTGCCCCTCCTGTTTCCAGCATATACTCCATCAGAAATCTTTTGTCACATAGTGTTGGGATGCCGTGGGAGATTTTGTATCATTTCCAAAGTAGAATGCCCTCTCTGGTCAGCCAGTGTTGTCTCTGAGCCAAGTACAAAATAATATTTTCTAGAATGAGCTAGATGGATTTCATTTCTGAATGCAGTGAGACTCAAACAATAGCAGGATCAGATGCAAATCATCCAGTCCTCATAAAGCTTCTAAACCCAGCCTTAAAATGCTGGTGGAACAGGGTGTTGAGAGCAAGGTACCCACAATCCAGTGTATACTGGGAGGTCGAGGCAGGAAGAGTTCAAGTTCAAACCTAGTCTGAGTAATTTAGAGACTTATAGAGACTGTCTCGAAAGACAAAGACAGTACGGATGTAGTTTGGTGTGCAGGCCTTAGAAATGTCTTAACAGAATTGGATGCCACGTGCACAAATGGTACACAAATATGGTGGACCTACTATCGTTGTGATGCCCGCAGTATTTACAGTGGAGTGAAATCACTGTGGAAAAAATCTGAGCAAGCTCTTTGCATCTGGGTGAAACATACATGAACGAGGAAGACATATTTGACAATTCTCAGACACAATTATCATTGCAGAACCAAAATACAGAAGCTATTTTTCGTGTAGTTTAATTTTGTTTTGTGAGGCGTGGTGCTGGTTGCAAGTGTGTTTGAGAGCCAGGTGTGGTGCTACGTAACAGTAATCCCAGCTACCTGGGAAGCTGAGGCAGGAAGACAGCAAGCTTGAGGCTAGCCTGGGCAACTTGATGAGATCCTGCCTCCAAAAAAAAAATTTTTTTTTAAGCTGGAGAGACTTTTAAAGTGCACAAGTTTGGGCTGGAGGCGTAGCTTGGTGGTTAGAGTGCTTGTCCAGCTTGCACAGGCCCTGGGTTCGATTATCCAACACCACATAAAAATGAGTCAGGCATGATTATGCCTGTAATCCCAGCATTTGGGAGGCTGAGGCAGGAAGATTACCATGAGTTCAAGGCATAGTGAGTTCAGGATCAACCTGCACTACAGAGCAAGATGCTGTCCCCCCAAAAAAATTAAAAATTAGGGGCCAGAGGAATGGTACAGCAGTTTAACCGCTTGCTTTACAAGAGCAAGATCCTGAGTTCGATTCCCTGGCACCACATAAAGCTGGGTGCGGTGGTGCGGGCCTGTAATCCCAGAACTCAGGAGGTAGGCAGGCAGCTTGTCCTGAGTCCAAGGCCAGGGATGGGCCTGGGCTCCATAGTGCGTTCAGGACCAGCCTGGACTACAGAGTGAGACCCTGACTCAAAAAAATAAAAAAATTAAAAATAAAAAAAATAAAAGTGCACAAGATAGAACACTCAGGTTGATGCTCTGAATTTCATCCCCAGTTCCACACACATATGTGCACACACAGACATACACATGCATGTACACACATAGCTATATTTTAGGTACTGCCTATCCAGCAAAGAAATGTCTGGTGTCCCAATATCCATTGCTACAATACTATGAAACACACACACAACCTAGTGGCTGAGCAATAAGAATTAGTTGATCTTATTTGTAGACTAACCAGGTGGTTCTCATGACACAGGTGGGCTTACACAGCTGTCACTGGTCAGAGGCAGCCAGGACCAACTGTACACTGTATGAAGAAGTCCAGTGCAGAGGGAAAACAACATCCTCTTCTTCAAAAAGTGTTAAGGATTGGGCTGGAGGAATGGCACAGAGCTCAAAGGTTACCTAGCAAGCACAAGGCCCTGAGTTTGATTCCCCAGCATCACGTAAGCCAGGTGTGGAGGCGCACTCCTATGATCCCAGCCCTCAGGAGGCTGAGGCAGGAGGATTGCCAAGTCCAAGGTCAGCCTGAGCTACATACTAAGGTCAGGACCAGCCTGGGCTTAGAGTGAGACCTTGTCTCAAAAAAAAAGTGTGTGGGGGGCAGGGAGGGTAAAGATTTTAAAAATGATGGCCACAGAGCATTCAGTCAAGTGGTGAGCTTCCAACTGCTGAGGTCCCATGATCCTAAAGCCAGCCTTGGCTGTGGGTCAGGTGCACAGCCCGCTGCCCTTGGCTGAGTTCTATTGCACATCTGGACCTCAGCTGTCTAGTGGAACAGACTTAGCCAGGACCACTGGGGTAGCTCCAGTCTACCCCTGGGTCACACCCTGCTGCAGCTAGCCCACACCTGCTCATACAACAAAGACAGAGAAGCAGAAACCAGCACGGCCCGATGCACAAGCACTTTTCAAATCCCTGCTAGTGCCACAATTGCTGACATCTCGTTGGTCGCAGCAGGTCACATGGTAACTCAGAGAGAATGGGGGACTGGGTGCAAGGAAGAGTGGACAATGGGACCATTATTGCCATCTTCTTCCATTGACCACTCAAAATAGTGAAAGGTAGCGTACTGGTCCGTGCTTGCAATCCCTGCAGTCAGGGTGGCTGAGGCAGGATTGTAAACTTGTGTCCAATCTGGGCAACAACTCTGAGTTAACAAGACTCCCATCTCAAAGCTTAAATGTTTTTTAAACAAAAGGGGCTGGAGATGTAGCTTAGTGGGATGGCCCTGGGATGGTGGGAGCAGCTGTATCTGAAAGGTGGATCGCCTGCTGCTTTCCTTACTAAGGATATTCAACAATATTCATCCTAATCTTAAGTGTTGAAGGAGTTATTGGGGCAGTGAAACCTCAGTTAGGATGTAAGTGTTTTTTTCCACGTGTTTTGTGGCGAAACGAGTGGTGTATGCGCCAAGTGCTTCTGCACAGATCCTCACGCGAGTAACATTTCCTCACGTGGAAATGGAGACAGCACCGTGATTTCTGTATAACACTGATAATGCTATGAAAGACTAGAAATCGCAGACGTGGTCCCTGTTGTCATTTTCAGAGTTAGAAAGAACGTTGTCTCTGTGATTTCCAGTGTGGTGGGCGGTCAGGAGCTATGCAGGAACCCTGAACCTTTCATCTCAGACCCACCATACAAGGATACGCCCACTGAGCATCCGGCCCCCTGGCAATCACACTGGGCTGCAGTTGGCTATGTTGGCAGCTACCGACTCTTCCCAATGCTTGATTGTCTTAATCCTTCTTGTGAAGAAAAGACATTATTATTTGACAGATTATTGGACATATTTAAAAACATAAAATGCAAGAAAACATGAAGAAATTCTTTCCAGGCTGAACCCAAACAAAAAAATACCAGGCATTCATTTGCTACTGTCTGTCGTGCTAAAAAGCCTAACCTTTCAGCTTCTGAATGAGTTACGGTCTTTGACTTAGCTGCCTGTGACAAGGGGTCTTTCATGAGACATTCCACCATGGTTTCGAGGTAGAACCCTCATCCAAACCCATGGAGCCATCTGTTCAGGCCACCAAACATTTGCTGCCTTATCTAGCAATCAGGAAGTCTTAAGTGCTTTGCAATTTAATGGGACAAACATAAAGGGAAATTGATCATCAATCCAGATACATATCAATATGGATATATATATATATATATTAAAGTGACTATGTCTTAGCTACTTGTTGCTTGGGCAGAATACCTGACATCCACTGCTTAGCGAAGGAAAGATTTATTTTAGCTCAGAGTTTCAGAAGGCCACAGTCCACACAAGCATGACCAGCAGTGGCAAACACACGCTGTGGAAGCACAGCCAGAGAGCACCTCACGGCGTGGCAGACAGGAGCCAAGCGAGGGAGGAAGGGCGAGGCGACGCTTCCGGGTTCTGCCCCGGTGCCCCACCCCTTCTAGGTGAAGCCCACAAGCGCCTGCCCCTTCCGTCCAGGCCCCGCCTCCCAACAGCATCCAGGTACATGGGGTTTTGGGGGTCATTACGGATCCAAACCACAACAGATGGCAAGCACTAGTATCCGTCTTGCAGACTGAGACTTGGCATTGGTTGCTGTCCTCCTTTTGCCATTTCTGCTTTCTCTACTCAAATGCAAGATATGAGCACTTTCAAATGCTTTTTTTTTTTTTTTTTTGAGACAGGATCTCATTCTGTAGTCCAGGCTGGTCTTGAACTCACTATGTAGCACAGACTAGCCTCAAATTTATGGTAATCCTCCTGCCTCAGCCTCCTGAGTGCTGGGGTTACAGGCATGAGCCACCATGCCTCTTTCTTTTTCTTTCTTTCTTCTTCTTTGTAATGCACTGCTGTGGTTTTGAACCCATGGTCTTGTGCATGCTAGGCAAGCTCTGTAACCACTGAGCTATGTCCTCAGCTCTTCAAATACTTATTTTTTTAAAAAGACCTAGTATACTAGACTACCAAAACTGTCTATTTGTAATCCAAATTCCAGGCACTAAGAATATAAAACTACACTGTATCCCTTGTTAAATAAGTTTCATTTCCAAACCTTGAAATTCAAACTCGGGAGACTAATGGAGTTGAATAAGAAAGAATATTTGAATGGTACTTATTTACGTCGTTATATATTTTATTAAAGAATTGGTGAATTATTTACCTAAAACTGGAAGCCTGCATGTGATGCAATCAGCCACTACTGGGAGTTGGATACTGAAACTCAGAGGAGCCATCACTTTGCTTTAGGGACTAGGAAACCATTGCAAACTGTAAAGATTTTAAGCAGAGGAGAAAACACAGATTTGCATCTTTAAGACATCACTTACATAGTAATATAGCACCAAACTTGGGAAAGTGGCACACAAAGCTCAGGGCCTGCTGGGCCCAGTGACACAGGCCCCTCTGTAGCCACAGTGCTCTGCAAGGCAGAGGAGGGTGGAACACAAGTTCAAACCCAGAACTTAGTGAGACTTTGTTTTGAAATTTTTTAAAAATGAAATGGGCTGGGGGTGTAGCTCAAGGCCCTGGGTGTTGAACCCTGTGTACTAGAAGAAGAGACAGAAGAAGAAGGTGGGAGAGGGGGAGGAGGAGGAGGAGGAAGAGGAGGAGGAGGAGGAGGAGGAGGAGGAGCAGGAGGAGGAGAACTAAAAGCAAGTAAACAACCTCAGTGCCATCAGACTTTCATGTATTTTAATCTTTACACAAATATTGGAGTGCCTGTTGCGGGTCACTGAGCTCAGACTTACGAAAGGACCGTCATGAGCCCTCCTCTCCTGCCTTTGGTCCTATGGGAGTGATAGCTGTTCAAATAAATTACCCAATAGATTGCATTACAGTTGTGTTAAGTGCTAATGAAGAAGCAGAAATGGGCCTGAGAAGTGATGTGGGCAGGAGAATCACATCCGTAGAGAAAGGTTAAACAGGAGAGGAAACTCAAAGACGATTCCCGATCTGGCTTGAAGGCTGGGGTTATTAGCAAAGAGAAGAACTCAAAAGGTTGAGCAGCTGTTGTCTGCCTGTAATTTATTAGGTTTTGGACACGATGGGTTTGAACTCCCTGTGGATATTTAGGGTAGATGTCTGAAAGGCAGATAGGTAGACATATTAGATATGAAGGATTGTCACAAAATAGGGTAAATGTTTAAATTTTTAAGAAAGTATTACAGTAAGAGACACCCTGCCATCAACTCCCTCGCTATGAATATATTTATCTCATTGTTTTTGCCACTTTCTGAAGCAATTCTGAAAGTCCTGTTTCCTGAGTGTCTTTAATGACACTGTCATGACTACACTGAGGTCCTCAACGGATTCAGAATGTTCACTTTTCATGGTAATTTTGACTTTGGAGAAGAACCCGTAGTCACACAGTGCCTGATCCAGGGAATAAGGTGGGTGAGGACATGCTGTGGTGTTTTTATTTGACAGAGATTGACGTTAACCTTCTGAGTGGACTCAGAACATCGAGGCAGCTGCACAGACACAAAAGTAAACTTCTGGAACTGCTTCAGAGAGGGTTGAGAACAAGGGGCTGGGGGCGCTTGAAGCAAGGGGGAGGATCTGAGAAGGCTTCATAGCAACGTATCTTTTACTGTAACAATTTCTTCAATTTTTGTTTGCATATTTACCGCATGCTTTGATCACACAGTGTGTAAGTGTGGAGGGAGGAGCCTGAGCTCAGGATATCTGCTTAGGGCTGTGGGAGGAACTAGGGGTCATGTGACTTGGCCATAGCCAAAGCCATTGCGTAGAGAAGGGCCCCATTTCCAACCAACGGTTATCTCCTAACCCCAACTTTCAACCACCTACACCAGCTTCCTTTTCATTTGTTTCCTTATGCCTGAAATCTATCCAGATCCCAGCCATGGCTCCCACATCCATGGATTATTGGTCCAACTCGATTGAAAATATTTGTGAAAGAATTTCCTCTGTACTGAACAAACTTACTGAGACTGTTTCTAAGTAAGTAAAAGGGGTACATAGCTCGGTGCAAAGGCCCTGGGTTCAGTCCCCATACACACACACACATACATAAAAACTACTTATAAAACACTTACATTGTATTAGAGGTCATAAGTAATCTAGAGATGATTTAACATACAAAAAGATACATGCAAATAATATGATGACACAGTATCTGATAGAATTGAGAGTTCATGGATTTTGGTGTCCAAGGACAACAACTGTATTTCCCATTTTTGTTTTTTTGTCTGCTGTTTTTTGGGGCTGCCTGGCTTCCAGGTGGTCTCAATTTCTGCTAATGGCTTTGGGCTTTCATCTGAGGCAACACCTCTCCCCAACACTTTCTTCCTCAGTGGAAGGGACTCTCTGCAAGCCTGGGGCAGGGGTGTGCATGCACGTGACTTAGACTCAGCCAATCAGGATTCCCGGTAGTTAGCCCAGAGATGAGCACGTGATCACAAAAATAAAGGAGAAGCTGTGACACTTTTGGCAAGACTTTTAGGAGGGTAATTTCGCTCTTAGCGTGAGTCCAAGAGGAAGCTGGGATACTGTCACAGAAATCTTACTGCCTCAAGGAATTTGAGACCAGAGTCAGAAATAATGCAGAGGATGTGGTAAATAAAGAAACTTAGATCTTGAGGATTTCCTTTGAGTTCTTTTAATGGGGGAGTTTAACCTAACCATATTTTTTACTGTCCTGGGGATTGAACCCAGGGCCTTTGCTTTGAGCTACAAACCCACCCATTTTTATTATTTAATCTCACTAAATCACTAAATTGCCTAATACATGATTGTGGCTGATGTTTTCTCTTGTTAAATTTATTATTATTATTATTATTTTAGCCAGGGCTGGTGGCAGCAGCCTGTCCTCTTAGCACTCTGAAGCCTGAGGCAGGAAGGTCACAAGTTCAAGCCCTGCCTGAGCAACTTAGCAGCTTAGTGAGATCATGTCTCAAAATAACAATGCAAAAATTGGCTGTAGATATAGTTCTATGCAAAGACCTTGTACCAGTCCGCATTATCACACACACACACACACACACACACACACACACACACAATTTTTTCCTTATTCTTCTTGTACAACAGCTCTCAGACACATATCTCAGTGCCACAATTCTCACAATTCTCTTATTTGGTCTGAGTATTAGTATTTTTAAACCCTTCCCAGGCTGTTTTAAGGAGCAGTCAGGTTTCAGAATCATAAATCCCAGGTTCACTCCTGTCTTTTGTTTGTTTTTTAAAGGTTTTATTACAAAATACCATATGTCTAGAAATATAACACAGAGGGAATTAAAGAACACAAAGCAAATAAAACATTTTTATGTTGAGAAATGAAATATTAACGGTACCCCAGAAGCTGCTCACATGACTCACCTCAATTTATCTTAAATTTCTTTCTGTCAGTATCTAGACTTATTCTGCAGCTAGAGCCTCTATAATCTAAAGTTGATTCAAGCCATAATATAAAATTTTTTTTTGCTTAAAGTACTGGGAATTACCAGGGCCTAGTGCATACTAGGCAAGCATTCTCCAAATAAGCTACACACTCTCCCCTTTTTGTTTATTTATTTGTTTTTCTCTGATTTTCTTATTTATTTATTTATTTACTTTTTTGTGAGGCGGAGTCTCACTGTGTAGTCCAGACTGAACCTGAACTCACTGTGGAGCCCAGGCTGGCCTTGAACTCACAGCAATTTTCTGGCCTCAGCCTCCCAAATGCTGGGATTATAGGCGTACACCAAGACGCATGGTTTATGTGGTGCTGGGGAATCGAACTCAGGGCCTTGTGTTTGCTCGCCAAGCACATTAACAATAAGAAGCATAATGTGCACATGTCTTAGTTACTTATTCATCGCCGTCACTCAATACCCGACATCCACAACTTAGGAAAGAAAGATTTATTGTAGCGCACAGTTTCAGAAGGTCACAGTTCGCTCACAGGTGGGCAGCTGGAAAATGATGGAAGCACATGGCAGGGCTGGAGCGGGGGCAGGGCCAGAGCCAGAGCTCCAGCGGCAGAGATCCTATAGCATGGTGGCACAGAGACTGGGAGGAGGGGCAGAACCAGCTCACGCCCCTTCAGGTCAAGCCCCAAGCATCCTCCCCTTCCAGCCAGGCCCCACCTCCCAACCCTGCACAGTATCCATAAGAACACGAGGCTTTGGGGGCCACTCCAGATCCAAACCACCACAGCACGTGTTTCTACTTTTTTCTTCCCTGGGATTTCGTCTTCACGATCGTGTTCTTTTTATTACTATGGATCTGTGCTACATAATAGTTACAATCAACTTGAGAAGTTGGTGTGCATGCCTATCCCATCTTCACCATTTTTCCTCCCCCTCCCATTTTTTTATTTTGAGACAGGCTGACCTTGAACTTGCGCTGCTTTGGCCTCAACCTGCTGGGTATCCATAGTCGGGATTACAAGTATGCCCCACCTCACCTGCGTGGCCATCATTACTTCTTTTTTTCTGGAACAAGATTTTTAATTTTTAAATATTTTATTAGTATCTACTTTTTCAAAACATTAGGCTCCAATGTGGTATGTTCACACATGCATATAACCTATTTTGATCGTAAAAACTTAAAATTTGTTACCAGTTGGTTTTCTGAACACGGTGTCTCTTGCGTTGATGGCTTCCTTTAGCTAGAGTTTGCAGTGTTGACGTCTGCAGCATCAGTCCAATGAGAATCCCTGCTCCAAGCTCAGGATCCAATTCCGGGGGTGTGAAGGATGGGGTCATCGCGCTAGCACACCAAGGAGCCCATTCGAGAGGTGCGGCTCCCCTCCTCTGCAGGAGCCACCTGGGGCCCGGGGTGCCATGTGGTTTCCGCAGCCCTGTGCCTGTTCCTCAGCCTCCCTTCCTTCACAATCTCTGTTAGAACAGCTCTTCCTTTTCATCTCAACCAGCTTTCAAGTTCACAGCTTCCCTTTTTCAAAAGTAGTTCTGGAGTCTTTAACCTGGATGTTTTATCTTCCTGCTGCTTGCGGGCAAAAGGGTAGAGCCTGACCTAGCCAGGCCCAAGGCAGCCCTGCTGTTAGTTAGCTTAGCCACTGCCCTGGGGGAGGGGGGGCCACTCACTCTGTTTTCTCTTCACCTTGGGACCTCCCAGAGGCATCCTTGGGAAGAACTGCTTTCCCTCAGGAGTGCTTAGCCTCAGATTTCACTATCCTAGTTTTGCAATTGATTGAACGCTTGTGCCTTATGGATTCTGTCTTTTGTCAATTTCTCTCTCTCTCTCTCTCTCTCTCTCTCTCTCTCTCTCTCTCTCTCTCTCTCTCTCTCTCTCCTTTCCTAACTCTGTCTCTCTCTTAGGATCAAATCCAAGGGTACGCTACCACTAAGTTACATCCCCCAACCCCTTCCACTTTTCATTTTGACATTAAGAATCTCACTCCATTGCTCAGGCTACCCTTGAACTTGGGATCCTCCTGCCTCTGTCTTCCAGGTAGCTGGGATTGTGAGTGTACAGGGCCATGCCTGGCTCCTCACAACCTCTCGCCTGCTGATCGTTCTCTTTCTTGTTTTTAGTAATTATGAATTTATGCATAAAATTTGTATGTACGTATAAACATGTTTTGTCATTTTGGTGGAATATGGGGGACATCGTAGGAGGTAGACTCTAATGCCCAGAAAATACAGTTATGAGACTGGCATAAGTGGCATCTCACAGACAGGAGCTACTTTTGTCCATGTGATATTGAACCTCTGAGCACAGACTTATATTTTCTTGTGTCTTAAATAATGCTCAGTTTATTAAAATTGTAAATCTAAAAGCCTCGTCTTTTCTAGGCCTTGCACACAGCTCAAAGATCATATTGTTTTATATGTGTATATATAGGCCTAATATCTATTAACCAGTTTTCATTTGTTCTTATATCAGTGCTGAATAAGCTTATAAATTTGACGTGGAGTCCTGCTAAATGTTTAACATCATTTACAGACTTGATTAATAAATTTTCAGCTTTGCCACATTAAGCTCCAGTTACAAATCTGAATCTCTTAAGAGCCCTGAACTCCGACGGAGCTGGCTTATAAATTCAATCAGCAGAATGGCCCCAGTGCTCGGGTACTATTTACAAACCCAGGACGTCCGCGATGATTTACTAGTACAGAGATTTAAACTGTTCTGTTTCAGTCTAAATCAATCAAAGTCTCTGAAATATTTTTAATTAAGGTCCCAAATCTTCTTCTATCGACCAAATTTTTCTTAGCCAACGTGCCACCTGCCCCATCTGTCTGTTCTCCAGCAACTAAGAAGAGTGGGAGGGAAAAATGCATCCAATGGTGCATCCTAGCCTGGCTTTCAGTTTCTGCTCACGAGTTCCCAGTGAGCCGCAAGCCCCGCTTTCTAATACTCCAGTCTCTTAAGATAATTATTTTCCAGTCCTTCCTGGCAACTTTTTTTTTTTTTTTTTGAGAAGGAGGAATATGATCTTTACTAGCCTTTTTTACAAAGTATTTTTTCTTTTATTTGTTTGCAATACTGGGCATTGAGCTGAGAGCTTCTCCCATACCAGACAAGTGTTCTCCCGCAGAGCTAAATCTCTATTCCTTTGTAAATTTTATTCTGAGACAAGGTCCTCTGCTGTACGGTCCAGGCTGGCCTTGAGATCGCAATCCTCCCGCCTCCGCTCCCTAAGGGACTGGGGTGAGCAATGGATACCACCATGCCCAGTTAACGAATAATATTTTCAGTTGTGATAAAATATGTATTGACTAAAAATTATCTCCTTTATCATTTTCAAATATCCCAGATAACTTTTCATGACTTACCTCTTCCACCTTTCACTTACTCTTAATTGTTAGAAGCAACTGGAAGAGAAGGAAAGTATTTCCATTTTCTTCCCCCTGCCAAGGCTACTGACCCCCCCGCCTGTGCCTGGGCCCATTTCCCCTCTTCTTACTCCATGGAAGAACTGTCCACGGGCCCCCACGGGACAGCAGCTGCACCCCAGCTTCTCTGGACCCTGCCCTCTCACCTGCCTGGGGGTCTGCTCCCAATGTTACTTGTACTTTCTTCTCACCAGTGGCTTTTCCATCAGCATCCATCTGTCCCTAAAAACAGAAAGCAAGTCGGGCACTGTGGGGCCACCTGTAATCCCAGTTACTCAGGAGGAGGCAGGGAGATGGCAAGTTTGGGTCCTGCCTGGACGACCTAGCAAAACTCTGATTTGAAATAAAAATTAAGAAGGGAAGAGGAAAAAAAAAAGAAGAAGAGAGAATTGTAATAGAGGGCTAGGGGCTAGGATACAGCTCAGCACACATCACAGCCTGAGTTCATCACAGCATCAAAAGGGAAAAAAATATTGGGGTCGTTTTTGTGCCACCACGTGACCCCCTTTCAATAGGATTTAAGCTCTTTTATTTGGACACGATGGTATAACCCATAATCCTTGCTCACCAGGAGGCTGAGGCAGGAGGATCACAAGTTCAAGGTCAACCTGTGTAACTTAGTGAGAACTTATCTTCAAATAAAACATTTTTTAAAAGGCTGAGGATGTACCTGAGTGCCCCCTAGGTCCAGTCATCAGAACAAAACACAAGCACATAAACAAAAACAAACCACCACCTCCGTTAAGTCAGGGTCTTGATCTTTATAATCAATATATGCCTAAAACAGTGTGATAATTCAATCAATCAATTGCAAACCAAATGCACTTTGCGTATACACTCACTTTCGTGTCTCAACACGGTAAATAATCTAAACCATAATCGCGAGGCCTAGAAAAGCTGGTGCTGCGCCTGGCGTGAAGGATTTACCACGGCAGGCACGGCGTATCTGCAGGTAGGACTTACCTGTGCCGCACTTACCCATGTTCCGCGTTGGCCAGTGCTCCCCTACTGAGAACGCACAATCATCAACGCTGGAGTTCAGACTTTGGGAACGTCAGTCGGACCTGACAGTCTGCAAGAAGGCACCTGCCTCTGCTCCTGGAGGGGGACCTTCTCACCCTTTTCCACAGGACGGCAGAACCTGTCCTGTACACTGACAACGTCAAGCCGAGGCTTTCGCTAGAGTTTACTATAAATTTCGCAGCCTATGCATCATTTGCATTTACATGCAGCTGTTGAGGGAAAAAAAAAAAAAAAAAAGGAAAGATACTCTCCATGCAGCTTACGCCTTCCTGCTGTCGGAATTCTGTCCCCTTGGCCTTCCCGGGATTCCCTCCTCTTTGATGCACTGTTTCTCCAGGTACCCCATTCCCGTCATTCTGCATGCACCCCACGGCCTTGGTGTTTGGGGGAAACTATCACCCTTTGGGTATTTATTTTAACAAATAATATTCCCAGAGCTGTCTGATTCTGATCGCTGTCGGCTGCTTCTCCTGCTCACGTCGGGTTGCCCACAGCTCTACCTTTGTGTTGGGTTTCCACCGGTTTTCTGCCTTGCTTTGCTTCTGTTTCCAGAACCCCCCTCCAACGCGGGCGGTAGCTCTCATCTGGTTTGATTTCTGGCTTGGAGGAGTCGACCCTGGTGTTTTATCGCTAAAGATGATGTTGACTATTGATCTCGGGCCCTTTTCTCATTCCCGTCTTAATCCACTACATATTTATTGGTACCTATCCAAGCGCTTTGGATGCGGTGCTATGTAGGCCACTGGTCGCCTGGGAAAAGCAGCATCCATGGCGGGACGCCAGCAGAAGCCAGCTTGCAGTAATTCGCGCAGAGACAGGATGGAAACCTTCCTCACTGCCTGCCAGGAACCTTCATTATGCAAGGAGGCTGGATTCTTTTTTTTTCATTGCCTTTTCAGCATGTCCTAATAAAGTGATGTCATTTTTTTCTTCTCTGACCTGTCTAGATGAAGTTACATATAAATATAGCTTTGTTCATTCATTCAAAGAGTAGTTGAGTGCCTCCCTAGAAGGCAGACCACACGTACTAAATTTTTTATTTTAATAGGATATAAGACTGTGATATTTATAGTATCAATTGTTTTGTTATTGTCTCTCTCTTTTTTTGAGACAGAGTCTCACTCTGCAGCCCAGGCTTGTCCTTAACTCACTGTGTAGCCCAGGCTGGCCTTGAACTCATAGCAATCCTCCTGCCTCAGCCTCCTGAATGCTGGGATTATAGACGCTCTCCACCAAGCCCAGCTATTACATGGTGCTGGGGAATCCAACCTAGTGCCTTGTGCTTGCTAGGCAAGTGCTGTAACCACTGAGATACACCCCAGGCTTATAGTATTGATTTGTAAGAACTGATCTGGGTTTAGTACTAGGATGCGTTTTCCTGGTGATATTATTCTTTAATGTTTAAGATTTTTTTTTTTTGGTGGATACTTATTTTGCATTCAAAAGATGAGCAAGCCAGAAAGCTCACGTTGGGTTCCTCATAATAACAAAAGGGATATTCCCTGTTAAGAGGTACTTCTTTTCTTTTTTGATTTTTAGAAGCTTTGAAAATTTACTTGCAAGCATTTTATGAAGAGCGATTGAACAATGTGTTGCGTGTTTACATAAAAAAATTATTGTCCTAAGATACATTACCACTTATTTCTCCGAAAATGTCCTTTCTTACCCTGAAGGGGCGTATCCCATGGTTCTTGCCATTTTCCAAGGCAGTTCGGGGGTGCACAGTCTTGACTGTCTTAGTCCCACCGTTGTGGCTGTCTCAATGCCCTCTGTTGATTTAAACACTGACGTTTCACGTTCATCTTGACTTTGGGGGAGAGCCAGAAGTCACGCTGCACCAGAATCAGGTGAAGAAGGTGGATATACCGACATGTTTTTCCAAGCTTGCCTTCCTGTTGAGTGGCCCTCAGTAGCCGTATTTGCCATATTTTTACCACATTTTATAAAGACGGTCGGGACAGAGGACTTCCGGAGCCGTTTCAGAAAGTGGCGGAATGATGGGGAAAGCGTTCAAGGGGTGAGGGGGATTTTGAAGAGAAATAATAGTAATGTGCCTTTTGCTATAATGATTTTTTTTTTTTTTGAGACAGGGTCTTGCTCTGCAGCCCAGGCTGGTTCTGAACTCACTATGGATCCCAGGCTGGCCTTGGACTCATGGCAACCCTTCTGTCTCAGCCTCCAGAGGGTTGGGATTACAGGCGTGCGCCACCAGACCTAGTTTATGTGGTGCTGAGGAATACTAAGGGCTTGCTAGGCAATCGCTGAGCCATTCCTGCAGCCCTGCTGTAATGAATTTAAACATCCATCCTGTTTTTGGATGTCTCTATGTATGTAGGATTTTTGTGTTGGTATTCACGGTGTGGAAGAGAGGTCACACTGGAGGGTCACACCCGGCTCCACATCAGGTTGGTCTCGGCGGCTAGGTGACACCGTGCTGTGGCTCTCAATTCGGCAGCTGCCCCGTGGGAGTAACTGAGGTCCCTGGTACAGACTATAGAGCACTTCTCAGGCCTCATGGGAACTTACATTCTTGGCTGGGACAAAAACTAAACAAAATAAATACGTAAAATGTGTAGTGAGGAGGTTGGTCATAGAGCTGAGGAGAAAAATAACAAGGAAAAGAGGAGGGAGGGGAAATCATGAATGAAAGAGCCTTAGTTACCGTGGAAAGGACGTTCTCACCTGGAAGACAGAGGGTTTGGAACAGTACTGAACTATGTACCCCATAGTTATGTATCCCGTGACGCTCACAGCCGCATCAAGCCGGCAGTGGAGCGCGGCACTATGTTCCATATAGGTGCGAGTATACAAAATTCAAACACAGGCGCACGCCACTCTGACTTGTTGTTCCTAATGTCTAGGCTAGGAGGCGGTGCCGTGAGCATTCTGGGATGCCGGTAATGGGTTTTGTTTTTCTTTACAGGAAATTGAATCCAGAGCCTTTGCACGGAGCTGCATCCCCAAGCCTTTTTTAATTTTTAATTTTTCTTTGACACTGAGTCTTGCTAAGCTGGGCTCCAACTTGCGATCTTCCTGCCTCAGCCTCCCATAATGCTGGGATGACACTCTGTTCCTTTCTGTCTTCATCCAGCTGCTGCTAATATCAGTGCGTTTGTGTGTGAAAATTCATCACACTGAACATTTATAATACTTGCATTTTTCATCCAAATATCGTCAGTGCACCTAAACAGTTTGAGTTCAAAATTAGCTGCCTTACTGACAAATAGGATACTTTCTTAAATCATCTATCTTTTCTTTCTGGTGCTAGGAATTGAACCCAGAGCCTTTGCACCGAGCTGTATTCCCAGCCCTTTTTGTTTTTTATTTTCTTTTGTGGTTGTTTTGAGACAGGGCCTTGATAAACTTGCGTGGGCTAGGCACAATACCACACACACATACATACACATGTGGCGTGTGTACGTATCAAGAGGGAACTTCAGTAAACAAAACTCATTTCATTCATTGATTTCAGAATTGAATCTTTTACTTGTGTATTTGCCAATCAATTAATTAAGTACCGATTGGGCCAGTCGATGTTTTGATAGAAATACAGGGTAGGGAAGAAACCGGCCACACAACCCCTGCCCTCCTGAGGCTGACAGAGGGAACGCAGCCCTGGGGCCAGAAAGAGTGGCTGTTGGGTAGGAGGCCTTGAGTCTAAGCACGAGGGAAAGAGTAACACCATCCCGAGGGACCTTCTCTTACCAGTGGAAGCGTTGACAGGGAAAATGATTAATACGGCAGTGAGTTCCTTTTCAGGCTAAAATGTAGAAAAAATAGCTCACAGTAGGGAGAAGCCAGGGAGGACAGCAGACCAAAGTGGCACTGTCCCAGCTGTCTGACGCAAGGGGAGACCTTGGTGATCACCTAATTCCGCAGCTCTGGACCTCAGTTCATGAAGCGAGAATGGTTGTGAAGGGTGACTCATGAAACCTGTAACTCAGACTCGGGGAATTCCGTGGGGTCACGCCTCACTCCAGGATGAGTAAGCCAGCATGGAGGCAGAGCCTGGGTGGGCTGGGCCGAGGTCACCCTGGAAGATCTCAGAGGAGTCACGCTGGAGATCAGGTGTGCCTCCAGCAGTGATGCAGGATTCTGTTTCTTTCCCTTACCGTGAGCTGATGTCATTGGCTTGCATTTAAGAGCATAAAATCTGTCTTCAAGTATTAATCTGGCTCTATGCTTAATGATACCTCACAGCGTGAGAGGTTGCAGCGATTAAACCTGATGGGAAGCTGGGCCCATGGCTCAGGCTTGGAATCCTAGCACTCTGGGAGGCTGAGACATGAGGATCACAAGTTCAAGCCCAGCCTGGGCAACTTCGTGACTTGGCAAGACCCTATCTCAAAGTTAAGAACATAAAAAATGGGCTGGTGATGTAGCTCAGTGGGACGACCCTGGGCTCTATCCCCAGTACTGTAAAAATGAATAAATAAATAAATAAATCAGTGGAGAAATGAATAGATCCCATGTTGCACTCATCTCATGCCATCTAAGGCATTCTATGCATTTTTCCTCTCTCTCTCTCCCTCCCTCTCTCTCATTCTGAAAGTGTGCAGTTAAATCTATCACAATAAAAATATCATGCTTGAAAGGTTTTTTGTTGTTTTGTTTCCAGCACTGGGGATTGAACCCAAGGCTTTTCGCATGTTAGGCAAGTACTCTACCTCTGAGGTATTAATACATCCCTAGACCAAAGATTATTTTTTTTGAAAAATATTAATAAAACACTCAATTTTTCTTTGTACTTCACTTTTCATTCTGCCAACCCTCCTTGAGTGGCAGAGAAAGGGGTAAAATTCGAGTTGACATGTTGGAGTTGCGTATGGGTATATGTCTCCAGTGACCTTTTTTGGGGTGTTGGTGTTGCTGGGAATTGAACCCAGGGCCTCACACGTGCTGGGCAAGTGACCTACCGCTAAGCTACCCTTCTGCCTGCACGTGTGTCATTGATAACATCACTAGTTGTGTTTGGGAGGGAAAACAAGTAAAACATGGAGAAGCACTAACCTGATGCAACCCCTTCGTTTCTCAGGTGTGGAAACTGAGGCCCAGAGAGGTGATGGGATTTGCCTAAAGTCATGCAACTAGTGGCAGAGCCAGGACTAGAAGCCAGGTGTCCTGGCTCTCAAGATACCCCGCTGCCCGAGGAATGGAACAGGTAGTATCTCTCACCCTGGGGACCCTGGGTCAGTCCATCCAGCCCTGAGGTACCAAAATTTTGACATGTTGAACATGATTGGAATCAAAACTTTTAGGAGAAAGAGGGTAAAGTTTGAGACTCAGCCCTCAGGATCCTAAGACAGAAGCCAGTACCCCAACTCCCCACCACCTCGGCTGTCACCTTCCAAAGGTGGCTTTGTCTCTGGCCATGTCGTGCTCATTCCCAAACAGCTTGGTAGTGAGCAATCTTGCAGCTGTTCTGTACCCAGCCTGTCTGCAATGTAATTCACAATGTCAGGAAATCAATGGCCGTTTGGAGAGGGCGGAGGTCCTCAGAGAAAGAGAGAGCTGGGAAGACCCAGTAGGAGGCATTTGTAGAGTTCAAGGGTAAATTAAAGAGGAGTGGAGTGGCTGGAGCTGGGCCCAGCAGAGCAGCCTGTCAGCGCTCCGAGGGGCCGAGGCAGGAGGATCTCAAATTCGAGCCATCTTGGGCAACTTAGCAAAACCTTTTAAAAAAAAAAAAAGGTAGGGACTGAGACCATAGTTTACTGAGAAGGTCCTGAGTTCAATCTCCAGTTAAAAAAAAAGGAGTAGAGACTGGCAGGTGGGGTCTGCTAGATTAGCATGACCTTGGTTGGGTCAGTAGAGGTAAAGAGATAGACCAGAAGTGAAACCCACTGAAACAGCAAAGAAAAGAGTTCCTGTTTTTACACACATCCACTGCTGTTTCTATTATGAGAGTTTATTAGGCCAGTATTATTACAGCAAATAAGCTACTGTAAGTAACGTATTTCCTGTGTGTTACATGTAAACCTGGGTATCAGTCCTTGATAATGTGTATTGATTTCTCTGAAAAGCCTGAGTTATAGGGTTTTTTTTTTTTTTAAATCCTTTCAGGGATTGTTTGATGAGCACCTAGTATGTGCCAGGCATAGTGTGGGGGTTTGGAATACACCAAGCAAACTAAATGAATATTCCTGGAGTTTAATGAAGGGAAAGCAGCCAGAGAAGCTGGCCTTCTGGGAAAACTGGTGGACGAGTAAGCCAAGGAGAAAATGACTATATTGAAATCGTATTAACCAAAGTAAAAGCTGCAAAGAAGGCTGTTGAGAGGCTGAGTGTGATGAGGTGCCTTGAAGAATGCTCTTCCCAGGCAGAGATGCTGAGATAACAGAGCATCAGCCCACAGGAGCTACCTGAATTGATGCCTGTGGTCTCAGGTCTCCCGGCAGAGCAGATGTCTAAGTCTGGCCTGCCACAAAGCAGGCAGCGTGGGGCAAGGCCCTAAGCAAAGGCCACGTGAGCAGATTCAGGTCTGCAGACAGAACAAAGGAACCGTGTTAGCAGGCAGTCAGACTCTGAGAGACCGGGCACTTCTGTTAGGAGTCGTCCAACATGGCAGCGTGGGAGTGAGCTGTGGGAAATCTGAGGGTGTCCGCCATCTGTCAAGTTGTCAGGCAGGAAATGAGCATCCGTCAGTGGGCAGGACACCGGGATGTGGGCCTGACAGGGCCTGAGGCTTGGGACGGAACAAGCGAAGCGACCGTGGAACTGAGGCTTGAGCTCAGCTCTTGGGAACCCAGTTACAAGCCTGGACCCTTAGTCAAGCCTGCACATTCAGAGTTCCTGAATCTTTCAATTTCTCTAGATTAAGACCAGAATCCTTTGGGAGGCTGTGGCAGGAGGACTTAAGAGTTTGAGGCTGGCTACGCAGCAAGACCCTGTCTCAAAACAAATAAAAAGGACAGAATCCATCCCATTCATGGGAGCCAAGTGACCTGGGCCATGGAGGAAGTAGGATAAGGAGACAAGAAATGGCACAGCCTGTTTTCATTCCTCCCTGAAAGAAGGAGGGCAGAGATCACACCTGTTGCTTCTTTGATGGCTCCGCGGGAATACCCCGGGTGCCTTTGTGATTGCTGTGGCATGGATAGCTCTAAGAAGTCCTTTTCCTTAAGGGTCACACCAAAACTCAGGGGATGGTTTTCTCAGGACCTCTGATCAGGACGAGCATCAAGTCCTCACCTGTTTCTTAACCTAAGTCTTCTGCTTCCTGTGACTCCGTCTACTACCCCTCCCACCCCCTACCTACCATTTATGCATAATTCAAACCTGTTATGACAGCTCCTTCTCCACTCCACAGTCTCTTCTGTTTCTGCCGTCCTGGCCTCTGACTTGTATCACCTTGTCTCCTAATGGGAGGGGTTATAGGCCATCAGTCTGGAGGAGTGGCACCATATTCCCCTGCACCCCCGTCTTCTCCAGCCCCACTCCCACTGTGGACACTCTGCTCAGTTCTTCCCTAAGTATTCCATCCCACTCCCAAGAGTACAAACAATATAGTTTGATGGAATGAAAAAGCCAGACCCACACGTGAACACTAACTTGAATTCAGTTTCCAAAGGATTTTTTTTTTTTTTTTTTTTTTTTTTTTGGAAACGGTCTCACTCTGTAGTTCAGGCTAAGTTCTGAACTTACTGTGTAGCCCAGGCTGGCTGGCCTCAAACTCAGGGCAATCCTCCTACCTCAGCCTCTCAAGTGATGGGATTACAGTTATGTGCCACCACACCAGGCTTACGTGGCGCTGGGGAATTGAACCCAGCGCCTTAGGCTTGCTGGGTGAGCGCTCTAACTGCTCTGCTATTCCTCCAGTCCCCAGAGGTGTCTTTGCACCACTTTTTAAAGAACCAAAGTCCTTAGGGCCCGTACCTCATTGCTCAAGGCCATTGCTCAAGGCCACGCCTAACTACTTGACCCTGGCCAGCTGCTCCCGTTTCCGTGGTGGCAGTACGGAGGAAAGGCAAGGGCCCTGCATTCTCCTTGTCAGATTTACCCTCAGGGGAAGGTGCTAGGGGAGTACTGGTGCTAGCTAATAAGAAGGAGGTGCTTGTAGATCTACACTGTTGAACAGAATAAAAATGTCAGCCCCATGTGCAATTTTATTTATTATTTTATGTTTTTGTTCCAGGGCTGGGGGTCAAACCCAGAGACTTATGCATGCTAGGCAGTCATACCACCACTGAGCTACATTCCCAGTCCTGTACATGTAATTTTTAAATGGTTTAATAACCACACTTTAAGAAAGGAGAATCATCCCAACCATGACGGCACATACCTCTCATCCCAGCTCCTTAAGAGGCTGAGGCAGGAGGATCGCAAGTTCGAAGCTATCCTGGCCAACTTAATGAGATCCTGTCTCAAAATAAAATTTAATAAAGGGCTGAAGTTATAGCTCAGTGGATACAAGATCTCGAAATCAATCTGTAGTATTATTTTTTTAAAAAAAGAAAGAAGAAACAGATAACATTAGTATTATATTTTGTTTAACCCTTATTTTCAAAATATCATGTTAACATATAATCAATATAAAAATTGTTACTGAAGTATATTACTTTTGTGATTGCTGTTTAAATCTTTGAAATCCAGGGTGTGTTTTTTACACTTAGAGCCCAGCTCAATTCTGATGCTAAATTTTTATCAAAGATGTCTGGTCTAGAAGCTGGAGGAATAGCCCATATGTTAGAGCCCTTGCCTAGCAAGCACAAGGCCTTGGGTTCGATTCCCCAGCGCCAAATAAGCTGGGTGTGGTAGGACAGATCTGTAATCTCAGCATTCAGGAAGCTGAGGCAGGAGGATTGCTGCCTT
This sequence comes from Ctenodactylus gundi, assembly GCA_004027205.1. Classification (NCBI taxonomy): domain Eukaryota; kingdom Metazoa; phylum Chordata; class Mammalia; order Rodentia; family Ctenodactylidae; genus Ctenodactylus; species Ctenodactylus gundi. The sequence goes on along the minus strand of PVKB01000402.1, from coordinate 149,468 downwards.
TTTGAGGCAACCAGCTTATCCCCATTGGAAGATTTGTCTGCCTTTGAAGCAGAAGTATATCAGTTTTAAAATTGCTTCTGTTCAAAGTGTGTCACTTTAACAACTCCATGTCAGCTCTGTATTATGTATTTATTTATTTATTTATTTATTTATTTATTTATTGAGACAGAGTCTTGCTCTGTAGCCCAGGCTGGTCCTGAACTCACTATGGAGCCCAGGGTAGCCTTAAACTCATGACAACCCTCCTGCCTCAGCCTCCCAAGTGCTGGCACTATCGTTGCACCACCATGCCCAGCTTTATGCAGTGCTGGTAAATCGAACTCGGAACCTTGCACTTGCAAGGCAAACGTTTTAACCGCTGTGCCATTCCACAACTCAGTAGAATCAACGTGGACTATAAAGGAGTATTACAGCAGTAGAACAGTCACACTGAGGTTAGCAATGTCAGCAATATACGATTCCACCTTGTAGATTTGGAAGATAATTTACATAATATTGGTGGTTACGGTTAAAAATATTTTGCGCCGGTTTGTGTTGGAAAGTATGTAAGGTTATTACATGGATTTGTATTGTGGAAGCGAATTCAGTGTAAATTCTGCCTTTCTAGCGAGGCCAAAGTGAGTTCTGTCCTCTTTTCCTCATGGCCTCAGTTTATCTCATTCACATACATTTTACTATAGGCGAAAAAACATAAAACACTCTTTTTTTTGGCCTTTGATGATTAAGTGTTTGGCAAGCATTCCTTCTGTTTCAAGACGATCTTGAATTGGAATTGACAGTGCCCTAAGTCTCTGTAGAACTCGTGAACAATTCCACCAGTGCACGCTGGCGGGGACTCAGCGTTGTGGCACTATTCCCTTCACAATTTCCATACGTTGCCGATGACTCACAGCGCTCGTGCCTGGGCGCCGAACAATTTTAACTACTGTATCCATGACACTCTCCGCAGAGTCTGCTTCTGAAAGCAGCATAAATATTTTCAACATGTATCATATGGTAAAATAAAGCACTAAGGGAAACATCAGTCTCTTGTTTTGAAATTCCAACAAATCTGTATTTTTGGAATGCCATCTGGCATGATAGAAACTAATTTTCTTTTCATGTCTAACTGAAATGCTTCTCTGGTAGCTGCAAAAGATTCAAACTCTATATACCACAGTTATGATTTGAAAATGTTTCTTCATACATTGAGAAGACCTTTAAGACTAACACACCCAGCTATTCACTAGAAAGTATTATCTTGTGTGATGATTCAGCTAACATTTGCCCTTGTTTTGTGTGTGTGTGTGTGTGTGTGTGTGTGTGTGTGTGTGTGTGTGTGGTGCTGGGGATGGAACTCGGGGCCTTTGCTCATGCTAGGCAAGTACTCTACCCTGAGCTATCTCTTCAACCCTTAATTTATCTCTGATACAATCTTTATTCTATGGTCAACTGTTTGGTGGCTTACTAAAGACTATTCACTGTCTTCATAATTTTGAAATAAGATGTTCACAACTGAAATTATCTCTTTTAACTTCTTTCCATTAAATGTGTGTGTGTGTATGTGCATCTGTACATGTATTGACACACAAGAATCCAAGTCATTTTGTAACTGGCCCAAATTACTATCTGATTCTAATTCAGATCTACTTGATTTTTGTTCACCATTTTATTCTCATTTCAGTTGACTTTTTATTGTGTAGTATATGTATATAAAATGTATCATTTTAGCCATTTTTAAGTGTGCAGTTCTGGGGCACTTACATGGTGGTACTACTATCATCATCTCTTATCTCCAAGAAAAATTTAACTCTTTCCCAAATGAGAAACTCTGAACCCATCCAACACTACCTCCCCATTTTCCTTGCCTTTAGCCCCTGACATCAACCATTCTGTTTTCCATGTCTGTGAATTTGATTACTCTAAGAACTTTGTATATGTGGAATCATACACTATGTATCCTTTGGTGGCATCTTATTTCAATGCAAAGGGTTCATCCATGTTACAGTGAGTATGAGAATTTTCTTCCTTGTTCCAGCTACGTTGTAAATGCTTACCACATTTTGTTCAGCCAATCCTCTGCGTCGGGTTTTTTAGTCCTTCCCACCTTTGACTTACGCAAATAATGCTGGTTTGAAATGAGTGTGCAAAAATCTATTCAACTTTCTGCTTGCGTTTCTTTTCGGTACTTTTCCTTTTACTCTGCCCCCAGGAAATTGCCCTCTATATCAATTATAAGATCTTTGACATGTCTTCTCTCAGTCTCTTAGGGTCTATTTCCTTTTTTAAACTGATGACTAAAAATTGTATATATTGATGTTGCACAACGTGATACTCTATTACCTCTACGCATCCTGGGAATAGCTAAGTCAAGCTGCTTCATACCACATGCCTAGTTTTGTGGTTAGAACAGTTGGAATCCACTCTTCCAGCAATTTGCAGGTATATAGTATGTTGCTATTAACTGTAGCCATTATGTCCTAAGGTCGAGCTATCTTAGTTACTTTCTCTTGGCTGTGACTCCATACCTGACATCCACAACTTTATGGATGAAAGATTCATTTTAGCTCCCAGTTCAGAATGTCTCAGTCCTTCCACATGTGGGCAGCTAGAAAATGGTGTAATCACATGGCAGGGCTGGAGTGGGGTCCAGGGCCAGAGCCAGAGACCAGAGACAGATTCTCACAGCAGGCAGAACAGAGAGACATCTGGGAGGAAGGGTGGAACGAGCACACGCCCCTCCAGGTCAGGCCCTAACCACCTGCCCCTTCCAGCCAGGCCCCACCTCCATCACTACATAGTATCCATAGGTACATGAGGCTTTTGAGGGACACTCCACTGAAATTTTTGTCCTTTGTCTAAGGTCTCTCCCATCCGATTCCCAGTCTCCAGTCTCCTCTTAACTGGTTCTTCTTCTCATAGCCCTAGCTCACTCTGCATCAATTGTGTGCCTGCATTTTAAAGCTCGTGTGTTATGCACACATAGAAAAACAATAGGATAATAATTACAATAATCAGTATTTGATTTAATTACCAATTGTTGTATTACGCATGATGCAACTCCTACTGCCTGCCTGTAACATTCCAAGTAACATTTCAACATCAGTGCACAGGAAGACAAATCATTCCACCTCTATCAATCTGTTGATACATTGGAAGTTACCATCACATATAATCCTAGAAAACATCCATGCATTTGGTAGGAGTGCTAACAATGTAATGATATTTCATGTAACACACTAGTGAGAGTATAACAAAACAAAATTGAATGTGACAGAAAAGTGTTGTACACTGATTCATTTGTGAAAATTTTAAGGATTAATTGTGAAGCGGTTCCACACCCATGGTAGCCACGTGTTCTGTGTCAGCAGCCACATGTGGCTAGTGGTTCCTGGTTTGACAGTACAGTTCCGGTAATATAAAACAGCAATGAACTTGAGCCATCCCTCTGCCCCATTTCTTTCCTAAAGAAAATCTTCATGGTGCGGAAGGATGCCTAGAAGAGGATTTCTTTTACAATATTGATTTCAATTGTCCCTAACCAGGACAACACACATGTCCATCACCTAGATTTAAAAAAAAAAGATGGTATAGACAATTCAATGCTCTCTCTCTCGCGCGCGCACTTGCTCTCTCTCTCTCTCTCTCTCTCTCTCTCTCTCTCTCTCGCTCTCTGATGGTTCTGGGGATTGAACCCAGGGCCTTCTCAACCTAGCTAAATCCTAGCCCTTTTTTTGGTTTGCTTATTTTGAGATAAGATCCCCCTAAGTCACTAAGTCATACTGGGCTCAAACTTGCAATTCTCCTTCCTCAGCCTTCCGGAAAGGGGGGATCACAGGTGTATACCACTGCATTCAACTTGTAAGGAATTTTGTGCTATGGTTTATTACAACCACAGCTAAATCTCTTAAGGGGTATTACTAGATTTTGAAAAGAGAAAGTTGGGTTTTTTTCTTTTTAAATATTATATATTAAAAGCTGGTATGTAAGTAAATAGATGTCTACTTTCTCTAGATATTGTATACTAAAATTGATGGTCACTAGATGGCTAAACAGCGTCAGAGAGTCCGGGGACAGAGACAGTTAACGCAGGTGAATTTGGATTGAATGAGAAGCCAGCCTGTGTGTGTTACTCACGTAACTAAAATTCATTTAGGAAAACAGAACTAAGGAAAGAGAGGTGTCCTAACAGAAGGGGAAAGACCCACAAAGCAATCAATTAAATAGAATTCACCACAATGTGAACAGTACCATGGCTGGGTTATCACATGTATAATTAATGCTGATGTCTGAAGTAATTCTTCCGAAAGAGGACACACACATTCTGTGGTGGCCTTTCTGTACACTGAAAATGTCGGACAGTGATCAAACTATTTCAAGTCAGTTCTTTGCGCCAGTGTTCTGGCGAGCATCCAGGTGACACGTCCCGAGCTGGAGCTGCTTGGAAAGGCCCCAACACAGGCCCGCTTGGCTGCTCACAGAGCCCAACAGCCTCCAGGCTCCGCGCTTTGTTTCTTAAATATATGTGTTGATTAAGCATAACTATGGGATGAAATGGAAATAAAGTAGCCGTTCTCAGGAAGGAGCGGAACACGGGGCAAGAAAAAAAATATCGAACGTGGCCTGCAGGACGCGAATTGATTGATACATTTTGTCTTTACTCCAGTCTCAGAAATTGCCCTTGTCCTACCTGACATTAGTTGAGTAAGCAGGTTAGTCCAGAACAGTTGAATGAAAAGAGAGGATGCAGAATCTTCTTCAATTTCAGAGAGCCTCAAAATGACAGCATCTTGGTGATGTTTGCTGGGAACCGTGCCCTCAGTTGAACCGGCTCCCACTTCCCTAATCCCACAGCCTTCTCCTAGGTCAGGATCGTGGTCACTGTAGACTAGATAAGCGCCAGGTGTGCCTCTGAGACTAAAACCTGAAACGAGCACATATCTAAAAGGTAACTCAGGGCCACCTCCCCCCTCCCACGATGGCACGATTCACACAGTGTAGTACAGGGGGAACCACACCCATCCAGAAGGTCATTGACTTCAGGAAAGGAAAGCCATGGTGACCACGAGGAAGCCTAAAAATAAAGCAGAAATGAAGAGGTTCAAGAAACATAAAATGAAGGAAATAGAACTGTTAATATTAATTTTAGAAGAAGCAGCACATGGAATCAAAAGATTTGGAACAAGAAGAAAATTTTATACCAGATGATACAATCCCCTCAAAAGATAGTAAGATTTATGGATTCCTATTCTATGAGTTGGAAAACCGAAATGTTGATAGAAAATTTGTCCAAGAAAGTGAAATTCTGCCTGTTTGTAAATATTTCCATCATCATCACCACTTATTTCTATTATATGGAAAATCTCTCAGAGTTTTCATTTGTTTGTTTGAGGCAGGGTCTAACTCTGTAGTTCAGGCTGGTTCTGAACTCCCTACGGAACCCAGGCTGTCCTTGGACTCATGGCACTCCTCCTGCCCCAGCCTCTCAAGTGTTGTGATGACAGGCGATGACAGGAACCAAACTGGGGGACTTGTGCTTGCTAGGAAAGCGTTTTAACCGCTGTGATACTCCTCCAGCCCCTTGTCAGAGTTATTCTGAAGTCCAAGAAAAATACATACGATTTATAATGCTGCCTGTGTTAATTATAAGTAGTAGTGAGAAACTGTCAGTTTTTATGACGAATCTGGCTGCCAATACTTAGTAGGCAAACAAAAGCTTCTCCAGCAAGCACTCTAGCCAGTGCTATTTTCTGCATCAAATGTTTATACTTTTAAGCCGGGTGCTATTAAAAGCAATTTCTGGATTTAAAAGAGTTCTCTGCCCTGCTCACTTGTCAGATGTAAACAAAAACTTGATTTTAGGATGGCAGGAATTTGTAAAGATACATATATAACTTAACCCTATAACAACTGGCATGCAACATGTTTTTAGAAATATGTTAACATTTCACAAAGCAAATTACATGACTAAAAACCCATGTTTTGCCTTGTCAGAAAAGCTGGACTCCACAACTGTTTAACTTAGAGATTTTTGTTGAATGCTGTTGAATTTATTGCCTCTAATTTCCGGCAAGGCTGAAACCTAAAACATGAGGTTTAAAAGAAGTTCTTTCCAGGGGCTGGAGGAATAGCGCAGCAGTTAAAACACTTGCCCAGCAAGTTCAAAGTCCCGAGTTCGACTGCCCAGCACCACACAAGGTTGTGTGTGGTGGCGTATGCCTGTAATCCCAGCACTCAGGAGGCTGAGGCAGGAGAGTTGCCACAAGTCCAAGGCCAGCCTGGGCTCCATAGTGAGTTCAAGACAAGCCTGGGCTACCCAGAGAGATCCTATATCAAAAAAAGGAAGGGGGAGGGGAGCAGTTATTATCCCCAGTTGGGGATATAGTGCAGTGACAGGCTCTTCATAGCATGTGCAAGGCTATGGGTTTAACCCCCAGTGCCACAAAGAACAATAATAACTAACAATTCTTAACATAAAATATAAGAAATATTGATAAAAATTAACACTGAGAAGGACATTAACTATTATCATCCTAACAAAGCAAACTGCAAGAGCATCAGTATCTAAATAATAGAAGTAGGGGCTGGAGGAATGGCTCAGTGGTTAAAGCACTTGCCTAGCAAATACTAATTCAAGCATTGAGTACCCGAGTTCAATTCCCCAGCACCACATAAGCCGGGCATGGTGGTTCATGCCTGTAATCCCAGCACTTAGGAGGCTGAGGCAGGAGGATTGCTGTGAGTCCAAGGCTGGCCTGGGCCCCATAGTGAGTTCAGGACCAGCCTGGACTACAGAGTGAGACCCTGTCTCAAAAAAAATGGAATTAATAAATCCTAAACAATACTGAAAAACTGAAAAACTGAAAAACACATATACTTTTCAAACAGACACAGAATATAGAAAATAATGGTACTATATAATGCCAAATGAAAACCTAAGTAAATTAATTTTAAAGGAGGAAATTATTGATTTCTTTGATAAAAATAAGTTACGTGTAAATAACATCAAGTTAACAAAAAATCAAAAAATATTTAAAATTTTACAGTATCACTCATATAAATTACTTTAGGGAAAAGACGAAATTAAAATGAGTTTATGTGTAAATAACAAAAACAACCTTTTCAATATTGAACTATACACAACCTCATAATCAGAAGCAAATTGACTATATTTAATGTTTTCATTAAGAAAGTGAAGAGAAATTAAATGTTTCTCATAAAAGAGATATAGAAATAACTAAATGAACTAAAATAGCAGGTAAACAGAATAAATCATGACTAAGAAGGCATTACTGAATTAAGTAATACAGCACAGTAAATGTCAAGTAAAATCATGACCTGGATCTTTGAAGTGATCAATAAAATTCACTTCCAAACACAATAGAATATATGCTTCAAAATCTGGAAATGAAAAAGAAAGCTTAGCCAGAATGACAGCTGAGATTTCAAAACGGTGAGAGAATGTTTTAGGTGAAACTGGTGGCCCAGTTTTGTAACCACAGTTCTGTGGAAGGCTGAGGCAGGAAGATTGCAAGTTCAAGCCCAGCCTTGACAACTTGATCTAACCCTGTCGTGGAGTCAAAAGTAAAAATGGGCCAGGGATGGGCCTCAGTGTGAATGCCCTGGCTCGATCCTGAGTAACACACACACACACACACACACACACACACACACACACACACACACACAGAAAAATTTGTCAATTCTCTGCTAATCGTGTTAAACTTTTGAGACTTTTTCTTAAAAGCCAAGATTCGCAAGGACCAACGCTGATTAATAGATTTCCTACTACTGAACCTCTCTTATATTCCTGAACTGTATCAGGCTTTCTTTGATCACATTTAATATTTAAGAATTAGATACATCGTTGTTCTTTATTCCATGGTTTCCCGGTCTTGGGGTGGCTTTCACAAAAAAATAAAATCAGATACAATAATGTATTTTACTTCTTTGTTTTGTGATACCGCTGGGAGAGTAGCATGTTTTGTTTCTTGACTGTTGGAAAAAATTTTCTAAGAAACTTAGGGGCTGAAAACTGGGAGGATCTTAAGTTCAATTCCAGCCTAGGAAACCTGGCATGTTAGCGAGAGCCTGTCATAGATAGATAGATAGATAGATAGATAGATAGATAGATAGATAGATAGAGATGGAAGAATTGGCCAGCGCAAAGGCCCTGGCTCAACCTCTAGTATGAGGGTGGAGAATGGGGAGAGAAATGAAGGAGCATAGGATTGCTGGTGAATTTCTGAAACTAAGATTTCTAAAGTGGTGCTTATTGTATAGTTATTTGAATCTTTTCAGAAATCACCTATTTTGTTCAGATTTCTGTTTTGTTTCCTCTGAGATAAGATCTAAGCAGTCCACGCTCACCTTGAGCTGACATCCCTCCTGCCTCCAAGACTGTCAAATGTGACAGCCCAAAGTTTTACAAGATGCTAAGTCTTTCCATTCCCCTGCGTTCTCTTCTTCCTTATTTCTAAGGGTGTGTTTCTGAAATTTCTCCGTTTTTCCTGACAACATAGTACTTCGTGGATTTTTCTCTAACCAACCTCATCCGAGTCAGTTCATCATCACTCACTTCTACTTTTTCAATTTATTTTCTAATTCATTAATTTATTTTTCCCTTCTTCTCTGTGGTCCTGAGGATGAGATCCTCCTGCCTCAGCCTCCCAGAGCGCTCGAATTATTAGGCCTGTGCCACCAGGTCCGGATTATTTTACTTTCTTACTCCTTGAGATAATGTGTTCTTTCATTAAATATTAATATATTTATTTTATTTATCTTTTTTCCCTTATGCATTTTAGTGCTGTGCATTTTCCTCATAGCAACCCAACTTAGCCATAGGCCTAGAGGTGTAAATATGGTTAACTTAACTGTATTCTTAAGAGCACTGAGAGCCTTTGCTTTAATTTTCTCTCAGTCCCTCTCTCTGGCTCTTTCTTCCTGCCTTCCCAATCTGTCTTCTCCCTCTGATGCAGGCTCCTTATCAGGCAGGTGACAAGTTTTTCCCTCCTAATTTTGTTATTAATTTCTCATTTTCTTGATTGGCAATTAGAAAGTAGTCTGTCGCTGTTGATATGTTTTGAATCCTAAGATTTCCTTCACAGCCCGATATAGCGACTGGTACTATGAAAATTCCACAGGACCGGAAAAGATACCCTGTGTATCCTTCCTGATACCAAATGACCAAGTCAGCCTTACGAAACGTCATTCAAATGCTCCGAATCTTTATTGTTAATGTCTCGCCCACCAAGGGGCAGGTGAGCTGCAGTCACGCGTTAGTCCTTGGAGCCTGCTGGAAGGTGATGCTCTGGTTGCTTTGATGTGTCCTTTATGTGCTGTTGTCTTGAAGGGTTAGCCTCGCTCCAGAGTGTGTGTCCCCTTTCTCGTTCCAGAATGTCCCTACGTGTCTTGGTTGCCTCATTTAACTTACAATTTGAATTCTTCTGAAATTAATACTATGAACTCAGCTTTCTTTGTGTTAACCTTTCTCTGGATGTCTTCGTTCATACTTTTAATTCCAGTGTTTCTGAGAAACTTGGATAGAGCTTTTTTGACTCAAAGGGAGGTTTACCTTCTTTTTAAATCCCAGTCGGAAAGTCTTTCTTCTTATTTCTTATTTATTTATTTATTTATTTATTTGTGACAGGGTCTCACTCTATAGTCCAGGCTGGTTCTGAGATTACTATGTGGCCCAGACTGGGCCTTGAACTCACAGCAATCCTCCCGCCTCAGCCTCCCAAGAGCTAGGATTACAGGCGTGTGCCACCATGCCCAGTTTATGTGGTACTGGGGAATCGAACTCCGGTACTCAGCACCTGCTAGGCAAGCACTTTAACCGCTGCTCTATTCCTCCAGCCCCAAATGTCTTTCTCTTTAAATTGCTTCTCTTTCTTTTTTTTAAAATCCCACATACATTAATGAAAATAATAAATTATAATTTGTCTTAAATTGGTCCTTTTTTTTGAGACAGTAGTCCAGGCTGGTCCTGAACTCACTGTGCCCTCAAACTCACAACAATCCTCCTGCCTTGGCCTCCTGAGGGCCGAGGATTGCAGGCGTGTGCCACCATGCCCAGCTTACGTGGTGCTGGGGAATCGAACTCACAGCCTTGCGCTCTAGGCAAGCGCTCTAACCGCTGTGCCACTCCTCCAGCCTTCGTCTTATATTTTCAGCCTTTAATATTTTTGCCATTTTCTATAATCTGATATAAGCACTGTGTTTGCTTTTCTCTGCCTTAGTCTGTCTGTCTGTCCGTATCTTTTTAGATCAGGGCTTTATTTAAACACAGCGGAGGCCATCGCCCTGGGAATGGGGGTGACACTGCAGGACAGGGGTCCGGTCTCCGAGCCCATCCCGATATTTATTTACTTATGAACAATTTCAGCTTCACCCTTCCAGATCTGTCAGCTGTAGAAAAATATCTGCCGACCCCCTAAACCAAATCAGGTGCGCTAGTTGGGTTTCTGTCGCGTCCGTCCTGGCGTCGGAGCCAACAGGCAGCCGAGGATGAGCCGGCTCCTCTCACGCCCTCGTGCCAGGCGCCCTGAGGAGGGGCACAGTCTCCCGGCCACCTGCCGCCCGCCCTCCGCAGACAGGGCCGCTTCACCTTGCCCGCGGCTCCTGCTCTGCCCGGTGTCCCGGTGTCCGGTGCCGGGAGGCCGAAGGCGGGTAACATCCACCCACAGCTTCCCTGCCGCCTGGGAAGAACCAGTGCCAGCCCTTGCTGCTCCTCGACCCCACAGGACCAGGCGTGAGCCAGGGTCCCCTCGAGGGCCCGGGACTGTCGACCCCCGGGCTGCCTGCTGGACCCCCCTGGCTTCTCTCCAAAGCCGGGGAGCCCCTGTGATGCTCAGGAAGCTCACCCCGAACCCTCTGGCCCCTCCCTAGGCCCTTTGCCTTTTGGGGGTGCAGGGTAGAGACCCCCTGCCCACTGACCGAAGCGCCTGTATTTATATTCTTTGACCTTTTAACGCCGTTAACATGGCGGGAAAACATCATTGTCTTCCGCTAAGGGGGCTCCTGGGTTTAGTTCGGTTTGGTTTTTTAAATTCTGGGTTTTGGCGATTTTCTGTTTATTTCAAGGCATTAGGGTAGGGAAAGTCTATGTTTAGGCTTCTTTTCCTCTTCTGCATCCCAGAAGCTTTCCTTATGATATTTTAAAGTATAAATGTACTGTAATTTTTCTTATAGATGAAGAAATTAATTAATGGAACAAGTAATTAATGCCCAGTGCAACAAAGAAACGGGAAGTGATCTGGCTTACATGGAACCAGGGGACTTTTTAAATGGATGTATTTCCCAGAAAGTGTAATCTAACAAAGATCTTAAAGACATCTGTACTGTTTAATTCAGAAATTCTGTGTATCCAGCTGGGCCCGGTAGCACAGGCTGGTAGCCTCAGCACACAAGCAGGCTGAGGCAGGAGCATCACAGTTCAAGCCAAGCTTGGGCAACTTTGCAAGACCTTGCCTCAAAAAATCAAAACTGAAAATAGGCTGGGGAGGGGTGGCTCAGTGTGAAAGCTCTGGGTTTGATCCCCAGTACCACAAAAGAAGAAGAAAAAAAAATTCTGTGTATAAAAAAATTATCCTAAAATAATAATTATAGAGGAGGCAATGATTCCTAGACAAAAATTATTACTGTTGTGTTCTTTTTATTTGAAAGAGCAAAAAAAGTTGGAAACCATTCAAGTATTTAACAATAGAGCACTGATAAGGAGCAGTACTGCATCTGTGAGATGGAAGCTGTGAGCTATTTTTGGGGTGAGGGACTCGTAAGGGACCTTCACCTTATTTGCAGAAAGGCCAAGAAAGGGTGTGATGCAACTCATGGTTGGTTTTATTTTATTTTTTTTCCTACTCTCAATGGCTTTCTAGTGTGTGGAAATGATGTCCAGATGCCAGCAGTACAGGATCTCCTAGTCCTAGGCCTGATGAAAGGACAGTTGTAAGCCTGCATGCTTGTGTTTATGTGTATTGGCATGTGCACACACTCACATATGTACTTAGGCATGAGTGTCTGCAAAAGTATGTAATATGCTGGGGGCGAAATTAAGGTCACCCGCATCTCTTCGCATGGAGAGTGCTGAGTTTATTTGAAAAAACTTCCTTGATGAACGGCTTAGAAAAGGGTACGAGGTCATGATGACCTGAAGCATGGTCATAACTGCCTGGCGAGAGACAAGTGGGGAAATTTGTAGTTCGGTCCAGAGGAAGTAAAAAGAAAAAGAAACGAGGAGGATGATGTGTCCGAGTGTCCAGGAAAACTTCAGGCTGGGTGAGTTGCAAGGAGGACTCTGAAGTTAGGAAACCTCCTGGAGTCATAGTTTTATTACCTTGAACAAAAACTCATCAAAATAAGCTGAGGAACAAAAATCCATAGGGTGGAAACCAGGCCCAGGATCTGGTTATACCATGGCTCCAAGGAGGGTTACGTGGACAGTGCTGCATTGTCCCAGAGGTGGTATAATTACACACAGAGTAATGCCATCGGGGAAGCCGCCCCAGCCCTAGCATCCTGTTGTTGGAGATCACTTGTCCAGTGTCTAGTCCCTCTAAAGTCAAACACCACTCAAGGACTCCAATATAATTTACATTGTTCGCATGACTACTGGTGTTAACAGCATTCTGTCCTCAGCATAAGCTAGCTGCCGTGGCTCCTGGTCCTAGATATATCACACACTCTTATCAAGCAGGGTATTCCGAGGACTCTGAAGTTTTCTCCTAGGAACAGGTCAAGGGCAAGTTCATCTTTTGAAATATGCATGGTTTGGCCATCTCAATCCTGCTGATGCTGACTTAGCACCTCCCTGTATAGAGGTGTATATGAAAGCAGAGAAATATCAGATGACTCTTCGATACAGAGTGCCCTGCCAAGATTCCTCAAATCTCCAGAAAATTTGAATGAGAAATCTTAAGGAGTTCTCTGTAAATGAAGGTCTTCTGGAAATATGTAAGCAGGTGAAGTTTTGCATAAGAGAGAAAGAATTCAACTGGCACAGGGTGCTGGAGAACAGAAGTGAAGAAAGACAGAAGCCAAGGGGAGAAATAACTCACAGGCCAGAGAAGGTCACACATGGGGATGGTTGTAGCAGAGTCTACAGTCGGGAGGCAGGACTTGGGGTGGACAGTCCATTCTGATGGGGACAAGGGGCCAATACGACATCATTTTACTACCTTCATTGTATGACTCAGTGTCATAAAACTTTTTCTAAAGTATATTACAATTACCCAGAAAGGATTTGTTTTAATAACTTCATCCCAACTAAAACAGTCTCAGGAAACCAGAACTGGGCATTGGTATTTATTAAAAACTCCCTGGCTAAATATCACATGTAGCCAAGGTTAAATGCTACAAGTAGGTGATGTTCTCATCACAGCCAACAGTAGTTGTGATTATGTGCTACCTTAAAACAGTTCTTACTGGCTATGGTGGCAAATGCCTGTAATCCTAGCTCTCTAAAAGGCTGAGGCAGGAGGATCACAAGTTTGAGCCCAGCCTGAGCAACTTAGCAAGACTCTATAAATAATAAAGAGGCGCTGGGGAGGTAACTCAGAACAAAGGCCCTGGGTCCAATATCTAGTGCCCCCCCCCAAAAAAAAAATGGAATGGTCTTCAACCGGTTTGGTGAAGTCTTTGTTGTGAGGGATTATTCTGTATTTTCTGTATTATCGTCTTTCTCTCTTTCTTTCTATCTCTTGATCTATCACTATTTCTACCTCATAGTACTGGAGGTCAAACCCAGGGTCTTGCTTGGCAAATACTCTACCACTAGGCAAACACTCTACCCCTGAACCATATACCCTCAGCCCTGTCTTATGTTTAATTAGCCAAATGCCTGGTTTCCATCCACTGCAGGCCCTCAGTATTTCTTCTCTAGTTGTGAAAATAAAAAAAATACCTCCTGACATTGACTGTGTCCCCTAGTAGGTCAAATTCACCTCTGGTTGAGAACTCCTTCCTTAAAAAGAATTAATGAAGATGCCTCTTGTGGAAAATCAGCTTAGAGGGGCAGACCTTTTTCCTGTTCCTCCTCTACTTCTGTTCTGCTAGTTTATTGATCAAGCTGCAGAGCATGGTAGTGCAGGGCAGCTGATGTGTGATTCACTTCCCCTGGAAAGTTATGGCTGGTTGCCTTGAAGATAACATACATCCTGACTAAACTGGACACCTTCGGAGTGCGCCTGAGAAATGGTATATGACAGAATAGCTGTGCAGGGGGGTGAGGGTGGGACACACTTGGAACAAATCCCAGCCCCAGTATTCATTCTTTGGCTTGTTTTGATTTTCCAGTTGTCTTTTACTAAAGGTTAATGGTATTAAATGGCATTATTCTTTATTGCTCATGAGTCTACGGGTCACGGGTAATATGGTTTTTTTGGTTTCCTCTGGATCCATTCGTGTACTTGTTGTCAGCTACAAGACAATCCCCTCAAATTGGTGCTGCTGATGTTGGCTGGGTTCTGTCCATGGCTGGGCCACAGCTGAAACAACTGGACTCGACCTCATCTCTCATCCTGAAGAAGGATAGCCTGGCCTTGGACATGTGGCAATGACAGGGTTACCCAAGAATACATGGAAACATGCGAGGTCTCTGAAGGCCCAGGCGGGGAGCTAACCCATCACTCCTTCCCCTGGATTCTTCTTCTCCAAATAGGTCTCAAGGCCAGTAGGTAGGAAAATACGTTTCTCTTTTGATGGGAAGGAGTTGCAATGTCAGTTTGCAAATTGAGTGCAAGTTTATCACCATAGTGTGGGTCCTTGCTTCAGTGATAATAGAAATGAAAACTGAAGCAATTAGCTCACATTTTCAGGCAAAGGATTTCACTGGCAAGTTTAGAGAAAATGAAAAGACAGCTCTGGTAAAGGTCAGGCTGGCTTGTCAACAATGGAAAAGGCACAAAGTCTTAACGGGCTGTTGAAGTGGCCTCGGATCTGGTTGATCATTAGCTCAGGCCTCATTTTGTAGCTCCATGGCTTGCAGAGCAACTTGGTTTCCATGAGATCATCAGTCCTGCTTGGAGACGGGGGTTAGGCTCAGGTACTTTCAGAGGCTCTGCTGGAATCCGGTGTCACTGTAGACTCAGAGAAATGTCTGGAGATTTTTTGGCACCCAATTCAGGGGTAAAACCTGGTATTTGAATGTCTCTGTAAATCTTTCACTTTGGTGTAATTACTCTTGAAAGGGGATGAGATAACTTTTTGTTTTGTTTTGTTGTGTTTTGAGGTACGATCTCTCTCTTAGATCTAAACTAGTCCTGAACTCCCTGCATAGGACAGGCTGGCCTCAAGCCCTTGGCAACCCTCCTATCTCAGCCTCAGTGCTGTAACTGCAGATGTGCACTTCTATGCTCAATTATTTTTTCTGTGGTGTGGGAGAAATGAACCAAGGGCCTTGTGCATGCAAGTGCTTTGACCACTGAGCTACACCCGCAGCCCCGAGAAAATTTATGTAAATTTAGAGCAAATCAACCCTGTTTTTTCAACTTTTAGACAGACACTTCCTAAATGGTTAACATGCCTTTGTGCAGAGCTGAGCCAAAATCTGGCCCAAGACAAGGACAAAGCTAAGGTCAAGCTTTGTTCTGCTCTTAATGACACATTGGGCAGCTGTAGGCCCAAGCGAAGCATAATTGCTCTTCAACAAAATCTGCTCTTAAGTCTCTGACTGCCTGAGAAGAAAACACAGTCGTGCTTTTATTGAGTAACAGGTTAAGGGCCCAAGAGTTTGTTTGTCCTCTGCCCCTTTGGTGACCTCTGCCTTTGTCAGTGTGACAGAGTGGAAAATGTAGTCATTCTACCAATCTGGGCAAGCCAGTGGAGCTCCTTACGCCTAAGTTTTCCCCTCTGTAAAGTGGGAGAACATTCCCTACCTCACAATCGGTGTGAAGATGCAGTGATTGGTTATAAAAAGCTAAAATGATAGCTGGTTTTCTTATCTTGTTATCTGTAATATATTTCAATGTTTGCACCTCATTTAGTGAATAAGATTGAAATCTTTGAGTGTAACTAGTAACACCGTGATTTGGGTTTTGCCATCTGCCTCTCTTTCGTCCCTGGCTTCAGTGACTCTGAACTGTATGAAGTGGCCTGGAGGTGCCATGGTGGGTGCCGCCATTGCTGTCACTAATGCTGTGCCTTCTACCTGGATTGCTTACTCACCTGCCTCACCTGCCTCTCCTGAGATGTAGCAGAGATGCAGTCTGGTCTGGGGTTACTTCCTGCCCTGAGTCCCACCCCTTTGAGAAGAGGCCATTATTCATGCCTGGTAAAGTCAACAGTGATCTTAGGTGGAGGCCACTCATGGCTGTTCGGTATCACTGAGTCGCATAGAGAGCAAGGTGTTTCCCTTCGGTTGCCTTTCAGCCCTGTCACCCAAGGAGCTTTCATCTTGGCGCTAGGGTGACTGTAACACCTCTCTAAGACTTGCTAACTTCCCCTTTTAGCAGAGTCTCAGAAGTTTCTCTGAGAAGAAAGCATTATTTAGAATTCAGTGACACTGAATCGCTTCCATCCTTTTAAAAAAATTTCTACAATTTCCTTCATGGTAAGTGATACTAGCACCCCATCATTCATAGTACAATACAGTTTATTTCAAAACTACATAATTTTTATCAATTAAAAAATCATTTTAAGCTGGGGCCTGGTGCCACAGGCCTGCAATCCCAGATATCTGGAAGGCTGAGACAGGAGGATTTATAGTCCAAGTCCAGCTTGATCTACTTAGCAGCTTAATGAGCCCCTCTCTCAAAATCAGAAACAAAAACGAGCTGGGGGTGGGGGTTTGGAGGAATAGCACAGTGGTTGGAGTGCTTGCCTGGCAAGCTCAAGGCTCTGAGTTTGATTCCTCAGCATCACATAAACCAAAAAGTGGTATATGCCTGTGTTATCCCAGCACTTGAGAGGCAGAAGGATTGCTGTGTGTTTGAGGCCTGTCTGAGCTATGTAGCAAATTCAGGGCAGCCTGGACTATAGGTGAGACCCTGTCTTAAGAAATAAAGAGAGAAGTGTTGGGGATGTAGCTTAGTGTGAAGATCCTAGACTTTACACCCAGAAAAAAAACCAATTATTTTAAATAGAAAAAGACCCTTAAATAAATAACCACATCGGCCAGAAATAGACAAGGGGTATTTGAACAATAAGTTTGAGTAAAAAACCAAGCCTGAAATAGATCAGCTCTGAATAAGCTCTTCTAACAAAATTCTATAGCTCGTGTAGGATTCCCTCCCTGTTTGATGAGTCATGTCTTTGACATTCGTCAGCCACAAGTGTAGCAGCAAGCATGTCTCCAAGGCCTTGGGCACCAGCTCCTCTCCAAAGTACTGGCAAAGGCAGGCTCTTGATTACCATCCGTGGGAGAGGATGGAGGTGCCGGTGACTCACCATCCTGTGCCCGCCGAGTTCAGCCTGTGCTTCTAGCAGGAGGAGGAGGTGGAGGGACAGTAGTGGCTGTTACAGTTACAGCAGTGGGCCTGGGCACACAAGCAGTTGTGGGAAAAGAAACAGCCATAGCAGTGATCCTAACGAGCCTTGAAGGAGCCCCTGGGGGTGGGGAGCTGGGATTGGGCCTCACTGTCCGTGAACTCGCGTACTTGGTCCTCGTCACATCTTTATAGGGCAGCTTCTCTTCATTGCCTCGATTTTACAGATGAGGACATCGAAGCGACATGAGGAATTAAAAAAAAAAAAAAAAGAGGCAAAGCTGTCCAGAGGGGAGTCTCAGAATTAGGACTGTGACTAAGGTCAGTCTGGTTCCCAAGTTCATGTCCATCGAGGCACCTTTACAGTGCACCTGCTCCTGGAAAGGCCCCATCCTACCATGCTTTGTACCTTTCTGAAGGCAGCGAGAATGCTGCTTCAGCAAGTCATGTATAATTGAAGGAGATTCTGAAGCTGCTTGAATATTTAAATTGTGTCTGAACCGCGTAAAAAAATCTATTCCTCTTCCCTTGACATTCCCCAGAAATGCCGCGGAATATCTGCGAACTTCCTGGTCTTCGCGCACCCAGGCCCACCGGGCCACCCCCCAGCCTCTAGTCGCTCTCTTTTGGCTGAGGAAATGAGATTCAGATGGAAAAATACAGCACAAGCTTGACCGAGGTTCCCTAATAAAGACGCTGTGCATCACGCATCAGCTGCCGCTGTTGCTATGGTGACAGCCACAATTTCTCCCAGACAGCTTGGGTCTGAAGGGAGGGTGGACCTTAGAGGAACGAGTGGATTTCTCTCCAACCTGCCAGTCCCTCTCACCTTTCCTGTTTCTCTCACCTTCCTGCCCCCCCCCCCCCGCAAGCCCCCACAATTCCTCCCTTGACGATGACGACAGGGGTACCAGCACCCCCGGGCCATCGTAATTAGCATCTGGCTGGGAGCCCATTCTTTTGGCAGCACATCCCTCACCTTCCTCGCCAGCCAGCCTCCTTTCCCCAGCATCCGCCCCCCCCAACAACCCTGCAGCAGCTGCTGCCCCAGCAGCCCCAATACCAAGGTCACCGCCAGCACCAGCAATGACAAGGCACCCCCTTCCTCCCTGGGTGACCAGCACACCATTTGTGATGCTTTGCTGTTATTCAGCCAAGTGGGGGTTTTCAAATTATGATTCTGGATAAAGAGGGTATCCCTAGAAACATAAAGAAGGCTAAATTCCAGTTCTTGGGAAGGTGGAGGGGGCTGTGAGATTCATTTGGTTGAGAATTTGTCAGTTCAGTTCTCTAAGACAGAGAGAACAAACGTAGACAATCCCAAGTTGAGTGGAGGAAGAATAAGAAAAGGAGTGTGTCCATGGGGCCTAGATCTAGGAGAATGAAGATGATGGTGGCAGTGACGGAGAAAATTGTGATCATAATCTAAACGACTTCAATAGTACGTACCACTTAGGGACCATTCGCTGTGTATCAGGCACTGGACTGAGCCCTTTGTAGGCCTTAGTGCATGGAATCCTTGAACTAGGAAATAGTATGTAGGAGCCATTTTAGAAGCTACTATGACTAGATTCATTTTAGGAATATGAGGCCTAGAAAAGTGAGGTATCATACACTCAAAAAACAGTCTCACACATCCAAACTGTGGGACATTCTACAAGATGATTGACGTGGACTCTTCAAAAATATCGATGCTGCCTTGGTGTGGTGTCTCCTGCCAATAATCCCAGCTGTCTGGGAGGCTGAGGCAGAAGGATAGCAAGTTTGAGCCCAGCCCGGGGCCACTTAGTGACTTAGCAAGATCCTGTCTCAAAATCAAAAGTAGAAAGTGAACTGGTGATGTAGCTCAGAGTAAAGGTCCTGGTTCCATCCCTAGTACCACATACACACATTTTTTAAAAACCAATGAAATTTACGTACAGAAAAAGGGAGAAAAAAAAGTAGTGGCCAAATGCAGCAGCATATACCTCTAATGCCAGTGCCTGGGTGACTGAGGAAAGAGGGATATGAGTTCTAGCCTAGCCTGGTCTACACAGCATGACCCTGTCAAAAAAAAAAGTAAAGAGACATTAAAAAACAAGTGTAGCTAGTTTGTAATCCTAGATGAAACAACCATAAAAGACATTTGAGGGACACTTTGTGAGATTCAAGTGTGCACTACACATGAGACAGCATTAGGAAGTCATTGTTCATTTTCTTTGAATGAGATTATGATGTTGTGTTTATACAGTAGAATATTTTCCCTTTTAGGTGACATGGGTCAAAACATTTAGAAGAGCAGTGTTATATGCCATTAACTTACTGATACATATAATTATATATAATAACACACAGGCCCACACATACATAGAGCAGTATAGCAAAGTATCAAAAGAGTTGTTGACTCTGGGAAATGTGGCTGGAAAATACAGTGGATGTTTAAATATTTAGAAATGGTTACAATAAAAGGTACATTGCCTTTAATTTCCCTCAAAACACTCCTCCTCTCTTCAAATGCATTTATTTCATTATACTTACCACTTGCTTTTTAAATTTTATTGTTAGAGAAAAGAATGGTTCTGTCTTTTTCTAGAGGTATGCAAAAAAGAACTACTAGATAAATTGCTGGGTTCAATTCTTCCCTTTTATACTGCCTACTGTCTTGTTTAGAAGACAAGTGGTTATAATTTGAGCACTAAAGTTAGAATGGGATGTATTTAAGCCCTGTTTCCACTATACAATAGTTACATGGGTTAAGAATTTTTTTCTGAGACAAGGTCTCACTCTGTAGCCCAGGCTAGTCCTGAACTCACTATGGAGCCCAGGCTGGCTTGAATTTATGGCAATCCTCCTGCCTCAGCCTCCTGAGTGTTAGGATTACAGGTGTACACCACACACTCAGCTTATGTGGTGCTGTGGAATCAACTCTGGGCTGTGTGCTTGCTAGGCCAAGTGCTTTAACCACTGAGCCATTCCTCCAGCCCAAGAAATAGTTCTGTATCTCTATCAGTTTTCTCATATGTATAACTGATATAATAAAGTGTCTATAATATTGCAGTATAGGGGTAATAGCATTAAATGATACCACATCTATAAAGTATCATAAACCTTGACACAGAGAAAGGGCAATTGATGTCATCTTTGGGTCTGGTTTAGATGACTACTTAATTTCTTGACAGTGGGTCATGTGTTAAAAGGGATGGACTATTTTTATTTTAATGTAGTTTTATAAAATATAGAAGCTTTAGTCTTCTGTCACTCTAACGAAACTCTTCAACACCTTCAACTTTAAAAAGCGGATTTATTTTGATTTCTGATTTCAGAGATTTTGATTGGCTGGCTCTAAAAAAGAGACCTCACGGCAGAAGGACATGGTGAGCGCATGCTGCTCAGCGTGTAGCATCGGGAAGCAGGCAGCCAGGGAAGAACCAGAAAGGAAGGATTTGGGGACAAGTATCATTGCCAATGTTTCACTTTACGGTCCAGAAATTTGCTTTCTTAATCTCCTAGGTGTCTCTCAATTCCTTCAAGATCAGTTATCACAAACATTAAAAATTTTGGTGTTAGAAGAACAACGCAGACTGGAAGAAGTAGAACTTAACAGTCTTCTCCTTGGCTGGCTATCAATGTCTGTGATTGAGTTAAAATAACCAATAGGCCGGGATTAGGACTCGTTATTGGTATCATTTGCTATTGTGTTGATACAGTGCCTCAGTGACTTCAAATTCTCCTCATAGTGAGTCGCTGCTTTCTTGGGCTTAGCTTGTGACCTAGATTTTCAGATAAGCTCATTCATCAACTTTTCCTCCACCATATGCTTTCAGAAGATAAGGCATCCCTGCCACAGGGAGGGGTTCTTTTCCTACTTTATTTTCTTCCCTCAGTGGCACTTTACTCACTCAAAGGTCACTTTCAAACAAGTCTTGTCTGCAATGACGACTTTCGCTTCTGTTGTTCTTTCAGAAACAGTTGACTTTCTTCTTTGCCAAGGGTGGGAGGGTCTCTCGACTCTTTTGCGGTGGCTTAGATTTATAACTTCTGCTCTCTACGACAGTTTAAGGAAGTGGGCAGAGTTTTATGCCTGTGTATCACCAGAAGGTGCTTTCCCTGCTCCGCTCCAAGTCTCTTTCACCAGCACCTTAGAGAACCCTGTGGGGGAGTGATGAAAGAACTGGGGAGATGGTGTGGAATGCCTTCTGAGGCTTTCAAGGATTCTCGTTTGCCACGACAGCCTGCGCTCAGTTCCCCAGACTTTGTTCAGATTTTCTTTCCTTTCTTACTTTTTCCGTGACCACCTCTTTGTCAGAGGTTCTGCCAAAAGTGATAAAGTGTGCGTGAACCGCCTCTTCCAAGAGAATCTGACAGCCTTTTGGAAGTCAGGTCATCTGGTTGCATTGTGAATGCAGCTTTTTCAATACCTTTCCTCAAGTTTTTTATTTTTCTGAATCAACTATTTTTTTATACTTCTGTAAATACTGCTTTCCACCTATAGTTATTTTTAAGATAAAAAACGGGTGAAGGTGGGGTCCAGGGCTGGGTTTGAGCATAAGTACGAGGGCACAGAAAGGTTAAACGCAGCTCCTGGCCAGCAGTGGGGCCTGGCCAACATTAGCAGGCCTTCTCCAGGAAGGCTTTGCAACACCTGCCACAATGCTGGTACACCAGCTCGAAGTCGGAGTCATCCCCATGGTAGGGATCGTTAATAATGAGTTGTTTTTGCGGATCATAGCTCCCAAGTAGTTCAGTTTTAGCCTTGCAGTTTTTAACTTGATTACTTTTTATATTCAAATCTCTCAGGTTGTTTTCATCC
Organism: Ctenodactylus gundi; assembly: GCA_004027205.1. NCBI lineage: Eukaryota > Metazoa > Chordata > Mammalia > Rodentia > Ctenodactylidae > Ctenodactylus > Ctenodactylus gundi. The sequence goes on along the minus strand of PVKB01000402.1, from coordinate 127,277 downwards.
ATGCACAGGATGTAGTCGAATGTGGTGAAGTCCTCTTCTGTCACCTGCCGAGCAACGTGACTCATGGGCACGCCATGGTTCTCCATGCATCTCTGCCCTCGACAGTCAGGGGGGTTTCCCACTTCATGCAGGTGCGTGGCTGCACTGTCTATCTTCCAGTTAGCCGAAATGTTTTGTTCAGTTACAAGTTTTTTGAAAACTGCTTCTGCAATGGGTGATCGGCAGATATTACCTAGGCACACGAACAGCACAGACTTGAATCCTGGCTCAGCCATCTTCCCACGCAGACACCGGTGCTTAGCGACCACGTCAGCGTGCGTCCTGACGCAGCGCCTGCGCACTGCTAGGCTCATGACTCCGCGCCTGCCCAGGCCGCAGCCTAGTGCGCCCATGAGGGTTGGGTGTCTTATTTTAACATTTTATCGTTGTTGTTTTCCGAATTATCATACATTTGTAATACATAATAATCACATTAAACCTGGGGCATTGAAGCATATGCATATAGCATCTTAATCATTTCTACTTCCCTTTCCTTGTTCTCTTTTCCTGTTCTCGTCCTTCCTCCCCACATCCTCCTCTCCACACATTCCACTATAACTCATTCTACTATGTTGCTCCTGTTACTTATTTATACTTAGGGGTTTGTTTGTTTGTTTATTTGTTCGTTTGTTTTTGAGACGTTTTGCTCTGTATTCCAGGCTGGTCCTGAACTCACTATGTAGCCCACGCTGACCTTGAACTCACAGTTATCCTCCTACATCAGCCTCCCCGGTGCTGGGATTTAGGGGTGCACCAACACACTTGGCTTTTTTTTTTTTAATGTAGTGCTAGGGAAACGAACACATTGCTAGGCAAGAGCTCTTAACCACTGACCCACACTCACCCCCACCCAGCTCCTGGAGTTTCTTATGTTAGAGAAACCATGTGATTGTTCACCTTCTGCTTCTAATTTGTTTCATAGCCTCATGGCCTCAAGGTGTATCCACACGCCCCAAGTTTATCTTTCTGAAGTAGTTCCGGAAGTTCTCTTTCACGAATTTCTTCAGTTGAACCCTCGTGCCTGCCTTGACGTGCTGAATCAATTCAAAGGGTTTACCTTTCGTGGCCATTTTGACTTTGGGAGACAGCCAGAAGTTGCACAGTGCCAAAGTAAGTAAGATACATTTGAACGCTGCCAAAGTAAGTGAGCAAGATAAATGAGAACACATTGTAATGTTTTTACAAGTCTATTTTTCCACCGGATGGTATTTGGCAGCAGCATTCACCTTTTTTTTTTTTAATACCTCGTAAAGACACTTGCAAAAGAGGACTTCCAGAACTGCTTCAGAAAGCGGCAAGAACAATGTGGTGTGTTTGAAACTAGGCAGCGGGTATCTTGACAACGATTAATAGCAGTCTTTTACTGTAGTTCTTTTAAATTTTAATATTCACCACATATTTCAATCCCCTCATATAGATGATCACCACTGGGGCATCAATAGTATACCCAATGGGTCATCAGAGTACTTTTTTTCATAGTATGTCTTAGTTGCTTTTTCATTGCTGTGACAGAATACCAGATGTTCACACTTTAAAGGAGGAAAGATTTATTTAGCTCACAGTTTCAGAAGGTCTCACACAGTCTGTTCATTCATGGGCAGCTGGTAATTGGCAACATTGGAAGCACTTGAAGAGACTGGAGAGCTGCTCACAGCGTTGAAGACAGATGTCAAGGGGTGCAAGAATGGGTGAGTGTCTGGGGACTCAGGCAAGGCTGGAGCTCTCCCAGGAAGAAGGTGTAACAGTTTTTCCTCTTTCTTTCCTTTACTCAGTTCAAGCTGCCAGTTGGGTGCCCCACATCCCCAGAGTGGGTGCCCCTCCCTCACTTCCTGGCCCACAGATCAACAACACACCTGAAAGCTCTGCCCTGGGCAACTCCCGAGCTCAACAATTTGACATAGTACCTCCAGATCAAACCCCAAGCATTTGTCCCTTGCATCCAGGCCCCCAACCCCAACAGCACACAGTTCTAAACACATGAGGCTTTTGGGGAACACTCTAGATCCAAACCATAGCAGTACGTCTTCAACTTTCTTCCATGGTTGGAACTTTCACAAGAACAGTCGCGAGGAGCCAGGCTTGGTGGTGCAGGCCTATCATCCCAGGCTGAGGCAAGAAGATCACGAATTCAAGCCCAGCCTGGGCCATTTAGTGACTTAGTGAAACCCTGTCTCAAAATCCACAATGTAATAAAAAGGGCTGAAAACGTAGCTCAGTGCAAAGACCATGGATTCAGTCCTTAGCACTGGATAAGAAAAAATTGGACTTTGAACTTGGCAATCCTCCTGCCAAAATGTGCATAATCCTGGGATTACAGACGTTTGCCCACACCTGGCTGGATTCATTTTAGACATGGGTTATTACACCTTCGTATGGGATCTAGCAACACACATCATCTCACTCCTGCACTCCTGGAAACCTTTGTGTTTCTGTCCATTGAACCCCATAACTTCATGATCACAGTGTCCAACAGAAGAAGCCACCCTCCGCTTTCCTTCTACTCCTCTCCCACAGGTCCCAAATAACCCTATTTATCTTTCCCAGTGGAACTCTGCATTAGGACAGAAGGGAGAGAGAAGGGCTGGCAGCTTCCCAGACACCAAAATAATGACAAGGATGGATGGACATCCCATTGAGATAATGTCTTAGAACTCAGGTGTGTGTCACTAGGACAGAAGGAGTCAAGAGGAATGATCTCCACTCACTGCCACACTTTCTCACCTCTACGTCCTCCTCAGCTTTCTTCCCCTTTCATTTCCATCCCTAAAGCTGTTCTCCTTGGGTAATCAACACCCCTCTATTTGCATTGATGGAACCATCTTAATTTTTGAGCGAGTCGTTCTGTTTTCCTCCCGGTTCTCTTCTGTAGAACCCAAGACACCCGCCTCCTGTCCCTCTGACTGTTCTGTATCTTCTTTCCTGTTTTCCCTTTTCTCTTACTTTCCCCACCCCTTGGAGGTTTCTATTCCTAGGTATTTCATGGGCCTACTTTTCTCTATTCATTCACTGGTACAGCTTTACACGGTACCACTGCTCCTGACTTCTATCTGTGCGTCACTCTTGAGTCCCTCCATTGGTGTCCAGTTACTTCCTGAACATCTTCTGGCGACTTATAAATTCCTTTACTTCAATATATTCGACACTTGGCTCATTAGCTTCCCTAAATCTCTTCTCCTTCCTGTTTTCTTTTGCCCAGGGAAAAGCACAAGAATCTACCAGTTGCCCAACTTTGAAACTGGGCGATGATCCTGACCCTGTCCTTTCCACACACTGAGATGAAACTACCTGCAAAGCAGCTCATGAGGCCTATGACCGCAGTCTTGTTTCTCATGCTCATTAGATGTCTGGTGGCCTTGTATTACCTCTGCTGTGCTCTAAACTCCACGAAGGCTTAAGCATTTTCCATTCTTTTCACCATTTTATTATCAGTACCTTGAAATAGTGCTGGTGGCACAAAGCAGGTTCTCAACACATAGTTATTGAGTTAATGAATAGCTCTTCCATCAGCTCCTGCTTGAACTGTGGTGTCTCCTCTGTGACCTCTCTCTGTGTCTGTTATTCATGTAGTTATAAGATAATCCTTCTGTAGTGAGTATCCTTCAAGGATTCGGGCTGTCTGATATTTGTGCTTTTAGGTGATCTCTTCTATTTGGCTGCAAGCTGGATATAGTAAAACAATTCTCATTAATAGAATATGCAAAATGGTAAAGTATTGCTTCTATATCAGGTAAAAAAAGACTCTAACTTCCACCTTGTGTGTGTTCTTTCTTACTCGTTCCCTGAGGGTAGAAGACAGCTATAGTATTGTGACCTACCCTCAGGAAAGACCCCATGACCCCATGCTGAGGTTAAGATTCCAACAGCAGCAAAGATGTCTGCCGACACATGTGAGTGAGTTTAAAAGTGGATGCTCTGCAACTTGTCTTAGTCACTTTCTTGTTAGAGCTCACAGTTCCAGGTCTCAGTCCATTCACAGGCAGCTGACAATGGCAAAAGGCCATGGAAGAGGCCTAGCTGGAGAAAAGCTATTCATCCCATGGCAGCCAGGAAAACAGAGTGAGAGAGGAAGTGCAGAGCCAGGGAGGGGGGACCTTCCAGGTCATGTCCCGGTGATCTGCCCCTTCCAGGTCAAGTCCCAGAGATTAACTGCTTCCAGGTCATGTCCTGGTCATCCACCCCTTACAGGTCACGTCTCAGAGATCAACTGCTTCCAGGTCACGTCCTGGTCATCCACCCCTTACAGGTCATGCGCCAGTCATCCACTCCTTCCAGGTCATGTCCCAGTGATCCACCCCTCCTGACCAGACCTCACCTCTTAACAACACAGAAAATCAATAGATTAATTCACTGATACCATTAATCCCTATGATCCAATTACCTTCCAAGTAGATGAGGCTTTTGGGGGCCTTCCAGATGCAAACTATGACACAAGTGCTGGTGGGTGAGACCGTAGTTCTGGCCAGTACCTTGATTGCTGCCTTGGGTGAGACTGTGGCATAGTGTTTGTTGTTTGAAGCTGTGAAATTCTAAGGTTGTCTGTTATACATGACCTAAGAGGTACAATTAATAACTGCAAGCTTTAAAGTTTAAACATTCTAATGGCTTGTGGTAAGCTATAATAGATTCTCACCATGAAATACTGCCAAGTGGTTAAGAGTCACCAGGTTAAGTCCTTAAGATATCAGAATTTATGTATGTATTTTACATGTAAGTATTTATTTATTCTTGGCGTTGCAGGTAGAATACAAGGCCTCACACACATGTTGAGCCCGTGCTGTGTCTCTGAGCTACATCCCTCAGCTCTTTAAGACATTGAATTTTTAATGCAAAGTACAAAACATAATACATACTACAGAACATCGTTCTTGTAAACTTAAACCTTCAACACAATCCCGTTTTGATAGCTGCACACAAATGTACAAAAATTCATAGAGCTAAGTCTGGAGGTAAACATGTCAGCCAACAGTAGTATTTTCCTAAGGGTGCTTCAGGAGGACTTAAACTTCATCTATAATTTTGGAAGCTTTCACACAAAGAACGTATTTGTGTATAATTGTGTGATTTAAAAGGTAAATATTACTTTAGTAGAAATAAAAGAGCCACCAGTTTTCTGTTGTTCAAAATGGAAATTTCCTTTTTTGTTAGTTAAATATATTCCTATGAAACTGAGATTACAGAGCCGTGTGAAACAGAAAGTAAATATCTGTGTAGCCCAATCAATCATGATTAAATGTTTGGTTTATATCCCCTTACACTTCTTTCCTAAAGTCAACTAGATAAAAATGGAATTCTGTTTTACTTACTGTTCTGGAATCTGGTTTTTTTCCTATTACTGATACAATGTGCGCATCTATAATCAGACATATGGAGCTAATAAATACTATTTTAGCACAGTTGCACGTCATTCCATTGTATGCATGCGATGCAATTAGTTCAACTGCTAAAACGCAATTTCCGTGAGAACAGAATTTCATTAGACTTGTTTACTCTGTATTTCATCCTTGGTGCTTAATAAGCTTAAAGTTTAGTAGGTACTCAAAAACCAGCAGTGAAGTAATTTAATTAGTCAACTACTACTGTCAGGTAATGGTTTTGATTCTACCACAGGATACCACTATTTTCATACTAATGTGGTTTTTATTTTTTGAGACTTCATTTCCATGAAATGATTACTGGATCAAGTGGCATGATTATACTTTTAAAACACGTTACCAAATTCTGCATTTAGTTGTATGATATTTCTTTCCTACCCGTGCCTTGGGAATTGAGTAGCATGGGATGGATTGACTATCTCTAACATTAGTTATGATGGGAGAGTCAACTAGAAGTTTTGGGCACTAGAATTATTTATGGGAGCTGGAGAGCAGCAGTTTTGTAAACTGGGCAGAGTGCATAATTTTACCAGCTCTGCTTGGGAAATTAATTTAAATAAAGAGTATACCAGTCAGGGCCCCTGCAGGAAAGAGAAAGCATGCTCTAGTTAGGTCATTTAAGGATCAGTAATAGGAATCTTTACAAGGGGGAGGAAAGAAACCACAAGGTTCCACAGGGACTGATACAGAAGGCTCTGTTACCATCCCTAGAACTGAGGGCCCAGTGGGGAGGAGGGGCAGCTACAATGTGGAGGCGAAGAGAGGATCATCTTAGAGGGCCACCAAGGCAGCTCGAGCTCAGAGTCACCGAGAAAGAAGCTGGGAAGTAAATGCCCCAGCCTCACTCTCCCCACTACCCCCAATTGCCTTGTGGGGTCCCTGTTGACCAAAACCAACCGGACACCAGAAGGTAAGGGTGCTGTTTGGATAGACCATATGTTTAGCCTCTGAAAGCTCAGGCCTTGTAGCATCCATGAAGTGTTTCGTAAACACCACATGGATTTAACCCTCACGAGAATCAAGGCAGTTGCTTGTGTTCCAAGGGGAAACTGAGCCTCGGGAAGATTCGTGGTCTTGCCTGAGGTCACATAGCTAGTCTGGAAAGCTCTAAAGGCCTGCTCGTAAGTGCTGTGAGCCTGGATCTGAGGACAAGGAGAGGACGTGACTAACACGAACTATCAAACGTTACAATCCCCCAACGTAGTTCTAGAGGCAGGAACAGGCTTTCCCACAGCTTTAGTTCCATGCGAGGTGAGCCCAGGTAAGGGTCAGCAGAAGAGTGGCAGCTGAGCTCCTCCACTCTCGGCACCCCATAGGGTGGAGGGCTACAGTGCAGAGGCACGGATTCTGGAGGCAAACCGTCCAAGTTCACATCCGGTCTCTGCCACCTCCTATCTCGGCAATTTCCTTGTCTGTCCTTCGTTTCCTCTTTTGAATTTATTTATTTTTGTTCAGAGACATGCCTCACTATGAGGCCTAGGCTGGCCTTGAACTCCTGCTCCTCTTGCCTCAGCCTCCTGAATGCAGGCTTACAGGAACGTACCACCACACGTAGCTTACTCATCTACAAAGTGATGATAATTATAGCCCTTACCTCTGAAGAGCTGTCGCTGGTTAAAATAAATGTAATGCCTGGCACATAGCAAGCTCCAGTACATATGATGAGTGCGATCCTCAGCATTAACACTAACCCACAAGGAACCGCTGCTTCCCGGCCACCTTTCCCCTTCAAAGGCCTCCATGCATGTTGTCTAATTGATTAGACTCTGCAGCCCAAAGCCCGGGACATCTGGTCCAGGCCTCAGCAATCTTCCATGCAGGGCGGGAAAGTAAACCCCCTCAGCTTTGTGGATCACACATTCCGGTTGCCACAACTCGGTTCTACCATTGTAGAGAAGGAGCACCCAATGACAATCCGTAAATGCATGGACATAGCTGTGTGTCAAAAAAATTTACTTATAGATGCCAAAGTAACATTTTCCCATGTTATAAAATAATACAGGTCATTTGATTCTTTTTCAGTGATTTAAAGATATAATGTACAACCGTCCTCAGATTGTGAGCCATACCAAAACAGGTGGTGGGCCTGACTAGCTGTAGCTTAGGCTAAGCCCTCGAGATTGGATGGTTCCCTTAGCGATGCATAGGAACTTGACTGTCTTCTATACTCACTCTGAGTCAGGTCTGGGACCAAACCCCGCCTCTTCAGATTAGAAATACATCTCCTGAATCTCGATGTGATGTCACTGTAACCACCACGCTCCTGGGAGCTTCGGCCTTCTGTCCTCCCTTTTTCTCCTAGAGAGCCAGCCCTTTCCCACCTCAGAGCCTCCATGGTAGGGGGCCATCTACAGATCGCCATGCCAGGACTGCACTGTCCCTTTCTCATTGTACTTTCAGGACCCGACATAGTGCCTGGCGTACAGCGATTACTCAATAAATATGTATTCAATTTAATACCATAGCAATCTTTCCAGGTGCAGGTTGTATACCAGTGAGGAAACTGAGGCTCAGAGAGATTAAAGTCCACTTGCCCAAGATAATGCCCATGCCTTGATCTCTTGGCCAAACAATCACAAAGTACCTTAAATTTTGGTGCCCCTAGCAACTATCTGATGACCTTGGATGAGTCACTGTGTCCCTCGGTGCCTCAGTTTCTTCATCAGTAAAATGAGCATTATAAGAGCATTGAAATAAAATTCCTCCTGGGTTGTTGTGAGGATTAATTGAGTTAATAGGTCATGTGCCTGGCCTACAGGAACCACAGTATAAAAAAGTGTTAGTGGGCTCACTGTAGTCAGAAAGTAGCCCGGAGCCGGGCAGGAATGCCAGGTCTTAAGTTGGAGCCCAAAATGGTTTCTTCCTTCAGCGTTGGGTTGACATTGCCTCTGGGACTCTATGCGTGCTGGAGGAGAAGCCATTGGACTTTTCTAGAGAAAAGCAGGACCTCTCAGACTGGGAGAGGAGTCCTCTATGGCTTCGTGGGGGTTAAGTCCAACCAGAACGTGTTTATTTTCCCCTGTGTCTGGAAGGGCCTCTTTCTGGTCTCCATGGCAACGCGATTTCCTGTCCTGGTTTTCCCTTGGACGAGACACCTGCTGAATGCAGAGGCGCCTGGGCTGAGGCTCAGGGTGGAGGCCAGCACCGGGCAGTCCACTTTCCCCGCCTCCCCCAGTCAGGCCGGGTGGCCAGCTTGGCCAGGGGCCAGGTCACAAGAGCCCTTGTTTACAAGTCCAGACATCCAACTTAGGGTGACGTCATGGAATCCAGTCCGGAATCCTTGTTATGCCCCGTTTTCTTTCTCTTTTTCCTTTTCAAGGCTTTTGTTTCTTCCCGAGGCCGAGGACAGAGGCTTGCACATATTCCCGAATTTGCTAAGAATACTTCTGAATCGGCCTAGTCACGGGCTGTCCTCAGTCTGGAAGCTTCTCTTCCATCCACCCATTTACCAGCCCCTGGGTTCATTTGACAAACACGTGATTAGTAGATGGAATGTCAAAAGAGCGCAGGAACTGGAGAAACAGAGAGGCCCGGACTTGATCTTTTCTCTCGGGGAGCCTCAATCCTTGGTGAATGGGAACAGGTGTCTAAATAACCGAACTACCCAATGTGAAAGGTGCCTGCAGCGGGGGCTGGAGCTTGATGGAAAGAGAAATCTCTGTGATCTGCCTGTGTTCCGATTACCCTCCTAATTCCTGTGGCCTTAGGCACGGTTCATCCTAAGGCTCAGTTCTCTCATCTGTAAAATAAGATGTCCCCTGAAGGGCAGAATAAGGCGCCATGGTTTTGACGGCTGAGATCTGGAGTGGGTGGGACTGACTGGTTCAGGTCTGAGTCCTCCCTCTAACAAGTTCTATGTCCTTGGGCAAGTTACTCAGTTGTCAGGAAAATGTCCTTTTAGACTTTTCCTTCTATCCTACTGTCTGCCTTGTGGTGCTGCCTGAGGTGTGTATAAGCAAATCTACACACCTAGAACACTCCTAGGCATGTGTGTTATTACCACGACCTCAGGGCACCGAGAGATCCCAGAGGAGATTGCAGGTCTTCCTGGAGAACTGGACTCTGGGCAATGACAGTCCTCAGCAGAGGACACGACCTGCAGCCATCCAGTCCTCGTCTGGTTTTCGGTGCTGTTGTCACTTTTGTGGGGACTTGTTTAATTTTTTTTTTCCAGTTGGCTGAAGATCCAACCCAGGTCCTCACAACGGGTTAGGCAAGTGCTCTCCCACCAGTCCACATCCCCATCCCAGGCAGAATATCTGCAACTCCGCCTCCTTCCTTCACATCAGAATCCTGTCTCATTCCCAGGTCTTGCCTCAAGCTCCTAGGGAAGTCCCAGGAGTTGGAGTTGGAATTCAGTGACTTCTTTATCAGGGCCTTTAGAGTCTCTCAAGATTTGACTGCCACCCATTTACACTCACATCTGGAAATTGACCCCAGACTCTGGTTCTGACAAACCCGGGGCAGCCCAGGGAATTGATCCTTCCTGGAAGGATCAGTGTGCAGATCCCTGAGAGATCCAGGTGAAGAGCATCGCTGTGTCTCCCACACCCCTCCCATCTCCCATCCCAACACAGGAGTCCATCCTCAGCTACAGAGAGGGAGGAAAATTACAGAGCCCGATGGTTAAAAACCAATTCTGTTTCATCTTCTGGACCAATGACTGACTTAGAAACCCAGACTTGAGTCAGTCCAGCTACAGTGTTCTCCTAGGGACAAAGGAAGGGAAGCAAGGGACCAACTCAGAGGGAAGTCAGAGAAGGTTTGGGACTTTCAGGAGAGAGCTTCAAAGTGCATTATTTGTCTTTGTCCACTTCCTGTTCCATCTCTTGTTTGCTTGTCGAGATAAAGTCTTGCTAGCTAATCCAGGCTACCTCCAAACTCACTATGTAGCCCAGGCTGGTCTCAAATCTGTAGCAGTCCTCTTGCCTCAGCCTCCCTAGTGTTGCGATCGCAGGTGTGTGCCACCACACCCAGCTCCCCACTTCCTAATATCATTAAGTGAAGAAGCAGGCCAATGCTGTCGCTGTCTTTTCTCTGAGAGTCTGTGCAGAAACCTAGGCGGGAACGACTGGAGGCCTGTGGATTAGGAGCCAACCTGGACTCTCCTTGAAATTTGATTAATATTCAGATTGTGTGAACATGTTGGAGGTGTATTTTCTGACTTGAAAAAGAATTGCCAGGGATATCCTAATTCGTTTAAGCATGTAACGTTTCAATCTGACCTGGCCCCACAGTTGACATTGGAGCAAGTCTTAGAATGACAGGCCCCACATAGCACTTTTAAAAGAGCCCTCTGGTGGCAGAGAGGAAGGTGAGCAGATTGGGGGCCATGGGGACCACAGGCTGGATGGCCCTGCAAGTAGATGTCTAGTGCGGATGTAGTTTAAGGACAAGTGACCGAGGAAGACACGCAGACTGGAACCTATGGTGCACACATCGGCAGAGATTTTTTTTCTTTAACTCCAGATGTGCTCTGTGGGGGTATATGACAGCCTTGGAGAAAACCTAGAGCTGGGTGTGGCGGCACAGACCTGTAATCTCAGCTCTCTAAGAGGCTGAGGCAGGAGGATCACAAGTTTGAGCCTCGCCTGAATAACTTACCAACTCAGTGAGAGTCCCTCTCAAAAATAAAAAAGGGGGGTGGGGCTGGGGAGGCAGCTCAGGCTCTGGGCTCTGCTCCCAGTACTACAAACAAACTTTAGGAACTGGCACTCATTCATTCCTTCCTTAAACACGCGTTTATTGAGGTCTACGCACCAATACTGTGCTACCTGCTGGGGCTACAGCAGTGCGTAAGACAGGTGTAGGTGCTCCCCTCCTACAGGTTAGGTACATCTTAGCAAAAGCATAGACAATAAACCAAATTAATAAGTGCAATTATAAAGTTGGTCAGATGACGATAATATACTATCAACAAATGTATTAAATGAATAAGGGGTGTTAAGGGAGACACAATTTAGACAGAATGTTTTTTTTTTTTTTTGAGATAACGTCTTGCTCTGTAATCCAGGCTAGTTCTGAATTCAGTGTCTAGCCTAGGCGGACCTTGAACTCACAACAATCCTCCTGCCTCTGCCTCTGAAGCACTGGGATTACAGGTGTGGGACCCCATGACCAGCTAGGCTGTGGTGCTGGGGAATTGAACCTGGGTCCTTGTGCTTCATAGGCAAGCACTCTAATCCCTGAGCTATACCTTCAGCCCCCAGAATTTTTAACTCTCTGTTCTTCGAAGGAGAATATTTTCTCAATTAAACATTTCTGCATTTCTTCTTCTTTCTCTTCCTGCTCCTCCTTTTCCTCCTCCTTTTGTGTGTGTGTGTGTGTGTGTGTGTGTGTGTGTGTGTGTGTATTTCTTTGATTTGAAACCAGGTCTCATTAAGTTTATAGCTTGCCCACACTGTATTCAAACTTGCAATCTTCCTACCCCCAGCTCCCAGAGTGCTAAGATTACAGGCCTGTGTGACCATGCCAGGTTCTCAACAAAAAGTTCCAAAGAATGATACCTTTCTGTATCCTGTCACTGCCGACCAGGTACAAAAATAATAACCATTATAACAAAAGAACCCTGATATTCACTGGGTGCTTGCTATGTCAAAACCAAAAAAGCAGTATTCTACTTGGTTCACAAATATGATCAAACTCAATCTCCACTTTGTGTAGATAAGAGAAGCAACATTCACCCATGTCACGTGAGTGACCGAAGGTGTCGCGGTGGCCGTAGTTCAGAATCCAGGTCGCGTCAGCGCCAAATGCTTGCTGTCCTTTTTCGAGTGTCCAGAGCCAGTTCAGCAAAGTGATTATTCTTAATTCCACGTCCACATTTCCTGGCAACCAGGATCAGTAGCATTAGATAAGACACAACTAAGTAGCAAATAAATTCCTTGGGATGCTGTGTTTGGCTCAGTAAATGAAATCTGTCAGATGTGTTCCATGAGAGGAAGCACAGAGGTCTTGGAAGAGTAAAGAGAGCTGAGTTTGTTCAAAGGCTTACTACCCTTTTACCATCGATATTTCTCATAACATCTTCTCATTCCCTCGCTCACACTTTTCTTCTTTGTGAATCCAAAGTTACCATCCCCGGGGGCAGCCTGGAGTTTGTTGGAGGCCTGGGCTAAACCCAGGCAAGTTAGTCTCTCTGGTACCTTTGGCTGTGATGCAGCAAAATTTCAGAGAAAAGATTCTCTGACTCTATGCAACAAAAATGTAGTTATGGAAACTTCATGCTACAGGTTCAAGCCCAACAACCTAGCAACATAGCCAGACCTTGTCTAAATAAATAAATAAATAAACAAATAAATAAGTGGCTGGGCATATCCAATGCCCTGGATTCAATCCCCAGTATTACAAACCAACAACAATAAACGAACCACACCGAAAACCAAAGGTTGTCCTGCAAGCTCTCTTACTCGGGGCTGCTTGACCTCTCTCTCATCTACTTTTTTTTTTTCAATTGTAATTTGACTTATCAGAAAGTGACTTTAGTTGTACACCTACTGTCTGTCATGGTTTGAATCTGGAGTGTCCCCCAAAAGCCTTACGTTCCTATGGATACTGTGTACTGTTAGGAGGTAGTGCCTGGCTGGAAGGGGCTGATGCTTGGGCCTGGACGTGGAGGGGCGTGTGCTGGTTCTGCTCTTCTTCCCAGTCTTGTCTCTGTTCCACCGTGCTGAAAGCGTCTCTGTCCAGAGCACAGGCTCCAGCTCTCGCTCTAGCTGTGGCCCCGTGTGATTCCACCATTTTCCAGCAGCCTACCTGCGAAAGGACTATGACTTTCTGAAACTGTAAACTGAAATAAATCTTCCCTTCCTGAAGTTGTGGATGTAGGGTGTTAAGTCATTGTAACGAAAAAGTAACTAAGATACTATCTGAGTAAATTTTCCCTTTAAAAGAAAAACATTGAGGCATAAAACATAAGGCTAAAGTTCATAACTGCTGCTGCCAATCCTGGGCTTTTGTTCTTATGCCCTGTTCATTGAGTTTGAAGTGTATGCTTCCAGATGTTTTTCTAAACGTTTCTTTTTCCTATAGAGTTTAAGTAGTATGCGTAGGTGTTTGATGCTTTTATTTTACACAAATATTGTTTGTACTATATATGCATTTCTGAAACTTACACTCTTTGTTGAAGAGGTAATCAACTCTAAACATCTAATTCCTCTCCAGCAGCACTTTTTAGACAAAACCCAGGGAGAAAAATTAATATTTATCATAGTTGCAGTAGGAGCCACACCAAACCATGTATCATAAATCTTCGAATCTCAAAGCTACATTTACCATGTGCTAAACTGGTAACATGTTCCCAAGTTCAGTTATTGAAAATAGCAATTTAGTAACAGTAGTACTATGAAAAAAATAATAAGCATCCTGTGGCAACATCATTTAGTGAGATATTAATTCTTTATGCAGGGTGGATTTTCCTCTGTCTTCCTCCAAGAAAGAAAACAGACTTCATTTTTTTCTCACCAGAAGGAGTTTGATTCTCATGACAGAAAGTGGAAGTAAATTCCCAAATAACCCCTAACTTTGGTTTGTTGTTTAAAACACTATTTATGGTAGAAAATACGTTGGGACAAAGAGAGAAAGGCAAGTGTCTCAGATGGACAGGAGACAGGCAGTGAATGCCACTAGGAGCGGACGAGCTTAAAGAATAGAAAGCAGGTCAGAGAATGGCAGGTCCCCAAAAAATGGAAGACCTAGGACCTAATACTCACAAAACTCTGGAGAAGACATTACTTCACAGGGGAATGACCTCGTGCTAGACACTTAGACTGTCAACTGGGACTCCCAGCTTAGCCAAGGCCCTTAGGCCCAAGATGGCCAACTAGCCATTTATCTCCAAAAAACCAACATATGGACTCAGACAATGATTCCAACTGTGGTGACCAGCTATAAGGCATGAGAGTCCTCCCAGGACCATTGTCCATTAATGACTGAGCTGAAACTTCAGCAGGTCCAGTGACAGTTTTAATCTGATTCACATACACACATGCACACAGTAATGTTGCATGCGCCTGTGTGTGCTGGGTCCTGTGCTAAGCGCTTCACAGAACACTGTCTCATTTAATCCTATCATGAAGGCAGTTCTGTTTTCCCACTTTTGTTGCTGAAAAACCTGATACTCTTGGAAGTGAGGTCAAAAATCCAGTGATAGGAGAGGAATTCAACACCAAGGACGCTTGATACGGACGCTCCCACACCCTCCTCCCAGGTGTGCAGTCTGCCTGAATCAACGGCAGGTCACAAGAGCCAATGCAATCTTTTGTTAAAAAGATACATACTATTTTTTTGTACGGAGAACTGAACCCTGGGCCTTGCTAGTGCCCAGGTAAGAGCTCTACCAATAAGCTGAATTCCCAGTTCTTCTTAAAATTTTTATTTTGAAACAGTCTCCCAAAATTGCCTAGCCTGGGCTTGAACTTTTGTCCTCCTGCCTCAACTTCCCAAGTAGCTGGGATGACAGTAAGGGGTATATCACCTCTCCGGGCCAAAGTGGCTTAATTTAAGAAAGAAAATTTATTGCATCACAAAACTGAATGACTCAGACATGGTTTATGTAGGTCACACCTTTTGTGACCTTTTTCTTTATTTGTCCATTCCATTTTCTCAGAGTCGGATCTGTTTTCAGTTCAGTTTGATTCCTTGTGATTTCGAGAGGGCTTCCAGAAGCTTCTGCAGTTGCGAATGCCCTTGCGGGCATTCAGCTTGGAAAAGAAAGCCTACTTTTCCAGTATGTCAGGCAAAAGCATTAGAATGAGGGGGCTTTGCTGTTGTTGTTGTTTGTTGCTTTTGTTTTTTGAGGCAGGGTCTTGCTCTATAGTCCAGGCAGGACCTGAACTCACTATGTAGTGCAGGCTGGCCTCAAAACATGGTATTCCTCCTGCCTCAGCCTCCCAACTGCTGGGATTACAGGCATGCACCACCACGTCCAGCTATTCTGTGGTGCCTGGGACTCAAATCCAAGGTCTTGAGCTAGCTAGTCAAGCACTCTAACCACTGAGTTATGCTCCCAGCCTTACACTGAGTCTTTTGATCCCCAGTGGTTGGACAGGCCAAGTCACCATCAGTGAACCAGTTACTATTTGCCTGGGGAAAAGAAGTGCACTGATGATTGGCCCAGGCTCAGCCCTAGGCTCCACCTCTTTATCCCAGAGCTAAATCAGTTCTGCCCAAGTTTTTGGATGAGAGTGGGATGGCTACTTCCCTCAAAGCAGCATGGGGAAGAATTGCACAGCTCTCTCACTGCTCTCCTGCAGGGGCCTTTGAGAGAACTCCTAGGGAATAATTCGTGCTGGAGGCATTTGTTGAGCTCAAAGATGATGGATCGGAGATGAGTGGCGGTTCTTATTCTGATTTTTCTTTCCCCATTTTATTGATATGTATAAGTGCAAAATTTAAGGTTTACAATGGAGTTTAGCATTTTGTGCACCTGTGCATCTTGTCAAGGTGACAAGGACTTTCCCTCTCTCCTTTTGTCCCTCCCCCTAATATGAAAGTCACCAAAATACCCATCAACAGACCAATGGATACACAAACTGTGGTATTTATAGACAATGGAATACTATGCATCAATAAAGTCCAACGGCGTGGAGGCTTTTACGGGCAAATGGAAGAAACTTGAGAACATCATGCTTAGTGAAGTAAGTCAGGAGCGGTGGTTCTAAGACAGCAATCCACTTACTCTCTTACCGTTCTCAGGCTGCTTCCTAGCGGCTGTCCTGGACCCTACACACAAATGGAAGCCCTGGAGGCAGGAAGATACACTTTACTGTTTTACATAGTCTTTTGTTATTGTTGCTTTTTGTTTTATTTGGTTTTTGCAGTGCTGGGGATTGAACTCAGGGCCTTCACACTGGACCACATCCCCAGCCCGTTTATTTTTTATTTCAAGATGGGATCTCGTTAAGTTGCCCAGGCTGGCCTCAAGCTTACAATCTCCCCACCCTTGTCCTCTCATATCGATGGGAGTAGAGGCATGTACCATCACACCCAGCTAACCTCGTGTTTTCAGTGACAGGAAACGGTGTGTGCGTGACTCTGGGCATAAACACAGACTACAACTAATATCGACAGTTGCTTATCTAATGTCCTTTCCTCTTCTTCCCTTATTTTGTTTTGATCAGGACAGTTCTCATCTTTCTTTGAATCATCCTTGCCAATAAGATGGAACCAGGGCTTTATTGGTTGGGTCAGGGAATGCTTTTGTTTACATACTAAGTGGGCACATCCTCAAAACATCTCTCGTCTTGATCTATCCGCCTTCTTTCTGCTTTGGTCATGGACTTGATGGCTGGAGCCGAAGCAGTCATTTCGCTGTCAAAAGAATCACAGAGACACGGGCCCGATAACATTAAATGCTGAAACAATGGCACCAACCACCTACATCTACGTATCTTTTCATTTCCTTCTGATCTTGAGATTCTTTGCTGACAGGCTTGTTTATCTCTTTACCACAGCCTCTTAAATTTGTAAGGAAAACAAAGCCTCTTTGTTTAGGTTTCAATTAAGTAAGATATGATTCCCTGGCCTCCAGCATCACCATCATCTGAGAACCTGTTGGAAACACAGAGTCTCAGTCCTGACCCAGATTTCCAATCAGAATCCACAAGATTCCCAGCGGGTTTGTAGGGTATATTGAAGTGTGAGGAGCCCTGCATGATTTGGGTCATTAGATGGTTGTGGCTGACTACAACCTACCCAATATACAGAGGTCTCCTGGACCCCACAGGTTGGACTGAGGAACACTTTGGGCATCCATGGTAAAATAAAGTTCGGGGGGAATAGTGTGTGGAGCTTTGTGAGATTTTTGCTAAATTCTTTTACAGCACGTACTGTGTTCTAAGCACTGTTATAGGCACTATGCAAATAGCTTACTTAATCCCCATCGCAACTCTATGAGTCATTCCATGGATGAGTAAACTGAGGCCTAGGTACGGTGAATCATGGGGTTGATGAGTTGCAGAGGCAGGATTGGAATTCACGCAGCCTTTGCCACACTCTACGCTGTCTTCTCTGAGGTTTCCCCAGAGTCTTTGGGGAGAGGGGAAAGGGAGCCCAAGAGCTGCTGAGAATGGGGGTAAGCGGATAAACATTCTTTTCTGTCCCTATTTTTACCCCTGAGCCAGTGTGGCTTGGGAAGCTCATGTTAAACATTCACTTTATTGACTCGTCAAAATGACATTCCATCTGTGTTGAGCTCCTGGAGTGAATGGGCCATGAGCTGGCATATGGTGGCAAACAAATCCTAACTTCTGCTTCCACAGACTTAGTGAGGAGTCAGACAGGTAAAGAGCTCTGTCATGCTGGATGAGTCTCAGGAAGGAGGCAAGCGAAGTAGGCAGCCTTGTGGGGCCACAGAAGAGAGATACCTACCTCAGGAAGGCTTCCTAAAGGAAGCAGAGCAAGATGAGACCTCAAGGATGACCAGGTGTATTAGTTTGGGTTCTTTCAAAAGGCAGAATTTACAGAAATTATAACAAAAAGGAAGGCTTACAAATCTGAGGACAGAGATAGTTTAAGATGGCGGCCTGCACGCGCGAGCGCTGGTGTGTCTGATAGCTGCTCAGTCACAAAGTAGAACTCCTGTCCGGGACTGCAGGACAGCCAGTGAGAGTCTGCTGCAGATCTCGATTGTTCAAAGAACCATGGCAAAGACTGGAGCCTGAAGATCAGCAACAGGCAGGCGGGTGCTAGTCAAGACTAGAGTGAATCTGTGATCAAGATCTGGGGTGTGTAGCAAGTTGATGTCCATAGGCAATTGCGAAGGCGAGAGCTTTCCCAGAGGAAGCAGCTGTAGCAATCGTCCCTCTTCCTTCCTTTTATACCCTTGGAGTTCCAGCTGGGCCGCCCATATCTGGGTGGGTGCTCTTCCCTCATTCGCTGGCCCACAAATCCCTCACACTCTAATCCAGGCTGGTTCTCAATTCCCAATCTAGGCGTGGTCCCCAAACCCTAATCCAGGTGTGGGTTCTGATTCCCTCAAATTGACGTAATCTCTCCAACAGTCACACCAGGAGATACTCAGGCAAAGCCTTTCTCGGGTGCTTCTAGGGGAATAAGTCCAAGCATCCAGAGATGGGTGAAAGAGCACCATACTGGAGAGCCACTGACGTGCTTTCCTCCACAGCCAGCCAGGGGTAGGATTTATGAATTTCCATGTTGCAGATGTGGGAACTGAGGTACTAAGAGGCTAATCAACGTCCCAGATGTTAATGCTGTACAGCAAAGAAGTACAAGTTCCAAATCTAGATCTGATGCCAAAGGCTGCGTTCCCCTGCATGTGGCCCTGCCCCTTCTGAACCAGGAACCCTGGGCTTCCCAGGGCCCAGAGACTTGGACCAGCAGTAACCCCAGTGCATAGCAACCGCTAGCATTAAAAGTTATCTCTCATGCTGTGTTCAATGATTGGATCCAAGATGGCTGCGCCCTCTGCAGCTGGCTGGCCTTAGCCAATGAGGTGCTGCCCCAGACAACTTCTCGCGTCTGTGTTTCCCCTCCTCACCCCTGACCTCACCCCTCTGCATTCTCTACCGCCCAACTGCACTAAACGTCTTTTTCCGGAATCTGCAACATACCACTGGTTGGATTCTCTTCTGGCCCCCATATTCTCCTGCGAATTATAAGGGGGTCAATGCATCATGATCAGATAAATTTCCTTTTGGTCTTTGGATTTGTCACTGCCCCAGTGTAACCAAGCTGCCAGATTGTGCTCTAGTCGTCCTAGGCCGAATGAGTGAAAACATAAAGTGCAGAACCAGGGAGGTGGACTTGGGTCAGCCCTCACCAGGGAAGAACATTCAGTTCTGGGAGGAAGGTTGCCAGGAGGCAGTAAATTCAGAGGAGGCTCTCCAGAGAGTGAAAGGCTGGAAGCCAAAATGGATGAGTAACAGGGGAAGAATCAGGGCTGTCTGGCGTGAAGCAGAGATGACTCAGGAGGTGATCGCTCCCAAATGAAGCTATGAGGATGGCTGGGGGAACGTCGGCTCTCGCTCACTGCCAGTTCAGGATTTATTCCTCTGCTGGCTGCTGGGCGCAGGGCTCCCCGGTCCCCAGGGAGGCTCCTCTGTCACACCCCTACCAACTCTTCTAACTTCCCCTCTTGTGAAATCCACAGCCCCGCTGTCTTCTGTCATTTGCACAAAACGAGTTGGCCTCTGTTCCTGAGAAAACAGAGATGTTTAAGGGGAGGGGTGGGGGGGAGGACCTCTTGTCTGCACATGAATTAGTTAAAATTAGTTAATATCAGAACCCATCCTGTCCTTCCTGCTGGGCTTGAGGAAGAGAGACGGAGATCCTTTTTCCTGCTGTGGAGTCTGTCTGTCAGCTTTGGTCCTGTCCTTTGAGACTTCTCATTTGGGCCTAGAGCAATGGTTAAAGGGCTTGCCTAGCAAGTGCAAAGCCCTGGATTTGATTCCCCAGCACCACATAAGCCAGGTGTGGTGGTGCACGCCTGTAACCCCAGCACTCAGGAGGCTGAAGCAGGAGGATTGCAGTGTGTTCGAGGCCAGCTTAGACTACATAGTGAGTTCCGGCCCAGCCTGGACTGCAGAGCAAGACCCTGCCTCTAAAACAAAAAGACTTCTCATTCTGCTACTTCTTTCTCTTCCTCCTATAAAGAATATCAAATCTTTCTGTCCTCAATAAACAAGCCTTCTCTTTCCTGCATTCTTATGCGTGTTGTTGTGATGATTTCTCTTCTCTTTCTCGCGTAAGTCCCATCAGATCCTCTGAGCCACACCCTAGCATGTCAAGGCGATTGTGAAGTATTAGATTCAACGATCTTCAGTTGACATTTTTGGCAACAGAATTGTTAAAATACCATCCAAGTGTCTTAAAATTCATACTTGTAAAATGTACAATTCAATAGTTGTTAGTGTATTTTTCCCTTTTTGTTGATACATGTATATGTGATACATAGTTTACATTGAACTTGAGTATTTTGTGCACAGAGATATCACACAAGACGTACAAAGCCTTCCCCTCTCTCTTCTGACCCTCCCACACCCTCCTCCGTCTTTTTAACTCCCGCTATCCCTCCGTTTAGTTCTATGAAATAACTGTATTGTGGGTTTCTCATATTAGAGAAACCGTTTGATATTTAACCTTCTGTGTCTGACTCACTTTACTGAGATTGATGGTCTCAAGTTGCATCCATTTACCTGCAAAAGCCTCAAACCTCTCTGTCTTTATAGACCAGTAGTACTCCATTGTGTACAAAATACCACAGTTTTATATCCATTTAGTTCTTAGTGTATTAAGTTGAACAACCATCACCACAGATCTTATTATTTATTTACTTTTGTGGTACTAGAGGTCAAGTCCAGGACCTCTGCATTAAGCTGTATCCCTGGCCCAATTTTCATTTTTTGAAACAGAGTCTCACCAAGTTGCTAAGTTACCCAGGCTGGGCTTAAACTTGTGATCCTCCTGTTTTACCTCCCAGAGTGCTGGGATTACAAGCCTGTGTCACTGGATGCAGTGAAGTATCATTTTAGAATATTTTCATTACCCCCAAAAGAAAACCTATGTCCTTTGAGCAGCACCCCACAACCACCTCCTACCTTCCAGTATGCCCAAGGCAACTGCTGACTTACTTTCTGTCTCTTGGCCTGTTCTACACATCTCCTATGAATGAAATCAAATAATAATATATCGTCTTTGTGTCTGGCTTCTCTCACTCAGTCTGTTTACAAGGTTGATTCACATTACAGCATAGGCTGGTACTTCGTTCCTCTGCGTGCCAACTAATATTCCATTGAATACACATGTGACACTGTTTTATTCAGGCATCAGTTGATGGGCTTTTGAGTTATGCCTGCTTCTTTACTATGACGAAGAAATCTGCTTTGAGAATTTATTACGAGTTTTGGGTTGAACATACATTTTCACCTCCTTACACCTGGAAGTGGAGCTGGTAGGCCATATGGGAATTCTGCTTTTGACTTCTTGAGGTACTACCAGGCTGTTTTCCAAAGTCACTGTACTTTCCATTCCCATCGGCAGAGCATAACGATCCCAATTTCTCCATATTCTTGACAGCACTTGTGATTATTTTTTTTCTCTCATAGCCGTCCTCAGGGGAATCAAATGGGTATCTCCCTGTGGATTTGATTGGCTTCATGATGACTAATGCACCTTTTTGCTAATTGCCTATCTCCTCCTTCTCCTCCTCCTCCTCCTCCTCCTCCTCCTCCTCCTCCTTCTTCTTCTTCTTGTTCCTCCCCCTCCTCTTCTTCTTTAGTACTATGGATGAAATCTAGATCCTTCACACTGAGCTACATCCCCTGACCTTTCTTCTTTTGATTTTGAGACAGGGTCTTGCTAAGTTGCTACATCACCCAGGCTGGCATTGAACGTGCGACTGTCCTGCCCAGATTTGCAGAGTTCTGGAACACGGGTATGCACTACCGTGTCTGGCTGAAAGCTGTTAATCTTCCTTCTCCTGTTTTCCCTTTTTAAAAATTTTTATTTACTTATTTATTTTGTGGTACTAAGAATCAAGCCCAGGGCATTCCTGCTGAGCTTTTGGGGTCATTGCTAGTTGTAGCTCTTCCGTTGAGGTCTCCGATCCGTCTGAAGGTAGTGTTTGTGTATGGTATGAGGTAGAGACCACACTTCGTTCCTCTGAATGTGGCATTGTTCCAGCATTATTTATTGAAAACACTACTCTTTCCCCCATTGAGTGTTTTTGTCTATTCCCTATTGCAAAACAACTGATTTGAATTCTTGGCTCATGTTGTCCTCACGTCCACTCGAGACTGCTTGATTACCTGTAGTAACTTTTGAAATTGAGATGCGCATCCTCCAGCTTTGCTCCTCCTCTTTTCTTTCCTCTGCCTGCTCCTCCTTCTGCTGGATCTGGGGGTTGAGCCCAGTCCTCGTACGTTGTAGCAAGCGCTCTACCGCTCAGCCACCCACAGCCCCAACTTAGTTCCTTTTCAAAATGGTCTTGGCAGTTCTGGATCCACTGAATTTCTATGCACATTTTAGGCACAGCTTACCAAGTCCTACAAAGAACCCAGCTGGGACTGAATCTCTCAATCTGTACCACCGTCTCGATAGCACAAAGACTTCTGACCCGTGAGCATGGGTGTCTCTCCATTCATTTGGAACACCTCATGTCAAATGGCCATATTTCTCATTCTAGAACAGTTGAGTATGTTTTGTATGATACAAACCAATATATGGAGACAAGAAACTCTCTCAAGTTTTTCTACAAAACCGGTGCAATGTAAAGCAAGTGCTTCACCACGAGGCAGCCCTGTGTTGATACACAAAATACCATCATCCACAAGCATCTGGAAACCACCACACACCACGACCCACTAGGAAGGCGGCTGGTAGCCTGGAGGGAGGAATGTGGCCTGGACTCTGAAAAAGACGTAGGAGAGCTTCTGGAATAAGGCTGCATTGTGTCTTCGCTTTAGTAGTAGTTCATTCTGCTACCCACTTTTCTGGATCCCTGTTACACTTCGATAAATAAATAAACACCTTTAGCTAAAGCAATGTGAACCAAAAAAGTTCGGCACAACTGGGGCTATTGCAGAAATGCAATGCTCACAAGTAATACTGACCTAGCATTTACTAATAACCAGTTACTGTTCAGCAGGCATTATATTTACTTATTTAAATCTTGCAACAGTTAAGAGCTATGGCTGAGGCTTACAGGAGAGGCAACTAAAGACCAGAGGAGCTAAAAAACTTGCCAAGGTCACACATAATACATGGTGCATTTGGAATCGGACCGGTGTTATGGTTTGGATCTGGAATGGCCCCCAAAAGCCTCCGATATTTGTATGTAGTGGATAACTGTGGAATTGTGAATTATGGGTACTAGGGCTTGGCTGGAATGGGCAAATGCTGGGCGTTTGACCTGGAAAGATTGTGTCAAGTTGTTGAGATTGGGGATTGCCAAGGGCAGAGATTTCAGCTGTGTGTCCTTGATTTGTAAGCCAGGAAGTGAGGGGGGTGGGCAACTGAGGCTTGAAGTTATTAAAGGAAGGAAAAAGAACATTGTTACACTTTCTTCCTGGGAAAGTTCTAGCTTTGCTGAGTCTCTAGACTTCCCTTGGCTTCTGTCCACAACAGGGTGAGCAGCTCTCCAGTCTGTCCGCCACGTGCTTTCCACTGATGCCTGCTGCTGACTGTGTGAGACCTTCTGAAACTGTGAGCTAAATAAATCTTTCCTCCCTTCAATTGTGGATGTCAGGTAAACCAAGACAAGCTAATCTGGCTTCTCACACTGTGCTGCATAAATTACCTATTGGCGTTAGAAGAACAATTAAATTAGAAAAAGGAGAATTACCACACAACCTTCCTTAGAAACTAAAGAGATTTTTTTAATAAAATTGAACACTCCTTACTAAAAAACATGTTTAACTTAAATATAGCACAAAGGGCTGGGGGTCTAGTTCAGCATTTGTTTAGCGCACACAAGGCCCCAAGTTCAATACTCATTACAGATGAAAACAAAAACGTAAATATAGTATCAGTCATTTGTGGTAGCACATGCCTATAGTCCCAACACTCTGTCTCAAAAATAAATAAATAAATAAAGACTAGTGACGTAACTCAGTGTAAGAGCCCTGTGTTCAATCCCCAGTACCGGAAAGAGGTATCGTATTTTATATTGAGCACTAAAAATATTTTCCATTAAAGTCAAGAAGAAGATAAAAGAGATAATGTTTAACATTATACTAAGTATACTAAGATTAAAAAAAAAGAATTTTAAGAATTACAAAGTGGACAAAACATGGTGGTACTTGCCAGTAACATATTTCTATCTTTAGTCAATCCAACAGTACCACTGGAAAAATCTCTTACGAACAATGAATTAAGTCCATCAACAACACTAGGCCTCAGTCAACAACATTTCCCTCTTTCAGGAGGAAAAAAAATAGCTAGAAATGTTGTACTTAAAAGAGTACCCACACTGACTATTATAATATCAGCAACAAAAAAAGAAGAAAAATGAGAGGTGAAAATAAATAACCTGTTCATTCGTTACAAGATTTCATGGTATAGAGAGGCATCCTTTTCCTAATTTGGCCCTTTCATTTTGTATCAATAGAATTTCCCCAAGAAGTTTTTTTCAGAAGTAGATTCATTGAATCTAAAGTTCAACTGGAAAAATAAACAAGTGATGCCAGCCAGGAAAATCCTGAAAAGGAAAGTAATAAAGAAGAATTAACCCTAGGAAGTCTCAGGCCGTATCACAAAGCTGCATTTATGAGAAAATTTGGAAGGGGTACATGAAGATAAAGGCAGATTAATGAAATGCGTTAGAATGTAGAAGTAAACTCAAGAAAAGTAGACTAAGAAACTGGCGTATGATAAATTCATGTTGTAAAACAGAAAAATGATATTAAGGTGCATGGTCATTGGTGTTGGGGTAACTGGCTAGCCATTTGGAAAAACAAAAGAAGTTAAAAATGGATGCCCGTCTGATTCCTTAGACTAAATAAATTCCAAACCGGTTGTGTCCGTTTTCCATTACTGTAGCAAATGCCTGAAATAATCAACTTGTAAAAACAAAAAAGGTTTATTTTGGCTCACAGTTTTGGAGGTTTCAGTCCATGGTTGCTTGGCCCTGTTGTTGTAGGGTTTGTGGCAAGGCACCACATCATGGCACACAGCTCATGGGAGAGCAAGGCTGGTTGCTTCCTGCATGAGATGAGAGAGAAAAAAGGAGGAAAGGGCTGGGGTCCCACTACCCTCTTCGAACACAGACTCTCAGTAACCAGAAGATTTTCCACTAGACTCCGCCACTTAGAGTTTCCACCAAGTCTGTATCATACAAATCTGGAATAATCCTTTAACACATGCCTGTTTGTCATCAGGGAGGGGATCACTCAACATCCAAACTACATCACTAATAAAGAGGTCAAGCGCCAATAAGTAAAGCAGGAATTGAAAGAAAACAGGAATATATAACATGCAAGCTTTTATTTTTTATTTTTTCGAGACAGGGTCATCCTTTACAGTCTAGGCTGGACCTAACTCACTTATGTAGCCCAGACTGGCCTAAACCTGGCCTCAATTCTCCTTCCTCGGCCTCCTGAATGCTGGCTTTACAGGTGTGCACCACACACCCAGCTACTAGGTGTTGCTGGTGAATCAAATCTGAGACCTCATGTTTCTAGGCAAAGGCTATCATCACTAAGCTATGAACCCAGTCCCCATAGTCATGAACTGGAGAAAGTCTTTTAAGGCACAACACCAAAGCTCAGACTCAAAAAGAAAACATTGGCTATTTTAATGTGAGATATATAATTTTACATACTGTAAAAATACCTTTGGGTAGATGGGCATGGTAGCACAGGCCATAACCCTAGTGCTCTGGGAGGCTGAAGCAGGAAGTTTGCAAATTCAAGTCCAGCCTGGGCAACTTAGTGATTTGGCGAAACACAGTCTCAAAAATCAGACCTGAAAAATGGGCTAGAAACGTAGCTCACTTCTAAGGCCTTGAGTTTAACACACACACACACACACACACACACACACACACACACAGAGAGAGAGAGAGAGAGAGAGAGAGAGAGAGAGAGAGAGAGAGAGAGAGAGGGAGAGAGAGAGAGTAAAAAGAAGGGACCAAAAAGGTAGATTACAAGATGTTTTGATGTTTATATAACTAGACTATGAACAAAGGATCAACTGCTTCAATATACAAAGAGCTCTTATAATTAATAACAAGAAACATGAATAGCTTTCAGAATTAACAAAGAATGTAAAGACACAGCCCACAAAGCAATACGAATGACTTGTAAACACAAAACAAAACAAAAAATGTCTTCTAATCTCACCGGTGGCAAAGAAACACAAACAAGAAAAAACAAATGTTTACAAAGTAAAGTGAGATAACAGACTGGCAAGGATCCAAATGTTTAATAGGGCCCGGAGGGTTAGAAGACGGGTGCTTTCATGGCGAGGATAGTAACTGGCATGCTCCACTGGAAATGCAAGTTGACAATATCACATTGTGAAATGTTCGTATCTTGGACCCAGCTGTTTCGTGTCAATGAATCTCTGCCACAGATATCTCAAATACACAAAGGTGTACGTAGAAAGACTTTAAAGGTAATTATACACCAAGAGAAAAGTTCTGGGTATGGAAAAATAGCATTTTTTCATGAAGCATTTTGAGAGGAAATTGCTGACATAGTCTAGAAATAGATCCAGGACATGCCCCGTACCCTCTGGAAAAAATTAGTGTCTATTTCCTGCAAGGTAGGAAACTCTCCCACATAACTTCAATGCAACCACTGAAACCAAGATGCTAACGTTGATGTCTTTGGAGCCTCACAGGACTTCTCAGTTCCATAGTTACATTAAAAATGTCTTCAGCATGGGGACCCGATTCAGAACCAAGCACAGCTTTTGCTTTGGGTTGTTGTATCTGTTTGGTCTTCTCCTTAGCCTTTTGTTGGTGTTCATGACCTTGATACTTTTAAGAAACAAGTTAGAGGCCAGTATCCTTGTTGTCTCATCTCTGCCTCCTTTTTGTGAGACAGGGTTTGACCATGTACCTCACGCTGGCCTTGAACTTGTAATCCTCCCACTGGACTTTGAGGCATGCACCCTTATGCCTGACTCAGGCTCACACAATTTTGTTTGTGTGAGCTCCTCAGGAATCCCACCAGGTTCAAGGCAGACATCTTTGACAGGACCAGCACAAAAATAATACCGTGCTTCCCTCGTTGTGTCCTACCAAGTGCGGCTAGATTTTCGTTTGTCCCGTATCAAACGATGTGAACATCGATCACATAGTTAAGTGGTGTCTGGGTGGGATTTTTTTTCTCCTTTTGGTTTGTAAGCATTTTGTGGGAGGTGTTTTGAAATTATGTAAATAGCCACTTTCTCATCAAAGTCTTTTTGAAACAGCTTTATTGACTCACATATTTAGAGTGACTAATTTGATAAGTTTTGACATGTATATATACAGCTGTGAAGCCATTACCACAATCAAGATAACAAACACATCCATCATCTCCCAAGGGGTTTTTTTTGCTTCCTTTGTATCTTTTTCTTTCATTTTCTCAGCACATTTTCCATCCCCAGGCAACCACTAGTCTTCTTCCCTTTACTATAGAATAATTTGTATTTTCTAAGTTTTTATATCAATTAAATCACCTGGGTTGTCCCATCACTTTTCTCTTTTTGGGGATGGGGGGCTGGATTTTTCCTGTCAGCTTGAATTTTTTTGTAATTCATCTATTATGTCCATAGTTCTTTTATTACTGGAGAATATTTCTTTGTGGGGAGCTTGCCTTTTATGTGACTTAACTTTAAGTTTACATTCTAGTTGTTTTCTATCTGTCCTATTTCTTTACTTGTATCTTTGGGGTACTAGAGATTAAACCCAGGGCCTCGCACATGTTAGGTGGAGACTGTGTCACTGACTGTACTCAGCCCTGTCCTAATTGTTCCTTATTTCCATTTTCTTTCTCTTTTTTATTTCCTGCATGCTTTTAGTTGAATGATTTTTAAATTCCATTTTATTCCTCTGAACACCACTTAATAGGGAAAAGGAGTCTTTCAAGAAATATCAGACGAGTAGATTGACACATAAAAAAGAATGAAGTCAGACACTTACCTAACACCATTTTGGTCTTTTATTGACTTATTAACTGTGATGTCTGTGTTGTAGTAATGATTGGTACAGGTGACTCATACATTCATAGTCTGCCTTTCTACTACACTATATACATTCTACTGAATATGACAATACTTCTATTTTCCCCTTCCAGTGTTTGTGCTGTGGTCTCTCATTTCATTCCTGCATCTCCTATAAGCCTCTCATTATTTTTGTCTTAGACATCCAGTTACATTTGAATGCATTTAAGTAATGAAACACAACTTGTTATACTTACCTGTGTAGAAACTTGCTAGTGTTCTTCATTCTTTGATATATATCTAGATTTCCTTCTGTGGGAAGGACTTCATTTTATTAAATTTTTGTAAGATAAGCCTGCTGATGAAAATTTACTTAAGTTTTCTATGATGAAGGTATATTTTACTTTTGAGAGTATTTTGCAGATAATAGAAACCTAGATTGACGTGGTATTTTTTCCCTCCATTTTTATTCATATACATGAGCAATACATAATGTTTACAGTGAACTTGAGCATTTTATGCACATATATATATCACATCAACTTTACAATCTCTTCCCATTTTGGGACTTTGTATCTTAATCTCTTGCATTGCTACTAATGAAAGTCAGCTGTCACCCTCTTCTATAGCAGTTGGTGTATTAATATGTCTTTTTCTCTGGATTATTTTTCTTACCCATGGTTTTTGAATTATTAGATTATGATGTGACTTGGTGTCATTTTCTTCAGCAAGAGAGAGAAAGAGAGTGTGTGTGTGTGTAGCTTGTTGACATTGATGAACCTGTGATTATGGTTTTCATCAAATTTAAAAACATTTTTACTAGTATTTCTTTAAATGTGTCTTATATGTTTTTGTTCTGTCTTTCAGGGACTCCACAACCACATATATTAGGCTTTTTGGGTTTTTTGTGTGATACATTGTGTTCTATTCCATTATTTTCATTTTTTTCTCCCTGTGTCAAGTTTGTGTCCTTAAGTTTGCTGAGCTTTCCTCTTCATTGTCAAATGTGTCAAGTCAATCCAGTTTATATATATATATATATTTTTTTTTTTTTTTCTCAGTCTCTGTAGTTCCTATCTTCAGGTGTTTTATTCAGCTTTGTTTAAGTCTTCAAAATCTCTACCTATGGGCTGAGGGCATAGCATAGTGATTAAAGCACTTGCCTAGCAAATGTAAAGCCATGGGTTCAATTCCCCAAATCACAAAAACTGAGTTTGGTGGTGCACACCTGTAATCCCAGCACTTGGGAGGCTGAGACAGGAGGATTGCTATGTTTTTGAGGCACCAGCCTAGGCTACAAAGTGATTTCAGGACCAGTATGCACTAAGACCCTGTCTCAAAAAAGAATCTCCATTTAACTCTTGCAACATAAGAGATACAGGCATTTAATATCCTTTTCTTCTAATTTTACCATCTGGATCAATTTTAAGTGATTAATTGATACATTTCTCCCCATTTTAATTGTATTTTCCTATTGTATTGCTTTGTATTTATTTATTATTGCTTACTTATTTATATTAAGGTTGTAGGTCAAACTCAGTGCTTTGCACATGCTAGGCA
Organism: Ctenodactylus gundi; assembly: GCA_004027205.1. Lineage (NCBI taxonomy): Eukaryota > Metazoa > Chordata > Mammalia > Rodentia > Ctenodactylidae > Ctenodactylus > Ctenodactylus gundi. The sequence goes on along the minus strand of PVKB01000402.1, from coordinate 97,698 downwards.
AATGTTCTACCACTGAGATATACCACTAGCCCACTACCTAGTAATTTTTTATTGAATGCTGGATATTGTTGATTTTATCTTTTTGGGTTCTCAATGTTTTTGTATTCATATAAATGCTCTTGAGGCTTACTCTGAGATATTATTAAGTTACTTGAAAATAGTTTGGAGTTTTTACAGCTATCTTTTAAATTTTATTAGTGTATCCATTGGCCAACTTTCTGTCACAGCTACAAAACACCTCAGATAAGCAACTTAAAGTGGAGGAAAAATTATATTCCAGCTTACGTTTTCAAAGGTTTCAGTCCGTGGTCACTTGGCCCTGTTACCTTTGAACCCAGGATGAGGCAGAGCTTCGTGGCGGGGAATATGTAGCAGAAGAAGCTCCTCCTGCACTTATAACACCTCCCCCAGGAAAAGCAAAGAAGGCAAAGAAGAAGAAGCTAATATTCCTTTCAAGTTTTGCTCCCAAGGACGTAACTCACTCCATGTGAGTTTCATCTCTCGAAGTGTTGACATCTCCCAGTAGTGCCTCCCACTGGGAACCAAGCCAAACACTTGAGTTTGGGCGGAATGTTTAAGACCCAAACCATAGTATTTAGCGGTGCTCATTCCCAGTTCATTTTGTCCCACAAAGGATGAAAAAGAACCTCCCGGATATTCTACCTGATGACCTGTGAATTGTAAGGCTATTTTAATCTGGCTGATGGAAAGAGAAACATTGTTCCAAGCTCTCCCTGAGCCTCGGGTATTACTCCTTTTTATCATTTTGGGTGGATCTTTCTGAGTCTTGAGTAGTTTCCTGATGTGCATGAACTGCTTATCACTTAGCAAAGGACTCAAGCATGACCTCTGCAGATCTTGGCGTTTTACCTGTGCTGCAGTCCCCTCTCTGGTCCTCTAACCTATGAGCTGCAGCCTCTCTGGCCTCTACAGAATCTTGCTCCATTGTCTCAACTCAAGAACACGCCTCTACTTGGGTATGATTCCATGTATTGTGGTACAGGAACCATCATGAAGCATCGATCTAAGTCCATCACGGAGTTCACCTCTTTTCTTTCTCATCCCTTAGGGATAATTATCTTCCATTGCTTGACTGTTAATATTTCAAAAACTGTTGTTTCATAAATTTTGTCCATATTATTAATTGTTTCAAGAAAGAAAGTTGGAGCTGGAGGAAAAGTTCAGCAGTTAAGGTGCTTGCCTAGCAAGCCTTAATGCCCTGAGTTTGATGCGCCCACACTACATAATCTGGGTGTGGTAGCATGCACCTATAATCCCAACATTTGGGAGACTGAGGCAGGAGGATTGCCATGAGTTTGAGACCGACCTGCGCCACGTAGTGAGTTCAGGACCAGCCTGAACTATAGAGCAAGATCCCATGTCAAAAAATTTAAAAAGAAGGAAGGTAAATATGCCTCTAGTTACTCTGTTTTACTTGGAAGCATACATCCTTGTCCTTCATCAAACTTTACATGAATGAGTACACTTAGTAAATAAACACATTTATTTACTTATTTGGGGACATACAGTTTCCTGTCATATTGAGTGCTATAGCTGTTTACTACCAATTATGTATTTTAACACTGAAATTATTCTCAATTTGATCAGTATGTAGGAGAATCTCCAGACACTATAGCACATGCCTGTAATTCCAGCTGCACAGGACTGAAGCAGGAGGACCACAAGTTGGAGGCTAGCCTAGACAATTTAGCAAGATCTTGCTTGTGTCAAAAAACAAAAACAAATGTGTGTGTGTGTGTGTGTGTGTGTGTGTGTGTGTGTGTGTGTGTGTGTGTGTGTGGCTTAGTGCTCCCTGGGTTTCATATCCAAAACTACAAAATGCATAAATAAATGTTTCATGCAGAATTTCTCTACCAAAATTCGTAGACTAAGAGTGAGGAAAGAAAAAGAGGGCATTATCAGAAAAAGCAGAAAATCAGAAAAAGATCACGTTGGGAGGGAACATCTGTAAGACTTAATGAAAGATTCAGGAGTCCACTTTATCCTGTTTGTGTGAATTTCCCAGAAAGACCTAAGAAGAACGTGTGCCTCTGAGAGGAGGCTGACAATCCCAAGAACCATGTGGACAAGCCCAGCTAAGTGAGTAAAAGAGTTCATTGGGGTGATTTCCACAGCAGTAGACGACTTGTGGGCTGCAGGACTACTGAAGCTACCAACCCCCCTTTGCTATGCTATGTGCTTCCTAGGGCTGTAATTAAAACAGCAGAAGCAAGACAAAACCAAGAAGGGTCCTTGGGAAAAGTTCCACGTAGTCCCTCCCATCACAACTTTACCAGGAAAACCCCACCAGTCTCAGTGAGATTGTCTGCACACAGTGGCGGGTGCCCTTGGAGTGCTGCAGCCTGCACCATAGCCTCAGCACCCGGTGGGAGGCCATTGGGTAGCTACTCAGGGTCTGCTCTAAGACGCAGGTAGTTTGGTTAGGGTTTGCGGAATAAGCCTCACTGTAATCTTCAATGAAACAGTGAGTTGCCTGGTGGATCTAATGGTGAGCCACAGCATGAGGGAAAGAATACTTTGTAATATAATGAAAATCTCAGCAGACTCAAGAGACCAAGTAGAAGTTGTGGTGAGTTCAGTTCTCATTGGTAGCCACGATAGTAACTTGAGAGGTCAGGGGTACTCCTTGATACATCTATTATGCTTCAGCTTGGAAAGACGGTAACATTCACTCTTTGTCATTCAAAAAATATTAAATTCCATGTGTGGTATCTCCCAAGTGCTTCTGTAGTACCAGAAACACAACTGGACGCAATATAGACGTCTCCACACTCTCAGGAGCCTACCAGACTGGCAGGACCTGGATGAAATGAGTTATCTCATGAGACCATGTGAGATTCCAGCCCTAGATGGTCAAAGAGATTATTTTCAGAGGGTTTCCACTTGAATAATGAGGGACAAGGATGGTGCTTCATTTAGTACTGCTACGTGACTTACATTATTCTGATGAGATCTAGGGTCTCTCAGGGAAGTCTTGTCAAAGGAGACAGTATTTGAACTGGGCCTTGAAGTAAAATGTGTTAGGAACACACAACAGGAAAGGTCTTCTGTTTGGAGCAAATAACACATTCAAGTCATGGAAACACCAAATAACATGATAAAGTAGCCACGATTCATTATCACTGGAACAGAAAGTAAGGATTCTAAGAAATAGGGCAAGTTAGATAGAGAGCTTCATGAAGAACCCTTTATGTTAGACAAGGGTCTTTCAGATTCTGTTCTGTAGAACACAGCCATTCAAATATTTTTAGCACCCATTCCATTCAGGAATATTTAGCAGCAGCAAAAGGTGATCAGGTTTATTTATTAGGAAGGTCACTTTGGTGGTGATTTGAATATTTACATAGAGACATGACAGATTGTGGGAAGATCGTTCTTACATTTAGCAAGTGTTCTTGACAGGTCTAGTATATAGTACATATTGTGCTAAATGTAGATAGAGATACAGTGGTGAATGAGACAGCCATGATGCCTGCTGTGTTGGAGATTTCAAAAATCAAGAAAATCTGAGACTAAACAAATGACTCAAATATTTCATTACATTACATGCTGGGAAGAAGTACAAGGTGCCTTTAAAAAACATGACTGAGAGGATCAAGGCAGGGGGTGGTCAGAAAAATCTTTTCTGAGAAGATACCTGTGAGTTGAGAACTACAGACTGGGTGGGGAAGAGGGGCATCTTTTAGAAAATGACAGAAGTTTTTGATTACATGGAGTGTGGTGAGCAAGGAAATGTGACAGAAGGTAACACCAGGGCCATGTTGGAGACCAACTTAAAGATATGAGGCTTTTAATCAAGAGTACTGAAAGCCTTTGCATTATTTTATTTCATTTTATTAATATTCTTTTTGATAATTTTATTGTGGTAAAAAATTCACATAACAAAAAATTTAGCACTTTTTTTGTAAATGCGTGAATTCCAAATTCTGTAACACATTAGGACCCTGGGGTTTGAGGAATTAGTGAGCATCTGTGTCCACCCCTTTTTCAGAGGTTCACCCCTTTCCTAGCTGACCTTTGCCCCTCTTTCCATCCTCCCAAAGGCTCCACCACTTCTCAGTGGTTCCATTCTGGGGCCAGATCTCTACTATGTGGACTTTTGGGGAACTTTTACAATTTAAACTCTAGTACTAGTTACTTAGCCAAAGGAATGAGAGCATATGTCCACACTTATGCAAGCATGTTTGTAGCAGTTTTGCTTATAATAGACCAAAACTGGAAAAAAAAAAACCCACCACAAATGTCAGTCAGTGGGAAGACAGGCATATAAACTGTGGTATATCCATTCAGTGTAATATTTCTCAGCAACAAGAAGCAAATGAACTTGACACATGTGAACTGTGAATGGCTCTAGTAGGCATGCTTATTCAACAGGAGAAGCCAGGCAGAAAAGTGAATATACCACGAATATACCATGTATTTAATGTTCTGAACAGACTGTACTAATTTATGGTAATTTAAAGCAGAAAAGTGGCTTCCTGGTGGCAGGTGTGTGGGAGAGTAGGTAGGGGCAGAACCAAGAGGGAGCTCAAGGGATTTTTCTGGTGTGATGGAAGTGTCCTCTATATTGAGTGCTGTGGTGGCCACGCAAGTAAATTTGTTTGCCAACACGCACCAAACATTTTGTTTTAAATGCATGGATTGCATTGTATGTAAACTATACCAAAATAACAAATAAGGAGAAAAAATGACTTGAAGATTTCAGGGTGTACTAGGGAGTGGAAGAGAAGAAATACCTGGGGCCCCTCAGTGACTTACTACCAGCCTGTCATGTGACTCCATTAAAACACACTTACCCTGTTTTTCCTCCTATCTTGCTAATTTCTTCATTGGAGAATATTTCTGAGGACTCCCGCCTCAGCACCGTAGCAATGATCCCCAGTCCAGGAAGACAGCAGACCCCTTTCATGTTGGGGTTCTACACTTTCAGGTTTAATCAGCTGTGTATTAAAACATTCGGAAAACATTTGCATCTGTACTGAACATGCGCAGACTTTCTTTGTTGTCATTATTCCCTACATAATATAGTATAGAATATCGGAGATCCTGTGGAAATACTCTGCCATTGTATGTAAGTGACTCGAAGCATACGTGGATTTTGGTAGGTGGGTGGGTGAGTTTGTGTGTGTTGGGGGGACCATGGAACCAATCTCCAGAAAATTGGCAGGGACACACTGTACTTCAAATGCTCAGAGGTTTGGAGAAGTGACTGAAAAGGTCCCCCCCCCCCATTTTATTGGTATGAATAAGTGCAAAATTTAAGATTTACGTTGGTTTTGGGCATTTTGTGCACATACATATCTAGTCAAGATAACAAGACCTTCCCGCTCTCCTTTCGATCCACCCCCTACCCACAGAGGACATGTGTGCTAACTAGTGATTCAGTGGGGCTGCTGATGTTGAACAAAGATAATATCACAAAATGAGAAATTCCCTTTCTCTTGTATATTCACATATATAAAATCCAACTCATAATTATCTAAAGACCTAGCCAGAAGTAGTGGTTCATGCCTGTCATCCAGCACTCTGGGAGGCTAGCAGGAGGGTCTCAAGTTTGAACCCAGCAAGGCAATGTAGCATCTTAGCAGGACCTTGTCTTGAATAACAAATAAAATAGAAACATGGGCTGGGGATGTACCTCCGTGAAACTCTGGGTTCAGTCTCAGACACACACACACACACACACACACACACACACACACGCATGCACAGAACAATTATCTCAGGACGTAACTCCTTATTTTCCAGTTTTAGCATACACAAAAATTTGCTATATTGTAATTATCACCAAAGTAGAGGGAAAGTTGTTTTCTGTTTGTTCAGATTTGACTGAGAGCTATGCTTGAGGTGTGTGTTACCTGTCAGACATTTGTGTCATTCAACATGCACAGCAGTGATGTAGCACATAGGTGTCAGCACCTGCCTTCTTTACTGAGTCTACTCAAGCATTTACACAGTAGAAGACATTTTATGATTATGGTTATCTTTATTTCTTCATTACATCAGAGATAGGTCATTGTATTCATCACTTTCCCATCACTGACACAAAATACCCGACACCCACAACTCAAAGGAGGCTCACAGTTTTGGTGGGTTCAGTCCATGGCTGGCTGGCTGCAAGACAGAGAAGGCATGGTGCAGGGATGTGGCAGAGGAAAGCTTCTTACCCCATGGCAACCAGGGAGCAGAAAGAGAAAAAAGATAGAGAGGAAGAGAGAGATAGAGAGAGAGAGAGATGCTGGGGACAAGAATACGCCTTCCAATGTCCAACCTGAACCAGGCTCTACCTCTCCACAGTACATTTAGCTGTGCACTGTTCAATAGATGAGTCTGCTGATGTGTACAGCACCTCCATGACTTAATCATCTCCAAGTCTCATCTCTGAACATGAGATTTTGGGGGATGTTTTAGATCTAAACTATGACAGTCTCTATTCTATCTTAGGTTGATCATGTTCTCCACAATGATTGTTTCATGAGAGTAAGGATATTACTAAGCACTTGTTATCAAAGAAGGAAGCAGATTCTAATATGATTGGTAAAGACAGATTGACAGTGTAGTGGTTTATGAGTGAGGTCTGGAACCAACTTTTTTTTTTTTCATTTAACCTATTACTATCTGTATTATCATTGTGGTACTGGGATCAAGCCCAGGGTCTTTGTACTAAGGTATATCTCCAGCTCATTATTTTTTTTATTTTGAGACATAGTCTCGCTAAGTTACCAAGTTGTCCACGCTGGGCTTGAACCTGCAAGCCTCCTGCCTCAGCCTCCCAGAGTGCCACCAGGTTTGGCTAACCATTCACTATTTATGTGGCTTTGGGCATGTTAATTATCCTCATCTATAAAGTGAATATTATATTCTTACCACATAGGGCTGTGTGGAAACAATTCATGATTAGTTAATACTCGTTTGTCATTTTGAACAGTGTCTGTTTGGCACTTATGAAGTACCACGTTAATTTTTAATAAAATAAATACATTGTCGTCAGGAAATCTTAACAATGTTCATGTTTTTAATATTTATTCTTTGGTGTGGAAATTTTCTAAATTTAAAGCTCTCAGGCTGGGGCCATACGGCTCAGTGGTAGAACACTTACCAGGTATCCACAAGACTCTGGGTCCTATTCCAAGCACTGTACAAACTAACAATAAGAAATAAAAATATTAAGATCTGTTTAAAAAAACAACATATCTCATGATGATATTTGATAAAGCTTTTGCTTTTTAAAAAATCCTTTTTTAACCCTAAGTATATTATTTTTAAAGCCTGAGGCTAGTCATTTACCCCTCCTCAGTAAGAGGAGAGAGCTTAGGTACCATCTGTGTTCTAGCAACCTCGGAAACTCAATTCAAAGAACCCAAAGAACAAAGGCCAATGAAGAAAAGGCCTTACTTAAGATTAAATTTGGACAACCTCTGTTTTTTCTAGATAGGGCCTTATGTTTGGTTTTGTCCCCAATGGATTACAGAAGTAGAATAAAAACCAGCTTCAGTAGAGTTGAAGCTAGAAGTGCTGAGTCTTTTTCTTTCTTTCTTTTTAAGTAGAATAATGACCCACAAATGAAACCTCCAACATGAGCCCCATTTCTACCTTTCCCCTCATTCTTCAGGCCTCAGGTGGAGCTTTCTGTTGCCAAAGAAACCTGTGATTGCATAATCTAGGTGATTGTCTGTTATGGTTTGGATGTGGAATGTCCCCCCAAAGGCCTTGTGTACTTGGATATTATAGAATATCTGTGGATTCTACATGTTGTTAAAAGGTGGGGTCTGGGTGGGAAAGGTAGATTATAGACAAATGTGTGGAGATTATAGATTCCAAGCATGAGGCAGATTAGACATGATGTAGATTACAGTTATGTGGCACATTACTGGGCACGTGACCTGGAAGGGGAAGATCCCTGGGGCATAACCCAGAAGGGGCAGGATCACTGGGACATGACCTGGAAGGGGATAGCAAGTTTTGCCCTTTATCCCTCACTTGGCTTCCTGCCAGCCGTGCCATGGACAGTCTCCTCCAGCTAGGCTGCTGCATTGTTCTTCTGCCATTGCCAGCCAGCCACGAATAGACTGAGACCGTCTGAAACTGTGAGCTAAAATCAGTTTTTCCTCCCTTCAGTTGTGGATGTCAGGAAATGTCACTACTTCCTTGTGTCCCAGTAACAAGAAAGTAACTAAGCCATGGTCCTTTATTTTCTTCCTTCCATGCCCTGGCTACAGTTCTCCCCACCCCACAGCCCTGCATTAGAGATGCAGTTCAGGGCCTTTGCCTATGTTACATCTGGTGCCCATTTTGGGGGTTTTGATTTTAAGAAAGGATCTCACTAGGTTGCTAAATTGCCCAGGCTGAGCTTGAATTTGCGATCCTCCTGCCTCAGTCTCCCAAAGGGTTGAGATAACAGGCCTGTGCCACCGGGCAACCAGCATTTTCTGTAATTTGTAATAATACACTATATAATCTGCTTATGGGACAAAAACCCAGGCTGGGGCCGTTGCTCAATGTTTAAAGTGCTTGCCTAGTATACACGGGGCTCTGGATTCAATTCCTCAGCAATACATTAAAAGCAAAATTAGCCTGGCATAGTGGCACACGTCCAAAATGTCGGCACTCAGGAGACTGAGGCAGGAAGATTATCATGAGTTTGAGGCCAGCCTGGGCAACACAGCGAGTTCAGGACCAGCCTGGATACAGAGTAAGTACCTGTCTCAAAAGCTAAACAAAAAACACAAACACTCATCTTCCCTGCTAGATTTAATCCACCAGTGTGCTCAACGCATGTGACAGAGAAGCAGGGTACAGTACACAGCACATGGCAGATGCTCAACAAATATTTATTTGGTGGCAAGCTGTTATTTGGCATTCTGGAATAGACAGGTGAGATACGGGCTAAGGTTACTATATTTATGGATTTGACAGTCATCTGCATTTCCATAGTAATTAAATAGGAGAGAACTGATTATATTACCATTCCCAAGAGAAAACAGGGCAGGAAGCATTGGAAACAGAGCCTTGTTGATCCCCAACACCCCACCCCCTTTTTTTTGGAATAAAATGGGAAATGCTGGCAAAGGAGCCAGAAAAGGGAAATGGCTAGAGATGTAAACAGGAATCCAGAAGAATTATGATGCTGTCAAGAAGGCCGGAAAAAGACTCTTTAAAAAGGAAGGACTGATCAATTGTGGCAAATCAAACGAGGACAGATATGTTACCATTGAGTCCTGCTGCTTCAAGGTCATTTGTGACCTTGATAAAAGCAGTGTTAGGGGAAGATGAGGGACATTAGAGTAAAATGAGCTGGAAAAAGCAGGTGAGCAAGTAGAAAGAGAAGCAGGTTGTGGAAAACAGTGTTGTTGGGGGGGTGAGGAGGTGCAGCAGAGCATCAAGGGAGGTTTTGTTGTCATTTTAAAATGGAAATTATATTTGTGTGACGATGGAAAATATTTAGTTGAGAGACTAATCATTTAGCAAAGAGAAGGGATAAGAGAAGAACATCCTTTCGTCCCAGAATGAAATCAGTACGGGTTTTACGTGATCACTCTTTGACCTACCACCATAGTGATTAAAAACCTGGGAATGGTGACACACGTGTAGTTCCAGGACTCTGGGAAGCTGAGGCAGGCTGATTACAAATTCAACCCTAACTTTACCAATTTAGTAACGTAGTCAGATCCTGTGTCAAAATAAAAACCTATATAAAAAAAAGGGATGGAACTCAGTGCACAGGCCCTAGGTTCAGTCTCTAGTTAACATCTCCACACTGACCCACCTACCCCCACACACACAGATAGTGAAGTGGACACTGTAGCCCACAAGTCCCATCACTGCAGACAGACCTTACAGAAAGCACATCTTGTGGCCAGGCCTGGTGGTGCAGGTCTGTAATCTCAGCTGTGTTAGTTGTTAATTTTTTGTTACTGTGACCCAACACCCAATATGCACAACTTCAGGGGAGAATGGCTTATTATAGCTCACAGTTTTAGAAGGTCAGAGTCCATTCATTGGCTGCTAGCAACAGCGGAAGCACATGGCCGAGGCAGAAGCAGTGGCTGCTTCTCAATGCATTGCAAAGAGGAAATCAAGTTGTGGAAGGAAGAAAACAGTATATACACTTCCAGGTCCTGTCCCAGCAACCTGCCCTTTCCGGGTCCAGCCTCAGTGTTCTACCCCTTCCAGGTTGAAGCCCTTACTGTGCCACATGCCTGCAATCTCTGATCCGCCACAGGGCTGTCTGCAACCACATGTCTATATTCCACCATAATCCACCTCCAGCGGACCAGGCCACATCTCCCAACAGCACATGGTTCCACAGATAATCCATAGCATCCAAATACATGAGATTTTGGGGGGAACATTCCAGATGCAAACAAAGTACCAGTAGTCTGGGAGGCTGAGGCAGGCTTGCCATGAGTCCTAGCCCAGGCTACATAGGGAGTTCAGGACCAGCCTGGCTTACAGAGCAAGATCCTGACTCAAAAAAAAAAAAAAAAAAAAAATCTGGGATACAACTCTACAAAGGTGTCCTGGGTTCCATTCCCAGTACTACAAAAAATAAATAATTTAAAAATTACATCTTAAGTTCTCTGGGGCTGGAGATTATTCCAAGCACTCAGGCTTGGTGCCGTTGGCTCTTGTATTGCGTGCAACTGCCCTGCTACACACTGTAGAACTTAGAAGAATCCCTGCCTCCCTCCTCTAGCTTTTACTCTGTCCAGCGTGACAAGTAAACCCTAGACGTTATTCAAACGTAAGAAAATGTAATAAGGAAATCAGGAGATTTTAACAGCTGTGCAAATGTTGATAAATATTGCTGTTTTCATTGCCTTATGCTCTTGTGGAAAATTATTTATAAACTTGGCACGAAAGCGCAATGTACCACACATACATGTTCATGTTAACTCCTAAAAGAAATATTATAATGTATCGTTAAAGCAGAAAGGAACGTGAGAGGAAAAATATGCGTATGGATGGGTTGAAGGAAAAGAACTATTGCTAGCATTTGATGGTCCTTACCTTTTACATTTTGTAAACCCCGATTTTTAAAAAAGTTGATGACATGCTCATAATATAAAGAGACATCAAAAACATACTAAAGAAGAAATATACATAATATCATCCTTTAACGTTTGGGTACATATGCTTCGTTCATTCATTCATTCATTAGCTCATTTACTACACTTCTGTCTCAGAGCAGATAGGAAATGGAGAGCCCAGAGAGGACCTCTTCGGGTTTCATGGCAGAGATCTGAGCACATTTTAGTCACTTAGGTCAGGGGTAAAAAGGAAGGGGGCGGGTGGGGGGGTGCGGAAGGACTACACGCAGAATTGAGAGTTATCTGTGTAATAGTTACAAGCAGGACATCGGAAGTACGGAACGAAAACACACGCAAATGTTTCATTGTAGGTACACGTATTACACGGCCATAGCTACTTCTAGGTATGTTTCTTTGTGTATCTGCACGTAGGCATGTAGATTCTTCATTTACATACATGCAAGCTCTTCATACTGGAAACACTCACGAAGCTACATTCCAGCCCTTTTCAATTTTTTTTTTTAAGTCTCCCAGGCTGGGTTCCAACGCGATCCTCCCGCCTCAGCCTCCTAGAAGGGCAGGGATTCCCAGCGTTGACACTACCACGCCAGTCTCACACCTGTATCTGTGTCCACGAGCCTGTGTATCCGAACGTGTCCCCGCCTCGGTGTCTACGCCTTTCACTGACCCCTCGCCGGGTCCCTTCCCGACAGCATTTCCGCGGACTCCTACCACGGACCAGGGGCGCTCACTTTTTGAAGCTAGCTCCTGACGTTGGACACGCTGTCCTTTACAATTTCTCGCCATCGTCAGGGCTGTGACTTGTTGTCTCGATGGCGAGGTATTCCTAAGAACCCAGGATGACTTCCTGAGCAGCAGCTCGTCTAAGTGGCACTGCCGATTCCGAAAGATCCGGACACTCCGGGCGGCCCGCGACCGCGCTCCGTCGCCGCAGGTACCCGCCGAGGCCGGAGGTTAAACAGCTGGCCCAAGGTCACAGAGAATCACAGGCGGCCGAGTTCAAAAGCCGCGCGGGCTTGTCCTGCTGCTGCAGGGCGGAATTTGCGGTTTAGGAGATTTTTTTTTTTTTTTTTGGCGTGTTTCGGGGGGGAGGGGCCGGCGGCGGGGAAGGAAGCTTGTGTCGCAGTAGAGAAGGTGGAGGTGCGAACCGGGAGGGAGCCGCGTCGGCCGGTGCGCAGCGGGCCGCGGCGAGACCGGCGGGCGTGGGGCTCGCCGGGCCCCTCCGGCCACTCGCCGGGGCGTCTCGGAGGCTGCGACCTCCGGGGACGCCGGGACGACGCGCCCCAGCCGGGCAGTTGCCAAGGGCCTGCCCAGCGTACGGGCGCAGTTGCTAAGGCCTCCATCTTGGGGCCGCCGGCCGCGGCGCCCCCGGAAGGGGTTGCCGAGTGGGGCATTCACTTCCGGTCTGGGGCCTGCGGCGGCGGCGGCGGCGGCGGCGGCGGCGGCGGCTGTGGCGGCGGCAGCGGCGGCGGCAGCGGCGGCGGCGGCGGGTCGGCGGAGAAAATGGCGCTGGTGCAGCGGCTCGGGCCTGTCCCCGCGGCGCTGCGGAGGGCCTGAGGCTCGCGAGCCTCCTTCCCCGCGCCCCACTCGCGCGTGCACTTTACACACATGAGGTGAGCGGAGCGGAGCGGGGCTCGCTCCGGGCGGGAGGCGGCTTGGGCGCCGCCGCAGGGCCCGCGGCTGCGGGGGCGGCGGCGGCGGCGGGCTGCCCGGGGCCCGGGGCCCGGCGGGGGGCGCGGGCGGCGGGGGCGCGGGCGGCGGGAGCGACGCCTCCCCGCGCCGGGCCGCGCCGGCCGCCTGCAGCCCCGCAGCTTTGTGCGCCCCCTTCCCCCACCCGCGGCCCGGCGCGGGCCTCCGCCGCAGCGGCCCCGCGCTCACACGCACGTCTCTTTTTTTTTTTTGTTTCTTTTTTCGTTTATTTTGTTCGTTTCAGAGAATTGGAAGCTAAAGCTACCAAAGACGTAGAGAGGAACCTTAGCAGGTAAGCCGGGCGAGCTCTCCGCCTCCCGCCCCGCGCGGATCGGGTGTATCCGCTCCGGGTCACCCTCGCTGGGTGGTTTGAAGTTTCCCCCGTGTCGTCTTTTCCTTGTCGCACGTAGACAGCGACGGACACTCCGGGAGGAGCAGCCTGAGGGAATAGTGGACGGACGTTTGCGGGGAGATGCGTCGTGACGCGTGTGCTCCTGTCTTAAAAAAAAGAGAGAAAAAAAGCAATTCTTGTAAACTTAGTTAAGGCGTTCTACTAGTGTAGAATTTAATTAGGGGACTTGTGCATTAATTACTATTGTAAATGGTTGCAGGCATTGTGTGACTCACGATTGAGGCGGTCCTTATGGCCGGCTGTCAAACTGTTTTGGCTTCCCCGTTATTACTTTGCAGCTCGAATTGTTGCCTTTATAAAAAGATAGTATGTATTCGCATTTTTTCCCGCATTTTTCCTCCCCAACACGATGCAGTGGGGCGGATTCTGTTGCATCGGAAACAGTTTTGCCCTTGAACTTTATCAAGCCTAAGCTGCGTGATTTTTCCCCCTCCCCTTTGAAACTATATTTGTGTCTGTGCTCATGTGTTCTTTTTATCAGCTGGTAAAATAATTTAAAAAGCTGTTCTAAATAAGTAGCGGTAGCTCCCTTTTGGCCTGCGTGCCTGCCTTTGCGCTGGTAGATTAAAGCGTCATTGCAAAGGCAAGTTTTTTTTTTTTTTAACGATGCCTTTATGGTAATATTTACCTTTTGAGTTGTAATTACTTAAGCATCAGGGAGTTGCTCTGAGTGTAACTTTCTTTCATATTCACTTTCTGTCTTAACAGCCCTTTTATATTCACTTTTTTGCATCATATTGGGACATTCAGAGAAACTTCTAGATGACCGAGTAAAATTAAATTTCTCCCATCTTGGGTTTTAATGTAGCTTCTCGTTATTGTGAGTTTTAGGTTTATTTTGGAATTATTACCACCCAAAATTCAAATTATCTGAGTATTTTATCGTATAGAATCTTCCCAAATTGCTGACTCTCTGTGAGGTTTATAAATAACCAACCTATTCTGATTCTGGTAATTGTTAAGGAATCTGTTCACTTGTGAAAGGGTGAGCACCACCGGCTTATCCAGCAAGATTTTCTGTTCCTCCAGTACTTATTAGATCGTTTAAGGGAAATTAAGCCTGGTTATCACAGATAGAATAACTGTGTTGGACAGTTAAACTTTATTGTCGAGAAACTGTTAAACAGTGAGATATGGAATCACAGAGACAGATTAAGTTATTAAGATATGATTTCAACAACAGAAAGGAGGGTGGTGTTTGGATCTGTTTGTGTGTGTTTGGTCAGGTTGACTATACATGGGCTTACTTCCTTTGAGGGTGTCCCAGGACTTTGTGCACAGGTATACTTTGCACATATTATTGGAATAGAGTGGAACCTTGGCGTCTTGTATTGGCTGTGTCTTAAGTCTGAATTCCAGCTTTGTGACTTAAAATATGACCTTGACTCTTGGCCAGTCACTTAACCTCTGTCTAATCTATAAAAAGAGAGGCATGGGCCAGCCCGTTGCTGAACTTTGTTAGGCCCCTTGGGTTATATGAAAAGAAGTCAGATGCTGACCATGCCCACAGAGGGCATGTACAGTCTAGTAGGAAGACTATAATAAGTACATAAATAACTGTAACTCAGGTAGACAGTATAGGATCAGAAGGAGACAGACTGTTCTGTTCATTATTTGAGGGATGTTGAGTTGGTCTGAGAAGGGAGAACGAAAAATAAATACCAAGGAGATTTTAAGGCAGTGTGTCCAAGGAGAAGGGGACATTTCTTACAGGTTAGGGTGTTCTGAGTAGGGACCATCACGATGAGGTGAACAGATACTTTCTTTTTCCCGGAAGAGGATGGTTATCTGTCTCTACCTGCTAGTGCTGTCCCCAGAGAAGAAGGCATTGTATTCACCTAGGGAATGTTTATTGAGCACTTCCTATATTTCAAACACAGGACTAGGCCCTAGGGAGGGAATCTGAGCTGCTAAATTTGTTGAATGTTGTTTGTCAGCAAAGTTGTTCAGAGACTTGACATGGATTCATCTGTTCCTTGAGGTAGGTATCATTATTTGTGTTGTACAGATGAATTTGAAATGTAAGGCGGTGAAGTATCTTTCAGGAGGCCATATGTAGTTGGAAGAGCTTTTCGGCTTCAAAGTGTATTTAAATTGTTTCACTTTTTATTTATGTATTGGTTTTCTTGGTGCTGCGGATCTAATCCAGGTTTGCACACATTTCACATCAGCCCTTAAATTATCTTTTTTTTTTTTTTTTTTTTTTTTTTTTTTTTTTTTTTTTTTTTTTTTTTTTTTTTTTTTTTTTTTTTTTTTTTTTTTTTTTTTTTTTTTTTTGTGGTGCTCACAATCCAACCCCGGGCCTTTACACCGAACAACACTGTTTATTTACCTTTTTTTTCTGATAGGAACTGCGCTTAGGACCTTCCACTGAGCTACATCTTCAGCCCTTTTTTATTTTTGATTTTTAAGACAAGGTTTCAGCAGGTTGCTAGATTGCCTGAGCTAGGCTTGAATTTGAGAACCTTATATAGCACTGAGATTACAAGCCTGTTCCAACCAGACCCAGTGGGTTTTTAACATGAAAAATAACAAACCTTAAATGTTAGATTGATTTCAACAGTTTTTAATACCACGGGAGCCCAACATCCATTATGTGAATCTCTAGTTTGGAAATTTTGGCCTCTGAGTGTCAAAAGATGCGTTGCCATTCTCCTCTTTTTCTCTGCTGAGGGGTAAATCCTTTTCAAGACAGCATGTCAGATATCTAGTGCCTGTTAAACAAAATTGGCTCAAAGGATAAATTTACTGCCTTACGGAATGTCTTAAAAATTAACCGTTGGCTGTTGAAATTGTCACATACTATCCATATTCTATGCATTCAAAAGAGGGGACTATAGAATATAGATAAGGTTGATCAATATTAGAAGGGAATTTTATGGAATAAATCTTGAAAAGCAAAGAAAAGGATGTTATGAGAACAGCAGAGGTAATGGCACAAAATCCCTTTATTACAAAGGATAATAGTTTAGCAGTGGGTCGGAATTCATTTGGGTTGTCAGGTAAGACATTTGAAGCCAGATGCAGAGATTCTCGAGTGATGGGTAGCGAAGTTGTGTTTAAATCTTTTATGGAGAAACACTCATTGCATGTTTTCAGGTGGAACAGTGGTGTGATAAAGAGATCTGACCTGGGATTGGTGGTCAAGATACCTAGGCAAGAGGTGGTGAAGACGAATAAAAGTGGCAGGAAAGGGTTGAGAGAAATGAGGTACTGAGGAAATGGAGCCTGAGATTTGGCAGGTAATTCATTGTGAGAAGATTCAAGATATGTAGAGATTTTTAACTTCTGAGAATGGGAAATTGACCTCAGCTTTGAACAGCGTAAAGTGGGAGCAAAAGTAAGAGTTTGTTTAGGGAGTTAAGATAAAAAGTTTTCCACATATTTAGCAATGATTTCTCTTAGTACAACTCAGCTGGTCTGGTTTTTAAAAAGTATTTTTGGAGCTACCTTAGGGATCAGCCAGGATTCTGGCTCGTTCATTTTTCAGAGGAGAAAGCTATGGCTGAGACAGATCCAATAACTTACTTAAGTTACAGTTTCTAACAAGTCACAAAACTGGCATTTAAACAGACCTTTTGACTCTTTGCGACACGGTCTCTTTCTGTAGCCCAGGCTGGCCTTGAACACAATGCAGTCCTGCCAGTGCTGGAGGTTACCAGCATGTGCTACCACACCCAGTATATGTGGTGCTGGGGATCTAACTCGGGAACCTTGAGCTTGCTAGGCAAGTGCTTTAGTCGCTGAGCTATTCCTCTAGCCCCCCCTTTTGACTCTAACTCTACTCTTCATCCCTTTATTTTTTTATTTTTATTTTTTCTGTTTCTGAACTCGTTTTGCATCTCATTTATTAGGAGGGAAAAATGTGAAAATGGTTGAAGGTTTTTATCCACATGTCTGCAGGGCAGTGAAGTTTTACGCATTGATTGGCTGTTTCTAGTCAAGATAGACAGCAACAAAGGGGTTTGTTAAGCCAAAGCTTTGATTAAGATTTCTATAAAATGTTGCATTCTTTGGTTGACTCTTAGGTTTTTAATAATTCATTACAATTTTCATTAAGGGCAGACAAAAACCCCATGGTCAGGAGTGTGGTTCTTACTTTTTTCCCCTCCATTTTATTGATATGTATACGTGCAAAATTTAAGGTTTACAATGGTGTTGAGCCTTTTATGCACATGTGTACCTGGTCAAGGTGACAAGGGCTTTCCCACTCTACTTTTGTCCCTTCCTCTCCCCTCTCCTCTCTCCCTCCTCCCCTACCCGACCCCCTTGTTTCGTTTTGTTTTTCGTTTTAAGTTCCATAGGAGTTGTGCTCTGGTCTTCATCCCTTTATACAGTGCTTCAGTTGCACCATAAATAAATAACGGTTTACCTTTCTTTCTGAGGA
Organism: Ctenodactylus gundi; assembly: GCA_004027205.1. Classification (NCBI taxonomy): domain Eukaryota; kingdom Metazoa; phylum Chordata; class Mammalia; order Rodentia; family Ctenodactylidae; genus Ctenodactylus; species Ctenodactylus gundi. Next base: position 80,138 of record PVKB01000402.1, on the reverse strand, counting down.
AGTAAGTTACTTTGGTAGAGTTTATGCCCATTCTAGTGATGAGTTAATGTAGGGTATAAAAAGTGAACATATTTCATATTATGTGGATTTTCCCCTGTAAACCATTTGTTAAATGCTGCTGTATGATAAATACTAAGTTCCTGTAGACTGTGTAATGTGGCATCTGAATGGGGGCACCTGTCTGAGGCTGCACTACGCGATTGAAATGCTGCATCATGGGAGATTCAGACCACAGATCGTGGCAGTAAATTGGTATTGGTTTTTGCTGTTTGACATGAATCCTATTCGTGCAGTTTATCCTCTTTTATTTGGAAAGAAAAACCTTTTGAAAGTTTTCCTGTTGTTTTGCTGTGATATAGTTAGTAGACTAGCAAATTCATATTGATTGGCTTTTTTCTAGCTGAATTTGGCGACTCTGGTAAATCAGTTGATATAATTAATGATTCATAAACTAAGTTGAATTTAAAAATGTGGACCAGACCTCTGGAGAATTTGAATATAGATATCATAAAAAAGAATACTATTTTGATTCACTTTTGAATTTTGGCTTCTGAAGAATGACTGAAAGTATAAGTTGAAAAGAGTTAAAAGTATTTTGTAGCTCCGACAAGCTCCCAAGTATTGTCCATAATTGGAAAGACTAAAATGGGTACGTGTTATATGTATTCTGCTCATTCCGACTTACAACAAATTTCATTCTGAGAAAAAGTCCCTCTTATTAATATAAAAATCGTTGTAATCATAAGCAGTATGGCAAAAGTATTGTGGTGGTACCCCTATCTCTCATTTACATTTATTAATAAACATATTGCCATGTTGGTTTCATCGTGACATTTCATCCCCAAACATGGCAGTGTACAGCCACAAGAATAAGGGCATTCTTCATAACAGCAAGCAAGTGATCAGACATGGGAACATTAACGGACTATTTGATATATTTGCAGCTCTTCGCGGTTGTTCTTAAGTTTTTCCTGGTCTTTAGTCCTGTAACTCAGGGTTGCATTTAGATTGCCTGAAGTTCCCGTGTAACAGGAGCAGTTCACTCACTTTTTCTGCCCCTTTCATTTAATGCAGTTTTTGTGGCTAGCTGTTTCACAATCGTACTTGTCCAGTCGTTTATTTCTGTATAGTTAGGTCCAGATTAGACCTTTTTGACAGAAACATCCTTCAGATGATGATGTTGTTTGCACTCAGTATCACATCAGACTCTTTTCCTGAACATTTTTAAATAAGTTGACTGAAAGATTCTCTCGTGCTTTTACCTTCATACTGTTACTTTCATTTTAGGAAATGCCGTGCAGCTTAAATTGAGGTTTAATTTTAAATACTTGAAGTTACAATAATGATAGGTCTTCATATTTAAATTGATCAGTCATTTATGTTTTTATGAAGGGTTATTCTAAAGATAGTTTATTGTTAGGCTTAAAAGCTGCTTTTTAGAAATTTCAGCTTTGATCACTGTTGTTGAACTGATAATCGTGGTTTAAAAAAAAATGAAATGGGTTGGAAGTTGTAATAGACATTCTTGAAAGAAGGCACGGTTAAATTAGAGTGACAGTGTGCTAACAGAACTAGGTTCTCTTCCTGCCACAAAGGTACCGTGGGTTATATGAAGTAGTTTGAAAACTTGAATGGAAAAAAAACCCATATGGTTCTTTGCGTTTATCAGATTTCAAAGGGTCATAACTTTTCAAAGATTAAGAAATGGCATTGTAGGAAAGTTGTCAGAAGAGCTAAACTGAGATGCAAAAGAGCAAGTACTATTTGACTAAGGCATAGTTTCTCCATCTTAAAAAATGAGCATAAATATAGTTTAAATTTCCTATTTAAGATATCTTAATTTAAAAGTGATTTGCATACTGTGTGTGTTTGAGTTGGCTATGTAGCAGACGTTCTAGCATTTCTACTTTTGTAACTAGAGGAGAGCGTTTTGAATTTTCAGCACTAGCATATTATGCGATGATGACTCAGCTGACTTGCTGTTTTAAATGGAATGTTCAAAACAGATTGAAACCTAGTTGAGGAATTTTATACTTTGAACCTTACAAGGTATTTTCTGCAAACAGTGATTGATTGGGTTTTGTGTAACAGCAGAGAAGACTGAGCCAGCTCACTTGTTTTGCTGGTCTTCCTAGTGGTTTTCAGACAGCAGGGCTTATTGAGCAGAGTGCCGCAGTGATGCTGAATAATGTTATGGTTGTGCTTTGTTGACATTGGTCTCTTCTATCTTCTGATCTTTTGAAGTAGCCCCTAAAACGTGGACAGAGTAGAAAATGGCACCGTGTGATGCTTCAGTGAGCACCAATTTTAAATGTAGTTTTGTTTTACTTTGTGTTTATTAACAGATCATGCAACAATAACATAAAAATAGGTTCTGTTTGCAAATCCTTAGGCAAATGAGCCATAAAGTGAAATTTTGAAAAAAGGACATAAAACGTGCATTCTTTACATGGCTGCAGGTTAGCCATCTCCAAGCTGCAGTCGTGAGGCTGTCGTTTCCTGTATACCTTTGCTGGTTGTTCCCCAGTGAGTCTGGAATTGGAGCTCAGATTCATGTTTTGTGCCAACCTTTATCTGTTCCATGCTGCCCTTGTGCCTTTATCCCTATGCTCAAATGCCTCCTCTGAATGTATAATTCACTTTCTTAATTTTGGTTTGGTTTTGTTTTTCTTGAGATAGGGTCTTGCTCTGCAGTCCAGGCTGGCCTTGAACTCAAGACAATCCTACCTCAGCCTCCCTAGTCCCGGGATTGCTGTCATGTGCTACCATGCCTGGTTTCTGTGGTACTTGGGGATTGAATTCAAGGCCTTGAGCTTGCTAGGCAAGTGCTTTAACTGCTAAGCTATCCTTCCAGCCCTCTTTCTCAATGTTTATTTAATGGCTTTATTGAGATAAAATAAATATATACATACCTTAAGATTCATTAGGTGTACGAAGTATGCAAATCTTTAATTTTTAATATATTCACAGCATTGTGTTTTTGTGCATTCAACACCAGTCTGTCTGGTTCTGGAGCATTTTCCCTTTCCCCTCATCCCAAACTCCCATTTGTCCTTCCTGCTAGCTCCTGCCACTGTCTACTTTCTGCCTTTTCTAGACATTTCATGTGACTGGAATCATGCCATTCATTCGATTCTTTTGTGGCTTTTGTGTTTGGCTTGTCTTGTTAGGCATGTATTTTCAAGGTTGTTGCATTATGTCAATGGGGGGAAGGTAGTCCATTTTATAGTTATGTCACACACACACACACCTTCTCCGTTTTGTGGTCTGGGGACCAAATTTAGGGCCCTACCAGTGTGCGACATGTGACATCTTCAGTCCTGCATAACACATTTTATTTATCTACTCATCAGTTGGTGGGCATTTGAGTTGTTTTTGCTTTGGGGTTTTTATGAATAGTATTGCCATTGACATTTGTGTAGGAGTTTGTGTGGGCATGTTTTTAGTTGTATTGAGTACATACCTAGAAGTGCAATTGCTGAGTCACAAGGTATATTTTTTGAGGAACTTCCAGACTTTTCAAAGCAGTCCTGCCATTTTACATCATTCCAGCAATGTGTGGAGGTTCCAGCTTCTCCGTATCTTGCCAGCAGTTGTTACGTCTTTTTTTTATTATAGCCAACTTAATGGATGCAAATAGTATCTCACTGTGGTTTTGACTTGCATTTCTCTAATAACTTATTGTGTGTTAAGCATCTTTCTTATTGGCCATTAGTGTATCTGATTCAGAGAAGTATCTATTCATACTTTTTGCCCATTTTTATATTGGGTTATATTTTTTGTTGAGTTAGATTCTTGATACAGTTTAGTTATAAGTCTCTTACTAGGTAAATAATTTGCAAGTACTTTTTCCCAGTGAATGGGTGCTCTTCGCTTTCTTGATGGCGTCCCTTGTAGCACAAAAAGGTTTTTTTTTCAATTTTGTAAGCTATTTCTGTGTCACTTATGCTGTTAGTACTCTTCTAGAGTTACAGATATTCTGTCTTTCTCTCTCTCTTTTGGCAGGGTCTTACTCTGTAGTTCAGGCTGGTCCTGAACTCACTATGTAGCCCAAGCTGTCTTTGAACTCATGGCAATCCTCCTGCCTCAGTCTCCTGAGTGCTGGGATTACAGGCGTGTCCCACCACACTTGCTTGCTAGGCATGTGTTTCAGCTGCTGTTGTGCCTGTAGCCCTTATCTAAGCTGTTCTTATCTAACAACTTTATGTTTTAGCTCTTAGGGTTAGGTCTGTCGCCCATTTTGAATTCCCTTTTGTACATGTTTCAAGGGTCCCAGTTCCAGTCTTGTGACTATCCAGTTGTTCCAGTACCATTTTTTGAAAAGGCTGTTTATCCTGGCAGCCTTGTTGAAGATCAGTTCATCATAACGTAAGGGCTTACCTTTGGAGTCTCTTACATTTGGACTTTCTGCTCATTGTTGTGTCCCTTTCACCATGTTGTACATGTTACCTCTTGTAGCAGTTGTGAAGTCAAGTGTTGAGTTCTTCCATTGCGTTCTTTTCAGGATTGCACTAGCTGTCCTGCTTGCGTTTCCATGTGACTTTTAGGATCATCTTGCCGGTTTCAATGAACAGCACACCTGGGATTTTGATAGGAATTGTGTGCAATCTGTACATCTATTTGGAGAAGATTGCCATTTTAATGATACTAAATCTTCCCATTTGTGAACACAGAATTGCTTTCCATTTATTGAAGTCTTAATTTTTTCAAAGATGTATAATTTGTGCTTCCTTTCTGAAAGTTATTTCTACATATATTAGTACTACCATAAATGACATTAGTTTCTATTTACTTACTTATTTTGGTTCAAGGAATTGAACCCATGGTCTTGCACATGCTAAACACACACTCTACCTCTGAGCTACACCTCCACCTCATGTCATGTGAATAGGAGGAAGGTTTACAAATTTCTTTCCAATCTTGGGGCTTGTGTTTGCTTGCATGTATGTGCAGACATGCACACAGGTCCTTCTGTGTTTCTGTTTCTCGCCCCTCCTTAGGTTTATATATATATATACATATATATATATACACACATATATATACACACATATACACGCACACACACACACACACACATATATCACCACAGTATTGAATAGGTATTGGTAAGATTGGATGTCTGTAAGATTGGATGTCTGTTGTCTTGTTCCTGACATTAAAGGAAAAATGTTGAGTTTTTGTTTGCTTTTGTGTTACTGGGATTGAGCTCAGGGAATGCCTATACTATGTCCCCTTCCCCCCCCCCCCCGCCCCCTTTTATTTTGATATGGAGGTTTGCTCAGTTGCCTGGGCTTGCTGCCTCAGTCTCTCAAATAACTGGAATTTCGGGTGTGTGGATTTTTTATACATAGCCTTTGTTGGGCTTAAGGCAATTTTCTTCTATTTGTAGTTTGGAGGTTTTGTTTTGTATGTGAAAGGGTGCTAAATTTCATCAAAATGCCTGTTTATGTTGCTAAAATTAGTTTAAGATTTCTGTTAAAGATTTTGTGTATTTGGAAGAGTTATTTATCTAGATCTTTCTGTGATATCTCTGTCTACTTTTGGGACCTAGTGCCTAATTTTTGGTGTGATTTGGGATCTGGGGCTTTAGCTGTTGGTTTGGCATCAATTGCATTCTGCATTGTACTGTAGTCATTGCTTCCCTTCTTTGGTTGCAGGCTTCTTTGCAGCCTATCCTTGCTTAGTGCACTTTGCTCCAGCCCAAAGTAGCTCACAGCCAGTGTCCACTTAACTGTGTACATCTAGTAAATTCCTCATCTGCGTCACTAATTTAATTTTCACAATGACTCTTTGAGGGAGGTACAAATTGAGTTTTTTCGTAATTCAACAACTATAAACGAGAGAGATTAAACAAGTTACTACTTAAACAAGGGTACGCATTTTGTGGTAGAGTTAAGATTTAAATTAATTTCTCTTTCCCATTGGTTCTGAAGTTCCTTCACTTCATTCTGGGCTTCCTAAGAAATACGTGTTTGAATAGACTGGTCTTGAAGAATTAGGATGTAGGTAGGAATAAATGAAAAAGAGTATGGTTTTGGTGGTATTAGTACAAGCAGGGAGACAGGAATTGGCATCTAACCCAGTGGCAGAGAGCACAATTCAAGTAGAACTAGTTTTTGTCTCTAGACCAGTCATTAGTCCTATTTGGGAGCATGAGATTAACATCTAAAATAATTAGAAAGTGAATATTGTTTAATTAGAGGTCAAGGGTGAGGTTTGTATGGGTTGGAAATAAATGGAAAAGAACTAGTAGTTAAGCTTCAAAACAGGGTTCGAGTTTAGGAGTGTATACTTAGCAAACTGGTATTTGGGTTAGCCTTCTAGCTTTACACCATCTGACAAATCATTTAGACTATTTAGTTCTTCGGGTTTTTTGTTTTGTTTTGTTTTTTGAGACAGGGTCCTGCTCTATGGTCCAGGCTAGCGTTGGACTCTTGGCAGTACTCCTGCCTTAGAGTGCTGGAATTATAGGCGTGTGCCACATACCCAGTTTATGTGGTGCTGGGGAGTCGCTCAGGTTAAGCACTGTGCCATTCCTCCAGCAGTCAACCTGAGCTTTTAATTTTGAAATAATTTTAGTCATGGAGAAGTACTGCAGGAGTAGAGTAATTCCTGAATAGACTTTGGTCCTATTCCACAAATACTAACATTTAGTGGCATTTATCATTACCTCTTTTACATGTATATACACCATTTTACCTTTTTATATAGGGTACCTTTTATCCCTAAAAAGTAATGATGTATTTCCTCACTGCATTTTTTTTTTTTTTTTTTAGTAATTATGCTACCATCCTCTAAGCAGGGAAAGTAAAATTGTCCCAATCTTAATATGTGACCTGCAGACCTTACTTACATTTGCCTGTTCTCTCGGTAATGCTTTTTACAGCAGAGCAGAAGGTTTTCTGGCCAGAGATTCAAGCCAAGCTGACAAGTTACATTTAGTTTTCCTGTTAGTTTAGTTGCCTGCATTTTGGAATAGTCTGTCAGCCTTTGTTCTGCAGTATCTTATGAAGAGAAGGGCTGTTTTTTAGGTAGCCTCCAGCCCATGTTTGGTGTTTCCTTGTTCAGTTAGGTTTTGCCTTTTTTTTTTTGACAGGAATGGTGTAGAAATGATGATGTGTTTTTCTTAGTACATTATATAAGAGGTGCATGTTATCCATTTGTGTTGCTGGGAAATAGTAAAGGACTAGGTGAATACCTTGTTTCTCATCCATGCTCTTGCCTGAATTATTGGGTTTCCAAATAGTGATTTCCTAAGTTCACTGTTTCCACTTAGTGTACATTTTACAGTCAGGTCTATCTGTACTCCCCCTTTGCTTATTCATTCATTCATATTAACGTGGACTCATGGATTCTTGGTTCTTCAGTGATTTGTAATCCTTTATCGCTGTTCCTTATTTTGTTGCTCACACTATGGGGCCAGTGAGGCTCTTCCAAGCTCATCTTCCCATGGGATCCTGCCTGTCTGTCCCTGGGATCCTCACTGCTGCGCGTTTGCTTGTTTTCCTTTCACTCTTAAGAGGAAGGCACTCCCAGCTCTTCCTTGCCATTTGTGCCTCTGTAGCCAAGCTTTCTTTTTTGTTGTTGGTTTTTTTTTTTTTTTTTGGTTTTTTGAGACAGGTCTTGCCCTGAGTTTACTGTGTAGCCCAGGCTGACCCCAACTCTCAGCAGTCCTCTTGCCTCAGACTCCTGAGTGCTGGAATTACAGGTGTACACCACCACACCCAGTCTGTAGCTAAGCTTTGTTGCCACTCAGTCTCTTGCCCTCCTTTCTTCTCATACTGTGAATCACAAATGTTTTTATTTAAGTGTGTACAATTCTATAGGGGTTTTTTTGCACTAATAGGAAGGCATATGGATATATATTCAGAATCTCTTCCCTCTATCATAAAAGATAGCAGATAGCACACTGAACCTTTTTTTCTGGTTAGTTGTATGCTTTCTCAATGATTTAATAGCAGGACATAGAGAAGACCTTCGTTTTATAGCTGCATAGTATTCCGTTTGTCCTTGACATTGTCTGTGTTTGCACTTATTGGGCTGCCTCTTATTGTAAATAGCCTGTAGCATGTCCCCGCCATCATTACTCTTTTTCTTTTTTTCTTTCTTTTTTTTTTTGGAGGCACAGGCTTGCTCTGTAGCTGGGGCTGGTCCTGAACTCACTGTGAAGCCCAGGTTAGTCTTGGACTACTGGCATTCCTCCTGCCTCAGCCTCTCAAGTGCTGGGATTACAGGCATATGCCACTATGCCCAGTTTATGTGGTACTGGGGAATCAAACTGAGGGTCTTGAGTTTGCTAAGCAATCATTGTAACCACTGTGCCATTCCTTCAGCTCCCATTATTACTTGCTTAAATATCTTTATTTCTTAACCCCTTTCTACCTCCAGATAAGTACTCGTCTTTCTTATTTAAGAAACAAAACAAAACAAAACCCTGCAATAGTGCATTTTGTTCTGTTCTCTTCATTTTGCTGCCAAATCTTTTGAAAAAATGGCCCAGATTCCTGACTTCATATCCGTAACTACTTTTGGTGCAGTTGGTTTTGCATTCTACTATCTGGTGAAGTTACAGTTTTTAAGGTAACTAGTAACTTTGTTTTGTGTAGTGCTGGGCTGGTTGTGGTGATTAAATCACATAGGACAAAAAAGAAAACATGGAGGGGCATCGGGAGGAGGGGAAACAAGGCTGGAAAGAAATAGGATAAGGTGAGATCTGTGAAAGGAAAAGTAGAATAATTTTTGACAGTAGATATGGAAGTGTGTTTGTATAACTACCCTGAAGCTTACAGTTGGCTTCTCTGTGAGGCTGAAGTGGCTTCCGGGGAGGTGTGGGTGGGCAGGCTGGTGGAGCTCAGCAAGGTTGCTTTCTGTTTTCTCTTCCTAACACAAAGTAGAACTGTAGAACTGTTCATTCCGCTGTTGTGTTTTCTGACAGCAGAGCCCCCATGTAAATGTTTTTATTCTTAAAATCCAACATTGTCATTAACCCCTCACTTTGTCATTCTCGTTAATACTGCCAGCTAGTCTAGGTGGCTGTTATCTTGGGTTTATTCTTTGCTTTTCACTGCCGACATTGCGGTCTAGGGCTTTTCATCTCGAGTATTCATGTTCGTATAGATTACTACACCAGTCTTCTTAACCAATGGCCAGTTCCTGGTTATTCTTACCCCACTCTTCCTGTTCAGTTAGTGCTAGTTAGTCGTCGTGCTCCCTCGTCTTCTCTGCTTTGATGGGATCTAACGCTTTCTGTGCTTCCTTGCCTGAAAACAAGCAACAGACACCTCCCTTCTGTGTGTATAGACATCCTTCCTCCTGAGTTATACAGTTCCCTCTGAACACTTGGAGAATGCAGCATGTGTCTGTGCTCATGGCTGTGGCTTGATACAGTGAGAGGATATTGAACAGAATCAGGACAGGCAGGAGGCGCGGAGGGTAAAGTCCTGAGGGAAATAGGCGCAGGCTTCCTATAGACTTTCCTTGTGGGAGGGTATGCTTTATTTTTCCCCCTGAAAAAATTGTAAAATGCATGTACAGTGTTTGCCTGGGGAACTCATTAGGAATTTAGGCCCGTGGTTTCCTTAGAGGCTGCACCAAAATTCCATAGTACCAGAAGGAAATGAGGCATTCAGCATGAATCATGTGTTTGTTCAAAACCACCTGCCCCTCCCCAGTACTAGACCTATGCCTCAGCTACACCTCTAGCCCTTTTTAGTTTTTGAAAGAGTTTAACCAGTTTGCTTCAAACTTGAGATCCTCTTGCCTCAGCCGCCCAGGGTGCCGGGATGATAGGGTGTGCACCACCAATGCCAGCTGTGAATCCTGGAATCCAGTTTCCCTGACACCAGCCAAGCATCACCCTTGCAGTGTCTCTTAAGACCATTGCATTCTAAGACCTGCTGCATTTTAACTGTGAGCTCTTTTCTGTACACTATGGAAGCCCATCTCCTACACTTTTAAAATTATTGGTATGACTGCATTAGCTTTTTTGTTTTGTTCTGTTTTTGTTTTTTACTATTGATTACCTCTTCGGCTATTTTGAGACAACCATATTTGTACCCTTTTTCTAGAGACTTACATACATTTGAAAACGTATTATAAGAATTATCCTTAGTCCGAGGCCAGCCTAGGCTACACCAGTGAGTTCAGGACCAGCCTGGGCTACAAAGTGAAACCGTGTCTCAAAAAGAAACAAGAAAAAAAAAGTATTATGAATAAACACTTTAAAATTGCTCACCAGAGAGCTTAGTGTTTGCCCATACTTCCCATAGCATACACAATAATCCCTTTGGAAGGAATTATTTTAAATGATAGCTGCAGTAGAGTATGGGAAAAGCAATCACTAAACTTGAGGAAGTGGGGGAGTGGGAGGAGCGTTCTCTCTCCTAGGTGCTTCCTGTGCACTAACAAGCCCTTTGTTTTGCACCTTCTCTTCCTACCTCCCAAGACTCTTGCCTCTTGCACATCTACTTCAGATCTCTTAATTTCCCTATTGGCCTGTTACTGTTAAATCCTAAGTGTAGAATCTTGTGTCCTTTTAGGTCTTCTGTGATGGAAAATTTCAAGTATATGACAAAATAGAATAAAAATCCTACACATCTGTTATTTAAGAAAACATTTTGTTGTACTAAGTCACAAAAGTTAATGCATGCTTACTATAACACCTCAAATAAGAAACATGGTTTTAAAAAATAATTTGTCTAAATATATTTCAGTTAAAAGAGTACCCTGGTGTTTCTTTTTCTTGTGCAGGAAGGTTTTCTTTTTCCTTAGGATTTTCTCTTAAGTTTATATAAAGTTATACAAACATTGTTTTTTTTTGAGAAAAATAATAAGCACTGTGAAAACTACATTTATGCAACTTGCTTTTTTAGTTTAACAATGTTAGAAACATTCCTTTAGGTCGCACAGATGAGCATCTTTTTAGTGTGCTATTACTGATGGACATTCAGTGTTTCCTGTGTTCTGTTCTGTAAACCTCGAAGGGAACTTAGCTATGCACAAAGTCTCAAGTGCCTTCTTGCTGTAGGGCATGCCCTCCCAAGAAAAAGGTGACTGGGGGAAGATGTGTAACTTTGTTTGCTAAAACTATAGTTCACCATCATACATTCCAAAAGGTTTTAGTAGTTTGAATTTCCATCAGTAACGTAAGAATTCTTTCATCTTTCTTTCCAGTACTGTTATTCTTGAACCTTATTTACCAATAAAATTAGTAAGAAATGATATGTCTTCATGGTTGTAATTTGCCTTGTAAAATTTAGCATTTTAAAGAAAATACCGAATTGGATTTATGCTTCTAAATGAAAGCTCTGTTGAGCATTAGAAAATTCATTGATTCAGTTCATATGTTGACAGATCAAAAATGGTGAAACTTTCATAGATGTATAAAAGATAAAATATAGGATGTACCCATTATAACTAGGAATGGGGAAATTGCTTTTTAGTTTTTAAATGTTAAAATTTAATATTTATATATTTTTAAAAGTTAAAATGACTTGAATAGCTACTGTTCACATGATTTAGAAATTAACACTGTTTTTGAGCAGGTTTATACAGCGAGCAGTTTTCTTCTTGTCCCCCATTCACCTGGTTTCTTGTTCTGGAAAAGTCGTTCTAATACACAGACAAATCTGAATATTATTTCTTTTTCTTTTTTTACATACAAAAGATAGTATACTGTGTTTTGTATCATGCATATTGTTTTGTTGTGGTGGTTGTTTTGACGTAGGGTCTTGCTCGGTACTCACTATGTAGTCCTGGCTAGCCTTGGACTCATGGCAAGCCTCCTGCCTCAGCCTTCTTAGTACTGGGATTACAGACACGTGCCACCACACCCAGCCTTGTATGGTGCTGGGTAGTTGAACTCGGGGCTTTGTGCTTGCTACTCAAGCACTTTAACCTCTGTGCCATTCCTCCAGCCCCGTATATTGCATTTTTAAAATGATTTTTTAAAGGACAAATTGGCTTACTTCTCATAGCTTTCTAGCTACCTCCCTGTTTATTTTTAAACTGCCCAAACTTCCCAAAAGTGAGACCTTAACAGCTCTTCACTGGTTGTGGTCTGGTTTCTCCCAAGTCACCCTCACAAACATTCACTGAATAACAATTCTGAACTTGGTTTCATAAAGATCACCAGCACCTGCCACGTGCAGTGGTGATTGCCTGTAATCTCATGTACTTAGGAGGTAGAGATGAGAAGATTCCAAGTTTGAGACCAGATAAAAAGGGCTCAGTGGTAGAACAGTCTAGGTAGGGTTCAGTCCTCATCCCTTACTGAAAAACAAACAAAAAATCACCAGTGCCTGAATCTCTTAAGCCAGTCTTTGTTTTCCTTGACACTTTCACTGTTCTTGTTCTGAGTCACACACCCATAATTCTTGGAACTTGAATACTTTGTGTTTTTTTGCAGTACGTACTGTTAAAGGAGTTCTTGTAAAAGATGTAAGGCAATAAAAGGTTTGTGATTGTATACAGTCTGAGGAAAAGATACGCTATAAGAGAGATTTCCTACATGCTATCAAAAGGAAAAGGAGTTACTCTGTGTGACTCCTAAGAAGAGAGCTAGTATTCGGCAGATTCCATAGTGTAAAAGTGAAGACTGTGATTTGAAAGATTTAAATTTGAGTCTTACGTTTAGTCTGTGTTAGCCCTGTGACCTTGAACAAGTCATTTAACCTTTTGTGCTTTAAATTTTTTCATATATAAAAGGGATATATTTTTACCTACCATATAAAAGGTGGTAGTTAAATATTAATAAGAAAATATACAAAAAGTGCCTAGGCTAGTCAGTGCAACATTAAATCCTCCTCGGGCTTGTCATTCTTAGATTCATAGAACCATTGAGGGAGTTACCAAGCAGAAAGGTAGATACTTACTGCAGAATTTTCTCAAAATTAGTTGTAACTGTTGAGCACACTGCAACTAACACAGATACCTTTTTCATTGCTTGTTGTTAAAGAAACTCAGCCATAGAAATGTCATACAAGTCAATGATTTGTAATGGTTACTGAAAAGTGAGGGCAAAATGTGAAACAAAGCTCGAGTCAAATGAATGAAGTATACTTTCCTAATCTTGATCTGTTTACTTTTTCTAACCCGGATCTTGTATTCTCCCATTCTCTGTGTTAAAATTAACTTGGAAATAACAGTTTATGTAGTCGTATTCACACATTTTTAGTGTAAGGGTTGACATGACGAACGTGTGCCCTGATACAAGTCAGTCAAGTTAGAGAACATTTCCATCTTTCTAGAAATTTCCCTTGGAGGGATGGATTCTTACAAGCGATCTCAAAGGCTTCATACATGTGATACAGGGCAAAAGTGAATAAAACTATCAAGTTCTGAGAAGAGGTGAGGCCAGTTTTTGTAAAGTAGATTGACAGAACTTAGAGATTTCAAGTACCTTGCCACTGACCCTTTAGGATGAGTGGTTACTGAGTAGAATGTCGTCTTTGGAGAGCATGCATACCGATGGCAACATGAAGGACCACTTACACTAGTCGCAGCGAGTCCTTCAGTCCTGCCTGCTTTTGATAGATGAGGTAAGTGATAAAGTCAGGGTTTTGTTTGTTCGTTTTTTGTTTTTTGAGACAGGGTCTTGCTCTGTAGCCCAACCCAGGCTGGTCCTGAACTCACTATGGAATCCAGGCTGGACCTGGACTCACAGCAATCCTCCTGTCTCAGCCTCCTGAGTGTTGGGCTTACAGGCGTGTGCCACCATACCCAGCTTATGTGGTGCTGGGAAATTGAACTTGGGTATTTAGTGTATGTGTTAGTGCTTGCTAGGCAAGTGCTTCAACTGCCGAGCCTTTCCTCCAGCCCCAAGTCAGATGTCTTAAAGAAAACCTGAGTAGCATTTAAATCCTGTAAGCAGAAATATTTGGACACAAGTGATACTGATATATATGTGTATACACACACACACACACACACACACACACACACACACGACTTTCTTAAGTTGGAGGAAAGCTTGGTTAGAACAGAAGGTTTTTCCTGTGCTTAGAGTATCTCCTATCTGGAGAGGAGGTGTGACGCATCTTCTGAGCACCAAAGAGAATATTTGTGGCCAGGAAACAACCACCTGCTAACTTCATAGATGATCAGAAAAAGGTCATGTCTGTAATTCACAGGAGAATATGAAGAACAATGCCAAAGGCGATGCCTTGACACATGGGGCACACGCCTTGATGCCACTGAGGACTTGAGGAGGCATCATGGCTAGCCATGGGAGCTGACTTAAGAACTTTGTGCCGAGTAAGCACTCCTCGTGTAATACCGCGAAGAGACATATATGGTCCTTTATCACCAATTTTAATGTGAAGAGGCTGATGGGGCTTAAGTAATTCAACCTAATAATCAAGTTTTGCTTTTAAGTTCTCTTGTTTTAAGTTGTCTTAGGACAGGAAACAGGACAGTGGTGGGACTAAATTGCCTTTATTTACTTCCATCCTGCCTTTCCCATATGGTGTGGCTTTCTTAGGTCCTTGATTTTCCCAGGGTTGTAATAGGCATGAACATGCTACTGTCTCACACAGAATACAGAAGTGGGCATGAATCTGTGCTCCTGCACTGCCATACAACAGATCTCGAAACGAAGTGAAAACAAAATGTTGGAAGTTACCCTGACTTGTCCAACTTTTAACTGATTCCACCAGTTCATAGCTAGCTTCACTGAGCTGTCATCAGTTATATAATGCTGCGTACTCATTTTTCACTGTCTGCTTGCATCTCCTTAGTTTCTTCCATAAGAAAAGCCACCTTAATTTTGTAAAAGCTCATTATAGTGCATGTATATATAGCACTTCCCCCCGTTTCTTATGTACTTCCCTGTCTTTTTCATTTTAACCTCTATATCTCTACTTCTGTATGTGTTCTGGTTTTATGATTTTAGTTTCCTAGATATCTGGCTCCTATCCCTGAAACGCTCCCAGTCTGCCTGGATGTTGTAGTATCTTCTCTGGAAAGCTTCGTTAGGGCAGAGTTACCTACTTTTGTGTTGTGATGATTATTTCAAGTACCTGGTGATTCTGGTTGTTGATATTATTAAGTCTTAAATTGTAGAGCCAACGGTGATTAATGTAGTTAATTGGAATTTCTTCTACTTGGATAATAGATTTCTCTACCTAATAGACATCATACTGTTAGAGGAATTTGGGGGCAAAGCCCCCAGCTGCCGGGTTCCCAACACACTGGCCTCAGTCAGCCGTCCCACAATGCCAGTCAAGGAGAAGAGCAGTGGTAAAGGTCGGAAAAAGAGCTTTAATCAGCAAGGGCATACTGGGAAAAAAGAGGTTCAAGATCTGTCTTAAACTTCAGGGCTTTGTAGGAAAGGAAAACAAAGGCAAGGACTAGGGGGGTTTTAGAGCTGAGGGGTTTGCATAGCTATTGGTGTAGGTAATCCTGGTCAGGTTGTGGTCTGGTTGATCAGTATTTCTGTAAGTTGCAGGGAGAGTTGTCATTTTTGAAGAAGTAATTTGGTTCTCATCCTAAGATGCTGATGTCTCCTGCTTAGTGGGGCACCGTCAGTCCCAGTCATGGGTTAGTTAGTCATGGGCTAGTTTCTATACCTGGGAGGGAGATGGCCTCATCATAGAGTGGTCTACTTTTCCTAGAAGTTTAGGTGGCTGCAGATTTAGGACAAAGATGGCAATTGGATGTCCCTGCGAATTCTGAAAATTTACTTGCTCTTAAATTTTGGTGTACTCATCTGGAAGGGGTATGAAACCGGTTGCTTAAATTTAGGGCTGACAAACCTTGTATTTCTGTATTATAGACACTTTTTAAGTGATTAATGTTCCTGTATACAGAATCAAGCAGGGATCTGAGCAGGACAGTCCACACTTCATTCTCCTTTTAGTCACCAGTTTACAGGCCCAGCTGATATGTACCTGTTAAACTGTCTGCCCTGAGAGGGCTGGTGCCAAGCTATGTGTGTATCTAGAAAAAGAAGGGCAGTGATGGGCAGGCTTCATTTAGAATGACAATGAGAAACCTTTTTTCTTCGAGGGACTTTTGGATATTTGTGACATCATTTGCAGGCCATACAAAATTGTCAAGTTAAAAATTTGAACTCCTGGGTTTATTAAGTTTTAAGGACCCTTCCTTGGATTGCCTTAGTTGACCAGACCCAAGTGATTTTATGGGCTTTATACCCACCTATTTTAGGGTATGATAGAGGGAATAGCAGTAACTTCCAGTATGAAGGGACTCAAGTATGCTTTAGTTTCAGTCTATATTTAAAAGCCACAGCTTACCTAGAACTGGGGGTATAGCGTAGCTCAGTGGTGGAGTGCTTGCCTACCATGTGTGATGAGGCCCTGGTTCATTCTCAGCACTGAAAAAGGAGAAAAAAAAAAAAAAAAGGCATCCCATGGAGACCAGGGATGGAAGTAGGTGGAAGACTTGGAGAGGGTACGGCCTTCGTGGTCCTTGGTCAGTCTTTAAATAGATTTCCTCTCTTCCCAAGAATTGGTGGTATAATGGTATGGAATATTTATATAATGTGAAATTAATTGTAATGCTGAAATACATGTTACTTTTTTTAAATACATGTCACCTTTTAAAATACATGTCACCTATTGATAAATAACTTGTACTTTAAAATTATTTATGAGGCTGTTTAAAGCAAGAAAATCCAAAGATATCACCAGATGCCTGTAAAAGAAAGTGGGGAAGTCCCCGACATTGCTGTTAGCTACTGATTGACAGTCAGGGCCAGTACCAAAGCAACTCCAATTTGCCTGATGTTCACATTCTAGAAATAGGGGTAATTGTTTGTTTTCCAGTGTAAAATTTGCTAATTTTAGGTTGTCTTTGATACGCCATTCAGATAAGTGCTGTTCTGCTTGTGGAACGATAGTTGGATTAAAGAAAGGTAAATTGCATTGTATAGTGGCTATGTAGTTAGACTTAGGTTTTGTATTATTTTATTTCAGTGGATGATAAGAGTTTGCCATGTCTTCTAATAAGTAAAAATGATCTGTGTACAACATTATTTTATTTTTTAATAAATTTTGGGAAAGTTAATTGAAACTGTGTGGTTCAGGGATTTAGTGCAAGAAGAAGAACAGTTGATGGAAGAAAAGAAAAAGAAAAAAGACGACAAGAAAAAGAAGGAAGCTGCTCAAAAGAAGGTAGTATGTGATAAACTTTATGTTAAGTGGTTTAAACATAGACTAAAAAAGAATTTTATCTCATTTTTAAAGCATTTGATTTATCATTTGACTTCAGTGGGGATTCATCTTAACATGATATGGAATGTCTTTGAATGTGCGTATGAAGTGCCTTGTTGAGTATGTGCAATTTAATGCAGTTTAATTTTACCAATAGTTTTTCAAAGGTAAGTACGTTTTGTAGGACTTTACCTTTCAGTTAGCTGTTCTTAAATGTTAAATTTTGTAAGTGGGAAGAGCATGGAATTTTAGTCATACAGAAGGGACTGGAGACCTCAGTTTCCCACAGAGTACTTGGAATAATAGTATGGCCTTAAGTTCTGTTTAGCCTCTCTGGGCCTTAGTTACCTTACATTTTATAACGTGAGAGTTGAATTAAATGAAGTAACATAATGCATAAATGTAGTAGGAAATAAAGTAACACAAGAATAATAGTATTTAAGGAAATAGTAATAAAGTAGGGAATAAGTTGTCAGTTTCCTTCTCATTTTTTTATATTTACTATCTGGACTGATTTAAATTGGCAGTTTACATTAAGATACTTTAAACCTAAGACATTGTTTACTGCAAGAGAACACTAGCCAATACAATAAATGATAGCAAAAGTAATATATGTTAAAGCAATGATACGGAATATTTATAAATTTTTTTATATTTTAGTATTAAGGGTTCATGATAGTTAACTAATCTTAGCACTCATCTCCTACTGTGTCTAGGTTTCAGAGGCCTTAAAGTGTCCTAGAAGGTGGGTTGGTTGAAATGACTATTTTGCTTTAAGTTTCAGTATATGCCTCTTTTATACTGAGCACTGGCTAAGACCCAGATACCAGACCATAGCAACATACCCATTTAATTTAAATAAGGACAAACAGGGCAAAAAACTAGTAGGTGAAACATTGATTCCTGGGAAACTATTGGAAGCATAGAGAGGTGCATATTAGCCTGAGATGGGGCTGAGGGACAGCAAAAATCCTTAGAAATTATTCATATAACGAGAAGAATAGCAACGGACCCAGGCAGAGTAAACTCAGAAGCAAGCATGCCATCAGTAGGAATAGTGAGAGAGGAGAGAGAAAGGATTGGGGTGGCTTGGACTGTTCTGTAGGCTTTTATTTTTACATCCAGCATACCCAAACATCCTCTTCAATGAACTCTTATCTTCAAGTTCTTCTCACTGGGTAAATGACCTTCATGCCACTAACCAAAAGTCTGATAAGCCTTTCTCCAACTTTAGACTGACAGTTGGGAGGGTGCTGAACATGTTTTAGTGGAATGACATAAAAGTTTGTGTTTTAGAATGTCTGCTGTGAAAAATGTGGAATTGGATAGGGAACAGTAGGTAGGTAAGACTGAAACACTGGCAAAGGGGACCATTCAGATAATCATAGTATCTGCTTAGAGGACATGAAAAGAGAACAAATTAGATTGATTCTTAGGTTACAGTGAGTGACTGAGAACATTTTGGAAGCATTTAATCAGGTTAGTATATACAGAAAGAGAGGGAATGATTAGTTAGTGATTGTGATTCAGTTCTAGATTGCCAAGCAGAGGGTGTCACCAGCAGGGCTTGGTTGAGTTACAGAGTATAGAGCATTTTGGAGAACAGAGTGGAAGATGGGATGATAGGAGGTGCTTCTCATGTGCTTTTTTGCTTTCATGGATGACCAGGAAGGGGTACATATGTGTGTGTCACAGCTGTGTAGGTAGGTTTCTAGAGAAGAGCTTTGATGTTGGTCAGTGCTTTGGGCCTCTGTCAGATACTTGTTTATGTAGGGCAGTCTTCATATTCTGGTCAGTTTTTGCTTAAGATTAGTGAAAAATATTGTTCTTTCTGTCAGTCTAAAGTTGGAGAAAGGCTTATCAGACTTTTGGTTAGTGGCATGAAGGTCATTTACCCAGTGAGAAGAACTTGAAGATAAGAGTTCATTGAAGAGGATGTTTGGGTATGCTGGATGTAAAAATAAAAGTTTGATTTACAGGAGTTTTATGATGTCCCTGTTGGTCCAGCCACCTCAGGAATTCAGGACTTAGATATTAAGTCACAACATATGTGGAATGGGAGAAGAGACCTGAGTCACTCAAATGATTTTTTAAAAAAACTTTGTGCATATAATTTTTAAGTTATAAAAAGATAAATGGTTTTAATTGTTAAAAGTTCATCGTTACGTTCTTCTGTAATCAGGTTTCTAAATTACCAAGTCAGCAAAGATGGTTTCTTACATGTGCCCAGAATAAATGTGCTGCCAGCACATGAATGGTGGTTTTTGTGCTTTTTGGCTTCTCATCAATTATGAAGCCATGGATTTTCATATCATTTCCCTCTTCATCCTTGCCTCATCGTGCCCTGGCTCCAGTCTCTCACTCCTACCATGACCTACTAGAACCATTATCCAAGACATAGATGGAGGGTTTTTGTTTTTCTTTTGCCAGATAATCAGCATTGGTAAGGTATTCCTGTGTATCTTCTGGACTCACAGTGATATCTGTATAAAGGAAAGTTTAATACTTATAATAAATGTTCAACTTAATATTCTACCCTGCTACTATAAATAAGACTGTTCTCCAAATTTCATAAAATCTGCATGCAACTGAATTTGAATACAACCTGTTAGTGAAGCAAAGACAGCTGGTATTTCCATAGACTGTTATCAAATAACTCTTAAAGAAAGAAAGAGAGAAAAATTTCCAACTTGGCACACTTATATTCCATATGAAAGATTGTGAGCCACAGAAAGTCTAGCTTGCTGGAACTTATCTTTTGTCTGTGGTAGGAGCCAGCAGGTAAATCCAGACAGGTGACAGCCGTCAACATGAGCCGGGTGGGCAGGCCTGTTTACATAAATATTGAGACATACACTCAGTGCAATAAAAAATAATCTACTTGTTATAGGTAATCCATATACTTCTATTTCTGAAAAAGTCTTACTAAGTATTACCTGTTTTAATGTATTCATTTTTTTTTTCTTTTTTTGAGACAAGGTTCTTGTCCCATCATCCAGGCTGGTCCTGAACTCATTATGTAGCCTGGTAGGCTGGCCTCAAACTCACAGCAGTCTTCCTGCCTCAGCCTCCTGAGTGCCGAATTATAGCTGTGCACCACCATATCCAGCTTACGTGGTGCTGGGGAATCAATTTGCTCAGGGCCTTGTGCCTGCTTGGCAAGTACTTTAACTACCAAGCTGTTCCTGCAGCCCCTAATGTAGTCATTGTCATTGTAAAGAACCTCATCATCAACAGTAGCTAATCTTGGTTTCATGATGATGATAGAACCAGGAGTAGAAGTGAAATTACTCATTCCTGCAGTTAGTACTTTTTAAAACCCTGTGCCATAGTTTTGTCCTTTTGATGTAGAACATTACCATATATTTTTATTTTTTACCATCTAAAGGTCAATTTTGGGACTGTATTATGGTAATGTTTATAATAGGGCACAAATAGGTCCTTAGACCAAAAATACAGAAGTGTGTAGAGTTAGCTGTCTCCAATAGCCATGATGGTCTTTTAATGAAATTTAAATTCATACCATGAGCTGTTTTCTGTTTTAAATTCAAAAGTCAAACAATGAGACACCAGCAAAACTCACTGCACTATTTTAGCTATAATAGATTTTATTTTCTGTTAAGGAGTAAATACAATTTTAAGAGAAATTTTATATAAAATTAGATGATTTTAATTGTACTTCATGTTAATATCAATAACTGGATGACTTGTTTTGTGTTTGCACTTGAAAAACCTGTTCCTAAAATGCTACAGATGACACTCTTCTCTGTTTCACATCTGGAAATTAGGGCTATCTTGTTATCTTCTGATTTGTGGACTTAGAAAATAATAGTGCAGGAGTGTTTCCATACTTGAAAGAAAAGGGAAAGGCAGGCCAGCGATGGCACCGTAGGTTACCACAGTGGCCAGGTTCTGTTTTGGGAAGAAATTTCTTGAAGGGATCTTAAGAGAACTAGAGTGAGGAAAAACAAGGTTGAAAGATAGGTAAATTATAGAGGGATAATTTAGAGTAATCTTTTAAGTGTTGTGATTTTCATTCCTAGAAAGCACCTAATAATTGAGGGCCGGGGAAACACCAGCACACATTGGGTTCTTCTGGTTTGGAGAATGTTTCAGCATTCATGGTTTTTTGTTGTTTCTGCCATGAGAGCTCAAGAGATTTTTACAGATTTTATTGATTTAAGTGTACTAAATTAAAATTCAAATGAGGCCTAGGTTGTAGAAAACTTGTGACCTCACTCCCACAGCAGAGTCATATTCAGCAGTCTAGCTGGTACGATTTCTCAGTGGCTGGAGGTAGCACGGGGAGCCTGGGGCTGGCGCCTACCCAGGCATTCAGGTGTTCTCTCACGGTCCTGCCCCTTCCTCCTCCTCAGCCATCTTTTCCTACGTTTCAAAACAAAGCAAAACATTCAGCAGACCTGCATTCTAGACTGGGTGCTGGTTGCTAAATCGTAGGAAACCCTACTGAGCAATAATTATCTCACTTGAAGTGAATTGAAGTAGGTTTTTTTTTTTTTCTCACAGTGTTAAAAAACCTGGCAGTGGTAAGACATGGTAGGGTTTTTTGTTTTGTTTTGTTTTGTTTTGAGATAAGAGTGTCACTGGGCACTCCCTCTGGTCCTGAATTCACCATGGAGCCCAGGCTGGCCTCAATTCAGAGCTTTCCTCCTGCCTCAGCCTCCTGAGTGCTGTGATTTCAGGCATGCACTACCACACCCAGTTTGTGTGGTTTTGGGGAATCAAACTCAGGGCCTTGTGCTTGCTAGGCAAGTGCTGTAACTGCTGTGCTATTCCTCCTGCCCGAGACATGGTAGATATAAGCAAAATAAGATTTGGCAACTGAAAATGAATGTGGAGACACCTCATTTCTGAAGGAAAGGGGAAGGAAGGAGCTGAACCTTGGTCAGGTGCCAATGATAATGGCAGCATGAGAAGCACCTACTCAACGCTTCCTGTAGGTGAGGCACTGTGCCAAGTGCTGTATTTGAGTTAAATCGCAACTCTGAGGTGCGTGTTTTGCCTGTTAAGTTAAGGAAAGTAAATAGCTAACTAGTTTGACTAAGATCACACTGTGCAAATTTAGGGCCAAAATTCAAAGCCAGGCAGTCTGACGTCTAACCCTGAACTCTTAGCCGTTTCAGTATGCTTACTTAGAAATTTTAGAGCTGGCACAAGGAGTGCCAAGCCTGTCAGGAACAAAGTACCCAGCCTGCTGCCTGCCACTTATCTGATACCTTCATTAGTGAATTAAGGCAGTTGTGGTAATTGCTGTGGAATCACTGCTCAGATGTTTTTTAGGGGAAAAAAATTACTAAAAATGGAGATCAAATTTTCTAGATTTGCCAACGCCTTTTAATCTCTAAATCTACAGTAATACTTCACGTTTAATAAGTAGTGTTTTTAAAATTTCATTTTTCATGTTTTGTTGTTTAATTCTCACACTAGCCCTGAAAGGTAAGCAGAATAATAATTTTGTTCATTTGAAGGTTTAGGAAGCTGAGACCCAGAGGGTTTAAATGACAAGGTCATTTTAAAAGAAAATAGAGATAATTATAGAACTCAACAGAGCCAAATACTACTTTTAGCATATAATTTTAACAGTAATGAAATATTTTAATGAGATACTTTCTATTTTTAAACTGATAAACATTAGAAATAACGTGTATTTTGTAAATCTCAATTTAGATTGCTCACATTTCAGTGGTCATTAGCTACATGTGGCTAGTGGCCACTGTTCTGGACTGTGTAGACAGTTACTATTAAAATCACTGACCCCACTTGGAAATTTTTCATTTTAATAATTTGAGAGTAACACAGACCAACCCATGAAAACCTATTTTAAAAAAGTGAAACTCTCAGTTCCATTTCTTTCTAATGAGTTGCGTGCTGTTGGTTTCTCTTACTGTCCTTCACTGTACTGTCAAGTCAGGGTCCTCAACGCAGACTCGGGGGGGGGGGGGTCGGGTCTCTTTAGGGCCATTCTCTGGAGACGGTACAGTACTGAGTGAGACCGCCGTTTCCCCAAAAGCATGGCTTGCCCATAGCCTTTATGTTGTCAGACCTAGGAGAGTAAGTACATTGGGTTTTAATGATGTGGTCATGGTTTCTGTGTCTTATAATTTAGTTTCCTTTGAAGGAGACTCAAAGAGTTTTGTTTTGTTGTGTTTTGATTTTTTAAAGGGTTTCAACATGCAGAATAATTTTTAATACTAATTTTTTGGCTTCAGAAAATTATGTATCTTATTATTCAACAAGATGCTTGTTATACTTAAAAGCACTCTTGCTCAATTTTCGTTGCCAGATTTTTTAAATGGTATCTCAGAGAAATAAATGTCATCAGGCTAGTTAACTGGTATTTTTGCCATTGCTTTGCTCTCATTTCTTTCCAGTTTTGAGCCACAGAGTAAAAGATACGGGCATCCGCCCTCTGTGTATCTCTAGTGCCTGGGTTAGCCCTTAAGGAAAGGTTAATATTTGGTGTGACTTTAATGTGGTATAATTACTAGAGTTTTATCGTACATAAGTATAATGTAATCAAAATGGAATTTTGATAACTTAATGATTTAATATGGCTAAGCAAAATGAACTGTCATGCCCATGACAAGCTTTGTCTTCAGCTAGAAATAGTTTCTGATTATTGTTAGTGATTATTTAGTTTTTCCTTATCCACGTGCCCATTCTCACATCGTTTATTTTCAAGTTTCCCATATAATTGTTTTTGATGATAAAGCTAACTTTGCTTGGGGCCCCTCTCTCTTGGGCTATTTTGGAGGGCCTTTGGAAGTTTAGACTAGTTGGCATGAAAAGCAGCCCTGATTGCTCTCTAGCCCCTCTCTTCAGTTGTGATGTCAGAAAACAGTGAAAGTAGAAATAAGTTTTAGGAGAATAGTGAAAGCAGAGCTCATGTCAACTCAGCTTCTGATCACGGTCATTTTAATGAATTGTCAGATGTGTTAGAAGTGACCTCCTAATTTGAAATTTTTTCCCACTTACAAATATTTAAGGGTCAACTGTTTTAACTATAATAGCATTTAACCTCAAGGAGTTATTGCTGATTTTGGCCAAAGTAATTATATGCAAGTTTTCTTACAGTAAATGTAATTCATCTTTTATCATTTGTAATAATTATGAAGCCATTAAAACATGCAGCATGCAGAGGTGGCAATTACATAAAATCATTTTAAACTAAAAAGTGAAAAAAGTGTAGTCTGTTAAAAATTATATACTGTCATACAGTGTCTCCTATGATTTATGTTTAAGGAAACATAATCTTTAAATCAAAAAACTGTATCTGGAACAATGGGGCACATCTGTGTAAAAGCATGCATTCTTCACCTATCTTTTCTTGTGTGGTTCATCTAAATGACAAGTTTCTTAATAATAAAAATGTATGTCTTATAGTAATATGAACATTTTATCATAACAGTCCATTTATTTCAGTTTCATATTTACATTGTTTTTTGTTTGTTTGTTTTTATTTTAGGCCACTGAACAAAAAATCAAAGGTACGTTGTTTAAAGCTATTTTTTATTCTTTTTTGTTTTTCTCTCTCACTAAAGCAAGGTTATGTGCATTTTTATTCACCTCCAGGATGGGAGAGAAGAGCATGGAAGAAAGGGGTGGGACCAACTTCTTCAGTAAACTTTGGGGGTTTATGATTTAATCATGGTGTATATACTCCCACCTTTAAATACACTGCTGCCATGAAAGCTGTCACTCTAGTAAATACCACTTCTAACGTGTTCTTTTGCTTTGAATCTTTGAACACGTCTCTCCCCAGTCTTCCATCTAAAGGCCTTCTTGGATGGCGCTACTTCTAGTATCCCACTTCATCCCTCGACCTTCTCCCTGCTTTATTTCTTGTTGTCTGTTAGATGTACTGTTGTCTCCCACTTCTTCTTGAAATCTTGATAGTAAACACCCATCTCTGTATTCCCACTTAAAACAAAAGCTTGCTAACTTTATGGTCATTGCATCTGGTCAAACAGCACTCAGCACATCCCAAGTAAATGACTTTCAGAGTGAGAAACAGGAACTTAAATCTTCTAGAATCCTGAAACAGGAGTCCATCACCCTCCCTGGAGTCAACAGCTTGGTAATAAAAGGTGTAAGGCTCACAGAGACTGAAATTGTTAGGCCTCACCATCATAAATTTTTATTTTTAGCTATATCAGAAATATGATCTGTTTCATAAGCACATGTATTCATAAATCCTGCCTTTTGAGAATAGAGGTAACATTTAGTAGGTACATTTGTTTGAGAATGATTAAGAACAGATACAATTTACAGTACTGGGGGAAAGATAACAATACGGAGACATGTAAATAGTGTTATTTAATGTGATTGGTTAAAGTGTCATAAATTATCTAGGAACATAGAGGGGTGATAGTCTGACATGAAAGTTTAGGGAAGATCTTGAGATTAGAAATCTTAAAAGATGAAATGGCAAAGGAATCGTAACTAGTCACAGAAAAGAATAATATGTAGACAGTGATAGCCTACCTAATTTTCTTTTTTCCTGTGATGGGAAGGGAGTACTAGGGATAGAATCTCCCATGGCCTTCACCCTGAGTTGCATCTTCAACCCATTTTTTAGTTTTGATTTTGAGAGAGTCTTGCTAAATTACCCAAGCTAAGCTTGAACTCAAAATCCTCCTGCTTCAGCCTCCCAGAGTGCTGGGATTAGTCCTACACCACAGGGCTGGTAACTCCTGAATTAAATGCTGAGTGATAGGTGGAAAGAGTTGAAGCTGAAGAGAGAGATCAAAGAAGGCCTTACATGCTAACTTTGGTAAGGTCTGTGTTTATTTTTCTGTAAACACATACCAAAGGGCTTGGGTTTCTGTGGGCAGTTAGGTGCTACCTAAGAGAACAGAGGGGTTTCATGGTTTGAGTTTGCTTGGTTCTGTTTGTTTTCTTCTTTCTTTCTGAAGCTATTAACCATTGTACAAAGGAAGTATTGGCTGAGAGAAAGGGTCTAGAGAAATGTGTTGTGGGTAAAGAGACAAGAACAGAATATGAGCATGTGGCATTTTCTAGAATAGGGGATCTTGAGGAGGTGACGTACTATTGGTCTTGAGGGAGAGGGCCTCAGCTTCATGCTGTTAGGGCTCTGAGAGCCAGTGAAGATGTTTGCACTGTCATGGTCGTAAGCTGTGCTTTAGGAACATTTTTTGTCAGTGGTTTCTGGTGTTATTAACGAAGACCAATCAGAGAAGAAAAAAAAGGACAGAGGAAGTGATGGGAAGTGAGCTGAAGTCTTGGCATTAGGGGTAAAAATAGTTGAGAGATGCCCGAGATACGATTGATGGAACTGGCAGCTGGTGAGATCAGAAAAATTGAGAGTAAGATTGTGGCTTTGAAAAATGGATGTCTAGGTCAGCTGAGAGATGTGGGACGTCGGAAAGAACATGATCAAGTTCATTTCCCTAAACCTCCCTTCCTTGCTACACTCACCTGTGTTGAAAATTAAGTTGTCCTTCGTTTTTCTTGCCCCAAGACCAGACTCCTGTGCTTGGTGTTGAGCGGCTTCTACAGCCTGTCCTTCCGTGTTCTAGCCGGCCCGTTTCGCACCCCTCCTTCGTATTCTTTGCAGCATCATTATCTTTCATGATTCATGGGTTTTGGGTTTCTTTCTTTCTTTTTTTTTTTTTTTTTGATCCAGTTTCTCAAGCCAGGATGCCTTCGTTGTCCTGCTCCACTTTCCTAAACCTCTTTTAGTTCACCACCATCATCATCTATGTCGCCACTGCGGCTGCCCCTTTTATTTAAAGATTGTCTCACCATGTGATGTGGGTTGACCTCACACTTGAAATGCTCCTGCCAGAGCCTCCTGAGTGCTGGATTACAACAGGTGCCACCATAGCCAGCTTCAGAATCCCATCTTCCAGTGGGTCGCTTCAGCTATCGTTGACCCCGTTTCCTGTCCCTTTTCAGTCACTTAGCAGTGTCTGACAAATTGTAAATATGGGCTCTTGGTACTATTCTATATTGTATTGTTAGCTCACCCATGCATGTTGGTACCTTCAGCATAATCTTCGAGTACTAAATCCTTGCCAAATATAAATAACCGTTTTACATCCTTACATAAAATGTGAATACTATTTGGCTTTTCTTGTTATGTTTTCCACAGCTCTGAGCGTGTTAAGCCAAGTGGGTGAAAGTCCCTTACAGATGCATCATGTTTTGACAACTCTTTCTCCCACTTCTTTCTTCCTTATTGGCAGCTCCCTTTGTAATTGGCGATGCCTTTTCTTACAGAAATATGTTGTTGCTGCTGCTGCTGTTGTTGTTGTTGTTGTTGTTGTTGTTGTTGTTGTTGTTGTTGTGTGTCTATGTGTGATCTGCAGTGTTGTATTCACAGTGGCTAGTGGTTATAGACTGCAGGCCTGAGGTAGAGGTTTGGCCTACACAGTGCTGTTGTTTTTAATATAACTAGTGAAATGAATAAAGCAGTGAATCGTCACATCCATCATCCCACATAGCAATCTTTATTTTGATGGCAAAAGAGCCTAAATCAGCAGATGTCCAGTGTGTGGTAGAGTATTATTAGCTGTAGTCTTTGTGGTATACATTAGATCTTTCAACTCACTTATCTAGTGTAATTGCAGCTCTGTATGCTCTGACCTACATCTCCCCAGTCTCCTTCACCTCTCCCTGATGGTAATTGTTCTCGTTTTCCCCCTTTTTATTTTGAAAGATTCTACATATAAGTCAGATCCTGCGATTTTTTTTTTAAGCTGGCTTATTTCACTTTGTATAATGTCCCTCAGAATCACACATGTTGTTGCAAACAGCAAAATCTCCCTTTTTAATCCTGAAGGGGAAAATGTGTGTATGTGCCACATTTATTCATTCTTTCATCTGCCAGCAGACACGTAGGCTTTTCCCTGTCTTGGCTGTCGAAACTCTGCTGGCTTGACAGGGACTGCTGTACTGCATAGATTTTTTTTCAGAGGAGGAACCTGACCCAAATAGATGTGGCTTTAATCATATAAAGTAATGACATAAATAGAAAACTAGACTTGTGGAACCATCAGGATAAACTGAAGGGCACTCATATATAGGGATGGTAATCCAAGAACACCTGGTCACGCAGGTTCTTCTTGCAGCATACCCACGTTCTGTTGCATGGACTGGAGATTCTGCTGTGAGAACTGGGGTTCACTGTTTTTGCTCGCAGCCTACATAGTAGAAATTGTCTTTTGTTGTTTATCCATCGGTGTTAATATTAGACCAGGTTATGGTTCTTAATATGCTATAAAATGTCTGAGCTATGTAATAAATAAGATTTGTAGTTCTGAACTGAGATGGAAAGAATAGTCTTCTCCTTTCATGGAAAATAGTTAATAAATTTTAGATATATTAAAGTCACCATTTTTCCTTTCTTAAGAAAGGAAAGTGACTTACACAGATTTATACGTGTAATTCTAAATTTATGTACTGAGGCTATAGAAGATGCTAAAGACCTTTTGCCTTAGGCAAGTATCATTTATTTCTAGCAAATGTAGATGTGTTGTTTATAATACTAAATGATTATGATTGGTAGAAATAAAGCATTTTATATTGAGGTCTTTGGTGAGACTGAGCAGGACAAAGGAGACAGGAAGTAGATGTGAGAAAAGCAGAGATGAATATGGGTTACTGAGACCCCATTCAGGGGCTAAGGAGAAGGAACTGTAATTTTGGGGAATTGTGAGAGTGCCCAGGAATTGTGTCCTGAACCCTAGCATCTGCCTTGGCAATAATTAGGTCTTAGCAAACACATTATTCTTCTAAATTTCATAAAATAAGAATGGATTAGCAAGAGTACCTCTGCCAGTTATAACCAATTACAAGTCCTCTTAAAGAGGGCAACATAGTATGCTCTATAATTTGCTTAGCTGTGTTTAAATTGCTTTTATATTCCTTTAATTCTGATGAAAGCAAAATGTGTCCTCAGAATGCATACTGAGCACTTCTTGGTCCAATAGTCATAAAATATACCTAGTGAAATACTGCATATGAAGTAGAATTTTAGCACAAGCCACAGTATCATCTGTTAGAGAGCCAGTCTTCTGAATTAGACTTGGACTCAGCTGTTAGTATTTCTGTGCTCTGGGGGCAAGTTACTTAACCTCTGCATCTAAACTTTGTTGTGTCTCTAAAAAGGAGATAATTCATCCTACTTAAGTGTTGTGGGAATGATTTTTATATAGCCCAGACGATAGTAAATGCTGAGTGTGTAATATATATCGTTTGTATATATAAGTAATAGAAATGTTTGCTTTCAGAGCACAGCACTGAAGCGTTAATCTACAATTACTGCTATCCCGGTTAAAAAAAAAAAAGAAAACACACAAGATTGCATCCTGCCTTGTTTCTCCATTGATGTTGACTCATTGAGCATATATTAGTGCTTTAGTTTTAATAAATTATCTGCAATGTCTATGAAATAATTTTAAAGAGGTTAATCCATAATTAACCATTCCCCTGCTTTTAGAGGTTTTTCTTTTTTTCCTCTCTTAAAATGAAATGAAACTTTATCCTAGAAGGAGACTTGGGGGTCACATTTAAATGTCTAACAGTGCTATTTAGCTGATGTTTGTGCATGGACTGCCATCTTCGGAACCTCAATTGCCTCATCTGTAAAATAGGACTATTTCACACACATAGAATCATGATAGATAAGCAAATAATATATTCCCTGGCATCCAACTGATACTCAGCAAATTTTAATTTCTACCGCTGTGGTTTTGCAGTGTCCTTTCAGCTTCTTGAAAGAACATGTGAGCGATTTCTGTAAGCCCTTCAGGATTCCCCACCTGACCCCCTAACCAGATAATGGAGTTGACTTCTTTCTCTCCTTGAAGTAGAACTTCGCTCAGCAAGGGTCTATCACAGTGCATGGTCTGTCTTGGTTTGAGGAGCTCATCTTAAAACAGCAGAATATATCATTTTAGTGAATTTGGTGGTTGAAACTAGTGTTCTACTGCTTGACTTGTATTTATTTGTTTATTGATAAAATGTAATAATGCCATTTAATCACCTAGACTTTTTTGTTTCTTTGGCTGCCCAATTTTTTTGTTAGTGGCAAACCTAACTTAGGCAAATCTAACTTAGTTTGTGTTTTGGACTTAGTTTGTGTGTGTGTGTGTGTGTGTTTGGACTTAGTTTTGTGTTTTGTTTAGAGACAGGGTTTCATTCTGTTATCTAGGTTGGTCCTCTCAAGCATGTGGCCATCCTCTTGCCTCAGCCCTGAATGCTGGAATTACAAATGTGTGCCACCATTTTCAGCTCATATGGTACTGAGGTACCAAACCCAGTGCCTTGTACTTCAAGCACTCTAAGTCCTATACTATAGCCCTAGACCCATACTAATCTCTTTTTGTTTTATATATCATATATATAAAATCACCCCAAGGATGAAGCACCAGGTAAGGGATCTGAACTTTGCCACATACCAGGCTTCATAAGGGTTACATGTGTAGAAGATACAAATCCATGTTCAGTAAGCCCAGCATGATGTCAAACACCTGTTACCCCAACACTCCCGGACTGACAACGGGATTGCTGTCCTCAAGGCCAGCTTGCTCTCCACCTCCCCTTCCCACTCTACATGTTCAGAGAAAGAAAGCAAAATTAAATGACTTTTTTCAGATAGCTTGGACTCCAGCTGTAAACTTCATTGATGATGTTGAGTGCTTTCCTAAGTTAGACCTGGTATCCTTAAACAATACATACCTCTTTTTTTCCATAGATTAGGAAAACTACAAATGGGAACTATGGATGGGAGAGAATGGATCCATTTAATTTGTTCCAAAGAGTAAATATTTTCCCAAAGTTTACAATGTAATTTGGGATACACACATTTTGAACTATTTGTATATCTACATGTAGGTACAGTGTAGTTAGTTTAACTGAACTTTACATAACTGGAACAGTTTTTTATAATAAAAATCAACTAATCCTTCATTTCTTAAACAATTCATGTCTTTTTAAGTACATTTGCAGCCTTTGTTACTGCTTTGCTACTAACTTCTACCTGAATCTTTAGGTACTTTTTATTTCTAGTCACAAATGAGAGCTAGAGTCCTTTGGGTGGCACTGGTGATATCCCTATATATCATGTTCTGTCATATGATATCATGTATCACTGGTGATTTCCCAAAGTTGCCCCGGTATGAGAACCTCATGTAATGCTTGTATTTGTTGTTTAAAATACAGATTCAGTAGTAAAGCCGTACGGTAGCATACACAAGGCCCCACCGGAAATGCAGGGAAGTTTCTCATTAGTAAGTCGGTGAAGCTGAGGAATCTGTTGCTCTAACAGTTGTAATGAGGCAAGTTTGTGGATCACTGTTGTAGAGCTGTGATGTCAGGGGAGAGACTAGTGAGCAGCCTGACTTTTTTTTCCTTTCCTTTTCTTATGTCTGTACCTGAAAAATAAATTTTTAATTATCCTACTTTTGTGAATCTTTATTTGTACAGCATTCAATGGATAGATGAAAGGCTTGAGAAGTGCCACGACTTTGTGACCTTGGGTCTTTTCCTTCTCTAAAAGAAGACCCTGTATATTAGTACAAATACGCTGTTCATTTTGCCAGAGAGAGGAGTTTGATCTTTGGATGGCTTGGCCCTAAATTCTGTTAATGAAGCAACTCGAGGATTCCACACCCACTCCATGGTTGCAACCTGGAGAGCTGTATCAAGACAGATCAATACAGTGTCTGTTTCTGTTCATTTTAAACAGGGAGATGTTTGGGTAAGACCAGACAGTTCCTTGGGGGAGTAGAGCTAGGTGTTTCCTGAAGACCCAGGAAATGTGTATGTCCGTCCTGTTTCTCTGGGATTTATGTGGGGAAATTAATTTGCTACCTAATTTGAACTGATTATGTTTAGGATATATTGCTATTTGGTAGTTTTCCTTAGAGACTTATCAACAGAAATATTAAGACCTGTTTATAGCTGTATAAGAAGTAGTTTAAGTATTGGATATTAGATTTTAAATCTCAGTTTTCACACACCCATTCAGTTCAGTCTACTTGATAAGAATTAGCAGGAGTTAGAAATCAAGAAACATACTGACTGCTGGCAACTTGAAACTCTAGCTGTTTTATCTTTAGTAAAAAAAAAAAAATTTGCATTGCATTTTAAGAACTATCGGCTTTTTAAGAGCCAGACTTTCTGTACCCGTCAGCATTCCACAACTGACTGAAGTTTGTATAGCACAGGGAATGTTTACTTTATAGGGAAGCAAATTATAAATCATCAGTAAGCTTGTTAATGAGTAAGAAGATTCTATAGTAGTATAATGTTTGTCTGTTTTTTAAATAAATTGACTCATAAACTCATTTTAATTGAATAAAACTGCTCTTTGTGTTGTTTAGTTAGCCTAGTTCTTCATCTTGAGACAGAATTCAAGCCATTGGGCCTCCAGTAAAGGAGAAGTTAGCAAACAGTACTTTTGTGGCAGTAAAATGACACTGCACGGAGAGAAAGCATTAAAAGTTGGAAACACCTTTCTTCGAAATTTCTTGGTGTAGATAATTTTCGTACCCACTTTGAAGTTCTCATCAGGCTATAATCTGTGCCCCTGTGGTAATGCTGCAGCTGTTCATCTGGAAAGCTGGGAGAGTTGATTTCACCTAAGCTTGTGTTTTTTAAAAATGTAAATATCATTTAGCAGAGAAGCTAGAATATTGAGAGTTTAGGGTTAAGAATGTGATTACATATTAGAAACACTAATAATAGAGAACAAAGAAATACAGGCTATTGCCTGATAAAACAGTTAAGTTTTAGATATGCTGATTTGCTAACCTGTTAATGTTTTTTCAGTTAAGTTTTCGGAACAATGTTAAGTTGTTAAAAAATTATTTTTACATAAATATGAGAGAACCACTCAAATGGACCATTTCATTGATTTAAAGTAGAAATTCCTTCAGAAGACTGAAAGTAAAAACTCTGATTTTGGAACATAATTAGGAAAGTGTTGATTTTAATTTTTGTGAGTGGTTTGATTTTTAGTATCTGGGCTAATTTAAATTTTGCCCATCTTTAAACTGTAAAATCAATACATTGGGTCACAGGATGCGAGAAGTGTAAAAATATGTTTGTTTGCTTTATTATTGTACTAGGTGAATGAAATTATTTTTCAAAAATTTTTTGGTATAATGGCCAATTTCATGTCAGGACTAGAGGATGTTTCTGTATTAGTGACTGTTGGCTCAGCTTGTCTCATTCTCACTTGCTAGCTGAGGCCTGAGATTTTCTTTAAAGCAGAGATTAAAAACTTTCAAAACTAAATTTTCATTAGCTACTAACTAGCCAGTTAGAGTGCTTATCATTTCACTGCCCGACTCAGTACTGGGAGGTGGTAGCCAGGGCGTGCACGCTGCACCGAGTCCCTAGGGAAATCCCTAATACCCGCTTGCTTGCTTACAGACAAGATTTGCTAAGTTGCCCAAGTTGCAGATCCTCCTGCTTCAGCCTCCTAGAGTGCAGGGTTTCTAGGTGTTTTTTCTTGCTCTCCTTATTTTGATCATTTTTTCCCTCATTACTGGCTCTTAGTAATCCTACTTCTTGAAAGTTAATATTGCTTATCTTTGATTCTTAGTATTGTTTTAGATCACTTTGTAGATTAAGTCTCCTCAGATTTCCTGGTAGTTCTAGACTTGTCGGGTCCTGAACACTTGTCGTGCTTGACACCGGGAGTGCTGATGCAGAGGTGAAAACATAAGAAAGCAGCACTGTCAGAGCTTACCCATTGCAGGGCAGGCGGCCTCAAGTTTTGTCTGAGTAGCGGTGAGCAAGTTGTTTGTCATTGAATGCTTCTAAGGTTGACTGCAGGTTGTCTGCCAAGCTGGACAGACTTGAAGATTTGCAGCGAATATATCAAAAGGCTTTTTTGGCAAAAGTGATAGCATAAAGGATCATAAATGGGGGAGCTGTAAGTATTTGGTGCTGTGAAAGAGAAGAAAATGCATGTGGATGTAGCAAGATGAGAATCGGGTGAGATGGTGGGCAACGATCATAGCAAAGAATTTAGATTAATTCTGGAAAGGATTTTATGGTATAGGTAATTTGGGTTAAGTAGCTGATAGATTTAGGGAGGAGCACGAATGGACTGAGCAGAGAGACCATTATGAGGTTCTTAGAAAATGAATCAATTGGTAGCCTGAATGACAGACAGCAGTCACGTGGAGGTGTGAGGGCTTATTTGGCTTTTGCCAGGGAGGTAGTGTATTGGGCCTATTGATGTAGAGGAATTGGGAGACTCTAAGGAAGATCCTGCTTGAAAAACTAGGTAGGCTACCTGTTAAAATGAGCCTGCCTCTGACTTAGGAACTGATTCTTACATTTACTTCCTTTCTGTCTGCTACTTAGCCTGTTCTGTGGGCCTTGTCATTTCTTCTAATCCAGTGACTCCTAGGACTTCATTTTCTGTCTGTGCGGGGAATCCTAAATCTACATTTATAGGTGCAAGTATTTTTGAACTTCAGAACAATATGTTAGCTATGTTCCATGTGTGGATATCCTGTAACAGTGATTCTTAGGATTGATCTTAGAATAGGACTCCTGGGAACTTAACTGAAAATTTTTCTTGAGGTCCATACAGTCATATCTTGGTGAGTGGTACCACTGTCTGCTCAGATTGCAGGCCAGAAATCTAGAGATTATCTTTTATTCCGACTTTTCTTTCCCAGATGATACCAGCAACCCTTGATATTAGATCATAACCATATCCTAGGTGTGGTTTTTACTTTTTTATATCCATTACCTTGTTAAGTCCTCAGAACACTCCCACATGGTGAAGATGCCAGTATTATTTCAGAATGGGAAAAAAATGTAGATCCGTAGCGGTTGAGTGCCAGTGATCACACATCTAGGTTAAGACCTCAGGTTTGAATCCAGCAAATTTTTTGAACTTGTATTTCTTTCTTCTGAAACAGTTTCCCTTATTCATATATATATATATTCATATTTCTCCCACTTTTTGTGTGCATGTGTGTATACCTTTCTCTCTCTAAAGTCATCTGGGCCTGATGCTTTTAGAAGGATAATCCTAGAGTACCTTTTTTAGTGTCTCTTATAGGATTTTGTATTCTGTGAGCTTATTTTGGTAAATTATGTTTCATTGTGCAGGGACTGGAAAACTGTAGGCTCTAGACCAAATATAGCCCACTGCCAATTAATACAAAATTTTATTTAAACATAGACACACCCATTTATGTACCTGTTGCTTATGGCTGCTGTTGTGCACTCATGGCAGAGTCGAGTGCCTCGGACAGGCCTTAGATCCACAAGGCCAATATTATTATTTTAGCCCTTTACAAAAAAAGTTTAGGTGGATTTTCTGTTTTACTATAAATTATATGCAGTGTCGTTTTCTCTTTATAAAATGACATTTCTGTTCCTAGTACTTTTAAGATACCTCTTTTTTGTTGCCATTGTTGGGAATAACTAAATTTCATTTGACTTAATAATAATGTTAGTGCTCCATATTTTACTGTGCTCCACAAATACTGAAACATGTTGAGATACATTTTTTTTAAGTACTCAGCATTGTAAAACTGTGTTCCTGAATGGGTGCTTTCATAAATTTCTGTTAATTTTAGGTTTCTTGCCATTTTGATGGTCAGTGTTAAATCCTTCCCTCTTACAACATTTCAAACCATTTACAGAATTAAATGTTAAAGAAGTTTTAGAAAATCATTTTAATTTAGTTTTTAAGTAGTTTTATTTGCTAGTTCTGTCATTTCTAAGGGCATTGTATTGTAATCCAGAAATTTGATAACATATTTTTATATTTGCAATTAATTGATACTTTAGCACTTCGTGGTTTTTGTGTTTGACTATCGTTTGTCAAAATGTTATGTATCGTCAAGGATTTTTTTCTCTTCTTTTTCTGTCCATTTTGATGTCCATTTGCTACTATGAGGTTTCAGTATATTAAAGTTCTTAGCTGTGTGTATCCTTGTAGTTTTGTCTTCTATTGCTATAAAATGTATTTGTGGTACATGTCTTGGATTTTTTTATTTTTTGGTCTTACATTTACTATCTTCATTTAAATTTTCTTAGCATTTCTTAGTGATATGTATCTATGCTTTTTTGCATTGTTTTGTTTCATGAGTAATTTTTGCAAAATATTCTTTAGGTTTGTTTTTCTTAACCCAGTTAAAGAGCCTTTATCCTTTTAATAGGTAAATTTAGCTCTTTTGTATCTATTGTGATTACACTGGGGGCTTTTTTTGACATCTTATTTTGTGTTAACTGCAATTTTTTTCTCTTTCCATTGG
Source organism: Ctenodactylus gundi (assembly GCA_004027205.1). NCBI lineage: Eukaryota > Metazoa > Chordata > Mammalia > Rodentia > Ctenodactylidae > Ctenodactylus > Ctenodactylus gundi. The sequence continues at coordinate 43,684 of PVKB01000402.1, read as the reverse complement.
TTTGGCATCTTAATGATACAATTACTGTGAACATTTTTAATATATAGAATACATAATATATTTGTAGAATAGCAGAATTACTCAGTTTCTGTATCTATTATTTGTTTACCCCCCTACCCCTTCCTCTAATGACTATAACTTCTCCTTCAGGCTTTACTGCCAGTCCCTTTTTTTAATGTGCGAGTCTATTTCTGTTGTTTAATTTTATAAGTAGTAGTTAGCACTGTCTCAATTTCTTTCCTCTTTCTTTCTTTTTTTATCTTTTTGACACAAATCTTGCTCTGTAGTCCAGGCTGGTCCTGAACCCACTGTATAGCACAGGCTGGTCTTGAACTCAGCAGTCCTCCTGCCTCAGCCTAGAGTGCTAGGGATACAGATGTGCAGTCACTTTGGGTTTAGTTTTAGGGTTTGTATACAGGTCTTTTTACAGGTCGTTCCATGCTTGCGTGTGATTTATCTTCTAAAACTTGAATATGTGCATAAACAACGTTTTCTCGCCGCTTTCTCCCATAGAGAGAACTCTATTCAGGTATTACACATTTTTAAAAAGTTTTTAGTAATAAATGTTAGGTCGTTAACAACAGTTACAGTAGTGAGTGACTGACACCATAAGCTTGTATTCAGTTGCCAGATACCATGCTGAGTCTAGCCCTAAGCATGTAGAAATTGAGTTAAAAGTTTTTGTGTTTCCCATAGTTCCTTTCTTACATATGCTATGTCTTTCTATCATTTTGGAGGTACTTTAGAATATTCTAATGCCATCTTGTTCTCAAGAAATGCGTTTTTCATAGCTGATGTCTGCTTATTACCCTGTGAGATGCACCAAGAAATATACTTAATTGCTACGTAGAGGGTGCACTAATTTATCTAGGAGACAAGATTTCTATACACAGAGTAATTAAACCTAGAAACTACTTGGCTCAGATTATTAAAAACAAGATGTCAATGAGCATCAAAAAGAAAGAAAAGGGTTCCAAGTAGTAGATAGAATGTAATTTATTACTGCCATTTCTCCCGGACTACTGTTCACTTGCATTTCCTTAGAAATTGGAATCACATTGACAGAAAATAATGGCCAAGCTCGTATATTTTTAGAGAATGTTATGAGTGGTAAAGACAGTACACTAGCTGTTCTAAGAAGGAAGACAGTAATGAGGTTAGACTGTTTCATGACAGAGGCTGGAGGGCTGAGGGTAGGCAAGAGGGAGGTGAATGGCTCTTGTGAACTGCACGAATGACTGAGGCTCTGATCACATCATGTACGTTACAGGCATTTGATACTTGTTTTCTTTAGGCCGAAATAATAGTTTCTACTTACCAAGTGGCACAAGTATGCTGGACAGTTGACCAGAGTGTCCCTTGGAGAAGGATACAAGAGATTGTCCTGGTGGTGAGGGTGGGACTGTTTTATTTTAAGAATTAGAACTTCTGACCCTTTAACAGAGTGTTCTCTCCAGTAAGTTGGAAGTGTTTTGCTGCTCCATTAACTTGACAGTGGTGTCTGTGAGGATATATCAGGCAGAAACAAACTGCCCCAGATGGGTGAAGTGGTATTTGAAGTGGCAGTCATTTAAGAATAGCTACTGTATATACAGCCTTATCCTCTGTGCTTTGTAATCATCACAACCTTTAACCTGAGTACAGCTCTGCAAAGTCTTGGTAGTCGTAGTCAAGTTTATCCAATTTGCTTGAAGACAAAAAATATTCAGTAGAAGCAGAGCTGACTTGAAACCTGACTTCTGTTCCAGGCAATCTACAGTTTTAGATCTGGGGCATATTTTTTCCTTTTGAGACATTTCTGTCAGTTTATTTGCTTGCTTTGTCCTTTTTAGGTGTTGAAAAATTCACTTATTCATACATTAGACACGTGATTATTTCATCAGATTTGCTAAAAACAAATTATTTCTCCAAATTTTAATTAGTTTCATATATTTTATTCTATTACCTTTGTATTTCCGTATTCTCATTTGTATTATCTGGTTCAGACTTTGTGTTTTATCAGTAAAAAATATTGTTAGCTTTGTACAGAAACCAGCAAGTTGTCTTCTATCCTTATTCTTAAGACTGGATCTCGTTCTGTAGTCCAGGCTCATCCTAAACTCTGCCTTTATTCTTGTCTTGCAAAGATTTTAAATAGGGAACAAACAATTTAAAATGAAGCAGAATGTGAAGAGTTAACAGAGAATTGAGGGTTCTTTTAGGATATGAAATCCATTTGGCATAAGCCAGGAATGGGGCCACATGCCCATAATCCCAGCACTCTGAGACCCTGAGGCAGGAGGATCTCAATTCAAGCCAAGCCAGGGCAACTTAGAGAGACTCTGTCTCAAAATAAAAATTTTTATAAAGGAATAGAGATGCATCTCAGTGCAAAGGCCCTGAGTTCACCTCCCTCCCACCCCCAATACTACCAAGAAAATATCCTTTTAAAAAATTTGGCACATTTGTTCTTTTAGTCTTCAGTGACTCTTACGGTTATGAAATAAATACTTGCTTTCTGATGAGAAAGTAGTTTAGGCACGAGATGGTGAAATGGGGTATCACCGCAGCCAAGGGTTCTCTGCTCCCTTCATGATTAGCTAGGTGAAGTTTGGTTGCTGCCAGTGGTGTCTCCTGAGAAAGCCTGAGCCTGTGGGAGAGGAAATCCCCTCACCTGGGAAGCCTCTGTTCTGCTAGGATTGTTTGTAGTGCCTTTGACTTTAGATGGCTTACTGTGGAGGTATACTTTACTGGCTAATCTTTTCCACCCCTTTTCTTTTGTTGGGATTAGTGCCAGAACAGATAAAGCCCAGTGTAAGCCAGCCTCAGCCTGCCAACTCTAATAACGGCACTTCCACAGCAACCAGCACTAATAATAATGCCAAGCGAGCTACAGCCAACAGCAGTCAGCAGCAGCCACAGCAGCAGCCACAGCAGCAGCAGCAGCCTCCGCCACCGCCGCAGCAGCCGCAGCAGCCGCAGGCCTTGCCTCGGTATCCTCGCGAAGTACCTCCACGATTTCGCCACCAGGAACATAAGCAGCTTCTAAAGAGGGGTCAGCATTTTCCTGTCATAGCAGCAAACCTGGGATCTGCTGTTAAGGTGTTAAGCAGCCAGTCAGAAAGCAGTGCTGCGACAGATCAGCAGCCGCAAAATAACGGAGAGGTGCAGAGCAGCGAACACGAGTCAGGTGAGAGGAGGCGTTTCTTCGAGACTCTCGCTCTAGCGACATGAGTCGTGTAGCAAGATGATGGACTCATAGCTTTTTGGTAATGTATTTGTATTTGCCAGGATCTGAGCTTTTGTATAAGAGTCCTGCACAGGGATTTATAAATGGAGAAACTTAAAAATGTTCCTGTAAGTCTTGCCCATCTTACTCTAAAAATGGGAGTACACTCCCGTAGGTTCTCCCATTTCGATAAGGAACTTGCAGCAAAAATTGGATATGAGTATAAATAAAATTGAGTATCTTCCCCCAGATCACGTGCTACCTACACAGTTGTACATCATATACTGTGCTTAGTCTAACTTTGTAACCCTGTGAGATGTTTTTCTAATTGACCCAGGTGAAGTTACTCATTCTCTACCTTTTGTGCTCTCATATTACCAAGAATTACTCTGTATATTATAAATTATTATGGTATTTCACAGCTAATAAGTAGCAGATTCTGGACTCACATCAAGATCTGACTCCAAAGCTATGCTCATACCCACCATGCTGTGCTTTGGCAACATACTGGATGTGATAGGTAAGGAGGAAGAGGACACCAGTGGGCATTTTCAAGTATAGGTACTTAGAGCAGAATGTCATTACCAGAAAGGACACAAGTTTAAATTGTCCTGATCTGTTAACACATGTGTGAGACTGGTAAGATAACTTTCATGTCACCCTGTGTTTGGTTCATGGTGGTGGGTGGTACCCAAACATACGAGATTGCTTTGTGGATCAAGTTATATGACATATTAAAGCAACCAGCCTACTGCCTAATATTTAGGTGCTGAATAAATTATCTTTTCCATAACATTTATAGGAAGACACTTTTCAAAAAGAGTGTGGTTTAGACAGTACATCCAAGATCACATAGTAGCTAACTAGTAATTTGAATTTTATTTGAGAAATCAGGTTAGGAGTAAATATATTAGCCACCAGCATAAAGAAAACAGTACTCTGTTTATGGCCATACCATCTTAAGTGCTCCTGTGAGCACCTAGAACTGACAGAGTGGGCCTGGTTGACTCTTGAATGGGATGGAGAGGATAGGGAGATCCCTGGGAGAGACTATACAGAGACTTGAGTTATGGGCTCTGAACTAAGGAAGCTGGTGTGATAGAAAAACAACAGCAAGGTCGGGTAGTAAGTTTAGAAAATTGTTGAGTATGCCTTTTCAGTTTGGGAAGTGAAAGAATAAATTATTTTTTAAATAAATAGGAGTGTATGAATTTTTTTCTCAAAAGGGAATACAGGTCAAACAATCCCACAGATATTATAGACGTCTGTTGAGGTGAGAAGGCCCAAGATGTGGGCACAGGAAGATGTCCTCAAGGAAAGCCCACAAGCTGCCTGTTTCTACTTTAATGTGGCAGTTGAGATGGAAATCAGCTAAGTACCTGAGTTGACTCCCCAGTACCACATAAGCTGGGTGTGGTGCCCCAAGCCTGTAATCCCAGCACTTGGGAGGCCAAGACAGGATGATTGCTGTGGGTCCAAGGCCAGCCTGGGCTATGGAGAGCCTGTCTCAAAAATAATAATAATAATGAAGGTCAGGAGGGTACAGCAGTGTGGAGTTAAATACCAAAGCACCTAGAGAATGCATACATGAAGTAAAGCATTCCCAAGAGCAACTTCAGTTGTACTTTTGTCTTTTTAAAAATAATTTCTAAATCTCCAATTAACCAAATAATTTGCAGATTTATATTAAATTCTTTTTTGTATGTTCCAGCCATAATAATAGAAACGTTGGCTGCAGAATATCCCATGAGGAGTCATTGAATCAGAGAAGACTTCTTAGAGGGACCAGATCTGTTCTGGTTCCTGAAGGCTCATTCTCTTAATACCAATGAACTCTAGGGGACTGACCTTTACGGTGTGCTTACTGTAACCCATACATCGCTTCAGCCCATTTAATTCTTGTTTTGCGGATGGTATAGTGTTGTGTTCATTGGCAGGCAGCTTAGTCAACGAAGAACAATGTACTGAGCAGTATGAACAACATAAGCAGTAGTCAGAAACATGGAAATTGGGTGTTGGTATGTAAAGGTTGTTCAGAATTGTGGGAACATAATCTTTTCACTTTGTATTTTTGTCTATTTTTTAACTTTTTGAACACAGATGGTTGATAGTGTAGACTTGGCATGTAATGAATAGTGATACAGAGACATTCGCTTGCAGTTTCCATGGTAAAGAAAATAAAAGGTGTCAATATGCCCCCCTTGTCCTCATTTAATACATTCCTCATTCATTTAGCGCAGTCAAAGAATGAGGTTGATACCTAGATGAGGTTGAATATTTTGTAAGTCAGACGCTGTGCACTAAAGGCCTTCCGAGGCTGGAAGGTAAGTGAAGTGCAGGATGACAAGTAGAAACTGCATTTTATGTGCTGGTTGTGTATACCTTTCCTAAGTACCTTTATATTTTTATTTTTGTTAGGGTCCTGTGCCGGTCAGACCAGATAGTTCTATTTTTATGGCTGTGCCTCAAATATTGACTGATGGTTTTTACTGAGAACTTTTTTTTTCTTTTTAGTTAACTTCTTAAGAGTCATAACAGGCCACGACGAAAGGATCTCGAGAGAACTAATACGCTGAGCAGGGCTAGCAGCGATATTTTTCTTAAGAACCAAAATGTGCTCTCTTTTTATCATTCATTTGATGTGATCCATATAGAATCAGAAAGATTGCAGTGAATAGTGAAAACATGTTTTCCATCCAAGGTCCCATCTGGACTTCACACACAACTTACTGCCTTTCATGCACCTCTGTGCAACACATAGATCAATTATGGTTGAACCATTTGAAAGTAAATTGGAACATTATATTTAATACTTCCCCAGTGGGTGCCTTGTAATTCCAGCACTTGGGAAGCTGAGGCAGGTGGATTGCTGTGAGTTCAAGGGCAGGCCAGCCTGGGCTCCATAGTGAGTCCAGAACTGGTCTGGACTACAGAGTGAGACCCTGAGAGAGAGAGAGAGAGAGAGAGAAGAAAGGGACAGATAGAGGGAGGGAAAGAGACGGACCCTGACTGTAAATATATATATTAGAAATATTTCCCCACATGTTTATCCTAAGAATAAGTATAGTATTCTGTACAGACATGACAAACATAATATTATCAAAAGAATATGGACAGTTTAACAGCACCTGGCTAGTCATCCCAAGAATGTACTGTTTTTTTCCCCACAGAATGATTCATTCATATAAAGCATAAAGCATGGAAGACATTATACAATATTAACTGATGAATTAATAATATATATTTATGTTGAATACCTCTGCGTGGCCCACTGAGGAAAGAAAAATAAACCAGAGAAAGGTTACAAGGTTTTTTCCTTATACTTGAGTAGTGTATTGCTTCAGGTAGGGCACTTAAGCATTTTTATGTTATTTTTATGTATTCCTATGTTTTGAATATTTCATTTTTTTAATACTTCTTTTTTGAGGAAGCTGCTCAAAGGGCTGGAGGAATGGCACAGTGATGAAGGCACTTGCCTTGTAAGCACAAGGCCCTGTTTTCAATTCCCTAGTACCACATAAGCGCGGGGGGTGGGGGTGGGGGACATGCATATATAATCCCAGCAATTGGGTGGCTGAGGCAGGAGGATTGCGCTGAGTCCAAGGCCAGCCTGGGCTACAAAGTGAGACCCTGCCTCAAAAAAAAAAAAAAAAAAAAAACCAGAGCTGCTCAAGGACATATGAGAAATAATGGTGACTAGACAAGAATTGGGAACATTTGAATTAAAAATGTTGACATTAAAATTTTTGGAGATTCTAAAGACTAAAACACTGCCCTTTCCTGTGGCTTTTAGCTTGGTTCTTTCACTGTTGTATGTCTTTGCTGTACTGTGTAACTTGCTTCTGACTTAACTCGGACCTTCCCCTTGATCTGTGAAATAGAATTTCTATTCTCCTTGGAGGAAAAAAAAGTTCCCTCCAAATAACCATGTTCTTGAGGCTCTTACACAATTTCTGTCTCCCTCTTAGACATAGGCATGGACTGTGTAGGCTCATATGTTATATCAGTTCTCTGCAATCTGGTACCTGCTCACCTGACCAACAGAGCTCTTACTAATGTTTAGTCTCTGATCTTTTGACTATTAAATGCAGGCTTTTTTTAAAAAAAAATTTTCATTGTAGTTTTTTTAAAAATGATTTTATCTTAACAGGTAACTTTTCTCCACTGCTTTCTGCTTCTTTCTTAAACTTCATTCCTTCGTCTCTGTGTGCCATATACCTTTTATTTTCCTCATACCTCTCCACTTTTTTCTGTACTTCGCAGTGATTCTTCATCCAACTCCTAGATTTTACTATTTCCCTTGACATTGTTTCCCCCTTTCTGGTTTTCATTTTTCTGGATATCTCTGGCTGCTTTTGGGCCCCTCAAACTCAGTATGTCCATTATCTCGCCCCCATACCACCGCCTCCTTCGGGATTTGCTTGTTCAGAAAATTGACACACCCACTTAGTAAGTAACCCCCCTAGAATCTTGAAATCAAGCTTGACTCCTCCTTCCTTTGTATCTCATAAGCCACCGTTTACCATGCTGTGCTGGTATTTTAATTCCAAAGTATTTTGTGTTTTCTTCTCTCCTGACTTGTGCCAGTAGGTGTGGGTGGTTGAGGTGCTTACCATGTGGTGTAGAGAAAGACCCCCAGGAATGCCTTCTGTAGCTTTGTCTGCTATCCTCATCCCATGTCTTAAGCTAGAAGCCGGCCATGATCGATGCATTTCTTTTGTCATGCTATTGTCTTCAGTCCAGAACAAAAATTGGCTTGCAGCCTGTATCAGTCCAGTTTTATTGGAAGTCTGCCATGGATTTACACATTGACTATGACTGCCTTCAAGCTACAGTGACAGAGTTAGTTGCAACAGACCTTTACAGGAAAAGTTCACCAATCTGATTCTAAAGCTCAAATAACTGAAAAGAGATACCTTAACGTTCTTAAGAGCCATTTGAAATTTTGCATCTAAGTTGCTCTGGTATTCCCAGGTGGTACATCTTGTACTCCTTGGAAACATTGTAAAACCTAAATATTATTTAGCTCTGAGTCTCTTCTGATGAGATTTAAAGTCATTATGGTAGAAAGCAAGTATTTGACTGTTTTGTTATATGCTACATATTTTGTAAGAAAAATGTATAAATTTTGCTGAGTCTCAATTCTTCCTGAATATGCTGTTTATCAGTCATCGAGTTATTACCAGTCTTTGTTGTACCGCCATGTAACCTCTTAGAATAGATACCCTACAGTACGTTATTTTTTAGAGATTTAGTGTTAGGGTTACCCCTTCTATGAGCGTTTGTGTAGGAATATAGGGCTGATGACATTTTGGATTTCCAATGTTTCTAAGTTATATTTGGCCAAATCTTGGTTTGCGAGCAGTATAGCAATGTATGAAAGTTCTTATTTTGTGTAAGAAATCACGGTGTAACTTGGCCCTTGTTCTTTTTAATGACACTTGTTTTGGGTGGGGGATGATATTCTGCCTGTTGATGTTCTTTATGTTTACACTCCAGATACTTTCTTTGAACGATGGATTTTTGGGTTTTGTGTTAGAAAGAAAAATATATTTGAGTTCTTCCAACTCTGAAATAGGCTATAACTCTGAAATGTTTTTGTTGTTACTCCTGAAGTCATGTTTTTCCCCACTTTTAGTTGGAATAGTTTCTCTCCTCTCGCCCTCACTCCTATACCATTTAATTTTTCTTTGTCAGCTGCAACCTTTTTCAACCATGCTATGACTTATCCTTGGTAACACTTTTGTTTTAATCTAATTTAGAATTTAATTGCAATTATTAAGTAGATTCTAGATTTGAAATGGGATTTTTTTCTAATACCTACTGAGAGTACCTCTCCTTGTTTTCCTGAAACCACAAGAAGACATATAGCAAAAGACCAGGTAGATCACCCTGCCGTCTCCCAAGCAGGTCATAACCAGAATCTGAGAACTTTTTTATTTTAACACAAGAGGTGACAGAATTCTATCACAAAATATATTCTAGTGTTCACCCATTTATTTTGCTGTATTCTGACTTACCTTAAAAAGTGTCACTTTTTAAAAGTAGTCAAATCTGTCATTTCTTTTCTGCTTTTTTATGTACAAAAATTCTATTCAATTATATGACTCCAAAGTTGTATGCTTTTAATATATGAATCATTTAGTTATTTTTATCCATCATCTCACTGAAAAATATTATTCAGATATTGTATGTTACTTTCCCCCACCGATGTAAAATCCTAACTTTTAACATATTTTGTTGACATATACTTGGGGTTGTTCCTGGATTACATTTATTATGATTTGTTTGACATTTTCCATACTCTCAGTGCAATGCTAATTAGTACATGGTAGTACAGATTCCCATTCTTATAAATTCTTGAGATTTTTTTTTCAGGGAGTTACTTGTTTTACATTAATTTTAAAGTTACTTAACTACAGGCTCTGCTCAACAATTTCTTATAATTAAATACTATTTTTACCTTATCTTATTCAGAAACAAGATTCTGTATTTAAGTTGTCTTCTGTTGTCTATAATAAAATGTAATCATATAGGACTTTCAGGGTTTTGTTTTGCTGTGTGTTTTGCAGTACTGGAGATGAAACCCTGGGAACTCGGGCATGCTAGACAAGTACTCTCTTTACCATTGAACTGCATCTTCAGTTTGACTTTTAAGTATTTTTGTTAGATCCCAAGTGATTTTACAGCTCTCATTGGTTAGGATCTTTCTTGCTATTTCATTTTCTCATTGAATTTTCCTGGTATATTGGAATACTATTGTCTTTTACGTATTGATCTGTTTTGTCTGCTCTTTTTCATCCTTACCTTTCATTGTTGCATCTTACTCCACGGGTTAGTATTTCTAGCACAAGACTGAATAATAGTACTGATGACAAATTTTTTTTTCCTCTTAACGGTGGGGATGTTGTTTGTGTTTTATTTACTGTTAAATTCTGAGTCCGTGAATGTTTTAGATGGTCATTTTTACTCTTGCTAAGAATGAGTGACAACACCTGCATGTTTGGCAGCGGAAATAGTTTTACAGTAGTCCTGGATAGGACAGAGATGATAATTGAAATAATCTAGATTTGAAGGAAAAATGCATGGATTTGGGATTTTGTGTTGTTTTTAGATTTGCTATACACAGAGAAAAATAAAGGATGGACCTTAGATTTTAGGAAATGACTGGTTTGAGGAAAACAAGTAAAAATAAAATAAATGTCTTCCCCCTGAAGTCTAGGCTGATCTAGAATTTGCTATGAAGCCCAGGCTGGCCTGTGCTCAAAGAAATTCTCTAGCTTCAGCCTCCCATATGCTGGGATTGTTAATTATGTGCTACCACACCCAGCTTACGTGGTGCTAGGGAATTGAACTCAGGGCCTTGTGCTCTAACGATGCTGTACTGTTTGGAGGAGATTCCTGTAGTGAAGTAAATCTGTGAGCTGATCAGTACAGAAGTTTAAAGTAAACTGGTTGTTATATGATTGCTCATTGTGTTCTCCATTAGGGAGGGATGGAAATAACAACCATGTTTCGGAGAGAACGGAAAGTGATCATTGCCATGCACTTATTATTGATACTAAATGACCTTTATTAAGTACCTATTATGGGTCAGACATGTTTCAAAGCACTTCTCTTTAATTCTCATGGTCGTATGAGATTGATACTAGTACTTTTTCTGCTTTCCAGATGAGAAAACTAAGTCACAGAGATGTCAGAGAGCCTACCTGTGGTAATACCGCTAGTACTAATAGCCAAACATCTCTTAAACCTGAAGAGTCTGGTTATATAGAGTCAGGTGCTTTTAATCCCACACAGAACACCAGATTTGCTGACAACGGTGAACTGAATGCATTGCATAAGGGACCGCGGCAACAAAACAGCCAGGCTGAGAAGTTTCCCCATTTCACAGATTCCAGTCACATAGCTACTACATAGCCTTCATAGTTGGGTGCAGGTGTGTCTGAGATCCCCGCCATATATTCTTAGCGCCCTGGATTTTTAAATTCTGACAGATCCTGCCCTTTTCATTTTAACCTGTGAACCTCAGTTGATGCTCAGTACCTGTGAAGGCAGTACCTGTGTTCTAGGATCATTTTGAGGACTCAGTGATAAGTTTGTGTAAAAACTTCACAGTACATAATAGCGAATGCTAGTCATCTGTGATATTGCTGATGACGTGGATGCATGTGCACTTGTTGACTTGTTTTTACCCAATGAGAGTGACTTTTTGATGTTTTTATTTTATGAGAAATCCTCTTTCTGGGCAGTGAAAGACTCCAATTGCATTTGACAGCTTAGCAAAATGATTTATGAATAGGAAGAAGAGATTCAGGTCATCTTTGGGGTTTTGAAATACATACGTAGTGAATTACACCTACGTTTCTGATGTCTTGTCTGGTCACTTTTCCTGCCACTCGTTTTAGCTTATCATCTTTTAGTACTTAGTTTTTGTGCTTTGAGAGAAAATGATGCAAGCTGAATCTGATTTTCTTTATTAACTACCCTAATGGTGACTTAAATTTGTTTCCTTGGCCTTTACCTCCTGAGGTTAATTCATCAGGCCTAGGACATAACTTGAACATGTTTATTAAGAGCCCTACATGTGGTTCTGATTCTTAGTCTAGTAGAGGGCTACAGTCTAGGCAACACTCTCAATGCCAATCTAAATGCAAACACTTTGCACAGGTTAATATGTCTAAGGAATTTCTGCCTACCTGGTCCTTAACCTACATGAGAATAAAGAATCAGGAGAGCTCTTACAAACACTAGAACTGCCCTCATTATAGCAAAATAACTAGATAATATTATATACCAGAAAGTCTGAGATTATAGGATTATTTGGCTTGTCATTTATGGTTTGTCAGCAGCTGACTTTTTAAAATTATAATTAAGAATCTTTCAACATATCCGTTATTTTTTTCTGTTGTCTGTTAGTAAACGTGGCTACAAAGGTAAATTAAGTAAAAATGGTCTTGTTTGTGTCTGGTGTTTCAGCTGAATATGGAGACTGCTAAAATGGAAAGAGAGTAGAGAAGCCTTTGGGATTTTTATAAGTTTGTTATTACACCCAGAACAGTGGTGTAGACAAGCTGTTCTAGGAAACAGGATGGGAAAGTACCCTTAATATATTTAAAATTCATTTATTAAGTTTGGGTTATTTATTCTTACCCATCTTTGCCCCTTCCCCTTCTTGCCAAAGGAAGCCTTAGAGCCTGGACTACCTCCCAGTCCTTCCTGACTCACATTGTTTTATTTGCTGATATGTTAACAGTTTGGTCATTCAGCGACATTTGTTGAACTGGTGTGTGTGTTCCAACTCTGCTCGAGAGTCTTAGAATTAGATCAGTGAGCAGAGCAGCAAAGTAGAGTGTAGTTGGCTAGAAGACAGCTATTGCCCTAGTGACCATCCTCCCAAGTGTCAGACCTTACTAAAAGTGAGCAACCACGTGCTTTTATAGTATATTTAATGTTTTTGAGACTCCTTAGTGTATTTGTGAAAGTGACACCTTCTAAATAGTTGTATTTCTCCTTTATTGTAGATACAAACCACAGTACTTCAGGATCCCATTATGAAAATTCCCAGCGGGTACCTGTGTCGTCTTCAAGTGACTCTAGCACAAACTGTAAGAATGCTCTTGTAAACGACTTGGTGGAAAAAGAAGCATGGCCCTCGGTCCCTGGGAGTGATCCAGAGTTGGCCTCAGAATGTGTGGATGCTGATTCTGCCTCCAGTTCAGAATCGGAGAGAAACATCACTATCATGGCTTCAGGGAGCACAGGTGGTGAGAAAGAGAGCCTTCGGAGTAGCACTGGACTTGGCTCCCAAAACAAGTTCGTGGTCGGTAGCAGCAGCAATAATGTGGGCCATGGAAGTAGTCCTGGGCCGTGGGGGTTTTCCCATGGAGCCATAATAAGCACATGTCAGGTCTCTGTGGATGCTCCTGAAAGCAAATCAGAGAGTAGCAACAATAGAATGAATGCTTGGGGCACTGTAAGTTCTTCATCAAATGGAGGGTTAAATCCAAGCACTTTGAATTCAGCTAGCAACCATGGTGCCTGGCCAGTATTAGAGAACAATGGACTTGCCCTAAAAGGGCCTGTAGGGAGCGGCAGTTCTGGCATCAACATTCAGTGCAGTACCCTAGGCCAGATGCCTAACAATCAGAGTATTAACTCTAAAGGGAGTAGTTCTACCCATGGTACCTGGGGAAGCCTTCAGGAAACTTGTGACTCTGAAGTAAGTGGTACACAGAAGGTTTCATTCAGTGGTCAACCTCAAAATATTACCACTGAAATGCCTGGACCAAATAACACTACTAACTTTATGACCTCTAGTTTACCAAACTCTGGTTCAGTACAGAATAATGAACTGCCTAGTAGTAATAGCGGGGCCTGGCGCGTGAGCACAACGAGTCATCCTCAGATACAGGCTTCGTCGGTTATGAATGGCACTTCCCTTTCTCATCTTAGTAATGGAGAGTCAAAAAGTGGAGGCTCTTATGGTACTACTTGGGGTGCCTATGGTTCTAATTACTCTGGAGACAAATGTTCAGGCCCTAACGGCCAAACTAATGGTGACACTGTGAATGCAACTCTAATGCAGCCTGGCATAAATGGGCCTATGGGCACTAACTTTCAAGTTAACACAAATAAAGGAGGAGGGGTTTGGGAACCCGGGGCAGCAAGTTCCCAGAGTACATCGTGGGGAAGTGGAAATGGCGCAAATTCTGGAGGAAGTCGGAGAGGATGGGGAACCCCTGCACAAAACACTGGCACTACGATACCCAGCGTCGAGTGGAGCAAACTGCCTAGCAATCAGCATTCCAATGACAGTGCGAATGGCAACGGTAAGACGTTTACAAATGGATGGAAAGCTACTGAGGAAGAGGATCAGGGTTCTGCCACATCTCAGACAAATGAGCAAAACAGTGTGTGGGCCAAAACAGGAGGTACAGTGGAGAGCGAAGGTACTACAGAAAGCACTGGACGCCTGGAGGAAAAGGGGACTGGGGAAAGTCAGAGTAGAGATAGAAGAAAAATTGATCAGCACACATTACTCCAAAGCATTGTAAACAGAACTGACTTAGATCCACGTGTCCTATCCAACTCCGGTTGGGGACAGACTCCTATTAAGCAGAATACTGCCTGGGATACCGAAGCATCACCTAGAGGGGAGCGAAAGACTGACAATGGGACAGAGGCCTGGGGAAGCTCTGCAACACAGACTTTTAACTCAGGGGCATGTATAGATAAGACTAGCCCTAATAGTAATGATACCTCATCTGTATCGGGGTGGGGCGATCCCAAACCTACTCTAAGGTGGGGAGATTCCAAAGGCTCAAACTGCCAAGGGGGGTGGGAAGATGATTCTGCTGCTACAGGAATGATCAAGAGCAATCAGTGGGGGAATTGCAAAGAAGAGAAGACCACATGGAATGATTCACAAAAGAACAAACAGGGGTGGGGCGATGGACAAAAGTCAAACCAAGGTTGGTCCGTTTCTACCAGTGATGGCTGGGGAGAAACCTCAAGGAGTAACCATTGGGGTGAAGCTAATAAGAAATCTAGCTCAGGAGGTAGTGACAGTGACAGGTCCGTTTCTGGTTGGAATGAACTTGGTAAAACTAGTTCCTTTACTTGGGGAAATAACATAAATCCAAATAATTCATCAGGATGGGATGAATCTTCTAAACCTAATCCTTCCCAGGGATGGGGGGACCCTCCAAAGTCTAATCAGTCTCTAGGTTGGGGAGATTCGTCAAAGCCAGTCAGTTCTCCAGACTGGAACAAGCAACAGGACATTGTTGGGTCTTGGGGAATCCCACCAGCTACAGGCAAACCTCCTGGTACAGGCTGGCTGGGGGGACCTATACCAGCTCCAGCAAAAGAAGAAGAACCCACAGGCTGGGAGGAGCCATCCCCAGAATCTATACGACGCAAAATGGAGATTGATGATGGGACTTCGGCTTGGGGAGACCCAAGCAAATACAACTACAAAAATGTGAACATGTGGAACAAAAATGTCCCAAGTGGCAGCAGCCGTTCAGACCAGCAAGCACAGGTACATCAGCTGCTGCCACCTGCAAGTGCCATCTCAAACAAAGAGGCAAACAGTAGCTCTGGTAAGTTCTTATTCTGTGAAGGCTTGTGGTCTTGCAGGTATTCTTGAAGGCGGGCTGTGTCTCACCTCACTGCCGCTGTAAAGTGTGCTTAGTGTGGGTATGTACAGAGAGGCCTTTTTGTTCTAGTCTAGAAAAGCTTGAGGAAATCACATGTGTGTTTGCCCATGTAACAACCCCGCCTCTGGCAGTGTTGAATCCTATATACTCCACTTGGTTAGTGTAGCAGAAGGCAGAACTAGAAAGCGGGCTCACACGGGAATGGTGTGCTCTTTTATTTGTGAGTCAGACCTTGATTTTTTGCCTGATTTGACTAAAACACCTCAGAAATGAGATAAGTATCTAAGTACAGTGCTTTTGAAATTTTTGGTGCTGTATTTGGGCCTTTGAAGGGATCTCTCACCTGCATGCCATGGATTACACCCACGACCTCTTGCTTGAGCCACTCTACTACACAGCTGGGTTTTTTTTTTTTTAAGTAAGCATAAAAACAAGTCTTCTTAAGAGTGTATGTATGAAACATTGATGAAACTGATGCTGTCATTAAAAAATATTCTGCAGGCATGTTTATTAAAGTGTAATTGGCCTGTTTTGAATATTTTAATGGAAGCTTTATTGAAAAGTAGTCTCTTTGGACATAGAAGTGTTTTTATGAATAATCCTTTTAGCACTTTTTTTTAGCCCAAGGCTAGTTTGTTTTAATTCAGGTTTAATTCTTAGAAGAAACAATCATGTGTCTAAGGGAAACCTCTTTGATTTGTCTGTTGGTTTGGTTTGGTTTGATTTGGTTTCATTTCGGGTCTCCCCCCTTCCCTTTTTCTTTTTTTGAGACCGTCTCGCTCTGTATCCAGGGTAGTCCTGAACTCAGTTGTGTAGCCCATGCTGGCCTTGAACTCAAAACAGCTTGCCTCAGCCTCCCAAGTGCTGGGATAACAGGTGTATACCACCACGCCCAGCTTTATGTGATGCTGGATAATTGAATTTAGGGTCTTGTGCTTGCAAGGCAAATGCTCAAGTGCTTTAATTGCTGTGCCATTCCTCCAGCCCCCAATTTTTTTTTTAACTTATGCTCACGGTAGGCTTTAGATGACTTAAACCTCAGTGCGTATTACTCAGCATATATAAATAAAAGTAGGGTACTCATCCATTGCTAGTCATGTAGGTGTTTTCTAGTTCAGTGATTTAGACTGTTGACCCTTTTACCCAGGGTCATCACCTACTCATTCCACTAGATTAGATTCAGAATGACTTGACTCTTTTAGGGACTCAACTCATCTTTGAAGGAAAATTATTTGCCGTAATTAAGATTATCCTAAAGAATTTGCTGTCGGCCCCAGGGACAGTTTCCAAAGAAGACATTAAAAAAGTGCACATCATAAAGTGAAATTATACTAAAGAGAAATGGTGTTTCTTTACATAAAATAAGTGCCATCTTTTTTTGCCTGTTAAAGCAGCAATATTAAATATGCAAAAAGAAGTTCTTTCGTGCTTGGTTTCCTAAGTATTCTTTATCATTGCTGTTGCTTTGTCTTGGCTAATGCCTTCTTTTCCTGCACTTTCTAAAGGCTGGGGTGAGCCCTGGGGGGAGCCTTCTACTCCAGCTACAACTGTGGATAATGGTACGTCGGCATGGGGTAAACCCATAGACAGTGGTCCCAGCTGGGGGGAACCCATTGCTGCTGCTTCCAGCACATCTACGTGGGGCTCCAGCTCTGTTGGTCCACAAGTGTTAAGCAAATCTGGTAAGTTATCCATAATCCCTGGTAGCAGTTCTTCAGCAATGGTGATGTTTCATTGACTACAGTTAAATAATTGACTAATATTTCTGTATTATTTATAATTATCCGTATAATACTGGCATAGTAGATGATAGTACAGGCTTTTGTGTTTATAGCATGATTTGCTTTTTTTTTACTTTATTGCATGATTTAGTTTCTGCTTCCTTGTTCGCTCATTTTTTTCTTGGAATGTAGCTATTAAGTATATATATATATATATATATATATATATATATATATATATATCCTTCATTCAGTCCAAATGATATTTTAGCAGGTTAGACTATTGAAATATAGGGAAACAGAATAGCATAACATGAGACACACATCAGAATGGCCAGATGTTCCCCAGAAAATAAGTGCAGTTTAGAAGGAGTCATGTTGAGTGCCTAGATCCTGTAGGAAATGCAAAAGCTGGTCTCAGGGAGAAGATGCCTTTTGCTTTGAACTTTGAGTGCTTTTTGGCCATTCTTATTGATAAAATGTATCAAAATGTATGTCTTCAAATTATGTATATTCTCTGCCCTTTTTGTCATTATCCAGATTAAGTGGACACAAGCAGTGTCGCAGTTGTCTATGTTTAAGGCCTGATTTGTAAAGACATGAGATATTTATTGAATTTTTCAGTAGAAATGTCTTCTTTTTGGGGCTGGAGGAATGACACAGAGGTTAAAGCACTTGAAAGGCAAGCGCAAGGCCTTGGGTTCAATTGCCAAGCACTACATAAAACTGGGCATGTTGGTACACGCCTGTAACCCCAGCACTTAGGAGGATTTCTGAATCCAGAGCCAGCCCGGGCTCCATAGTGAGTTCAGGACCAGCCTGGGCTGTAGAGTGAGACCCTTTCTCAAAAAAAAAAAAAAAAAAGCAGAAGTGCATTCTTTTTAATGGAACTTGAAGTATAAAGCATTCGTTCCAATTATACAGATTTGTGAAGAGAAATAAATGTATGTGACTTTGTTTAGATCCCCTCACTGCAGTCTTCAATATGTACTTGTCTTCCAGAAAGAATTGTTTTTATTAAAGCCTCTTTCTCTTTGTATCGCAAATCCACCCTCAGGGCCCAAATCTATGCAAGATGGCTGGTGTGGTGATGATATGCCATTGCCTGGAAATCGCCCCACTGGCTGGGAAGAAGAAGAGGATGTAGAGATTGGAATGTGGAATAGTAACTCATCTCAAGAGCTTAACTCATCTTTAAATTGGCCACCATATACCAAGAAAATGTCGTCAAAGGTAAACATTCCAAGGGCAATGCCCTTGGAACTTTAAATTCCAAAGGTAGTTTACCCTCAGAAAATTAACCTCCTGCCTGCCCGTTAATGGCAGTCAACATAGTCCAGGCAGTCCCCAACTTAGATATATAGCCTCTTGTATGGGCAGCCACCTAGGAAAACATGAGACCACAGGAACTTCCTTTCTCCCCACTGCTACAGCTTGGGATTTCTCTTCTCCTCCCCTTCACTGTGCTGCCTGGGGCAACCCTGTCCCAGGGTAGTACGTACAGTGTGGGGATGAGAAGAAGGGCAAATCTCCATGGTGCCTCTCCATTCCACCCCAAGTTCACCTTTCATCCCACCTTCCCGCCCTTCTGGAGTCCCTGACTTTGCCCTGTGCCCAGAGTCCCTAGTTTCCCTACACCCATCTACCATCTTTACCCTTCCACATTTTAAAAGGTCCTGTGACAGAATTTCCTAGGAATGGGCTAAGTTTGATTTTGTTTTAATATGTAGATGGACTATACTACCAATCCTTGTTTTACATCAGAACCATATATTAAAAGTACATTAAAAGCATTTGGAGCTGGAGGAATAGCGTAACTGTTAGAGTGCTTGCCTAGCAAGTGCAAGGCCCTGCGTTCAGTTCTCCAGCACCACATGAACTAGGTATATTGGTGCACATCTGTAATCTCAGCACTCAGGAGGCTGAGGCAGGAGAATTGCTGCGTTTGAGGCCAGTCTGGGTTCAGGACCAACCTGGACATGGAGCAAGAGCCTGTCTCAAAAACTAGGGCTTCCTATACCCCATATCTTCTTTGAAAAATTGGGCCAAATAAGCTGGTCATGGTGGCTCATGTCTATAATAATCCCAGCACTTGAGGGGCTGAGGCAGGAGGATTGCCATGAGTTTGAGGCCAGCTTGGGCTGCATAGTGAGCTCAGGACCAGCCTGAACTACAGAGCAAGACTGCCCCAAAAGGAAAAAAAAAAAAAAGAAAGGAAGAAAGAAAAAAAGAAAGAAAAAGTGGGCCAAGTTTTCTATACTGAACAAGCTCCCCAAATATTTCTGATACAGTGCCAGGTTTGAGAACCACTAATTTAGAGCAGTGGTCTTAAGAGGTAATATTGGAGGCCAGTACCAGATTTCTCCTGGGAATGTCTTTCAAAAATATATGCCCAGGCTCCCAAGTGATTCTGATATACCCTGCCTACTCTTTTGAGAACTCTGACCTTCTGAGGGGACCTTCAGAGTCAGATATCCAGTGAGTAGCTGGACTAGACTGCCTTTTTAATCCTAGGATGCAAAGTCTAGGACCTGCCATTTTCATTTTATGATGTTTTCATTTGGCTGAACTTGACTCTTGCCTTACCATATAGCTTATCAAGTGCTTTGACATGTTTTATACATAAGTCTTTTGGTTCTCATCACTTTCTAAAATAGGATGCTGATGAGGAATTTGAGACTGGAAAAGGTGGTGTCTTGCCCAAAGTTGCGTAACTAGTGAAAGAGCAAGGACTTAAGCTTAGGTCTTCCAATTCCAAGCCCTGTGTTCTTCCCACTGGACCGTGCTGTTTTGTGACTTTGTCTTTCCTTACAGGGTCTGAGTGGCAAAAAAAGGAGAAGGGAAAGGGTGTGTAGCCTTTTTACTCTTACTCCTTTGTTTCTACTAGTAAAAATCTTTAGAAAGCAACTGCAAACATTTATTTAGCTTCTGCTGTGTGCCAGGTACTGTGCTTGGTGCTGGGGATTCAGATACATTTATGATGAGCCGCAGCTTAAGGAGCTTGTAGTCTTGTATGGGGCATTAGGAAAGCTTCGAAAGAGTGTCAGCTGGATTTTGGAAGATACCTGGGGTGGGATATGGTGAAGGAAATAGCCTGATGTAACTAAAATATAGAAGTTTCAGAAAAGTAACAAGAAATCTGGCTCTTCAATTAGATTAAGGACCAATTGTAAGTGTTTTCAATATCATTCCAAAGAAATTGAACTTCCGATTTTGCATGAAATATGGAGCCAGTAGAGTAGAAGTGGATTTTTAAAATCCCTATCTTCTAAAGATAGACAACCCAGTAATAGTGTGAAATAGAAATCAGAACAGAAAACAGCCAGATTAGGGGGTCTTGGGAAGCTTCTGTGTTAATTTAAGTTACAAAGAAGGCTTTGAAGTGGGAAACAAGAAAGAAACTAATGTGAGAGACATTTTGGAATAGAAGGGACAGAGAACTGGAGAACTAGTTAGATACAGGCCTGGGAGTGAGAGGAAATGTTAAAGCCGACTTCAGAAACTTCGGACAGGGTTAGGTGCTTGCTTCAGAGACCTGCACTTAGTGGGGGGTGTTAAGAAGCTATGTTTTGCTTCACAGTCAGAAGGAACTGATAGTAGCAATGGGAAGGAGAAGTGAAGGCAACAGACTGAGAATGGTCCTGTGATGGTCACACAGATAAGAGCACAGCCCTTGTAGCTTGCGGGCTCGCTCTCTACCAGACCTGACCTGCTGCTGACCACAGTCCCATATACTCTCAGCTCAGGTCTCTGTGTGGTACCAGCCGTACCTGGCAAGCCACAGAGGCCGCCACTCCACATGAGGACTCCCACCTTCAGCTCCTGCTGGGGGTTATTATATTCTTGGCACACAAATGATTTTTTCATGTGGTAACACATGGTGTTTATTTAGTACATTGCACAACAGCATAATTAAATTACATATCAGATTTGTTCCTTTGGACTAATTTGAGGACCTAACCATCTTTTACTTCGGTAGGAGAATTCCAAAATGCCAAATTGCAACAGATCTTAGAGAACATAGTTCATTTGTCAGTGGAAATTGCTTGACTGACAGTTCTCCATTATTTACCAGCCCTTTTCTTTTTGTGGGTCACTGAGGCCCTTTGCTTCTGTCTCTTCCTTCTGACTGCTTGCCTTTAGAGATTTCTCTGTACATTACAGCTATACCAGAGGACTGGAGCAAAGGAAGTTGAAAATCAAATAAGTTGATTTTAATTGTTAACTCTGATAAGAGTTGATTGGAAGAGATATTATTGGCTAAAAATGAGAGTTGGGAATTGTCTTAAAAGTTTTTTTATTAATCCATCACTGTTCTCATAAATGAAGATGGCGATGGCATCTTTTCTACTCTTTTTATTTCACAAAGGGAATGATGAAAGGTGGAAATAAACAAGAAGAAGCATGGATAAATCCATTTGTTAAACAGTTTTCAAATATCAGTTTTTCAGTGAGTATGCTTTCTTACCAGTCCTTTCCTCCATAATGATAGTTCATAATTTCCATGGTAATTTCATTTTTTGTTTGTTTTCTTAAAAATTACTCTTCATCTTTGAATCCTTAAAATATGATTGAAGCTGTTGTAAAGTTGGCCATCATGCCTTAGTATTTATAGTTTTAGGTATAAACTTTGGAAATACCTCATTAAAATATGTATTACAATATGAAAAAGCTTTGTATCCACTTGAATTTCAGATAATGAAATACAGTAGAACTCTTCACCGTATATTTCCCTTGGCAAATTAATGTTTCTCTAACACATTGATTTTTCTTTATTCAGAGAGATTCACCAGAAGAAAATGTACAGAGCAATAAGATGGACCTTTCTGGAGGTGAGAGGAAATTAAATCAGTGTGTGTTTATTTATTGCTGATGAACACACACGTGAATGATGTGATCTCCATAGGAGCCCAGACCTCCATCAGGAGAGGGAGGAGATCTGTGCTTTCCCATGTACATTAAAATGCTGGGGGTAAAGAGTTAGTGCAGATCACTGTGCAAATCTAAGGTAGTGTGACAATAATCTGTGATTATGTCAGAATTCTGTCAGGAGTGTTATTTAGGCTGAGTGGGCTTAGTATTCTTGGGCTTCTTGCTCAGAGTCTTATGTACATACAGAGCTCGTTATGTGACAGACATCTCAGACCCTACTAGAGAAATGCAAGCTATTTGTATAATGAGACAGATACAGAATGGATAGTTGGAAGAGGGGAAGGAAAGGAGGAGATGATACAAGCTCCCTTCGGTAAAGGCACTGGGCAACTAGGTATGTATATCGTAAGGGGTTGGAGGTCCAGACTTCCTTCTGAAAACATAGGCTAAAGGTTTGAAACAGGTTACATGATTTGGATTTATATTTTTAAAAAATCATCTCAGGCATGGACTGAAAATACCTTAGGACAGAAACCATTGGCAGCAGAGAATGGGCCAAAAGATACTAAAGACTGCTCACCCAGTAGAAGTTTATTGTAGTACCAGTGATTGCTTTTAAAGCCCCAAACTAGCAGGTAGACGGAAAAATTGTAGCAGATACATTGAGATTTGGTACTTAATTCTAACAATTTTGTCCTAGAGCATGAAAGAGTGTGTGATGGAAGATGACTCAACCTGCTTGCCAGCACAGTTCAGCAGACAATAGTGCTGTTGGATTAGTCTGAATCTAGTCAGGAAAGTGGAGCTGTGTGATAATTTGCAAAGGAAAGTTTAATATAGTTTAATGTAAGTTTAATATACAGAATTGTAAACTTTAACAGAATTAGAGTAGTAAGGGACTATTACAGAGCTCTCAAGAATGGGTGGGGAGCATCTGCATGGGGCAGAGACAAATGCACTCTGGGAGGACAAACCCTTCTTAACATAGCTTTGGCTTTCTTGATTATTTTTCTAGTTATTTTTAATTATACCAAAATTCTTCCTGCAGATCATTCTAAAACCGTCAGAGTATCTTTATTAACTTTTTTTCCTGGGGAAGCTCCATGCTACAGTGTGATACATAAAATATGTTTTTGTTTTTAAAAAGCGGTAGCAGATAGAGGTCATCATAAACTTAATAAGCCAGCAAGACTGCTTGCAGGGAAGAGCTAGATTCCCCACCCTGCACACTGCTGGAGCTGCAGACTTAGGCCTGGTCTAGAAGTCACTGGGACTATCCATGTGGAATCTCAGGAAATTCACCTTCAAGGAGAGCAGGGGAGGCCACTCACAGCAGACCTGTCTCATTGAAGGTCCTTAACTGACTGGAGGGCACTCGTAAGTCAGCAAGAGCAGGTCACATCAGCCCTCCAACTCCTCGTCTCCCGTATGTACTCTCCTCCTCACGTGTAATCACCACTGCCCTGGTAGTGCAGCTTTGGCTTTCTTACAGGTGAAGAAGATGAGATACACAGTCCCAAGAGCCGTTGCATTACAGCTGGCTAGTTTTAATTACCCCTCAGTTTATTTCCCAAAGACCAAATTATAAATTTGATTTTTGATGACGTTTGAATAAGATAAAAATGGGAAAGAATGGAAAATAATTAGCCCAAACAAGTTAACACACACAGTTAAGAAATAATAAAAAGGTATCTAGGACAGACTGCGTATCCCTCATCTAAAATGCTTAGAACCAGAGGAATTTCTAATATGCAGGTATTTTGTTTGTTTGCATTTTGGAGTATTTGCATAGACTTCAGGCTGACTTGATTCTAAAATGCTTCAAAGTGCAAAACTTAGGCACAACACATTACAGATTTTCAGGTTAGGGTAGCTCAGCCTCTACTGTCTTATTTCTGTATCACAGCCTGCCACAGGTGTTAAGTCCTTAAGACTTTCTGTTCTTTACTTACCCTGCTGTCAAGTTGAGCCTTAGCTTTTCTGGAATCTTTAGTGAAGGAGCAGCTTGAGCCTGTGTTACTGAAATGTCTGAACCCTTACTTTCTGTGCCCATTTTTGTATTTTGTTTTGTTCTGTTTTTGAGACAGTGTCTTGCTCTGCAACCCAGATAATCAGTCCTCTTGCCTCAGCCTCCTAAGTGCTGGGAGTATAGGCATGTACCACCATGCCCGACCTTAAGCTTAACTGCCGTGCCATCCCTCCAGCCATGCCCTGCCTGTTTTTGGTTGTTGTAGGTTTTTATGAATTTGTGCTATTAAATATGAACGTGCTAAGAATCGCCTGTGTTCTAGAGTCAGTCTTCTTTGCCTTCGTTTTATGTCAGAAAGCCAGTTTCACACTGGGTTGTCGAAACTATTCACTCTTAACCCTAGAATTACCACCCCCACCCCGACCCCCAACCATACCCCGCCCATTTTGGGTTGTTCTGGCCTGTCATGTTATAGGGATCAAATAGTAGACTTGTGTTTAAATCTTTTGGCTGAAGCATATTTTTCAGGACTAAGTTCTCTAAGCCAGTAGAGTCCTCAGAATAGAAAGCAAGACTGCAAGTAGCCTGTGAGGTGAAAGTGGAGAGAAGCTAGTCTTTAACCTTACGTGCCAGATCTGCAGATTCTGGCAGTGGGACAGACATATGCTGAGTCCTGTATGGTGGGTACATCCTTCTAGGATGTTGACAACTGCCTTGCTTTGTAGCTGGGTCTTCAGTAAGTCGTTCTACACACCTCTTGGGTTAGCTTTCATTAGATGATTAATTCCATGGTCATGAGCCAGCTGTACTTCTTTTTTGTTATGCAAACAGTTCTTGACCTGACACCATGCCATGAGGAGGCATGACAATGGATAAGGTGTTCTGCAAGACCTCGGGTGACAGCAGCTTTATAGAAACTCCTGTCCTGAATGTGCCTGGGCCTCTGAAGACAACTCCTCCTCCATGGCTAGCTGAGTGGCAAGGAAGGCAGACAAAAATAATGTGGGTTATCAGGAAGGAACAACTTGGAGATACCTGTGGAGAGTTTGTTGGATTGGTTGTGGGGTTAGATGTGGAGAATTAGGTAAAGAGTTTAGGGTAACTGGCTTGAGTGTATGAAATGTACCTGTTTTCGGAATTTTTTTCTGTTAAGCTTTCTTTTCCACTTGCATGGAATGCATGGTATTTTGAGGTGGCAGCCATCTTCAAGAAGAACAATTGCAAAATAATGATTCAGGGGCAAGATAAGAGGAATGAGAAAATATGGAGAAGAGATACAGGGAATGGGATGAAAATCTAAGAAGTGACACTGGAATACTGTCGCAGGCAGTTAAAGATGTGGGTCTGAGCAGAGCTGTAAGATCTGAGCTAGACACTTGCATGCATTTAGGGGTCACCTAAATAAGGTAAAGTCTAATATGTTCATGGAGAACACTCAGTGTGTAGCCTTAGAGTCTCGACATTCAAAAAGGGGAGAGCCACGTACTGCATAGACAGAGGGCGAGACAGGGGCATATATACATTTAAAAAGTTTGTTGAGACAGTGTGGTAACTTAGGGGCTGCCTGTATCCAGCAAAGATTGTGCTGAACGAATTTTCCTGAGAGCAGGTGATATTTGTTGCACAACAGTCAGAATGAGTCAGATATCTCAGGCTTTGCCATTCCTATTAGAAGCAGTGATAGCAGGAGTTAACAAGCATTAAATTAGCATCCATGAGCCCTTAGAAGGGTGCCTGACACATAGTGAGCACTTACTAGTGGTGGGTTGCTGAACTGGGTTTGGCCACTTTTTATTACATGTTAATTGAAACTACTGTAATATTAAGCAGACTGGAGATGTCTGAAGTTATTCCTTAGGTGTTTTAAAATAAGATTATTAGCCAACTGTTTACTAGTCTCTTTTCAAGTTCATTTGTTCATAAAATAACAGTGTCTGCTAACACCCACTTTGTCTTATGAGGAATGCAAGGTTTATGATATGCATTTGCATTTTTCACACATCTTTGTAGAGGCAGAAGTCATTTTGGTTGGAAAGTGAGTATTTGCTTTGCATTGTAAGCATACGTGAACCTACTTAGGCTATCTTCCTACTGATAACATAGCCTCCTCCATTTATTAGGAATGTTACAAGACAAACGAATGGAGATAGATAAACATAGCCTAAATATTGGTGATTACAATCGAACGGTCGGGAAAGGTCCTGGTTCTCGGCCCCAGATTTCCAAAGAGTCTTCCATGGAACGCAATCCTTACTTTGATAAGGTTAGTCATGTTTTTTATTCTATCTCTGTGACTAATAAACCAGTATACCTAGTAGCAAAACTTCCACATTAATATTTTAGGACATTAGATATAATATAAAATGTATAGGCTATTGCTAGATCCTGTTGATGGATTTATAATTTATTGTTACATTTATGTTTCAGTTTAGCATAGCAGTTGTGTTTATATTTTCTTCTTAATCCCATAAAGTATGTTTGGCTGTTTGTATGTTCTCTAAAATTAACACTAATCTGATCTCTTCTGTTTTCTGCCTGTTTTCCTTTTGATGCTGGAATGTCATGTGACTTCTCTTCTGTTCCTGCAATGATTTCTCCCTTCCACTTGTGTGCTTGGCTGGTGTTGCACATCTTTCTGTCTGTCCAATCAGGATGGCATTGTAGCAGATGAATCCCAAAACATGCAGTTTATGTCCAGTCAAAGCATGAAGCTTCCCCCTTCAAATAGTGCACTACCTAACCAGGCCCTTGGCTCCATAGCAGGGCTGGGTATGCAAAACTTGAATTCTGTTAGACAGGTAAGTCCAGATACATATATTTTAGGCTGTTGAATGATTTGTATTTGTAATGGGATCTCTCTTACATGTAGTTACTGTGCTTAAATCAGTTATATGCTATGGTAGTGAGATGTCTCTGCCTAAAAAAACCCTTTGTTACTTTTTGTGTTTCTGTAGAACGGCAACCCCAGCATGTTTGGTGTTGGAAACACAGCAGCACAACCCCGGGGCGTGCAGCCGCCCCCAGCACAGCCTCTCAGCTCATCTCAGCCTAGTCTCCGTGCTCAAGTGCCTCCTCCATTACTCTCCCCTCAGGCAAGTCATCTGTGACAGGTATCTCCACTTAACGTACACAAGGACCTTGGATAATTTTATATTTGAACTAAATGACTGGTCAACCAGCTGTTATAATACGTAGGGAGTCTTTGAGATGCCGCAAGTTCTGATTAGTCACAAAAATATATAAGAAGGATGAAGAGAATAGACCAAAGATTATTCTAAAATGTTTGGTTTTCATCCCTTTCTACCTCTTGGGAAGAGGAAAACAAGAAAGTAAAATTGGCTGGCTTAAGGTTCATTTTTGGCATCTTTGCTTGCCCCAAGAAAAAGTGTACGTGAGTGATAAATTCATATAGACAGAGACTGTAGTGACTCAGTGAGTAGTTCACTTGTTTTCATTTTTCCACTGATTAGGTGCCCAGTATATTTAGCTGGTCTGCATTATTTAATCAATATTATTAACTTACCGTTGTAATCCTAAGGTTCCAGTTTCATTGCTGAAGTATGCACCAAACAACGGTGGCCTGAATCCGCTCTTTGGCCCTCAACAGGTAGCCATGCTGAACCAGCTATCCCAACTAAACCAGCTTTCTCAGATCTCCCAGTTACAGGTAAAGGAATCATAGTTTTATTTAGTATATATTGAGTATCTACTTGGTACTGCCGAACACTAGGCTGTGTGTGTGGGGGACTGCAGTGAACAGAGCTGATACACCATGAGAGCCTGCTCGGGGCTTATCGTCTGTCAGGAAGATAGACAGGGAACCTGGGGCGGAGTGAGGGTGCTTTGGGAGGAGGCACTCTAGGATGGGGCTGAGGATACGGTTTGAGGAAATTTCCTGTTGAGTTGAAGTTTAGGTTGAGCTAAATCAAGAGTGAGTTTCTGCAGAGTGGCTGGAAACCAGAGGATCCAAAAAGAGGTGATAGCAGGCCAGGTGGGGCGCGTTGCCATTGAGTATATCAAGCAGTGGCTCTGCTGGTTTGGCAGCCATAGTCGTTCTGAAGCATACTGATACAAAATGGTGCAACAGTGACCACCTTTTTCCCATTGTCCCTCAGCGGTTGTTAGCGCAGCAGCAAAGGGCGCAGAGTCAGAGAAGCGTGCCTTCTGGTAACCGGCAGCAGCAAGACCAGCAGGTAGGTCATGACTTTCCACTTGTGCTGTCCCTTGTTTCACTCTGCTCGGCTTACTTTGTTTTTATTAGAAGAGATTTGAACTATCTTTGTTAAAATAGAATTTTATTAAAATATAATGAAATATATTTGTCAAGTCTGTTTGCCAACGTGTCGTTAAGTATTACACTATGATTGTTCACCTTCCTGCTGAGAAACAAATGCATTCAGAAGTAAAAGTATGTAGGTGTCTGTAAACGGAATTCCCCACAAAGTTCCCAGCTCTTCTGTTGTCTGAAGGGTCGGCCTCTTAGTGTGCAACAGCAAGTGATGCAGCAGTCTCGTCAGCTTGATCCAAACCTGTTGGTGAAGCAACAGACCCCGCAGTCTCAGCCACAGTCACTCCATCAGCCAGCCATGAAGTCTTTCCTCGACAACGTCATGCCCCACACTACACCGGAGCTGCAAAAAGGGCCATCACCAATAAATGCTTTCAGCAACTTTCCTATAGGTAGGTTTCGTGCTGGCCACTCCTGCCGCTGATGCCGGGCCCCATGCCGGGCCCGGGTCTGTCTCGGTGCAAGTTGGTGAAAGTTGTTTTAGAAATTCTGTCCTCATATAAAGTGGGTTAGAGTAGGGAATTGTTTTTTTTTTTTTTAAGACTGATACTCTTTAACTCTTAAGATATGAAGAGATAGGAAGACTAGAGGTAATTGTTTTTAGAAACTGTACCAGGGAATTTTTGAGCATTGCTGCTTTAGAGAAGCAACTGGGAAATGGCAATTGTCATTTGGTAGTTTTCAGAACCTGATGTTTATGGTTACTGATACATGTATTTTTTTCATATATATGTGAAAATGGGGGTAAGAGAAGGGATTGCCTTTATCATTAATCCCTTCCCCTATCAGTTTTTCCGTATGTCTCCTAGCTTTTATTCCCTGGTGTGGAGGTAATCAGGCTTACATTTTCTCTTCCCAGATTCATTTTCCTTACTCCCTTGATGGTACTTTGAACCCTGATTGTTCATTCTCTGTTTATTTTGCTTTATCCTTCTGCCTTTATCTGAACAGTGGCTTCTTATGCACCAGGTTTGTGGGTTTCTGTGCCACTTCTCTTGAAGGCTGTTAGTGAGCGAGCTGCTCTGGGCTTGGGCAGAGGTTGGATCCTGCCATTGTCCCTGCTGTTGCTTTACCCTGGCTGGACTAGCGTGTGACGTTGCTCTTCCTGCTATTGCTGTGCGCTCCCAGCTAGGTCATAAATTGCACTTGGAGCCCTTGGGTTAGCAATCTCTCCATTCCCAGAAACCTTCCCTTGGTACTTGTTGCTGTACCTGGTTACTGTGGGAGCCATTTGGTGGTGACCAGATGATTCCAGAGAGACTGATGGAATGGGAAAGAGTGCCCAGGTTTAGTGAGAGGCTTGCATCTCACCAGGAAAGACCAGTGGCTCTTATTGTTTGATTGCACTTGTTAGTATAAGATCAGCCATGGAAGGCCTGGTGGCAAGGCCCATAGGGTACATGCAGGAGCAAGCTGAAGCAGGAGGATTGCAGGTTTAAAATGAACTCAGCCTGGGTAGCTTAGTTACTTAGTGAGACCCTACCTCAAGTGAGAAAGCCCTGGGTCAGGCCCTAGTAGGAAAAAAAAAAAAATCAGCGTAAAGACAACTCCAATTTCTAAAAGTCTTTTCTTTTTATCAACAGTCATCTTGAGAAAATGATGCTTTTACATACTGCATCTTGATCACTTGATTTCATGTCCTAATTGGCTTTTCAGTGAAGGATGCATCTTCCCGATTAAAGAACCCACGGAGGCACCATCAGGGCAGTTACACTAGAGCCTGTTGATCAGAGTTGGCCTGTTACCTAATATTGGAAGTAAGGTTTTACTGGAATGCAGACACACTCTTCCTTTACCATATTATCTGTGGGTGCTTTTAAGCTGCCCTAGACAGGCTGCATAGAGTTAGAGTAACCATGAAACCTAAGCTACTATCTGGACATCTAGAGAAAAAAAATTGCCCATTCTTTATCTAATTGGTGGGTAAAGAATGCAAATTTTGATTGTTCTCTGCAAAACTAGAAGTGATTCTTGATAATTCTTATTTACTAAGGATTCTAAGTTTGACAGAACTAATATCACAAGAGCTGTCATTAGACCAAAGGATTCAGAACTGTTTACTTTGAAATTTTAGAATAGCAACTATTTGAAAGTATACTTAACAAAGATGTTGGCTCCCACCTGAGAGTTTTGTTTTTGACAAACATTTAGATAATTTTTTTTCTTTTTGGAGTCACTAAATTTCCTAGGCTAGGCTCAAGTTTGCAGTCCTCCCTCCTCAACTTCCCACTATGCTGGGCTTGTAGACTTGTGCCACCTGCCTAGAATTGTTTCATTCATAAGCAGAAGATATTGACTGAAAGTGAGTATTTTTCATGCATGGTACTCCTAGGAAATAGCTAAATGCCTTATATTAGGAATGAACTTAGAAACTTTATTGTTTAGCCCCCTTACAGCATTATTTTTCTCTTAAACTTAATTTGCCCAAGACTTTCAAAATAATCAAATTATATGGAGAAATAATTTTCTGTGTAATTACAGTTCTAACACTTCCGTGGTTTGAAAAGTCTGAAGTGTGAGAGAAATTCTTAGCATTTGTATGTGTTGCTCTCTGACAGTCTCACCAAGGCTCTTTCTCCTAACATTGTTTCTATGGGATTTTGGTCAGGAGCCCAGAGCCTTGCCTTATTATTGGGCTACCATGTTTGTGGATTAACAGTTTATTAGGGAATGCAAAATTGAACATGTTAGATTAGTCATGTAGAGTTCCTTTTGTTTTATTCTGCTTGGTGGCACTGCAGGTCGAACCCAGGTCCTTCACTCAGCTCCAATCCTGGCTCCTTTTATTGTTTGAGACAGGGTATTGGCCAGGTTGACACACTGCTCAGGCTGGGTGCACATTTACCGCATTGCTGCCCCAGCCTCCCCAGGTGCTGGGGTTGCAGACTTGTGCCCCCAAGCCCAGGTAGTCATACGTGTTTTTCAAGAAGGTAAAGGTGTGATACCAGAGGGAAGATGTATTTTATTCTGTAAGATTTTTTTCTTTTTAAGGCTTGAACTCAAACTTGAATGTAAATATGGATATGAACAGTATTAAAGAGCCACAGTCAAGACTAAGGAAGTGGACTACAGTGGACAGCATTTCTGTGAACACATCTTTGGATCAAAACTCCAGCAAACATGGTAAACATTACATTTCTTATCAAATATGGGCCTTTATTTTTACATGCATATTTCAAAGCTAAATTATCTTAGACCTTTTCCTAATTCCTAATTTTAAAAATGTGTCTCATGTGACCAAAGGAAAACTCTTTAAAACTTAAAAATGCTACATTATTAGCTGGACGTGGTGGTATATACAGCTATAATCCCAGCCTTGTGGGGCTGAAGCAGAAGGATTTATGAAGTTTAAGGTTCACCTGGGCAGCTTGCCTGCTGAACTCTGAGTCTGTGCCTCAGGGAGGTGAAAGTTCAGTAGAGAAAGAAGCGAGTGAAAGTAGAAGAGTATGTGTAGAGCAAGTCGTGGGAAACTTCTTTGCTAAAAGTGATTTTAGGAAATTAGAAGCTGGTCCTCGTGGTGCAGGCTTGTTATCCTAGGACTCCTGCGAGGCTGGTGCAAGAGAATCACAAATTCAAGCTCAACCTGAACTGTGTAGCAACTTAGTGAGACTATCTTGGGATAGAAAGGACGGGTATGTAGCTCATTGTGGAGGTCATGGTTCAGTTCACAGAATGACTGAAAAAGAGAAGGGTGAGGGAAATTAGAAATAGTGATTTCAGGTTGTATTTAAAGATCTCAAAATCAGAAATTTAAAAAATAGGCTGGAGGTGTAGATCAGTGTGGAGGCCCTGCAATCAGTCCCCAGAACAACAAAATAATACTAAAAATAATAAATACATGTGTGTATGTATATATTTATATATGTATGTATACAAACATGCATACAGTGTATATATTACTGAGACATAACCATTCCCTTTTCACTCAAAGTATTCCTGTGATTTTTTTTTTTTTTTTTTTTTTTTTTTTTTTTTTTTTTTTTTTTTTTTTTTTTTTTGAGACAAGATCTTGTTCTGTAGCCCAGGCTGGCCTTGGACTCGTGTGGCAATCCTGTTGCCTCAGCTTCCCGAGTGCTGGAATTACAGGCATGTGCCACCATGCTCCACTTATGTTGGGCTGGAGAATAGAACTCAAGGCCTTAAACTTGCTAGGCAAGTGCTTTAATCACTGGGCCATTCATTTGGCCTGATTCATTACTTTTCTTGTTGTTGTTTTCATGGATTGTTTTTTTTTCTCCTTCTTTATTCCTTGTGCACCTCCAAGATCATGACTCTCCCCATCGAGGAGTTCATCATATTTATTATCAGTTTAGGCTAAAATGCAAGTTATTTTAGTGATTTGGAAACTTCCGTGTGTTACTCTTCTACTGTGTTACAGATGGCTGCGGTCTTGGTCTTCTTGAAGTAAACTGCATTGCAGTCATTTTCAGACATTCTTAAAACGAGATGTTAAAATCTTGATACTAAGAGTTAACAGTGAAATCTGTCAAAGAGCATGTAGCTCTTTCCTAGTATCTTTGTATAATCAGCACAGCACAATCTGTGTGCCTACTAGAAAGTTTTCTTAGTATATTTGAGGAACTGTGGGAAATAAACATGATAGTGTATTTTGCTCCATTATGCTGTCTGGTGTGCTGTCTTCTCAGGTGCTATTTCAAGTGGTTTCAGGCTGGAAGAGTCTCCATTTGTTCCCTATGACTTTGTGAACAGCAGTACTTCACCAGCCAGTCCTCCAGGCTCAATAGGAGATGGCTGGCCTCGTGCCAAATCGCCTAACGGCTCTAGCAGTGTTAATTGGCCACCAGGTAAGATGCTGGCAGCCACTCTGTCAAGATATGCTTGTTAGAGCTTTGTTACATCTGGGCTTGCTGATGACTTAGCCCAGTTCTGTGTGATTGGTCTGGTGTATGATAAGAAAAGGAGTGCGGAAGGAAAAGTTGTGCATAGAGGCAGGTAAATGTGTGTGTGCATGTTCTGTATGCCTAGCAGTGAAGCGGGGAGGAAAGTTCACTGCCAGCTTGAGGCTGTCACAGAATCTGTGTCAGGAAGGTTAAGGGATCATGAAGCTTTAAACTAATTTTAAGTTTCTACTTCCAGAATTTCGTCCTGGTGAACCATGGAAAGGTTATCCAAACATTGACCCCGAAACTGACCCTTACGTCACTCCTGGCAGTGTCATAAACAATCTCTCAATTAATACTGTGCGGGAAGTTGACCACCTCAGGGACAGGAACAGTGGTACGTAGGGGATGTGAGTCAGTATCTGCATGGTGCTCAGTGTGTTTCTAGAGTGGCTCGATGTGACCTGAAACTGCCAGCAGCAGAGTCCCCCCAGCACACTTGGCATCCAAGAGCGTCATGGCATGAAGGCCAGGTTTTCACTTGGCCTCTTCCATGACTGGAGCTGCTTTTAAAACAATGGAGGATTTACAGTTGTGGGTTTTAATTTAGTCAGTGAACACGAGGGACCAGTGAACATTTGTTTTCCAGTAATTCTGTTAGCAGCTGTGGTGATGCCGTTATCACAGGTTTATATTCTGAGCACTGAGGAAACAGGGTAGATTTTCCTTCAGCTCTCACAGAGTAGAAACAAGACCACTTTACTTGTCGTTCACTGCAGCCCAGTAGCACTTTTAAATATGTTATCAGATGAGTCCCCCCACTTAAGTCCTTCCACGTGATTATTTTTTGCCCCAAGGTATTAACATGTATTCAAGTCATGATTATGCACCAGAGGAAAGGTGTATAAAATTTTGATATTAAAAACAGTGAAAATTATTTTTCTGATTTTGTTAAAATAAATGACCTTCCCCATTATATGTTAGTTTATAAAGAAAATATAAAATAGCCAACATTTTGCATTAAACATATGCTATAATTTAGCAGGTGTTTGCTACCTCACAGTGGGAGGAGAGCCAATACTCATCCTTCCAGGCAACTGGATTTAATAGACCACTGTGTAAAGTTGTTACAGCTACTGCTTCTGTGGAAAATAATGGGCAAGGCGAAGCAGAAAACTAGGAAGTGTCGTCTTCACAGATTTAGACAAACTAATCTGTCAGTCTGTCTGTCTGTAGAAAGTTATGAAAATCAGGAGAAAACGTTAGATTTAATATTAGGGGAAATGCAATTTTGAGTGTACAGATCAGTATTTAAGGAAGGGAAGTGTATCAGGTGTGAGCAGAGTGAGTTGGCTTAGGACACCAGGTAGGGACTGGCCTAGTGCTCCGATGATGATTAGTTCTAGCTGAACTCTAGACGGAGATTCTGAACATGAGACAACATAAGATTTGGAGCCTGAACATGCAGGCTACTGGGGGCGGGAGGCCTGGCACGCTGGCGGTGCCTGTGGCACGGGGTATGTTGGTGGCCTGGCACACTGGTGAGAATCGCTGGAGGTCTGAGGCAAATAGCCTTCTTGGAGCCGCAGCTTGGAAGGAAAGCGAGGGTTGTGTGGCTGCCCTTGCTCATTGTTAGAATGTGTGCTTAGAGCTGTGAGAAGCCAGGTGGGAGGGAAGTGTCTGTTTGGAGCTGAGGTACAAACAGCTGGCAGGCCCTTGCCCCGTTTTTTTCCCTCCCCACCCCACACCTATTTTTCTTTTCGTGCGTACTGTCCTGCTTGGATTTATTCCAGTGCCTTTGCTGTCTGCCTCGTTCTGGTGGCTAAGTGGACTCTTGTTGCAGGGTCATCCTCATCCTTGAACACCACGCTGCCTTCAACTAGTGCCTGGTCATCCATTCGTGCCTCCAACTACAACGTTCCCCTCAGCAGTACAGCACAAAGCACTTCAGGTGGGCTGTGAAATGGAGGCACCTTGAAGTCTGGGTCCTTGTTGGTCATGCCTTTCTTTTGCCAACTGGCATCTTTTCACAGAATTAGGAGACCAAGTTTGTGATCCTGGGAAAGTTATTTTTAACATCATTGTTTTCTCTTTAAGTTTGTTACACCCAGCAGTCTTCCACTAAAATAGTTGGCTTGGGCTGGGGCCATAGCTCAGCAGCTGAAGCACTCGCCTAGCAGGTGCAGGGCTTTGGGTTTGATTCCCCAGAACCATAATTCAAGTGGTAGTGCACTGTAATTCCAGTCCTTAGGAGGCTGAGGCAGAAGGACTGCTACGAGTTCCAGGCCAGCCTAGCCTACATAGTGAGTTCAGGACCAGCCTGGACTACAGAGCAAGACCCTATCTTAAATAAGTAATTAATAAATAAATTATTTGGCTTTAATTCAACAGCCCTTACTCTGAGCTGAGAGTCACCTCATCTCTGTAAATTTCTAACCCTTCACAGGCTGATAATTCTGTGTAAACGTGAATTTTGAAGTGCTGAAGTGATTAGGTTGTTGGAGAGTTGGGCAATGTTGTACCTTGTTGCTGTACTAATGTTCATTCTGGATTCCTGTGCTTGGTCATACAGTGGCAAACTGGCCATCCTCTTTGCCATAGACACATCTTTGTACATGGCCCGAGCACCTCGTAGGTCCTGAAACTGTTAATAACAGGGAAATGCTACAAGTGTTCCTGGGGAAAGGAAGAGTTGCCCTTGAGCGTTTTGTTTTTCTTCTTTAACAGTTTAGTTTGATGTGAGATATGATAGAGTTTTGTTTTGTTATTTGGTATATTTTCACAGGACAGTGTTACTGTTATTTAAATTTCCTTTTTTTATTTTAAATTTAAACATCTTTCTAATCTTCTCTCCACTTTCTTTGCTTTGTTGAGTAGCCAGAAATAGTGATTCCAAATTGACGTGGTCTCCTGGTTCAGTTACAAACACCTCTCTGGCTCATGAGCTGTGGAAGGTCCCTCTGCCACCTAAGAACATCACTGCTCCGTCCCGTCCACCTCCGGGACT
The DNA here is from genome assembly GCA_004027205.1 of Ctenodactylus gundi. NCBI lineage: Eukaryota > Metazoa > Chordata > Mammalia > Rodentia > Ctenodactylidae > Ctenodactylus > Ctenodactylus gundi. The sequence goes on along the minus strand of PVKB01000402.1, from coordinate 7,614 downwards.
GACGGGTCAGAAGCCACCCTTGTCTACGTGGGATAATTCTCCTCTTCGTGTAGGTGGAGGATGGGGAAATTCTGACGCCAGATATACTCCAGGTATGATAAGATGCCTGAGGTTGTTTCATATGGTTTACTTGCTGAATACTAACTAGTACAATAGCATAACAGACCAAAGCCGTGAATTATTTTGTTACTGTCAGTAAGGCAGAATGACAAGTAAAATAGGATTCCGACCGCATTGCCTTCTGCAGTTTCTAGGTCTTAGAAAGTCTTGGTCTCCTTTTCTTAAGAATATTTATCCAAAGATACTTCCAGTGATAAATTTAGGGGAATGAGGAGCTCTGTGCTTTCAGAAGTTTCTGTGTAACTATGTCAGAGTATGAAAATATATGGCAAGCCAGATCCAATGGCATAGGCCTGTAATGCCAGCGTTCTTGGAGGCTGCAGCAGGAGGATCACCAGTTCAAGCCCCATGTAGGCTATTTAGCAGCTTAGTCAGATCCTATCCCAAAATCAGAAATAAGGGACTGGAGGAATGGAATGGCTCAGCCGGTTAAAGCACTTGCCTAGCAAGCTTAGGACCTGAGCTGGATTCCCCAGCACCGCATAAACCGGGTGTGGTGGCACACACCTGTAATCCCAGCATTCAGAAGACTGAGACAGGAGGATTGCCGTGAGTCCAGGACCAGTGTGGGCTATTGATTAATCAAGATCCTGTCTCAAAAAATAATTATTATTATAAAAATGGACTGAGGATGCAGTTCAGTGCGAAAGCCCTGGGTATCCCCACCCCACCTAAAGAAAGATGTAGTACTTCCCTGCAGTCAGCTTGCTGATTAAGACCATGCCACTTGGGTCACCGCTGTTACTTGGCAAGGATAAGGGAGATAAGGGTAGTCCATCTGGGCTTTAAAAATCGGGTCTGTTTGCGTGATAGCTTTTTATTTAAGCATTATTCTACTCTTCTCTCCACTTTTGCCCAGGGTGGGATGACCATAAAATTATTGTTTAAGCAAAGACATTTGAGAGTAGGAGAGTATGCTTGTAATTTGAGCAAACAGACGTAGCCCAGACTGTCCCGTAGAAACTGGGCACATAGTTCCCATTGCTACTCATTTGACATGAGATGAGTGCTGGACTTGTGCAGGCCTCATGGCCCTGCTTCCTGTACCTTAGCCACCTAAACATGGTGCACACACACCCCTGTTCATAGACATAGATAAGCTCAGAGCCGTCTGGCAGTTCTGTGGTTAGTGGGTTTTTTTTTTTTTCCTTCATTCTGGCCTCCCCAGAACACTATCAGACTTTCATATCCACTCTGAAAATGGGTGACAAAACTTCAGTAATGTTTCAGGATCTAGTTTGTAATTTCTGATCTTCAGACAGGTGATAAGCTGCTCAATGCCTAAAGGGGATGTGGGGGGAAATGGTGACGAGTCTAGAAGCCCACTCTCTAGGGAGTAGGCGGGCGTGTGGTATCAGGAAAGGTAAGCGTAAGGCAGGGGCAGAGGTACCTGCTAGTGGCAAGGCTTGTGGACCTGGAAGAACACAAGGCTCCCTGTTGGGCTTTGCCAACGTCAGGGAACAGGTTCTCAGCTTCACTGACGTGTTAGTGAGCTGCCTTTGACAAGTATGAGGAGATCTTAACCATGTTTAAAGGCTCGTTAGTGGGGCTAGGGGCATATCTAAGAGGTCAAGAGTGCTTTCCTGTCATGTATAAGGCCCTGGGCTCAGTTCCCCACCACCACATAAAAATTAGCCAGGTATGGTGACGCATGCCTGAAATCCCAGCCCTGGTAAGACTGAGGCAGGAAAATTGCTTTGAGATACAGTCTAGCCTAGACTACAGAGGGAGACCCTGTCTTTAAAAAAGGTTTCTTGCGGGAATTGTGTTGGCTGTGGGGCAGGCAGAAGGAATATGGAACTCCGTATACAGCATCCCAGACTAAAGCAAGGGATGTATAGATGAGTGCCAGCTCTTTTTTGTTGTTGTTGTTTTGTTTTTGAGGCAGGGTCTCATTCTGTAGCCCAGGCTGGTTCTGAACTCAATATGTAGACCAGTGTGGCCTTGAGTATGGCAGTCGTCCTGCCTGAACCTCCCAGGTGCTGGGATTACAGATTTGCTCAACCACACCCAGGTTATGTGGTGCTGGGGAATCAAACCCAGAGCCTTATACTTGCTAGGCAAGCACTTTAACCCTGTGCTGTTCCTCCAGCCCTGAGTGCCAGCTCTTAAAACTTCACACCTTAAGGTACTTATGTGCACTCATCAGAAGATACCATAACTGCCTCCTCCCACCCCTCCAGGTGGTGCCTTTTGGAGATAGAGTAAGCTGTGTAAATTAAAGGATCCCTTGCCAGGCCTGTCGACATGGGCCTGCAGTCTTAGCACTCTGGGAAGCTGAGGTACACAGTCACGAGTTTGAGCCTAGCGTGGGCAGTTTAAAAATTCATGGAGACCTTGCCTCAAAGTCAAAACTAAGAAATGGGCTGAGGATGTGTTATAGGCCCTTGGTTCCATCCCTAGCACCACAAAATGTAAATGTTTTAAAAAGTCTCTTCAAGGGATTGGCTCGCCTGCCTTCTCAGGCGCTAGCCTAAGTGTGGTCTGAGCCCCCTCTTGAGAGGCAGAGCCACGTGTGCCAGAGTAAGGGCCTGCTGGCTGGAATAAGGAGAGTGTCCCCGTGTTAAGAGAAAGAAGCCCGGAGTCCAGATGGTCTGCTGAGTGACTGGGCTGTGTCACAAGTCAGTCCACAGCCTCAGAAAACTGATGTGCCTTTTTTCTTCCCTTAGGTTCCAGCTGGGGTGAGAGCAGCTCAGGGAGAATAACAAATTGGCTTGTTCTGAAAAACCTTACACCTCAGGTAAGAGTGCTGGCTACCCTGTAATGTGTGCAAGGGCCAACAAAGATTTCTGGTCTTGAGTGAGACAGGATTGTATGTGGTGGCAGCTGAGCTGAGCAGAGAGGCCTGTGTTTAGCTGCCTCAGATCTGACTCAATGATTGTCACTCTTATGTGCTGAGAGCGAACTGAAAGTGTAGAGCTGGGGTCCCACCCTATAGAGGGATTCAGTACATTGGGCCTGGAAATATGCATTTAAAGGGAGCTCACAAATCAGTACAGGTGGTTCTTGTACTTTGAGAAGCCCTGCTCTGCTCTTTTAGGATCACGTGGCCCTGGGCCATTCCTTTCCCTGCAGAGCAGTGCCTTGATGGGTCCTTTCTTTTGAGGGGGACAGACAGTGAGGGGGAAAAGACTGGAAGTCATAGCTCATGGCAGGGGCCAAGGCTCACTGAGGAACAGGGGATCTGGGGAGTGTTCAGTAGTCTAGAGGCCACCAAGGTATTGCTCTGGGGCAGTGTGTTTAGGGAGAAATACCTACGTGGTGGGAAGGCCAGGAATGCCGCTGGCACCCCTCCCCGTGGCCCTCACGATGGCGCCTCTCACTGCGGCTCTACTGTGTGCAGATCGATGGCTCAACTCTGCGAACCCTGTGCATGCAGCATGGCCCGCTGATAACATTCCACCTGAACCTCCCACATGGAAATGCTCTGGTCCGTTACAGTTCAAAAGAAGAGGTAGTGAAGGCACAAAAGTCTCTGCACATGTAAGTCGGCTGCGGGCTCCTGACGGGGAGAGTTGGGGGGAGGGAGTGGAGGCACAGCCACTCGCACTCAGGACTCTGAGTGGGAGGATCAGCCCTGCTCAGACCGGTCTGGGAGCCCAGCACAGTGGCATGTGGCTGTGGGCCCAGCTGCTCAGAGGGATTGCTTAAGTCCCCAAGTTCAGTGCTAGTTTGGGTACCAAAGCAAGACCTCGTCACAAAAAATAAATAAATAAAAGACAGCCCCAAGTACCAGGAAATCCCTGGCACCCCCCACAGGAGGGCCTGGTTGGTCTTAACCCCTCATGGTGGCATACACTGAGGGTGACCCGTGCCCACCCTGTGTTCCCTCCATGTGCGCCGACTCCGTGGCCCTGTGTTCCCTGCGGCCCTCTGCCTCCTCAACTCTCCCGCCCACCCCCACTTTTGAGATAAACTGTCAGCACGGGTGGCCCTCTCACACTGTGCCTTCTCCTCTAGGTGTGTACTGGGGAACACTACTATTCTTGCTGAGTTTGCCAGTGAAGAGGAGATCAGTCGTTTCTTTGCACAAAGTCAGTCTCTGACCCCTTCTGGCTGGCAGTCTCTCGGGTCCAGCCAGAGCCGGCTGGGCTCCCTCGACTGTTCCCACTCATTCTCCAGCCGGACCGATCTCAATCACTGGAATGGTGCTGGGCTGTCGGGAACTAACTGTGGAGACCTTCATGGCACTTCCCTCTGGGGGACCCCACATTATTCCACAAGCCTGTGGGGTCCTCCGAGCAGCAGCGACCCCCGGGGAATTAGCAGCCCATCCCCCATTAATGCTTTTCTTTCTGTTGACCACCTGGGAGGGGGTGGAGAGTCCATGTAACCGTGTAGATGTAGACTCGCAAACTGTGACCTCAAGACGCAACAGAAAGGAGCACTAAGTTGGGCTCGCCGCCTGCAGCCAGGGCCACCTGTGGGAACAGCTCTTCTCTGCACATTTTCCACTTTGTTTTCCCCAGAACATATCAGTTGAATACTTGAATCATGCAGGCCAATATTATAATGTGAAAAGGTATCTATCTATCTACACTCCCAGATAGCGCCATACATGCTGAACCGGTAGAGTGAGCTCACTGGTGTGTACTCATCATGTTTAGCCTTCGGAGTCATTCAGTCTTTTTTTTTTTTCTCTCCTCTCTCCATCACCACCTCTCCTCTTTTTCTCCTTCCTTTTTTTTTTCTTTTTCTTTTTTTTTTTTTTTTTTTTTTTTTTTTTTTTTTTTTTTTTTTTTTTTTTTTTTTTTTTTTTTTTTTTTTTTTTTTTTTTTTTTTTTTTTTTTTTTTTTTTTTTTTTTTTTTTTTTTTTTTTTTTTTGCAAAACCAATTTTGGGCTGATAATGTATGAGCTTTTACCTTTGCACTGAATGATGTCCTCTCCGTCTACTCGGCAATGTGGGGGCAGCTGTTCCGGTGTAGATGTTTACTCAAGGGTGTTCTTACAAGGTGTGCGCTCCCTACTATGCCTTGATGTTGCCTACCTTATTGTGGTATCGTGGAGTTTAAAAGATCACGTTATGATACTGACTTAGGATTATTAATGAAAGTATTGCACCAGTTTTTTCATGTTGTAAAACTAAAGAATTTCGCTCTGCAGTTTGAAAAACTGTGGCCACAGCTGTGACTTGCAGCCCACCTGCCACCCAGGACGGGCCCTGCACTTTGAATAGGCTATCCATTTTGTTTTGAAGGTTCCCACGTTGAACCTTCTTGTTTACAGATTTTTTGTTTGTTTTTTGAGAAAAAATGTTTACTCTTCCATCATTTAAAAAAAATTTAAAAGACAAAAAAAATGGAGGATGATTTAAAAGATGCTTTCTATCTCTGGGAAAAAAAGGAGCAGCATTTGGCCATGTTCTTTTGTTTTTCTATTCCTATCCTAAATCAAAGAGCATGGTTCTCAGGAAAACCAGTTCCCCAGTTTAAAAAAAAAAAAAATCTCCTTGTAGTTTCTTATAGGAAAAGAAGAAAACCCCCAACTTTTAGCACTGATACTACGTACTGCTCTGTTAAAAGAACTTTCTCTGCCAAAAAAAGAAAAAACAAAACAAAAAAAAATGCTTAAAGCTGGAGTTTGACATTCTGCTTTCAGATGCTGTCTTTTTATTAGTGAGTGATGATGGTTTGCTAATAATCAATAGGTAATTTTTTGTAATCCCATCAAGTGGCTCTCTGTTTCTGCTCTCGTGACTGTGTTAATGTTTAACTGTTGTACCTTAAAGCCGAAATCAGTAACTATGCATACTGTAACCAAGGTATTGGGCTTACAGAGTTGTTTGTTGTATAAAGAAAATTTTAAATATTGTTGCAAACTAACGAGTTACACCATTTTTAAATTTTTTTCCTCCCCCTTTTTTTGCCCACAAATGGTATTATAATGCTTGCTTAGTCAAAGAAGAGGACTAAACAAGGGTAAAAATTTTAACAGTACAGAATTTGCCATCATTTCATTGCCTTGATTCTAACTGTTTGTGTCCTAAGATGCAGAAGAAGTCAGTGGCTTTTAACTGTTTACAAATAGAATGTGATTGTAAAATGTACAGTTTGGTTGTGTTTGAATTATGAAATTTCTTCAGATATAATAAACCATGACTTTTTGGCTGCTCAACATTAATTGTCTTTTTTGTGAATTTATTTGTAGGCTCTTTTTTATAATGAAAGTTTCTAAGTTGCTGTGTATGAGGGTTCTCATAGAGCAACCTATTAAAAATCTAAGCAAATAGAACATTTTACCTGAACTTATCCACAATTTTCACCCTGAAATAATGTGAGAACAATGGGAAACTGTAGCTTGCTCCTTCCTGCCCTCTTTGAGCATCTTTGGGATCTGGTTGCTCAGAAACTCCTCTGTGACTCCATCTCCCCCACCATTTGTGCCCATCTCAAGCCTCAGCAAGAGCCCGCTGGCCGTGAAGCTTAATGACTTGACAGTGTGCTAGTGTTAAATTCATACCTCTGTTACAGCGAGAGACGCCACAGCCTGGACTGGCAGCCCCGCCCTCGCTGCGGGCCCAGGGCGAACCCGTGTACGTATTTCAGTGTGCGACTTCCAGCTCTGCTCAGCTTGCCAGGTGTAAGCTAATGTTGGACACCTTAATAGAAGCAAACTTGTTCAGTGCATTCAGTGTATATTGACTTCCATACTGGTTTTTCCAAAAACCAAAGGTAGCTTTGAAAAACCATGTCTGGAGATGTTTGGAACTAACGTTAAGCTGATGACCTTTGGGGCTTTGAGTAGTATATAATTGACTTCATAACTACGTTAATTGTATTGTTCAAGTGTTTGAGAGGTTTTTGCGCTTGTTATGTGGAAATAAAGTGTTTGATTTTAAAAAAAATTTTTTTAAGTGATTTGGATGATTTTTGTGTGGTCCTTAAATGACAGCTCTCTTCCCTAAGCAGCTATTCCTCCAGTGCCTTTCCAGATCCGACCTGACTCCCCGTATCTTAGTCAGGATGGTCACCCCCCCCCTGAGGCACTGCTCTGCTCCCGCTGTATCCTGAGCTCCGTGTCATCGCTTTGCATTACGCTGCTGGTCCTTGCTCACTCCCGGTGACTCTGTCCCGATCTGGCTTGTCCCCAGATCCAAGGACAGCTGGCCCTGTGTGCAGCGCGCGCGTCCCGTGGCAGCTGGCGAGGGAATGGCTCTGGCGGCTCCCTCCCTCCTCTGGTCACCCCATGGGTTGGGAAGCCACCCTCACCCCTGGAGAGTTGCTGAAGAAGCACTGGAAAGGAGGGTGAGCTGTTGCCACTTAGGAACCACAGAGTGGGTGGAGCGGGCAGAGAGGCAAGCAAAGTCATTGGCAGGTGGGATTGGACTCCGGTAAAGGCGCGGGCTGAGGCGATGGAAGGCCCGATCGAGGTGGCACTCAGCTCACTGGCAGGAGTTACGTCGTCGAGCCGGTGCATTTGGACTTGGCCAGTTTTCCCACTTCTGTGAGGTTCAGATCATTTCTTGACAATATTTTAAGACTTTGGATGTGAGG